>OZ007570.1:49925435-50620435 GCA_963931925.1 Onchidella celtica
GTCAAACCACACGAATGTCCTTTATCCAGGGGCAGAATCTGAGTGCGTTCATATTGTATAGTAATGATCCTGTAAATGTTGAGAAATGGGGCAATTTTTGACCCCCCCCCCCCTTTCCCCTTTCCCTCTCGTGAAATGCTATTCATTCGATTGGCTTCAACTCCTACCCCCAACTCCCTCCCTTTTCCGTGTTCGAGCATGCTATCATTAGATTGATGAATTGCCATGACAAAACCTTGTATATTAGATCTATATTGTTATCAAAATTTACATAGCCTTTTGCATGGATTATTTTTTTGTTGTTGTTTCCGTGAAATTCTTAGCTTGTAGGCCTATTCGCTTTTTGTGTAATCTCACAAGTCATTTTATTGAAACAAAAAAAATATATTAATAAAGAAAACTAAACTTTAAATCCAGTCCACTATTGTATTTGAAAAGCGTACGTAGATGTCTCCGAACCCCTCCCTCCCTCCCTCCCACCCGGATGCTTTTCATACGCTAAGAGTAACCTCCTTCCACCCCCACCCACCCACCCATCCAGAGAGCATAAGGACTTTTTAGATGACCCCTTCCTGTGAAACTGGCTTACATATACAAATAAAAAAAGGGCACGTCATTATGAAGAGCCTGAGAGTCGCTAATCTACCGAGTCCACATCGAGACAATGAACGATGAGAACTTGCTATACAGTGACACAGATTTATTTCAAGTATGTATGTATATAATCATAAATGACAATAGAAGGTAGCTTGGGTTTTTCGTGCCCCAGTTGACGGACACCTTACAACGCTTTCGTGTCGACATAAGCTACTCTTGACCCAAAAATAGTCTGATATAGACGAAATACGTCACATTGGGGTGTGAGAGGTGGGGGAGGTGGCAGTGGCGGACCTGCATTTTTGGGACCCTGAAACTTGAAAACTGTTATGGGGCCCTTTAGCAACCAGTAACAAAAATTGGGCAAACTACAAAATTCACTCATCAAAAAAAAAGTTTCTTTAGGGCCCCTCCGGGATTAGGGGCCCTGAGGCTTAAGATTCATTAGTTTCATAGTAGATCCGGCACTGTGGGTGGGGGTGGGAGATTGGGGGGGGGGGGGCGGGGGGTAACGTAGGGGTAGTTCACCGTGTCCTGTCATTGTGAAAGTATGAGCGACTTTCTTCCAGGTTTCTTCTAAAGGAATCTTGATATAAACTAAGTACAAAGGCCAGCCTTGACGTGGATCTATTAGGTACGTGGATGGATGGAAGGGCGGGTGATAGATGGATGGATGGACGGAGGGAGGAAGGGAAGGAAGGAGGGGTGGATAGAGGATGGGTGGATGGACGGACGGACGGACGAGTGAATGGATGGACGGACGGATGTAGGGATGGATAAGATAAGATAAGATAAGATAAGATAAGATAAATTTTATTCGTCCTTGTACAAGGAAATTTGTTTTGATCATTGAATACATAACAATACAGTTACAGAAGCAAAAAGTATGATACATAGCGCGCACACACACATATATACACACACACTGATAAATTAACTAAATTAACAAAATTAACAGTGCACACAATATGCTTCCCTAACCAAAACACATTGACCTGACACGCAGGACATAATTCAACAGATTACGATCAAGATGACGACATTATTGTAACATCCTAGTTGATGATGGAATAAACGATTTAAAGTAGCGCTCAGTTTTAGTTTTCTTTGACAACAGCCTTAAACTTCTTACAGATCTTATATATTCCTTGTTCAGGGGATGTTGGGGGTCATTTATAATAATATTAGCTTTTTTAATACAAGCACTAGTGTACAGCTCATCAAAATATGGCAGATCACAGATACAAATTTTGGATGCTTTTTTAATTAAATTATTGATCTTATTTTTATCTTTTTGTAAGATGTTTCCTCCCCAACAGACAACTCCATACATCAAAACGCTCTGAATAGCCATGGTGTAAAATATTTTCAGAATGCTTTTGCTAACTTTTAAAAAGCGGAGCTTTCTGAGGAAATACATGCGCTGGTTGGCTTTCTTGTATACATATATTACATGCGCATGCCAGTTAAGCAATGAATCAATAGTAATGCCAAGATATTTGGCCTCTGTGACAATTTCAACCTCTTCATTGTTGATAGTAAGAGGGCAAACAGGATCGTTGTTATTTTTCCTAAAATGAGTGTGTGAGTATAATGGGTGGATGGAAGAATAAATGGATGGACTGATGAATTAACTTACTGATAAATTAACACTTGGATGAATAAACCCACAAACAGATAAACGAACGAAGGTATGAAAATACATTACAAACAATACGTCAATCAAACATGATTAAAGTTTAAAGTAAACAGTCCACTCTGTATGCTTTGAAACAATGCTGGATAATAAAACTGAGGCCGCCTTCACCTTGTCGCAAACAAGACACGGCTGTACAGAGAAAACTAATTAGAAATGGGATAATTCTGGACACAAATACATCACGAGTTATCATTACTTAGTAATTTGAGAGTACTATTCGTGAGAAGTCAAGAAGTTTCATTCATTTATATATACACTAGCTGAGGTCCCCGGCCCTGTACGGGATAAATCGGGTTGAATATTAGTTTCAGCTCTGGGTGGTTATTATGGACCTGCTTCATCTTGCCTGTTACTACTCGTTTATTTTATTTTTGTTTGTTTGTTTTTAAATAAGTCTTACTGCTCTGCCTTTGTGAGTTGACACCCTGCGCATCCCGTACAATAGCACGATTTGCGCACGGGTTAGTGTGTTTGATAGTGAACACGTCGCAGGAAGTGATAACGAAACCTTAAAATGGCGAACCATGACTCGAAATAGATCTAAAATTGGGGAAACAATACATTTCCAATTTAAAAAAGTACACCGATTTGAGACTTCTATTAAAAACTGTGCACCCTTACGTCCATTTTGATGTACCATATAAAATTTGAAGTCTGAGTGTTGAGTGGATCAGAAGCCTTTTGCAACGAAAAATCTCAAGTCCACAAATATATGTATAGATGTATAAATATAACTCCAGGAAATGCGAAATTTAATTCATTCCAAAAGGAGCTTCAGTGGGCATACAACGCAGGTTTTCCTGGATGAGAGAGCCGACGTGTAAATACGCACGTCTTGCCATTCTGTGATTAGCGTCTCCGCCTGGCAGGCTTAAGAAACAAAAGCCACAGGTTCGAATGCTATCCGGGACATCCGTCCACCCCCCGCCACTCGTCCCCCTTCCTTTAAAAAAAAAAATGTTACTTGTCTCCAACAGATCAGGCGTATTTAAACAAGGATTTCCACTTTTTTTTTTTTCAAAGACCTTAAAGACATCTGATGCTCACTTGAGGCTTCTCGTAGACAAAATTATGTATATAGTGTTAAGTAAATTATAACTGTGCTTATGGGAGAGGTCCCACAATAACGTAACGGGGTAGGATGGGGATGGAGCAGATGTGGTGGATGGATGGATGGATGGATGGATGGATGGATGGATGGAAGGATGAGTGATGGATGGATGGATTAATGGTGGATAAATGGATGGATCGATGGATGAATGGGTGTTTGGGTACGATGGATGGATGGATTAGTGGATGGCTGAATGGGTGAATATGACTGATGGATGGACGAGCGTGTGAATATGATGGATGGATAGAAGGATAAATGGATGGATTCACGGATGAGTGGATTAAATAACAGATGAATTAACAGATGGATGGATAAACCGACAAACAGATCCACGAACGAACTTGTGAAGATACAGGGACACAATACCCAAACAAACAAACAAAAAAAGATCAAAATAAAAAATCTACGCTACATGTTTTGGAACAATACTGGAGAATTAAACTGAGGCCGGCTTTACCTTATACAAACACGACACAGCTAAACAAAGAAAACTAATTAGAAATGGGATAATTTTGGACACGGCTTAAATACATCACGATTTGTCATTGCCTAGAAACACGGGCGCAGTATTCGTGAAAAGTCATGAAGTATCATTTATATATAGATATAATATAGATATAACTCCACGAAATGCGAAATTTAATTCATTCCAAAAGGAGCGTCAGTGCGTAGACAGAGCAGGTTTTCCTGTATGAGAGAGCCGATCGTGTAGAAACGCACGTCTTGCCCTTCTGTGGTTAGCATTTCCGCCTGGCAGGCTTAAGAAGCAAAAGCCACAGGTTCGAACATTGTCCGGGACTAGATATCCGGAGCCCTCCTCCTTTTCTTTGAAAAAAAAACAAAAAACTTTTCTCCAACAGACCAGGCGTATTTAAGCAGGATTAAACATTTTACCATTACATAATTTTTTTTTATTTTTCTAAAAAGATTTTAAAGATATCTGATGCTTACTTGAGCCCTGCTAGTGGGTAAGATTATGTAAATAATGTTAAGGTAATATATCTGCGCATATGGGAGAAGCCTCCCGGTGGCATAACTTGGATAGGAGAGACAGGTGAGGCGCTTGGCATAGGCGCCTATTTTGGCCCAAAAATATTCTTGTATAAGAATTCAGCAGGGAAAATTTTTTAAAAATTGTTTTTAAGGCATGTCAGTTGTTTTTTTTTTTTAATGAACTTTCTTTATATTTGCCCTGGGGTGCCGTGAACCCTATCCTAGTTACGCCTCTGAAGGATTGGTAAGGGAATTTAGAGTGATTGTTGAGTAAAGTGTTACCCGCTATAATACTGCTGGGTGGCGCACTGAGTCGAGTGTGTTGTATCTTCGGTTTTAGTGTGGGATGTGAAACTATGGACTCTTATGGGACCTGGCCCACTGGCGGAAAATGAAATAGATCTTTGTCACTAGGTTTGGGTGCCTCAAAACTGTTTTGATTTTGAGTCAGCTGGCTGAGAGAGAGACATCATGCACTGAGACAAAACAGACATGTCTCACTGAGCCATCGGCCTAAGTTTGGGGTGTGTCAAAGATGCGAGACAGTGGCGTGCAATGGTTTGGTGATGCCCGGGACCAACTGCTTGATTTTATGCCCCAAGACTCAAGTATTTGAGGGCCTAGTACAAGTACCAAAGATACTAGAACTGATAAGATAAGACAGCTAGTGCTTGTAGCGTGCACAGATTTCGCACCGCCACCTAACGGTAAACGCGCGGAAGTCGTGAAAAGTGCCGTATTTTACGAAGCCAACTAGGGGAAATATTGAATTTTGTTAACTGTTCAGCTATCGCTACATGCCTTGATTGACGTCACTTATTGTGGAATTATAACTTCAATCGCCGTGGGAAAACTCTGGCTATTTTTCTTGTTTTTAGTCGTAGTAGCACTGCCAGAATTTTGCATCATAAATTTACCATTATATCAAGCATTCTTTTCATACTATGCGCTATGGGCCCCGCCCCCGATCAGCGCGCAAATTGTGTGCACGCTTTTTTTAGTGGTGCGAAGAAGACAGTGTCCCATCTTATCGTTTCTAGTGTCTTTGCTAGTACTGAGACATGTACGAAAAGAATTCGTTTTAAACATGCAAACGCACAGTATTTACATGTAACAGCTTCTAACTCTGGCCTCGCTTATTAAAACACGGATCCACATTCACACCAGCTTGTGGGACTGTAAGGCAACAGCTTGTACAACGAAGTTAACAGCGATAATTTCAAAATTTAAAAAAACAACTTAATTTTAGTTTCACTCTTTGATTGGGTGGCCCCTGAAATGGATGCCGCCAGAGGCCGTCGTCCCTTCTGCCCCCCCCCCCTTTCTGCACGCCACTGACCCGAGATCGGAGACTGTCAGAGAAGAATGAATAGTAAGGCAGTTAATTTTCTCCTACCTGAGCAAACAACTTCTCACGCCTTTGGTAACATGTTAGTAGAATGCACTCAGAGTCAGAGATCGCTCTTACACTAATCTAATACTGTATCTAAATATACGTGGCATTTATGAAAGCCGAGACACAGGATAACGAGACGGATCAGTTCGCCAAATTCCGTCCATCGACGCACGCGTATCTTCCATATCAATAATGCAACAATTCGCACCACACCCCTTCATATTGAACGAAAAAGATTGGTACCACAGAGCTCTGTGAGTAGTACTCACCGTGTTTTTACGCGCCCAAGTTGTGGACATATGGTGAAAGAAGGAATGGTCTGTCTCGGTATTCTGTGTCTCGGATGAAAGTAATTAAGTGCGATGTTCTTATATCGAACAGCAAAACTTAATATCCTGTCCTTCTCACCCACCCACATACAGAATGCATTCAAAGCTATCACTCTAAATATAAGAGTGTAAATATCTACAATTAAAGTAATTAAGCACGAGTGCGTATTTCGCAGTGGGTTCCAAATTAAATCGAAATACCACCAAGAGTGAAAGTAATTAAGTGCAATATGCGTATTTGGCACAACAGAGGCGATGCAATCTCTGACGTTTCTCTCCCAACAGTTCACATATAAAATGCATTCATAGATATCGGTTGAATACAAGAACAAACATATTTTTGTACCGGTAAGAGTTTGTATTTTGCAATCGGTTCTCACTTTAATCTAAATACACCAAGTGTGAAAGTAATCAAGTAGGATGTGCATATTTGGTGTAATGAAATATGCAGTCTCTGACTTTTCTCGATCATTATTTCACATGAAGAAAGCAATCATAGAATGGTACCGCTCTGACACAAGAATAAGTATACTTAAGCGCGAGTTTGTATTTCGCAATCGGTTCTTACTTAAAGCTAAATACACCAAGTGTGAAAGTAATCAAGTACGATGTATGCATCTGGCGTAACGAAATAGTACACAGTCTCTGACTTTTCTCACTCACTAGCTCATTAGAATGCATTCATAGAATGATACCGCTCCGACAGAAGAACAAGTACAATTAAGTACCAATTTCTGTTTCGCAATCCGCTCTCACTTAAATCTAAACATACCAGGTGTGAAACTAATCAAGTATGATGTGTGTATTTGGCACAATGAAGGCCATGCAACCTCTGACTTCTTCACCAACCAGTTCACATATAGAACGCATTCATAGATATCGCTATAATACAAGAATAATTATAATCAAGTACGAGTTCGTATTTCGCAATGGGCTCTCACTTAAATCTAAATACATCAAGCGTGAAGGTAATCCCTTACGATGTTCGCATTTGGCATAAATGAAATACGCAATCCCGGACTTTCCTCGCTCACCAGTTCACAAATAGAACGCATTCAAAGATATCGCTCTAATACAAGAATAGATACAATTAAGTACAGGTTCGTATTTTGCAATCGCTTCCCACTCAAATCTAAATACACCAAGTGTGAAAAGAATCAAGTAATATGTGCGTATTTGGCATAACAAAATACAAAATATGCATGTATTTGGCATAGCAAAATATACAGTCCCTGACTTTCCTCCCTTACACATTCACAGATAGAATGTTCACATATAGAATGCACTCAGAGATCGCGCAAACACCATAGTCTGAATCAGTGGTACCCATAGTCCCAGGCCACTGTCCTCCCACTGAGATCCCAGTTTTCCTTAATCAGTTAATCCCTCCATTTGAACTGTCGTCTAATATTAATAATTTTTTCACCATAATACTTTTACAATGGTAATTCAATCCTTTCACATCGGCGTTGTCCATCCACCGTAGGATGTAGGCCTCCGACAATGGCTTCCATTCTTTTCTGTCGGACGTTTTTTTCCTCATCCATGATGTTCCTCCTCTCTGTTTTCATGACGTCCTGCCATCTTCTTCCTGGTCCTCCTCTTGTTCTTCTTCCCTCCCTTTGTTGCCATTCAGTGCAGCGTTTTGTTCATCTCTTGTCATTCATCCTTCCCACATGTCCAGTAGTAATTAATTGTTGTTGTTGTTGTTGTTGTTTTGTGTGCACAGTTAATGTTTGATCACCCTTACAGTTGTGTATAATGATATTTCATTTAATGTAAATACACGATGTACGGTGTACATTTTTTCCTAGTTTGGAGTTTCTCCTCCTCCCCCAATATTTTTGTATTTTGTACGCTACTTGGTCCCATTTGGGAAATTTGCCTTAGTGTCAGTGCAGCCCAGTCACAACTGGAGCATTCAAGTCGACGCCACAAAGCAGCGCCGGTCGCCATTGTACTTTTTTTTGGAGGGGGGGGGGGAGGAGAGAGGTATAGGGATTAGCTGGTTGTTGCTTTTTCATTTTGCCCGGGCAGCGGCCTTGTTAGGCCTGCTCTTCTCGACTTCCAACACTGTCAAGGTATCTTTAACGTGAGCAGCGTGCACACGGGCCATCCGTGTTTTTCATCCTCACCCGAGAAGACTAGGTACTCGATCCTACCTACCATAGGATCGGGGACCGGAAAATATGAGAACAATCCCAAAATTCTGACATGCATGCACAGACTGGGAATCGAACCCGGTACCTTCGGCATGAGAGATGAACACCTTGCCTCTGGATCAACATGCCCTCCCCCCTTCAAAAGATATATTTTCATGTATTTTGTATTTTTACTCCTCCCCGGTTAAAATTCTTCCTCTCCGATTTGAAATCCCTTCCCTGGAAACCAAGTGCCACCCGGTTTCAGAATACCTTGTCCAAATATGATTACCGTGACTATAATCTAGTATGACAAAATAAGCAATCTATTTTCAGTATGGTGAAATAGTGTGTGTGTGTGTGTGTGTGTGTGTGCATGTGTTAGTGTATTTATTTCGAAAACTTGCTCCTCACAAAGGTTAAAATTCTTCCCCTCACATTTGGAATTTCTTCCCTGGGATCCAAGGGCCTGCCCGTTTGAGAATCAGTGTTCTAAGTATAATTAGCATGACAGTAATCTAGTACGTCAAAGTAAGCAATCTACTTTCAGTATGCTGAAATAGTGTATGTGTTTGTGTATGTATTATTTCGAAATGTCGGCCTTTACAAATGACATCGATGATTTCCCATCATGCTAATCATTATGATGAATCATATACATGCCCTTATTGTTTTGAAATGGGCTTTGTTTGACGTATAAATGATGCTATTTCGAGACGCGCATGATAAATTATTCACGGTCAGATTAGTCACTGGAAATAGAAAGATAATGTTATCTGACCGTGTGTCTGTCTGTCTCTCTTCACCCCTCTAATCAACCACTTCTCCGTATCTCATGCGTGCCGTACTTTTGGTTCTTTGCCGTCTATAGATCTGTTTATCTTTCAGTCTATCTCATTGTTTGTACCTTCACCGTGTATATGAGTATCTTTCAGTCTGTCTCATTGTTTGTTCTTTCGCCGTCTGTAGATCTGTCGATCTTTTCAGTCTATGTCGCTATTTAAACTATTTGTCCCTTCGCCGTCTATAGATCTGTCTGTTTTTCAGTCTGTCTCACTGTTTGGTCTTTGGCCGTCGATAGATCTATCTGTTTTTCAGTCTGTCTCATTGTTTGGTCTTTGGCCGCCTATAGATCTATCTGTTTTTCAGTCTGTCTCACTGTTTGGTCTTTCGCCGTCTATATATCTATCTGTTTTTCAGTCTGTCTCATTGTTTGGTCTTTCGCCGTCTATAGATCTATCGATCTTTCAGTCTCTTTCACTACTTAAACTGTTCCTTCGCAGTCTATAGATCTGTCTATCTTTTAGTCTATCTCACTATTATTTCAAACTGTCTGTTTTAAATATTTTCTCCTTAGTTATCTGTCTATTTGTCTATCTACCCCACCATTCAACCAACCACTCTTGCCGACCTCAGTGCAGTGATTGGTTGTTGGTATGGTGGCCGCTTCTAGTAGGGTCTCCCTTTGTCCTATCATTCTGTTCTATTCCACATGGTGGGGAATTATGTCACTGATCCCTCAGGCAGATGACACGTAGAAATGGGGAAATTGATTTACTTTATGTAGCTACTGACCCCCCCCCCTCCCCCCTCCCCCCAAACAAACACCCTCCCTTGCGCCCACTCCTGTCTTTTCACGATAAATAAGCTTATATCACTCCCTTTGTCCTATTAATTGCATTTTTTTTAGAATTTTTTTTTTTAACATAGTCACTGTAATTTGCCCCATCCAATACTAAATTAGATATTGTTTGAACGTTTTTTTTCAAAGGTTTGAAGTTGGGAATAGGATTATCGCTGGAGCTAGGATGAGGTTAAGTCAGAATGATGTCCTCAACAACCTCTTTGTTGGCGACATGGCCAGGGACATGTTTTATCGGATATGAACTGCCCGCCATAAGTCGGTAACAAAAATCCTATTGTGAGTATTTCGCTTACGTGATCCGAAATTATAAGACCAACCCTTTTTTTTTTTTTAACATCAGTCTGTTGGTTGCTTTTCTGTGAAACTCTGGGGGCACAAAGTGGTCGTTACCGTGCTGACGTGCTGTTATACTCAAAATCTCTGAAACTCTCTCGATAAAATTCCTGTTCACTTGAAATACGTGTCCTTAAACATGCGTGAGGCCGTTTTGTTTCCGTCTCATAAATGGGCCATGTGTAAATGTAACATGAAGAAGGAAGTTGCTTGAGGGGCAATCTTGAAAAGTCTCGTATCTTAAAATAACATGGTAGAAAAAGGAGCTGATGGTATGAAGATCTATTACCGGCAGTAATTTCACAAAGCCAAATTAATTATAACCTGGAACCCATTCGGTCGTCGCTCGTTTTCAGCTTTTGGTCCCAGTATCTGGAATGAGATTCCATCGAACATCAAGGAGCTGGAATCTATCCCCAAGTTTAAAAACAGTTTAAAAGCCCATTTATTTAAGTCTTTGTGTGCCATGAATTTTTCCACGTTTGCCGATACAGGAGGAATATAGTGGGAGGAGATGAATGAAGACTAACTACAGCAACGTCTAGTAATAGAAAGTCGACTTTCTTTCTTCTGGAACAAAATAGCTTAGCATTGTCTGGTGGACAGAAACATCGATGATTGGCACAAAAGTAGAACCTATATATTGGTGACTGGTACACGAAGAGTTAAAAAGTATTTTGACTGTTGATAGAACTTCTGTGTGCCATTGCTAAGTAAATGGGATGCGTGTTGTGTCTACGAGTAAGCGAATCCGAGCGTGCGCGTGGTGTAGTTGTGTTTGTTTGCATGTATACATATTATGAAAGTGGATTATTATTTTGTCCCTGTAAAGCGCGCATTGATCCGTCAGGGAAATGACGAAATATTATTAAAAACCACAGAAAATCTGTAGGGTCGCAACAAGGCTTGAAGCAAAGTCAGAATGTGGCAAAAAGAAACAAGTTGTATGAAGCAAAGCCTCGAGTAAGCAATAATACCAAAACGATACAATAAAACACAAAGGAAAAGGGAAGACAAATCAAGCCTTTAGTGTTAAACCTTCATCCGGAAAAAGCGTGCTTTATGTACTTTATTATTATGATTATTACGATTATTACGATTATTATGATTATTACGATTATTACGATTATTACGATTATTATGATTATTACGATTATTATGATTATTATGATTATTACGATTATCATGATTATTACCATTATTATGATTATTCCGATTATTATTCATAAAACTATATAAATATTTCGCTAGCAATTCTTGCGCCGAATTAATATGTGAGTGTGGAGGCACCGAGAGCCATAATATTACTTCTGTCTGCACTATAACAAGAAGAAAATGTGCTTCTCAAAAACAGGATGTTTATAGAAGATAGAGAAATGGGGTGAAGAGTGACACATTATCAGTGGCGGACATACATTTTTTGGACCGTGAAGCTTGAACTGTTATGGCCCCTTCCCAACCAGAAACAACAGGGCCCTCCGGGATTAGAGGGCCCTGAAACTTAAGCTCCATTAGTTCCATTGTAGATCCGCCACCGCACATTATGCGGTCGTTGTTGTGTTTTCAAAGATCTGTGGTTACTATTTGTATTGAGTGACGCACAGTCCTGCCCTCATCTGAAAAAAAAACATTTTAAAAAAACAACGTTTCCGTACGTGGAAAAGGTGACACCATACCAAGAAAAGTTATTGTCACGGCAAATTCTGTTTTATCTTGTTTTGTGTTTGCTTTAGTTTTCTTATTTTTTTTTTTTTTTGACTTGTTGCAATCCAGTCGTTCGACCTTATTGGAATAGTGTGAATGGAATAGACACATGTGACAATGTTTGAGTGAATATCTATCTATCTATCTATCTATCTATCTATCTATCTATCTATCTATCTATCTATCTATCTATCTATCTATCTATCTATCTATCTATCTATCTATCTATCTATCTATCTATCTATCTATCTATCTATCTATCTGTCTGTCTATATGTCTGTCTATCTTAATCTATCTATCTACCTCTCTGTCTGTCTCACTATCCGTCCATCCATCCATCCATCCATCTATCTGTCTATCTATTTATCTGTCTATTAATCCGTCGGCCTGTCTGTCTGTCTGTCTTGTCTTTCCAAAACAGGCTATAAAACTAAAAATAATAATCAAATAAATGATATTATCTTATAATTCATATCAAAAATAATGTTTTAAGTAAGGAGTGGTTGTCCTCCAAGCCTGAAAAATTTACCAACTACACAAACCGAGGGCCACATGGTATATTATCGTAATCCGACTTTTTTTTGTTATTTTTTAAAATTGGAGATATTCGACATGCTTGTAGTCGTTGTCAGCCCGGCGGGTTGCGTTATAAGTTGGGGGTTCAAATCTTAAAACTAAAGCTGTGTTTGCATGTGTACGGAAATGGAAACGGCAAGTGAAAGGTCAAAAATCCAGCGAAAATAAGAAGAAAGAGTGTTTCCATGTGTACGGAAACGACGTGCCCGTGCAGAATGAAAATATTCTTTCTATTTCACTACTTGAAGTTTTTTTTTTTTTCTTGTTTGTCGCTTCAGTTTGCGTACACATTAAAAAAAACCCATCTTAAAGGTTGAATAACGTTTTATTACATAGCGACTAATCATGGAATCTTTGTTGTTGTTGTTGTTACTGTTGTTTTGTTTCGTTGAAAAAAAAAAAAAAGAACAAGTAGCATTAACCAAACTTTTTAGTTCATTGCCATAGTCATTGAAAAACGTACGTATGGAACATGTGATGTTTCCACTTTCTCTCACTAACTTTCTTCTGACACCAGCCGTGATGGGCACGGCACAAACACACTAAATAATCGACTATCTCTCTTCTATAAGTTATAACAAACGATATCTGTATTGCTTACATATATACAATAATTATTAATTCATTCAATAATAATAGGAACATAGGTCATACAATTTCATGTGAATTTCGATGGAATGAAGTTGATGCAAATCAGTACATGCTAATTAAATGGCTTCGTAATATTCAATTTCTAGCACATTTTATAAAACACATGGGAACATTCAGCATAAGGAAACCTCTCCTTTAGGGGTGTATGGCGCTATCTGGGCACTGGTTCTTCCTCTCTACCCTGGCTTGACTGCGCAGTTAGATCAACAGGTATCGGCAGGTACCAATAGGTCGGGAAGCCAAGAAGCCACGATGTCGTTAATCAAAGTACAAGAAGTTGAGAAGCCATGAAGGTGTTGTTCTTCCTCCTCTGTAGAAAAACAATCGTAACTTCCTAATCTACTGTTGGAAGGCATGACTTCCATACTTACTCCATGACGGATATTCAACATTAATACTTTTAACCGCTGACACTGTTATAAGTCAGGCTGCAGCTCCCATACTCCATAGACTCCCATATAGGCAATAGAATAAACGATCAACACAGTTTTAATGATATTTACACGTTCCCCACGAAGAATAACGCTCTCTCTAACGGACCCCATCCTATAAGGTTTCGTAACATATATATAACGGCGTTTCCGTGACTCTCTCAGAGGCAGTAGTTATACCAAAGTAAACCCACTAGATTTAGGTTCTACAATCATGAACATTAAGTAAAATACACATACATCGTACAATTAACTTACCACTCAGCAGCAGCCCAAATGCCGACAAGATACCAAAGATACCACGCTCTGACAAAGGATGTTTGCGGGTTCCCTGACCTTCCCCACTCACAAGACTAGTACAAAGTTACAGTCGCGATTGTGGTCTCCTCTTCGGCACGAAGCTGGTGAGTGCTCTCAGCGGTCTGAAGTTGGAAGGAGCGTTCGGGGATTTATACCCAGTCAGGTAGCGTCCCAAGACGCTCACCGAGTGTACATTAGTTATCCTAATAGCCACCCCCGTCGACTCCACGTCAAATACTATTGAAACAGCTCTACCCCCCAAGCAATTCCCAGGTGATCTGATCGACAAGTACGGCGGTCAAGTAAACACTACCCTTTTCGGGTGTCAAAGCGCTTCAGTTGCATCGGCTACTTTCCCCCTCTGGCCTACAATAACTCTGTCTCCCCGCCGTTAGCTATCTTCCCACGCTAGCTATACCTTGCCTGTCTGTCGCCCTGTTACAGTTCCCCAGCGGCCTCTCCTCCCCCCCCCCAGCCCATGTGCGCTATTTCACACGCTGGGGTCAACTCACCCCCATCCCACACCAAGCCCCCTCCCACCGCCCCCCCCCACCCCCTTCGAGCGTTCATAACTTTATGGATGACCCCATGGGCTTTGTTTTAAAAAATTATGATTATTACTCGCAACTGCCCCATTCTTCGAGAGGTGACGAAAACAAAGGACACTTCTTCAGGCCGAAAGGAATCAGAGCAAAAACATTGATGCCGAGATTCGTAGGGTCATCCATAAAACTCGGCGATTAACTCTTTGTGTACCATGCATTTTTCCACGTTTGGCGATACAGGAGGAAAATAGTGGGGGAGATGAATGAAGACTAACTACAGCAGCGTTTATTAATAGAAAGTTGACTTTCTTTCTTCCCGACACAAAAAATCGCCGAGCATTCTTGTGCACTGATAAATCGGTGATTGGCACAAACGTGACCAGCAGAATAATTGATATAGTTATCGCTGATTGGCACAAAGGTGACCAGCAGAATAATTGATATAGTTATCGGTGATTGGCACAAACGTGACCAACAGAATAATTGATATAGTTATCGGTGATTGGCACAAACGTGACCAAAAGAATAATTGATATAGTTATCGGTGATTGGCACCACAAAGAGTCAATAAATAAGACAATGTGGAGGGTGTACACCGAGAATATTTCAGAAAGTGATGATGTCATGGGGTCGTGTGTTCGTTAAAATGAAGGATCGGGGGTAGACAATAGTGACACAAAGCAAACTCAAAAAAAAACAAAAACCAAAAAACTTCCCCACTGTTTTTCAAGCCTCCAAATCTAAAAAAGAGCCTTCTCCGTGTCAAAACGAAGGCACATGTTAAAATTTGACACAAATCCGAGCTGTATCAGCCGCTGTAGGTCTTGTTAAAAATCCGGCGAGTTCGGTTTATTATACAAGATTTTTATTACTTACGGAAATCATTAGATAATTACATCCTATTTCCCAGGGAAGTGATCTCACCCTGCTATAAATAGTCAATTTTACACGCCAGACTGACACGGTTTTGCACGTAGACTCGGTCATATTTCATTCCAATGGGTCGGCTCCGCCAACCGAAAACACCTTTCTGCATAGTTCAGCCACGGGCAAAGGGCCACGGGGGTGAAATATAACACGCTTGTACTTTTGTTGTAAAAAATAGAGCTCGCAAATCCATCCGCCGTACCGGTACAGCTGTAATTGAAAAGGCATTTCTATTATTAGAAACTAACGTCACGGCTAGATGATTTTAAACTGGAGCTTGCCCGACGAGATTCCTGAGGGTATGACTTAAATTTACATTGACGTCATATGCTATGAAGTGGAAAAAAACGAGAGAGACTGTCTAGATTTAGAACAGTGGTTCTCAACATGGGAGATATCGATTTTGATTTGCGGGGGGGGGGGGGGCGAAAACAAAGAAAACGCGACAAGGAGGCGACACCGATGAAGGTTTGGGGGGGGGGTGTGGGGGAGAAAACATAAGTAAAGGACGACTTGACTACCCCCGCATAGATGGGTGTTATGAATAGAAAAAGCATATTTTTCTTTTTCTAGTGCATTTCAAGGATACGGTGGTCTGGAGGCAAGGTGCCCGCCTCTCACGCCGAAGGTACTGGGTTCGATTCCAGGTCGGTGCAAACATGTTGGAATTTGGGGATTTTTCTCATAACTATTTTCCTATCCCTAAAAAAGATAAAATAAGATTGGGAGCCTAAGGCGGAGAGGTGGGGGGTGACTCCCTGGAAAAGGTTGAGAACCACTGATTTACAAGAAAGCTTGTTATCTTCATTCAGCGACTTGGAACGTTTTGCAAATGCAAACAAAGGCCAGTCAAGGTTATATGTAAACAACATCGGAACTGACGCGTTGACACACACACACACACAGAGACAGAGTCCCCCCCCCACTTCCCTTCCCCGCTCTCGCCCACTCGTGCGACTTTCCCAGTGTATTTTGAATTTAATTTTAAATCGTCGGGTCTCTTTGTTTGCATGTATTTTCCTCACTGAAATAGATTCGGCCCACCAACTTGGAATTCCAACGTTGTATTGTATCTTACCGTTAAGAGCACATGAGAAGTTATTGTCAGTTTTGTATTCTTTGCCACGGATTAGTGGCATTTGGGGGGGGGGGGGGCAATCTGTAATCAAATTCCGGTTTCTGAAACCATCAGGTTGATGCCATACTGGGTCAAGTCAGTTTTGTGTATGTCAAGTTTAGTGTGACATAATTATGAACTATGGAGTTGAACGGGCCGGAACCGCGGGCACGGGTGAGACTGAACATTAAAGTTTGTCTCACTTTAATTCGGGGAGCGTCAAAACCGGTCTTGAGTCAGATGACGGGAAGAGAGACCTGGCACACTGAGACGAAACAGACTTGATTCAGGACATCACTAGCCTTAACCCTTTGACCACCAAAGCTGTGAAAGCTGGATTTTCTGAAATCTTGTCAATACTTGCAATTTGTTTTTCATTTAGATTTAAGAGAGTCAATGTCAGTCTAACTTGTGACATTCATTTGCAATTCAAACTTATTGATCGAAAACAAAATACGTACAATTTAGGGAGCAATAAAAAATTCTCAGTAATGATGTGCCAGTATTGAAAGGGTTAAGAGGAAGATTTGCATTTGAGTTTGAATTTGGGTTTACGGCGCGTTGGCACGATAAGGGCCACTTTGCACCTTTCACGGTCTATATCTGTACTTTATTTATGTTTGTTATTCAAAGCTTCATCAATTTTAATTTCACAAGCGGAATTACATAGTTCCGTATAAACGTTATTACACTGGTAAGATTCTCAGAAGGTGTTTTGTGAAGTGGGCATTATCACTTTTTATTCTTCGTCAAGATTTGGTGTCACTGAGTACAAGGTATCGAAAAGTTCCGGTATCTAGTTACCTCTACACTCTTTGCTAATACCTTTAGGGAGATATCATACTGAGCCCGGAACGCCACAGTCAGCAGCTTGGCAGATAAATAAATGTACCCACCACAATGTCCTGGATTTTCTTAATATATCCGGGAAGACCTTTTCATACTGAGCCCCGTCAGACACAGCCACCATCTGCCATTATTTCTTGGGTATACATTTTGCCGGCAGCAACTGGCTGTGATATTCCGGGCTTGGTACGATACCCCTCTTATTGCATTATAATTAGACCATAGGACGAAAACCTAGTTCGTGTCTAAATGAGGTTTCGTCACGTTCCCCATAAGGAAAATCTAAATATGAATTAGATGTGTTCCTCACGATGACTTTGAAAGAAAAATAAAGCTGTTGCATTCGTAAATGTACACCTTCTTTGTAAACATTTTTTTTTTTTTCGGATACTTTGTTACGTGCAGCACTCCCATATTTCTTTCTTCTTAGAATATCATTTTTTTTTTCTTCTTTCTTTCTCTTGGCGTTTGCATGCAAAAGTCGTCCTTTTGTGTTGTGTGAACGAATCAAGGTTTCAGTGCCTCGTCTAGGCCTACCAATTACCATCATTGTCTCATAAAGTTAAAACGCCAGTTATTCGTTTGCACAAAAATGTGCAACATTTGAAATGACACTATTGGTGTTTTTTTGTTTTGTTTTGTTTTCTTGTTTTTGTGATGGAGTGCTATGTTGGGACTTGCGTGCAAAAAAAACAACAACAAACAAACAGATTTTTCTCTGGAGTTGCTCCATTGAATGACAAGCTATAGCTTTGGTCCCAGCGTCTATTACAAGTTTATGTACATCATGACAGGAAATACAGTAGTTGTAGAGGAACTACAGGTTTTTCAACATTTCTTGCATCACCGACGCTTTTCAGAAAACAACAAGCAACTACTATTAACTTTACTTCTCTCTCTCTTTCTCTCTCTCTCTCTCTCTCTCTCTCTCTTTCTCTCTCTCTCTCTCCCTCTCCCCAATCTCTCTCTCTCTTTCTTTCCCTGTCTCTTCTCTTTCTTCCCCCCCCCCTCCCCTTTCTCCTTATCTCTCTCTGTTTCTCTCTGACTGTCCCCCTCTCTGTTTGTCTGCTTTTCTCTCGATCTCTGGGACTCTCTCTCTCTCTCACACTGTTTCTTCGTGTGTCTGTCTTTCTCTCTCTAACACACTAATACATAATAAGACACTCTGATATGTCACCTGAGAATATGACTGCATTTAAATGACCCCACCCCCACCCGATCCTGAAAATGTGTTCTTGATTCCCTGGTTGAACACTTATGTCGTAAAATCATTGAGAAGGTAACTTGCTAAACCTGGTAAATCACATTTTTAAAAAAAAATGAATTGCGGTCCTTAACATGGAATCAGCCATAAAAGCTCTCTACAGCTAAACCATTATGGCAATCAAAACTTGCAAAATTAATGTGTTTTTCATTCGAAATTTAAGTACCCTCTCACATTTGAGTATTATGCTTTGTCAATAGTAGCGCGTTTTCTCAAAATCAATATAAAGTCTCTTAATAGGTTTTGAAAGTTACCTCCTCATTAGTATTACTTCTAAAAATGAACTTTCAACATGACGATTGTATTTATATTCGGCAAAGAAAATTCCTGGGTTTTGCAGGAGTAATAACAATCATGGTCACGCGACTGACTTGGTCGGAAGTAGACAACGCAGGCGTAGCACCCAAGACCTGGGTAGCACCATTAGTGTTGCTTCTAAAAATAAACTTTCAACATGACGATTGTATTAGAAAATTCCTGCGTTTTGCAGGAGTAATAACAATCATGGTCACGCGACTGACTTGGTCGGAAGTAGACAACGCAGGCGTAGCACCCAAGACCTGGGTAGCACCATTAGTGTTGCTTCTAAAAATAAACTTTCAACATGACGATTGTATTTATATTCGGCAAAGAAAATTCCTGCGTTTTGCAGGAGTAATAACAATCATGGTCATGCGACTGACTTGGTCGGAAATAGACAACGCAGGCGCAGCATAGGGGGCGTACACGATACTGCGCATTCGTTATTGTGCAATGTTAAAATACTTTCGGTTTTACAGAGATCAGATGGTTGGAATCGTGTCAAAGTAAACACTGTGGTAGGCTATGGACTTTCTTTTGTTCCATAAAGGTCATCGATTGTTTTGACATAACGGAGTTCGTTGAACTTTGACCTAAGATAACAGATTTTTTTGTTTTCGTTTGTCGTTAGTAGAATAGTGTGAATGGAATAGACACGTGTGGAGATGTTTGAGTGAATATCTATCTATCTATCTATCTAACTATCTATCTATCTATCTATCTATCTATCTATCTATCTATCTATCTATCTATCTATCTATCTATCTATCTATCTATCTATCTATCCGCTATCCGTTCTTCCGTCGGTCTGTCTGTCTATCCTATCAATCTATCCACTCATCCACCTGTCTATCTATCTATCTATCTATCTATCTATCTATCTATCTATCTATCTATCTATCTATCTATCTATCTATCTATCTATCTATCTATCTATCTACCAGTTCCTCCATCGTTCTGTCTGTCTGTCTATCTTATTCATCGATCCATCCATCCATCCATTCGTCTGTCTGTCTATCTGATTGTCTGTCTATCTGTCTGTCTGTCTGTCTGTCTGTCTGTCTGTCTATCTGCCCATCCACTACACGCTTTCTTTCTATATAATTATTATTTGCCTTACTACCCCTTTTTGTATTTGTATTTGTATAACTCTTTAATCCCATTTGGGAAATTTGCCTTTGTGCCATTGCAGCCCAGTTATAACTGGAGCAGGCACGTCGTCGCCACAGTGCAGCGCCGGTCGGCGGTTGTTGTTGTTGTGTTTTTTTGGGGGGGAGGAGGGGGGGGGATGGTAGAGATGAATTTTATTTAATTTTGCCCCGGCAGCGACCTGTTCGGCCTGCTCTTTACGATTTCCAACTGCCAATGTATCTTTAACATGCACACGGGCCCCCCGGGCTAACAATTCAAACACAGAACCGCTAGCCGTTTCATTGTAAACGTTTTGTTCACAATACATTTTAATTCATCCCTCAGCTCCTTAATAAGTTGTACCGGCTAACCCCCACGGGTTCTCTTATCACTGGCCAGCCACTGTGTCCTGTCCTCACATAGTGTTACCTGCTGTTTCTTCTTAATCTGCTCTGTTATCTTATCGCCCTGTTTACGGCTTGTTTGTTTGTCGGGCGTGTATTAGTGTAAAGTCAGAAATCTCTGAGGGTCTGACAGTGTGTGGGTGTATGTTGTCGAAGACCATTCTTGGGGTAGCCACACAAAGGTCACCGAATTCGGTCACCGAGCCACTAGGTGCTTTAGGTGAGAAGAATTGCACTATATAATTTCAACAACTGCACACAGAGCCCACCTAGATTCGGTCCGTTTATGTAGTGCAATTCTTCTCACCTAAAGCGCCTAGTGGCTCGGTGGCCGAATTCGGTGGCCTTTGTGTGGCTACCCTAAGAGCTGACCGCGGTAGCTGCAAGCTCACGTTAGAGAGACCTGCGTACTGAATTTCAGTTTAAAGGGGAGTGGCATTGGTGTTGCAAAGTTATGGGGAAGAAATCTCTCTTTCTCTTTCTCCCTCTTCGTCCGCCTCTTATCTCTCTCTCTTTCTCCCTCTCTCTCTCGTTTTCCCTCCTCCTCTTCCCCTCAATCTCTCTCTTCCTCTCTCTTCCCACCCCCCTCTCTCTCTCTTCTCTCTTTTTCTCTCCTGTCCCACTTTTTTCTCTCTCTCCTGTCAATCTCTCTATCCCTCTCTCTTTCTCTCTCCTTCTCTCTTCTCTCTTTCTTCCCCTCCCCCTCTTTCTCTCTCTCTCTCTCTCGCTCTCTCTCTCTCACTCGCGCCCTATCTTTTTCCCTCTCTCCTCTTCCTCTCTCTGTCTCTCCCATCCTCCTCCTCCTTCTCTTTCTTGCTCACGAAACACCATTATCACCGCCATCACCTTCATCATCAACTTTGGGGAGACGAGAATATATGCGTGCGTGTGTGTATGTGTGTGTAAGTGTGTGTGGGTGTGTGTAAGTGTTTGTTTTCGAGTTTAGAAAAGTAGAAAAGCATTCAAAACAAAAAAAAACCAAAACAAACAAACATTAACATGGTCAGGTATTAAACCCTTAACGCATAGCTAAGCTCTTTTTCTATTTATTGTCTTCATGCATTTTTCCTTTTTCAAAAATGTTATTTCTGTTATTATTCTGTTCTATAATTATTTATTGTTATTATTATTATTATTATTACTAGATAACGTACCTCCCCCTTTCTGTCTCTGTCAGTCTGTCTGCCTCTATCTCTCTCTCTCTCTCTCTATTATAATAAAAGTAATAGCGTATAGTTTGCTTCAGAACTCATGCGCGCCAGGACACTACGCACCAAATTATAATTATTAATTAATACCATTTTGGCAAAATAATTCCATGGTCACGACCTTCTTATGAACAACAACAACAACAAAAAAACACAAACAAACAAACAAACAAATCTTTACTAGATCCCAACATAATTCATAATCATTAGGTTATGTACAGTTTTAAATACACTAGAAGACCCCAAAATTTATATTTGGACACAATGACGCAGCTGGCTTTAGTTATCACGAAAATCGATAATCTCCGATACGCAAACACCACAATTAATGAGGATACGCTATCTCATAATTTTTATTGCGTGGGCTTCGTATCTTACAGATTTCGCCGTAGTCGATACTTCTTGCGAACAGAGTAAACCATAGATATAGTACATATATCTATGGAGTAAACCGGCACGGTGTATGACTCATTCATTCAATCCAGTTACTTTCAAACTCAGTCGGGCGTTCTTCCCGAATACCCGGTACCTTGAACAATAATGTTGAAACCCAACTGCGGGCGGTGCTGATCAAAGTGAAACCACGCGTGAAAAGGAAATGGCCGCCCAGGTGAACTCGGAAATACCTTTTCCGGATGTAAGGTATATAAAAATACTGCGTACTACTGCGTTTCGATTATTCACAGTTACCTCAAACCTGCGACGCTATGGAAATACGAAAACCAACAAGGATTTAAACAAAAAGAAAAATCTGCTTAGAACCAGGAAATAGGTGATTCTCCGCTCACGGTTAAACGCGTTGTAACAACGGAGATCGCTAACCGACGCTTCGATCAGATTTAAAAATAGGAGTCCCTCGCCCATCGCCCGTATCCTTCGGCGAATCACGATATAGGTCAATGTACTTTCCTCAAACTGGGTAGGCTAAGACTGTCTATTACCCTGAAAAATGAGTTCGTGACTTTCTGTGTTTGCATTCTGTCAGCTGAGCGAAACAGAGGAACTGAATAATTCTATAACAAGATTTTGAGAAGCGTTAATGAAAAGGTGATGCTCTGATTCTCTATTATTATGCTAGAATCCAGACAGGGATCGTTTGCATTTAAAGAGGTAAGTTGAATTAGCCTGTCATTTTGCATTATTCATCTGTTCATATTGTTAATTTTCAAGTCGCTTTTAGTAGCTCATCCATCAACACTATTAATTTTATTCGCTTTTCATAGTTCCTCCATTAATTTTCTTCATTTTTATTTCACTTTTCATAATTCATCCACCGACATTGTTCATTTTATTTCTCCTTTCATAATTCATCCACCAACATTGTTAACTTTAATTCGCTTTCATTAGTCCATCCTTCAACATTGTAAACTTTCATCTCTCTTTTCATTATTCACTATAAACATTGTTATTTTCATATTAATGCATTCATTCATACTTTTTTATTTCTTATATTACGCTTGCGTTTGTATTATATCGAAGGTTATGTATTTGGGTGGTGCAGACATAATAGAAGTGTAGAGCGCTGTGAAAGTAGTTACCAGTCTTGTATTGCGGGTGAGGATGGGCGGTAGAAGTTCGTTTTTGTTTCCTAATTTGGTGTTGGTATGTGAAATATTGTTGCATTGTTATTTGTTAACAATAGACATTGTCTCTTGATCACGCTTTCAGCGGAAAAACTGACAAATATATACCTCGATTTTACATACGAAAAAATAAAAACGATTTAAAACAAGATAGTACCATACTGGTAAATGAATCTTAAACTGAGCCCGGTCTCCACAATATCAGTATTATTGAACTTCCAATGGAAAAAAAATCATAGGTATCATAAGACTGTATATCAAATTGTAGGGAATGATAAATGCAGGATTATAATTGTCGATTTAAGAGATTAGGCCTAATTTGGTGCTCTATTTCCAAGATCAATCGATGTTACATTTTACGTATTTCTCTCTCTCTCTCTCTCTCTCTCTCTCTCTCTCTCTCTCTCTCTCTCTCTCTCTCTCTCTCTCTCTCTCTCTCTCTCTCTCTCTCTCTGTCTCTCTCTCTCACTGTCATACACAGAACTATCTGATCAGGTTCCACGTTTATTTTGCCAACCCATGTCATCAATACACTCTAAGCCTTTCACCGACCAGATTTGTTTAAAAAACCACTAATTAGATAACTGATGTAGCCAATAACGGACACACACAAACGGAGTATTTTAAATACTCATGACAATAATATTAACTTAAGTCCTCACGAAAGAATCCATTTAAAGTGTAAAAACAAGAGAGAGGGAGACACAGACAGACAGACAGAGAGAGAGAACGTTTAAAAATTTGTTGTATGGTTTTCTACTTCTTTATAATCTGTGGCTTTGCCAAATACAATTTTGACATTTATGCTTGACATTTGTAGCGGAAGATTCCATTTAAAAACAAGATTAATTTTTTTGACTTAGTTGCATTGTTTCTTCATGTTTGTTTCGAGCTGCGGGGCTTTGCGATAAGAGATCTACAATTTTCACTTTTCTTTGCCATAATATTATTTGATCACGTCATCGCGGAGGAATCTGGCAACATCAACAACAACAATAATAACAATAAAAACAATAGAAAACTTGTTTACAAAACACGCAGACGCACGCACGACTCCAAGAGCCGGATCTAGCCCAGCCCAGGTAATACTTAAAGATGTCGTAACTTTCAGCAACAACAAAAAATGTTCAAGTATTAATTAATGGACGCGTGCCTGCGTACACCCACAACCTTATTTCAACAAGGACTTCAGGATTTTAGTCTGCTCAACACAAAAAGAGCGTAACTTAACGGATGGCGGATATCACGCGGAAGTCGCGATGGAGGTCAGACAAAATAAAAACCCTTACGCTCACGCTCAACTTGAAACTCTCCCCCTCCGGCTGATGTCACATTTTAACGCTTAGTTCAGCCTAAATTTCGCCACGCAATGACGCCAGCAGTGACGATGACGAACTCGGAGAACACCCATAATGGTGGTCCGCTAATTGTCTGTGCTCTTTATCCAGGATGTTAATTCTCCCCTGCCCCTTTTTTTGCTTTTTTTTTGGTCTTTCCATTTTCCTTTTTAACTTTTAAAACATGGCCATACACATATACACACATGCACACACACACACACACACACACACACACACACACACACACACATACGTGTCTTGGCGACGTTAAGAGGACATTGACCAAATCCTACGTTATGTGGACGTGTCACAGCACGAAAACCAGCGGGAGAATCCTTTTGATATTTAAAATATATCATTTAGGCGGGAAAAGATTACTGTATGCCAAATTTGAACGGCATACTTCAATTTTCATGTCAACATTATTTTAACCATACATTATTGAGACATATCGTTAAGCGGACACTGCGTGACCTTGAACCTTTGGTACGTTACACAAAGTAAGGAAAAACAAACATTAAACAGACATTGTGTAAAAGTTGATATTACACGCAACATGGACATTTATATTTAGATGTATTTATTTTTCGGGGTATGTCCACTTAACGTGAGTGTGCAAACATGAAATTGTCCTCTTAATGTAGCGAAAACAAGCACACACACACACACACACAGAGTACGTGAGTCCTTATAGGGATGAGAGATAGACAGAAAATGCCAACGAGCCCCAGAGACCAGAAAACTAGTGATAATATAATATGAAAATATTCCTTATAATAGCATTTGGCAGTGGCTATCTGAGCCCTGAACTGGGCATTTTAATTACAATATTGTACCCCAAGACCTTGGATTGTACATCCAAAATAGTCTCTTTCTTTTTCAAAGTTTGGTGTGTATGTTCTTTTTGGTAACTAATGTATGCCCAGTTTCCTCAAACGATATCGTGGCCATTTCGTCTGTTCAGTGATAGGAAGTTTGAGATCTATATAAAATGCCTAATATGTATATCTATATATACTTTAAGTTCTCTGAATCTCTGTTGAGGATAAAAATTTTAAAAAAAAAACTTCAGAGCTCTATCATTATGTCTTATCCACGATGTGAATTATTCGATTGCTCTTTTAAGTTTAATCAACGCGCATCTGTAGTCATTAATAACATAGGTTTTTTAGTTTTTTATTACAAGAAGAGTACCTGGTCTCCAATGGGGAAAAAGAGCCGCAGAACAATATCAGGAATCCAAGTTTTTAATTCTTCATTAAAATTGCAGATCGGAGGTGATGATGTTTCCCCGTTTAGTTGTGTACGTCTATGTGTTTCCCCAATTCAAACAGCGACATTGTACATGTATCTAAATGTAAGACTCTTATCTTCTCAAAAAATGCCCTGGCAAACCAGTAAGCTAACTTCCAGTTAACAGCCAGTTTACGAATTTTTTTGGATGAGTAGTTTTGGAGGCTTTCCACTAAACACATTTAAGGTCTTGTGTTGAGCAGATTAAAAACACAGGATGATTTTTTTGTGGGAATGGTTTTAGTCCCCTAAGAATTACAAGGTTCTATCTCTACATTTTGGCTGAATAGAGTTACGCACTACTTCTACAGGCCTTCTCCATTGTGTGTCAAAGTATCAAGCAGATTTGGTGTGTAATGTGTAAGTATTACTAACAAGAAAAAAAGTCGTATCTCTAAAAGTTATGACAGTATGAGCACACGAAACTTCAATCATCATTCTCAAAAGTTGATGGAAGGAAGTTAGAACCGTGTCATTCTAAGGGGCCGATTTAATATACATTTCCAACTGTTCTGATTTTATCCTCAAATCGTCGAAAACTTCTAATAGCTAGTTGATAGACCCCCCCCCCCCCCCCAAACAACTAGTCATCAACTAGTCATGTACGGTAGTTTACTCTTCCAGCCTAAGGTTTTAGTCTTACCTAATATCAACAAGATAGAACAACAAGGTCAGTAGGGCATCATAAACCTGCATTTTTTCCCACCTTAGTCACTCTTAATATACGGTCAGCGTACGATGACAATCCCAATACCACCATTCCCATCCCTTCCCCTGGTTTTACTTTCCCCAAACCTGTACGTTTGTTTTGTTTTGCATTTGTTTTTGTTTTGTAAACTTGAAAATTTCATCTTTTCCCTTGTGTATTTTGTGAGTCTTTTTGACATATCGTGACCTTAGTTCTTGTCTGTTCCATCTCCATCTTCTGAAAAACTTGGAGATCTTTTAGTATGTAGAACAGGTGTAACACGCACACGTTGACGCTTGATTTAAGTGCGTTGTGGCATTTAACAAGCTGTTTAACAGTTCCCATTATTCCAACTCCTATCATAACAAATAAAGCCGCAAATATTTAACGTCGAATTTCTCAGTTGTGCAAAATGTAAAAACGGAACAAACAAGAACTAAGATCACGAAACTCGCACGTTTGTAATTATTTTGTCTTGTGTTTGTGCTAGTTCTGTATGTGTAAACCTGCACGTTTTCTCTCTTCCCTTGTGTATTTTGTAAGTCGTTTCGACATACCCGTACGGGCCAATGCAAAGCTGGTAGAAGTCCCTCGTTAGAATGATGGGAAATGTAGACTCCCGTTCGGAACTGCCCGTTAAGCCTTTCTTGATATCAGTGCCAGTCGCATTTATTTATCCACATGTATCTTTTTCGATCTTTTATGAATCTTCTTTTAAATATTATTAATATTTTGTGCTGAAGGGTCCTTTTTGACTCTCTTTACAATTTCCAGGATCAGTCGATGTTACATTTTACGTATCTCTCTCTCTCTCTCTCTCTCTCTCTCTCTCTCTCTCTCTCTCTCTCTCTCTCTCTCTCTCTCTCTCTCTCTCTCTCTCTCTCTCTCTCTCTCTCTCTCTCTCTCTCTCTCTCTCTCTCTCTCTCTCTCTCTCTCTCTCATTAGCGGTCAATATAATATATTCTGTCCAGTTTCTACTTTGAACATCTATTTCCATTACCCTGAACATCTATTTTCATTACTCTGAACATCTATTTTCATTCTCTGAACATCTATTTTCACTACTCTGAACATCTATTTTCACGCTAGAGTGCTCAACGAACCATGTGTGATTAAGAATGGTACGCTATTTATTACGCATTAAACAGACGAACTTTGATTTGCGCAGATGTTGGAAACTCGTGGTTTTATGGGAGAAAAGGATTCAACAAGATAACATGTTTTTTCTACAGAAAAACAACAGGATGGCCAATTAACTAAGGTCAGGTCTCTGTGACTCAGGATGGGGAAGTCACGAAAAAGTCAAAGCGAAGGGCCACAAAATCCAAAAATACACTTTATTTTCTTTCGTTGGGTCAACGCAAATAGAGATGAATCCTTGACCTCTACCGATGTCAGGTCGAGCCTTGCTAGTCAGCGCTGTGAACCCAAAATAATGACACTGAGTTCGTATTGTCTCTCGTGTCGGGAAGTTGGTAACTCCACAAAGCTCATTTCTTTTTAACCATGTAGGCCCCGTCCCCATTTCTGCTTGTAGGGAAAATTCTGATTTTATGAGAATTGATCCTGACGGGAATATTAAGGGCTTTTCGTGTATTTTGTGTATATTGTAGAAATTACAAAATATAACTTTTCTCGCTTTGAGTTCTTGTGTGAACTGTAACCGAGTGTAAAAAGTCTGTGTATCATTGGTGATACATGGGCCTAGAGGGTTAAACAAAATTTTATAGATGCCAAAATACTACGCATAAGATGGGAACCTGTTATTGCATCTCTGCAAAATTCGATGTCTTTTAAATACGCTGTACTTAAATATTACTTTATTCATCCTCAACAAGATCGCACTCAGAAAAGTCTCCACTGGCCTGATAATGGAATGGTGTAATTTTAGAAGTAACTAATGGTGTTGTCTTATCCAACTCCACTTTTCGCACAATTGAGAAATTCGTCGTTAAACGTCTGCGTCTTCAGTTATTACGATAAGGAGTTAAAATTTAATGGGAACTGTGAAATAAGTGCCACAACTCATTTTAAACAATACACCTCTTCTACAGACTGAAAGATCTCTGTTTTTTTAGGTTTTTTTTGTTCTTTTCAGAAAATGGGAGATAGAACAATCAAGAACTAAGATCGCCACCAGCGTTAGACATTCCGAGGATTGGTGTAACAAAATTTTTTTTTTTAAAAACGGATTTAATAAGGCTACTTGACTGGTAGTTGTGATTAACGGTTAGAAACACGCGTACCTTCCACAGTGCAAGATTAATGATTGACAGGAGTCGGATTAGTGTACGTACATACCAGATTTACGACACGGTGCACGAACTCGGGCCGTGCGAGTTCCCATTCTTCCATTGGTCCTTGTTACCTTTCTGCACTTGCAGGCAAGACAGTGTCCCCCCAAACCCGCACATATAATATAATAATACACAGTGCTGTAGGACAAGCGTGCAGAACACAGTGGTGGTATGGAAAACGACTGTTTGCGCCCAAAACGAGTTTTTCAAGAGGCGACATACACACACACTCACACAATATACACACGGGGAGGGGACGAGAAGGTCTTGAGGCAACGTGCTCGCTTCTCATGCCGAAGGTACTGGGTTCGATCTCTAGTCGTTGCAGACATGTTGGAATTTTATTGGGGGAAAAATTCCTGTCCCTGATCCTATAGTAGGTAGGATCGAGCACCTAGAGCCCGTGCGCACGTTGCACACGTTAAAGATACCTTGGCAGTTAAAAGCCGAGAAGAGCAGTCCGAACAAGGCCACTGAACGAGTAAAATTCTAAAAAAACGAATCCCTACCATAAAAACACACAGAAACAAAAACAAGAAAAATAAAAAAAACCAACCAACAAACAAGAATAGTGAGGTATAAATGCCAAAGGCAGCGAAACCTCCCAAATTAAAGACCTAAACACACACACACACACACACACACGCACACGTTTCCACTTGATCTGGGCTTTACTTTTTGTCCAGTTACCATTGTGAGATGACAGCAAAAAAAACTATTAGTTGTGCAAGTAATTTATAACCCAGAAACTATGATAAGGCCCATTTCATTTGATAAAACGGTGTTAACAAGTGCATTTTATCTAATTTGCCATATACCATCTTATTGGCAACACGACAGAACGGTGCTGTCGTCTCTGGTTTCCACCAGTTGTGGAGCTCAACGCCAGTTTTGTCCAATAGATTACACAGGCATTGACAATCTTGCCGCTGTTGTTGTTGTTCGGGTTGCGGCTATCGTGCTTTTTGCTGTGGTTGCAGATTCAGACCATTGCGCCGTTGGACAGTGGTCAGAATTGAATGGAACGCCAATAGAATCAGTACATACCGAGTGATTCTCGCTTGTTGTGAAAACGAATAAACGTAAATGTTTTTCTTATTAACCAGTAAAAGTCTCTTGTAACAATAGCAAAAATAAGAAAAGAACAATCTAATGGGCTTGTACGAATACTATTAAAAACCCACAATTCGTGACAGAAATGAAATTGTACCCAAATTACGCTATTGATGAGCCACACGACTGGCTGACAGTTTGTCATATTGAAATGGCTGAGGTGTCCAAAAAATACGGACATGTAAGACGTATCGTGTTATAAAGCGGACATGAAGGACCTTCTCAGCGCACGATCCTCGCCGTGGGTGAAATCTCGTGGCACTGTGGGCGATACCGATGCGATTAGGAATTTGGAAGAATCGACTGTGCGTTTTTTTTTTTTTTAGAAATGCAAACTATCTCTGCCACCACGAAAGGGCCATAGAATATTTATGTGCATTTTTGCAAGCGTGTGAGCCCGTGGATACAAAATCGTAGTGTGCTGGGACATAGGTATGTGTAATGTCACGTCTTGTACATGCTAGCGATTGCGTGCTGTTTACTTTAATCCTATACTGTGACACACTCTTTTCTAAGAGTTGTTACTTCATAATTTTCAGTCTAAATGTGATTTGATGGGGATATGTCTACGTACGTTGTTGTAAAAGGCCTGGGACTGTCCATGTCAAACAGATCTTTATGTGCACACCAACTACTGTAACACACTTTTTTTTTTAAGCGTTGTCATTTCATAATTTCATTGCAATGTCGTTTGGTCTGTGTATGTCTACGTACGCGTGCTGTAAAAGACTTGGGGCTGCCGATGTCAAACAGATCTCTATGTACATACAGCGTTTGCTTTAATCTTTGAATAATTATGACGTACTCTTTTCTAAGCGTTGTCATTTCATAAATTTCATTGTATCGTAGCTTGATGTGCGTATGTCTATATAATACATATGTTTTAAAAGGACGAGGACTGCCAATGTCAAACAGATTTTTATAGTATATGAAACAATCTAGTTCCCTGAAAGCGATAAGGGAGGAAGAGAGAGAGAGAGCAACGCACTGTATTTTGATGGCTTAATCTACCTCTCCCATTTCCCCTGTGCCAAACCTTAACTCTTTCAGGACGTCAGTGTTAGTAGGGGCTTTGGTCAAGTCTGGACGTAATTAATTTTTCCCCTCTTTGGGAAAAAAAAACACAGCATCGTTCAGAAAAACGCCTACTGAAACAAAAAGTATTGACAGTAAAGTAAAATATTGTCTATCAAATAAAAGAGAATTGAATGTAGGTCACTGTAAATCGGCTATACGCCAAATGCGGTTTTCACTGGCACTGGTAAATTGGGGATGCGTCCTGCAAAAAGTTAAACATCCCCCATAGGGCATTGCGCGTTCCCATATCAGAAAATTGCGTATTTAAGTCTATTTCCGTCCAACTCAATTTCTGACGAATCGATTTATTTGTATTATATTTTCTATTTTTATGTTACTTCGACTTTTTACACTGCGAATCCCTTGTAATCTTTCCAAACTCGCTCGATTATTGTTATTATGACAATTGAATCGCCCGCAGTTTCTACCTGTAAAAGTCTCCTACTTCAGAGAGAGCACGTCTTGACGCCTTGCCAAAGTCGTGACTCGGTGGCAGCGCTAAGCCCTAGCAAATCCTACAGCTTCGTGCGGACTCGCGCAAAAAATTCAGGAAAAGAACAGGAGAAAATTCCGGACGAAGACATCATTGGTACTCAGTGGCGGATCTGCTGTGAAACTAATGAAGCTTAAGCTTCAGGGCCTCTAATCCCGGAGGGGCCCCTGAAGAGCCCTTTTTTTACATGCGTGAATTTTGGTCGTTGCCCTATCGTTGCTGATTGCGAAGGGGCCCCATAACAGTTCAAGCGTCAGGGTCCCAAAAATGTATGTCCGCCACTGTTGATACGTGTGTCTTGAAGCACGTAAACGGGGCAGGATGCATGGGAATCGTGTCAATGACTAGTCTAAATAAATAATGCTGGGATTAATGAATGGGAGTGAATCATTCTGGTCATTAATATCAAAGTGGCTTATCAACCGGATTCAAGTGAAGGTTTACACACGTTTTTCTTCCTTTTACGGCCCATTGATTCCTTCTTTGTGTTTTTCAAGATTTCATTTTTTTTTTCCTTTTTCCAGTCAAAGAGTTTTACACGCTCCTGGGATCACCGTGAATCAAGACGTAATATTAATGGCATCATGTTTAAAGATCTAAAACGCAGAACTTCTGTCACGCTGCAATCGATAAGTTGGTTTCATTCTGAGATGACTTGGTAATTTTGTAGACCCCTTCCCCTCCCCTCGCCCCCCCCCCACCCCCCTCCGACCCCACCCCACCCCACCCCCGACACTTCGAAAAAAGGCTTCATTCCAAATACTATGAGTGATTTATAAAAAGTAGGCTTTTCTGGCAACTTGACAATCTCCCTGGTGATTAGGATGTCTAGCTCTGAAAACACGAGTGGTCACCCATACAATACGTTCGCTCAAGTTTGACTCTTTTTGTGTCCACCCCCCCCCCCCCCAATCCATCCCATTTCTCCCTGCTACGTTTTTCATACCCTTGCCCCCCCCCTCCCCCCCCACCCCGACCCCAACCCCTAATACGAACGGACAGCCATTAAAATGTTAGATGCCTGCGATAATGCCTTGGCCCTCTGAAACGAGATGACATTTAGCACGAACTATAATTTGAGTGTTTCATCAGAAACATAGCCTTTGATTTTTATTATAATCATAAATAACTTATTTGAATGAAAAAAAAATTAAATAAGATTCAGCTTTTTAATTCACTACTTAAGTGAAATGTGTACGTGTACACTTCCCAGAAACTTCCCCCTCCCCGTGTGTACTTTTTTTTTTTTACACTTGTGGTAATTCCCCCTCTCCAATCGTAACGTGCATCATGGACAGCCCCTTTGTGGTGCTGTGGTGTTTTCTTTCCTTTGCCTGGCAATCCAGACTGCATAAAGATCAAACTAAATTTGGCAGTTTTTTTCTTTTTTGGTGACATGTTCCAGAACTTCATTTTTTCCCAACATTTTGTCCAGTTTCTGCCATCCGGGATTTGTCAACTGTAAAGGTATACATGTTCGCCATTTTTTGTGATCCCAGTATATCATCTACACGTATGCATATTTCCGGGTATACCCGGTAACAACGCTGAACTCTCCGATCTTCTTTCTTTAGAACTAATGTTTACATTTCGTGAAGGAAAGCACGCCATTACGTCACTGTGTAAATAAACCGTGGGCCGGATCTGATAAATCCGAAATGTATTGTAAATAACTACCATTCTGTATATCCGGAATCCGGATACCCTACTTACCCTATTTTTCGGAAAACGTAAGGTCGCGTCACCGGACTAAAAAAAAAAAAGGCCGTTTGCGAGGGTGGAAAATGAATATAAGAGAGGATGGTATGGTGACATACGCATACGCGGGAGAATGAAAGAAATATTGGAAAGGTAAGAAATGCATTTTTCCGTTCCCAGCCCAGAAAGTCCCATTTGCTAATGTCTGTCTGAGTTTTCACAAGACGTTCAACAAATTTCGAAATATAGTCTATGGAGATTTTCTTTTTGATTAGTTGCCAACGTAGTTGCAGTGTTGGAATGCTAGTAGTAAGGATGCAGTAGCAGTAACTAGTGATGAAGCGATCTTGGCAGATGGGGGTGAGGCAGTTTACTACTCAATATTCGTAGTATTTGTCTTAGGTTAGTGGCCAACATTCGTTTGAGTTTGGATTTGGGGCGCGTCGGCACGATAACGGCCCCTTTGCGCCTTTCACGGTGTACTTGGGTACTTTGTGTATGTTTGGTATTCAGAGCTTCATCAATTTAAATTTCACGACTGGAATTAAATAATTCGTACAAATTTTATGACATTGGTAAAATTCTCAAAAGTTGTTTTGTTATAAACTTGAAAAGAGTTTTGTAAAGGAGTATAAAAGTCTTTAAATCAAGCTGTAGATCTCAGCCTCTTTCAGACGGGACAAGACCCTCCGTGGGTTCACGTCAGAGAATAGTTCTTTCATGGACCGGCAGGCATATCTTTCTTCGGATATGCATGAAGTCGACACATTCAGTCAAAATTTACAACCCAGATACAAAGACGGGCCCCATTTCATTCTATAGAATGATATCAGCAAGTGAATTTTGCCTATCGAAGTGTGTGTCTTAGTACGGTAGTCAACATTCGTACTTTATGTCTTTATTTTGATCATTTGGCGGTTGTTTATTTATCTTATGTTATTTAGCTGTGCAAGTTTGTGGATAGTGGAGAGGTTGAAAGCGGATGTGTGTTAGTAGTGTTTGCAAGCTTAGTACATGTACTAGCATTGGTGTTTGTTGTCAGGAGCAGAGTTAGGGTCTTGGGGAGCATTCGACTGCACGAGAGGCAGCTAACTCACACTCGGACACAACCACACAAGAAACGTATTAAACAACTAGAGGATCTATATATGTCAGGCCGGTCAGGCCACGTTTTACATAAATATTAATAAACAAAGCAAAAGACAATAGAGGTATATTCAAAGCAATAAATTCTAATTACTAACTTAATCTATGATATTCATGTAATTATGGTTCCTTATTGGATGTACTGCAATCAATAGCAAATAGGTATATTATACGAAACTAGATATCAATTTAAAGTGACTGTTGAGTCGCCCCTGGCCAGTCGCCAGGCAAACTCTCCCTAATCATATGGGCTTGAATGTTAGGAGAGCCCAGTACGTTCCAAGCCTACAGAAGCACACTTCGGCTTGTAGGTAATTATGCAGTTGCAAACAAACTATTTATATATATGCGCAATCATTATTCAATTCATCCACAATGTGCCATATTACTTCAATCATATATGGCCTTTAGCGTCTTTACAGACGGTCTTAGCAGCTAGAATATTCACTTTCACTTTGACTGACAGCTTCTCTCGTGGCTTATTCTACCAATGTTTGACCCGAGAGTGCGATGGCAGTGATTGCAGGTCAGTCTTTTGGGTTCACTTTGGCGAGTGTTTTCATTCCGCCTCTGTCGTTTTGTCAGGTATGTTTCTTTTGCCTTGAAGTCTATTGCGAGCGTGCCACTGCGCAATTTTTGTCTCCATCTGCTTCGATCACTTGCAAGGTTCTCCCATTCATTGGGGTCGATGTTGAATGCTTTCATCGTGACCTTGCAAGTGTCTTTGAATCGCAGATGTGGCCTACCTCTGGGTCGGTTGCCAGTAGCAAGTTCCCCGTAGAGAATTTGTCTGGGGATGCGATCATTTTCCATACGGTGGAGATGTCCAAGCCACCGCAGTCTTTTTTTGCCTAGGAGAGCCTGAGTTGATGGAATGTTGGCTCGGCTCAGAACTTCGATATTTGAGATCCTGTCTTGCCACTTGATCTTGAGAATTTTGCGTAGGCAGCGCAGGTGGAAGGAGTTGAGGGATCTTTCATGTTTGGAGTAGGTGGTCCATGTCTCTGAGCCATACAGCAGGGTGCTTAGGACGCAAGTTTGGTACACGAGTACCTTTGTTTTGATGGTCAGCTTGCTATTGTTCCACACCCTTTTTGAGAGTTTGCCAAAAGCTGTGGCCGCCTTTCCTATTCTGGCATTTATTTCAGTTGTTATGTCTGTGCTACCACTGATGGTTGAGCCTAGGTAGCAGAATTTTCCCACTTGCTCCAGAGGAGAGCCATTCAGCATGATTGGGTTGGAGTTTCTCAAGCCTTGTGTCAAAACTACAGTTTTTGAGACACTGATCTTTAGCATGAATTTGTCACAGGCTTTGGCAAGGCTATTGATGAGAGCCTGGAGCGTGGTTTCATCGTGGGCCACGATTGCAGCATCATCTGCGAAGAGGAGCTCTTGTAACATAATATGCTCTGTACGAGATTTTGCTTTTAGTCTGGCAACATTAAAAATGGAGCCGTCCACTCTGGTGTTAATAAGTACTCCACCTGAACATTGACCAAAGGCATTCTTGAGTAGGGCTGCAAAATATATACCAAATAAGGTAGGAGCAACAACACATCCCTGCTTCACACCGCTGTTTACAGCAAATGAATTGGATGTGCAGCCCTCAAAGTTGACACATGCCCTCATGTCAGTGTGGAAGGATGCAATAAGTTTTAGCAATGTTGGTGGACAGCCTATGGATTTAAGGACTGCATACAGGCCAGATCGGCTTACGGTGTCGAAAGCCTTTGTTAGGTCCACAAAGCATGTTATAAGCGGCCTGTTTTGTTCTTTACATTTTTCTTGGATTTGCCGAAGTGCAAATATCATGTCAATAGTTGATCGTTTGCTTCGAAAGCCACATTGTGTTTCTGGTAAGACTTTTTCCGCCAGTTGTTGAAGGCGGCAGAGGATGACGCGAGCAAAAGCCTTTCCAGTAATGCTGAGGAGGGATATGCCTCGATAGTTGTTGCAGTCGCCTTTGTCTCCTTTGTTCTTGTAAAGTGTGACAATTTTGGCGTCTCTCATATCATGTGGTATCACGCCTTCTTTCCAACACTGCAGTAACAGATTATACAGGTGTGGTAATAGTGGGCCTTTTAGGTCTTTTAATACCTCTGCAGGAATGTTGTCACTTCCTGTGGCTTTTCCAGCAGACAGGTGGTCGATTGCATTGGAAAGCTCGACTAAGGAAGGTTCAGCGTCAAGTTCGGCCATTATTGGCAGTTTTTGGAGGTGTTCCTCAAAATCTGGTGGAATATTTTTCTCAGTTGAATACAACAGAGAGTAATGCTCTACCCACCTATTCAGTTGTTCATTTTTATCTGTGATGGGTTCACCATTTACAGACTTAAGTGGGGCGCTTTTGGTGATGATTGGCCCAAGGGCTACTTTCATCTGACTAAAGGCGGTTTTCATATCTCCCTTTTCATTTGCCTCTTGTATGCTGTTACACAAGTCTGTCCAGTATTTGTTGGCGCAACGTCTTACCTCCAGCTGAAGTTTAGCTTTTGCATTTTTCAAACAAGTTTTTGTACTCTGATTGCAATTTTTGTTATACTCATTGAAAGCAGATTTCTTTTGCTCAATGAGAGGTAGGAGAATTTCGCTGTTCTGGGCTACCCAGTCGTTGTTTGAAACTTTATGCTGTCCAAAAGACTTGATGGCACAGTCATGAATTTTTGAACTGAGAGTGTTCCATGTTTCATCTACCGAGTCACATTGGGTGACATTATCCATGCTTTCAGCAAATAACTTTTCAAATGACTTTCTATTTGATTCATCTCTGATTGCTGTTACATTGATCTTAGGGATTGAAGGGGCTTTTGATCTGTATATTTTCTTGGCCGAAATTTTGATTTTGCTGACTACCAGTGCATGGTCGGTGTCACAGTCAGCACTGTGGAGGGAACGCGTTATTTTTATACAGCCCAAACTCTTCCTCCTTGAGAGAATAAGATCTAATTGATGCCAATGGCCAGACCTGGGATGGCGCCATGATGTTCTTTGGCATCTCTTAAGGTCAAAGTACGTGTTTGTAACACATAATGAGTTTACGGAGCATAGCTCCAGAAGGCGCTGCCCGTTTTCGTTGATGTTGCCAATGCCGAAGTGCCCAATGCACTTTGGCCATGCGGAGTGATCTGCTCCCACTCGAGCGTTAAAGTCACCCAGAATTAGCAGGCCTTCGGTGAGAGGGATGTTGTGGAGAGTCCTCTGCAATGCCTCGTAGAAAATGTCTTTGGTTTCGTCAGAGGAGGTAAGTGTTGGGGCATAGACACAGATAATGTTGGTAAAACCAGACCGGGTGTTCAGTCTGAGTGTCATGATGCGTTCTGACACTCCAATTGGAGTTGCGATCGAATTGATAAGGGAGTTTTTTACGGCGAAGCCCACGCCGTGGATTCTCGGCTGTTCGCTGCTAAGGCCCTGCCAGAAGAAGGTGTAGTTTTCTTCTTTGACTGACCCGGAGTCGGGAAGTCGAGTTTCTTGAAGGGCAGCGATGTCGATGTTTAGTAGCTGAAGTTCTCGATCAATAATTTGGGATTTCCTGATGGAGTCAATATTAGTGAGATCTTGCTGTTGCAAGCCTGGGCGCATTGTTCTGACGTTCCAGGTACCAAGTTTTAGTATTTTTCTGTTTTTGCCAGGTGCACACTTTACGTCAGCTTTTTGACTTTTGGTCTAGCTCCAACCACCTTATGAAGCAGGCTGACGTGGCGGAACAACACCCAACTGCCTGGGGGCTGCCCAGGTTACGGCGGGCGGTAGTTGATCAATGCAGCTGAAAAGCCGCTCCCACCGACAGAGGGGACCCCTGGCGCTCATCCGTACGCCAAATGGATTGAGCTTATCACCGGTAACTGCCACCTCCCGTGTTGTGCCCATCCGTAACGGATGGCTGGAGTGTCCTCTCCAAATCGGAAATGGGTGGGCTTATAGAGGAGAGACAGACGCTTGCCAAGCCCGAGCAAACGCCTCCTCGTTTTGCTGCCTTGCCTGGGCTATTTTTAAGAGATGGTGCTTTGCCCAGAGGCACCACCCCTCTCTCTGCCATTCTAGTTAAACCCAAGGGAGAGACCAGGTCAATACATTTGGAACTAGTCCGGCTGCAGGAGATGCTGGAAGCCAGTTTGATGCAGTTCTCCCTGACAACCACCTTCGGGTCTCCACTCCTGATTTTCTGTCTGGGTTTACTCCCATAGCCTTTGCTATCATAGCAACACACAAGGCAGTGTGGTATTTGTATTCAGGGTTACCTTCCCCTAGTCTTCCTCTCTCCCGAGATGACCCACAAGACAGTGGGGGTGACAGTAGCAGGCTGTATTGTGTACTGTCATACAATAGCAGAAAACTCTGGCCTGACACTACTTCAATCATACTATGGAAATAATTCTATAACACAGGCCACTCGTCGTCGAGTGCCAGCTGGGGTTTCCTTAGACTTCCTATGAGGCTGTGGTTCTCTCTCTATCTCTGATCTTCTATTATGCTTGAACAAATAAGATATATTACCATTGGTCACGCCTACTGGTAGGCGCGAACATCAAAATAGCGCAGCGTGGGCTTTCAAAGGTCAGCCCACTCAGACCTTTCTTTCTAGAGCTCAGTCAGTCCGTTAGCAAGGACTTCTAGTCTTCAGATCACACAGTTCAGGTACTGGCCAACCGGAGATACTTCACGACACGATGCTTCTGCTCGTCTGTATTCAACAAATCTGAACGTTACACGATGTTTTATACTATCTGGCTACCCAGCAGTGCTAGTCCGCTGGCCCAATTAGTTCAGCTATCTCATAGGTCGAAACCTCCCACCATTTTAATTGTAGTAATACGTCTGCACTATTCTACCAGCCAGTTAACGTGCAAAAACTTGTCTAGTCATACTTAACAATGTCAACTATCCCCACCTTGTTTCACCCCTACTCCATTACTTATTAATCACGAACATTAAAACCGACAAGCGTGACTCTAACAGTTTAACTTTACATTTATTTATTCACCAACTATAATTCGCGAGGGCCGTTCAAGGCCACCAGCCAATTTCTCATGGCCCTGGTAAAACCACAACAACTCACTCTCTGCGTGAGTTTTAACAACATCCGAATCATGACATTTGTCTGTATTCTGATTTGATTTTATTCCTACAGACCAAGACTATTGTCTGTTTCACCCCTAAGGTATGGACAGTATCTCGTGTATTAGTGTGGTGCATGATAAGGTGGCGAGCCACCAGTCTGGGCCCTACACCAGCCTTCGTCTGTTCCACCCCTAATAGTGGTAAAAATGAACACCTTAGTTAATAGCAACTGCGGTGAAATGGGGCAGGGGTGAGTGTCCGGCAGTGAGTAAGAAAAAGTGGAGTCGTAGGCCCACAGCGACATCATTCTGTGTCACGAACTTACCATACAAGTGCAATACAAACCACAACAGTGGTGTTTAACAAGAATACGCGTAGTACATATTACAACAGACATGATGCGTATCTCGTAGGCCATCAGAACTATGGCTCAATTACATGATTGTCTTTGCTTGTGAATGACTCTAGTTGTGTTTTTATTAATGGCCGCACAAGGATGTTCAGGGACTTTTGAGATAAGGATGTAGCGCACAAAGACCTATTTTACCACCGTTTTTAAGTTCATTCAGTTAAAGACAGCAAAGAGATAAGGTTAGAAACAAACTACTGTTTAAGTTGTTTTGCCCCCGACACTGATTCATAAAGTTTCAAACTTCCCAAACTGAGAACAAGCATTGAAGACGGAGTTAGATAATTGGTTGTTGAATGGCTGATTGAGTAAGCCGTGCGTAGTGCGTGGGTGAGTTTGTGAATGAGTGGTTCAGTTAGGAAGACAGAAATTGACGGTGGGTGTGAGAGTGTAGCCCACATTAATTAAAGTCATGCTTTTGTTTCATTGTTTATTTGTTGTGAATGATTTGTTCGATAATTAACTAAACGGTGTAAATACGGGATTTCCAGTTTGTCTGTGGCCATGTAGGTGTACATCTCAAGAGGTTCACACTTTACAGATCTAGTGAAATTTCATTAGTAAGATTACGTCCACATAATATCCTGCAATCGTCAGTGTAGGAGTGTGGTACATTTTCTGTGTGGTGTCCCTAGCAGTGTAGGGCTGCCCTACCTGGTGCCCACCCATGCCAGTATACTGTCTCGCCAGCGTGGGCAGTGCGGAATCATGACCTGAGCTGGCACTGGATCATGGGTTCCCAGCCTGGGGCTAACGTTACCCCTAGGGGGTAAATTTCGCCTGGGGAGGGGGGGGGGTAATTTGCTGTTTCTGAATTTGTACATGTTTTTGTTCAAGACCAGTTCGAGAATGAGTTTGGGGTTTACGGTGTGTCGGCATGATAGGAGCCACTCTGTGCCTTTCACGGTCTATTTGGGTATTTTAAAAGTTGTTTTCCATAGACGTGTGTTCACAAATAAGTGAACTAACATTGCTATGGGCCATTATTATCAGTATTGTTAGTTCAACTCAAAAATAATAATATTGTTAAAAACAGTATTTTAAAATTTCCCCTTTACCAGTTGTCATGTTGTGGTAGAATGTGAATCTCAAGTTATCGAACAAAACAAGGTGAGGGTAAATTGCCTTTCGAAAAGCGGAGGAGAAAAAACAAGAAGAAAAAGGTTGGGAACCCCTGCACTAGAGTCAGTGCACGGCATGACCAGTTCAGAAATTAGAACTTTGTCATAAAACTGGTTAACCAAACATGATAAGACTGAGACGTTTAGAAGTGTACCGTATGCCAGTGGCGGACCTACATTTTTGGGACTCTGAAGCTCGAAATGTTAAGGGTCCCTTCACAACCAGAAACATTAGGCAACATCCAAAATTCACTCATGGAAGAAAGTTTCTTCAGGGCCCTTCCGGGATTATGGGCCATGAAGCTTGAGCTTTGTTACTTCCATAGCAAATCCGCCACTGCTGTATGCCCAGTGGGTGCTCAGAAAACTGGTGGCGAGAGAAAGACGAAATACAATATCCTCTTTTCTGAGCACTATCTACGCATACACTTGTAAACATTATTTTCATCCTTAACATAATTCATTTTCCTAGCGCTCTGTCTCACTCGATCTTCTGGCTACTTAACCAAACAGTAAGTTCTCTTCAGCCCCACACTGTAATACTAGCATTGCATTGCAATCTGAACGGAATTCTGAATGGTACAGATGTGCATAACTGATAAGGATTGAAGATAAGGAAGACATTCCAGATTTTAAACCATTGATGATTGTCTTTACATGGGTAAAAATCTGGAAAGGCCTTTGCACATTGTGAAATTCGAAAACCTTTCTTTTGCGTGGGAATTCATGCTTGCTTTGTTTACGTGGTTTTGTTACAATTTTCTTTAACATGACTGTCCATTGTAATTCATCGTCAGCGACAACTTACGGTAAATAGCAAGATGAATATAGAGCCACTACATTAAGATAGGCTACTTTGAATTGTTGAACTGTTTATCATACATTCAAATCCGTGCCCTCAAAATATGAATGAAATTTTTTTTTTGTATTTGTGGGATGGGTCGGAAATTAATTAATGATGCTCCCCGCATCAGTCGGATACGGATATGCCGAACATTATTTTAAATAGGTCACTGGTCATCGAAATTTGGAGAGGGTGTGGGTGGGAAAGGGGCCGAGGTAAGGATGGAAGAAAGTGAGCAGAAAGTGGGTGAACAGGGATGGGAGAGAGTGAATCTTCACTTGGGAGTGATGAAATCCGTTCATTATTAAGTTATTTGAACTCGGAAAATTTCTCGTTTTCAAACGAGTTCAAGCTCTCCTGCGGCACACTTTAAAAAAAAAATTTACACTGTGAGTATGACGATTAATTAAGTAAGGAAGTTATATGTAAACATATCAGGATTAAAAGGTGATAATTACAAAGCGACCTTAGTTTTTGTTTGTTCTATCTCCATTTTCTGAAAAACTGGAGATCTTTTAGTGTGTAGAAGAGATATAACTAATGCACACTTTGACACTTGTTTAAAATGCTTGGTGGCACTTGCCAAGCTGTTTCACAGTTCCGATTTATTCTATCTTCTTATTATAGTACTGATAGCTACTATAGACGTGAACATTTAACGTCGAATTTCTCAGTTGTGCCAGAATGGAGTTGGAATAAACAAGAGCTAAGGTGACGACGTGTATTTGCTCATAATTTTTCCGCCACTCAATTACCCCCCGCCCCACTTCGTGCAATCTTTAAACTTCCGCATAGCTTAAAAGTGTATGACTTTTTACATACGCGAATACTGATGTATCCGTTCTGCAAAAACTTTTGACTTACCTTCACCCCGATTATTTGATGGAGAAAGCGATTTTTAAAAAAGAAGTCATAGTAGTAATGATGATGGTAGTAACATTGGTGGTACTGCTGCTGATAGTAGCGGGTTGGTGGTAATAGTGGTGGTGGTGGTGTCTGTGCATGGGCATACAGATTAGTCGGTTCTTTGGCTGAAATTAGATTAGCAAGAAAGACCAAAAAAGTTATAGTTTATGTCGATTTCGAATAGGTTTAGTACATCAGATATTTGAAGTACGTTAGTATGACTTTCACGATCAACCGTCCCATTTTACTAAACTTCCCCTGATGTTCTTGTGAACACACACCTTGGGGGCGACACTGACCTCCAGTGAGAACATGCTAACACACCGACATGATCACGAAATGTCTATCTGTCACCTATGCAAACATTAATTTCGTCATTCCAAGTCCAGGTTTTTGGATGCTGTGTACAACCATGAAGAGATTAATCCGTTGTAGTCACGCGTCCACAGGTTTACCATTCACGATTCGTGTCCATTGAGGCTTAGCCTAGAACCCTTACAGTCTTATCTAAACACGTTCTCTCTTTGTCTGTCTATCTATCTGCCTTTCTCTCTCTCTCTCTCTCTCTCTTTCTCTCTCTCTCTCTCTCTCTCTCTTTCTTTCTCTCTCTCTTCTCTGACTGTCCATCTCTCTTTATCCTCTCATCTCTGTCTCTGTCTGTTTGCCTCATCTCTCTTCTCTGTGTCTCTCTAATCGCTCTCTCCCTTCTCTCTCTTTCGTTCCCCCCTCTCTCTCCTTCTCCCCCACTGTCTCTCCTTTCATCTCTCTTCTCTGTCTGTCTCAGGCCTGTCTCTCTCCCCCCTCCCCTTTTCTCTGTCTTTCCTTGCTCTCTCCCTTCTCTCATCTCTGTCCTTCTTTCCTCTTCCTCTCTCTCCATCGCTCTCACTCATCTCTCACTCCTACGTTTCTGTCTCTCTCTCGCTCCCTCGACTCTCAGTCCTCCCCCCCTCCCCCCCCCTCTCGTTTTCTCTTTCTATCTCTGAACCCGCTCTCATTTTGTTCTCAGCACCCCTCTCCCCACGCTCACAGAAATGACCTTGCCTTCTCACTCACAAACAAACAATTAGATTATTTATATGTACAGTATAATACCATTGTTGTTGCTGTTGTTATTTTTAACCAAACCTCAGGAGAAAGGGCTCTCCATTCACAGTCCAAGTCTACAGCGACGTCCTTTTGACATATTTTATATATCTGTTCTTGGACAGGACATGTTTAAAACAAAATAACAATGGAACAGGTGCACCATTGTATACGGTATCACTGATTCACCACCACATACATGTAAGTCATGTGGTGACTGCTGGTGACTGTACATGTATGTGGGCCTACTTTATTTTCGTCGTGACCTGCCTTTCGTTAGGCCAGTGATTCTCAAAGTGGGAGACCTCGACCCCCCGGTGGCGGAGTTTGATTTCCTGGGCGGTTGGGGGGCGGGGGGCGACAACAAAGAAACGGGCAACAGGGGCGAAAGTGATTTCGGGGGCGGGGGGGGGGCGACTTGGGGACAAATACAGGACAGTCACCCGTAGACGGGTTTTATGAAAAGAAAATGCTTTGTATGTGTGTGTGGGGGGGGGGGGTTGCTAAAGAATATTTTCTGTGTCATAATGAATAACCAACACGCCTGTTGCCTTTAATAAGGTTCTGAAAAACTTAACATCATAATTTGCGTGCAGTCTGTCTTCTCGTGAAATGTACCTGTTTGGGTTTCAGTAGGGAATATTTTTTTTATGGGGGGGGGGGGGGGGTTGGGGGAGAGAGAAGGGGGCGATGTAAGAAAATTTGGAGCCTAAGGGGACGAATACCTGACAAAGGTTGAGAACAATTGCTCTATGCACATGTGACAATATGTCCTGAACTTGAATGGGATCTCCAGGCAATTGTTAGGTTATGATGTAACGGAAGAAAAGCTGGTGATGAGGAATAAGGTTCGTGAGGTAGGACGACTGAACTACTAGGCAATTGTGAATTTAATATAATAAAGATACAGTTCTCTCTCATCCGTCCACCCGAGCCAACTGTTTTAAATTTTGGCCTGTTTCCTTGGCCACCTCGCGCCCTGCATCTTAGTACATTCGGCTACTTATCTATTATAGACATATTTATTTCTCTCTATTTCTCCATCTTCTTTCCCTCTCTCTCTCTCCCCTCTCCCCCCCCCCTTTCTTTCTCTCTCTCCCCCCTCTCTCTCTCTCTGATTTCCGTAAGGTTGCTGGTTGAGAAGTGGCTGAACTCTTTAAAAAATCAATAAACATGCCTTCTCTTGTTGAATATATGAATTGGCCCGGGAGGTGGGGAGAGATTGGAGGTCTCGTAACAGATGAGTAGGAAAACGTGGTAAAATCTGTAAAGAACACGATTTTTTATTTTTAATAAGTGGAAAAGGGCAGGGTGTCGTGTACTCGCGGGGGGGGGGGGGAGGGTTAGAATCACATACATAGATAAGGCGGGTCGGGGATAAGTCACTATGCCCTAGGGCGTTTATGTCAAAAACAAAACAGCTTATCTTATCTCATTTTTTTCAGCTATTGTGTTTCTCCTCGACTGTGCTTGTGTTTGACTCTGTGTGTCTGTCTGTCTGTCTGTCTGGGTGTGTGTTTGCGTGTGTATGTGTGTGTGTGTGTGGTGAGCGCGGGTGCGTGTGTGTGTGTGGCGAGTGCGTGTGTGTTTCTCACATACATCAAATAACCAGTTTGTTTTATATCCTTGTGACCCATCCAGTGGTGCATGTACTATGAAACTGATGAAGCTTAAAAACTTCAGGGCCCCTAGTCCCGGAGGACCCATGAAGAAACTATTTTTTTTAATAAGCGAAAGTTAAATGTTGCCCTGTTGTTTGCTGGTTGCGAAGGGGCCCCGTAACAGTTCAAGCTTCAGGGTCCCAAAAATGTAGGTCCGCCGCTGGACCAATCCAGTCACATTGGTAAATAAGTCCAAGAAACATGGGCGTGGTGGGAGGAAGGGGATGGGAAGCAATAAGTCTATTCATTGATTTCGTCGTAGATCACGAGTCGAGAGGATTGGGAATGTGAAAGCAAGTGATTGGCTCCCGTCAATAGATAGTATGTATGTATGTATCTATCTATCTATCTATCTATCTATCTATCTATAGATCTATCTATCTATCTATCTATCTATCTATCTATCTATCTATCTATCTATCTATCTATCTATCTATCTATCTATCTATCTATCTATCTATCTATCTATCTGTCTGTCTGTCTACCTATCTGTCGATATATCTATCTATCTACCTACCTATCTATCCTATTCTTCGCTTCACTATTTGTTTGCACGCCCGCTGAAGCATACAGTTACAGCACACACGCTAAATGATTATTACAACTTGCAACCACACCTGCATTAAATTTATATATAGCCGATGTTCGTTAATTATGCTGCAAGCTTTCGTTCTTACACAATATACATGTATTAAAAATCAAACAAATGACAACTAATTGCCCGCCAGGTAGGCCTATCAGAGCTGTACTACGTAAATAGCTCACGACACAATCATTAGCCCCCACACAAGGCCAATTCACCGTTAGCGACACTGTGGTTTTAATGGGCTCGAGATCGTGACTCAAAGATTCAGCTGGCTTGACGTCATAACATCGTCGCGTTCTTATAGTGGCCCAGTCGCGGTCTGCTCTAGTCTCGCTGAGCGAGCTGTTTGTTTATCATTGGAGTTTTGATCGTCAAGTTGTAAAGTTACACATTATGATAGTTCAGCCTCAGCGACGTAGCCTACAGAAAACGAGTAAAGGTAAGAGAGAATGCATAGGCTTGTGGATAGATGTATTATATATTGGTGATAGATAGATAGATAGATAGATAGATAGATACATACATACATACATACATACATACATACATACATACATACATACATACATACATACATACATACATACATACATACATACATACATACATACATGCATGCATGCATGCATACATGCATACATACATACATACATACATACATACATACATACATACATACATACATACATACATACATACATACATACATACATACATACATACATACATAGATACATAGATAGATAGGTAGATAGATAAATAGATAGAGAGAAAGAATCGATAAAGTTTAGTTAGATAGATAGATAGAATCAGATAGATAGATAGATAGATAGATAGATAGATAGATAGATAGATAGATAGATAGATAGATAGATAGATAGATAGATAGATAGATAGATAGATAGATAGATAGATAGATAGTTTTCACTGTCTCATTCAGTATGTTACCACTCAGGAGTTGAGTATGAATGTGATCCACACGTAGTGAGGTCAAGTTTACATGTTGCCATACATGTGATGTACGGTAGTATTAATATAATTGTCACTAGCGTTCCGTTCCTTGTTCCTAATCGCCTATCATCACTGTCGTCCTCGTTATCGTCGCCAAGTATTGTTTATAGATAGAGGGATCTGATATGATGGTGTAGCATTGGCAGAATTACGGAACAGAGTAAACAAGGCTAATTTTATCGTTGACATTTATTTTATTTTTTTCAAGTTCTACGATGGGCATATGGTCTGCAAACAACAGATCAAATTTACTCACTCCTACCTTTCCCTTTGTGAGATTACACATCTGCCAACAGTGTCTTAAGGAGGAAATGCACCAATTTTGTTCTTTGAAAAGTCATCGTGCAACCTCTACCCTCACCCCCATCCTGCCCTCTTCATTTTTTTCCTTCTCAGTTGTTTCGTATCTAATATCAGCTGTGTCTAAGGATTCACATTAGGGAGTAAAAAAACAACAAAACTTGGTCAGCATAGCAACTATTTATAATGCCTACTTCAAGTGGGAAAGTCTGTGAGTATTTAAGCAGCGTATATTTCAGAAGTGCGCGAACAGTAATTCGAGCGTTGCAGTGTGAATACGACGTAAGAGTGAACCCGGAGGTTATGACTCAGGAAATAGGGCTGGGCTCACTGCCCGACTGGTGGTGCATTGTGGGACTGGGAGACATTGCAATTACGAAGTTGTCAACAAACATGGCGGTGTGACGGACGGCTTCGCATCATTATTTTCTACAACTAAGAAATTTCTTGCATTTTAAGGATGTTGGAATTGATATATAGTTAATTACAAGTGTATTTGCATCCGTAGGCCTTGTCGCCTCAGCCATGTCGGCTTTCCATTGTTACGGCCCGTCAAGATGGCCTCGGCTTGTTTGAAAATTCAGCAATCGGACGCGAAACGGCTGTCTCAGATCAGAGATACTGTGAAATTACTGTACAGTGTTAGCATAGTTTTAAATTCTGCAGACGGTAACGACAATAATAGCAGGACTTCAACAGAGCATGACAATTTACTTTACAAATCATGTGACACCAGTTTAGGTGACAATCGCAGGAAAGAGGCCAGTCAAGAGAATGGTGCAGTTACCTGTACCAAGTCCAAGGAGACACCTGTACCTCTGGGGAGAGTGCCAGAAGCCCTCTCACCCAGTGTTAACTTGTTCTTTCACAGTGATACCTCACCGGAAAACATTGAAAAGGCGAAAGTAAATATTTTTAATTATACTCTCTGCAGGTTGCATCTGAATATTCAGAAGGAGTACCACAGCTTTAGCGGGGCATTTCATGTGCTGAGGTGTTAAATCACTGAGCTGCACATTTATTATAAAAACACTCACCTAGAGGACTAACTTGCTAGGGGGACACTGTCCCCCTACAAATCCCCGTTCATGGCTGCTCCCAAAGTTGCGTCCTTGTAATATCCTTATCATGTAGCCTAACATATGGAACTCCTCTCAAATTTTCTGAATAATTTTTAGGAATAGGATTCCTAATTCCTTATATTGTATTACCATAGAAAATAATTTTGTAAACTTTTGATTGATGTTGAACTAAATTTAGATCTAGATCAGAACAGCCAAAATTATGTAGCCTATTGACTCACGATTGTCATATGGGCAGGAGTTCCATTTGAATCACATGATTTTTTGATAGGGATTCTCCAACAAGGATGCGACTTCTGATCGTTCCATAGCAGGGGGTGGTACTGGTAGGGCTGCTGAGCCCCCATGGTGAGTTAGTCCTCTAGTTGGATGTTGTTATAGCAAATGCGGGCTTGGCGATTATCACTCACAACATGAATATTAATATTATTGAACAGTGGGCCCAACTAAAGTTGTATGTAATTCATGCTTCCTATGATCATTTACTGTTATGGTGTCATTGCTGTCTTTGGAGGTGTATTTTAAGCTCAATTTTTACAATTTCACTAGATCATGACTGTTGTTCTGTAGACTTTATTCATGCTGGCCTGATTTACATAGATAATCCTCCAAAATTTATCAGGACACCGCAAGTATCGGAATTTCAATGTGTTTCAGTTCGCCTTTTTTTTCCCCACCACATCACTTTCAATGGCTGTTGTGGCATTGATGATTGAATAAATCAACAAGTAGGTAACCTATTATCATTTTGTCTTTCACAGAACTTTGCTAAAATTCACTTGATACCGAGTCCAGATTACGTTACAAGCTCGCACCAACTTCGTAATCATCAAGAATTTGACATGGTGCTGGAATGTTCCCAAAAAATTCAGACTTCATCATCAGCACTACTTACTTACAATCGTGACTGTGATGAGGTGACATTGCAAGGCCCAGAAAAAAATGTTGTTGCAGCCAGATCTCAAGTGGTCATGATTTTGGATAAACTTAGAGAACAAACCAGTGCAGAAATTAGTCCTCTAACAGACAATGAAATTCAACAGGCAGGCTATAAACAGTTTGATAATTCGATTTTCACACCCGACTTAGAGAAACAAAGCAAAAGGCTCACTTCAGAAGGGTCTGCTTTTGCAAGAAAGAATACAGACTTGTGTGCGGCTTCAAATGCTAATACCAAACACAAGTGCAACCCTCCAATGCAGAGCCAGCTTCAGGTGCGTGGTCCAAATACATGTAGTCAAAATTATTGTGCAGAAACCAGTCGTCCTTCTGTATCAGCCTGGACAGCATTTATTACCACTGGTGATTCGCGTGTGCATGGTACACATAATATAGCAGAGAAAGAACATTCCTCCGCTTCCTCTTTTTCTTCATCTTCATCAGATGATGAAAATGCCTCAGAGGAGAACATACTTACTGACCCGCGATACAATAAACAGATTGAACAGGCATTAAAATTGGGCTATCCTGAAACTCACATCAAGAAGGCCTTGGCTAAGCTTGGTCCAGACTGTGCACTAAATGACCTCTTATCAGAGTTGATTAAGATTGGAGCAGCAGAGACAGAGAAGCCAGGGTTATCTAGTCCAGTCCAAAATTCGGCTCCACCAGCTGAGGAGGCGCTGTTGAACCAAAGGTGGTCTGAGGGGACTGCAAGTTCAGAAGACAGTGTTTTCCACTCGGGTTCAAGGGATACAGACCTTGGATCTGACAGTCCTCACCTAGCCTATGCAGATGTCAATGACAGCAGTAACTTGAGACATATAATAATTGATGGCAGCAATGTGGCAATGAGGTGAGTTTTCATTCCATTGAAAGAGGCTTTTTCTCCCACTTAATGCTTGCGAGTTACTTATAATCATTTCGAGAAATTGTAGTAAATTTATGTAGCAGATTGTGAAATTGGACAGGATTATAATGTTTAATTTAACTTGAAATAGTATGCTTGTATATGAGGGTTTTCTCAGCAAGGAGTTGTGATTGACAGATTTGCATGCAGGGAATTGGAAATTACTGCAACACATATTTTATGATCTCAGCGCTGTTGTTTATGTACCACTACCAGTGTTATTCTTTTGCTGAGGAACACTTTCTAGTAAAACATTAGAAGGGAAATCCCAGTGTGGTTCGTTTTGTGTACAGTGAAAGTGTCATATTATAAAAGTGCTTAATGAGTGATCGTTTCAGAGTTGGGGTCACAGTGTTGTAATGTTACATTTAGTGAATCAGGCACATTTTCAAGGGATGAGATAAAAATTTTCATTACTCAGCCCGGGGAACTGTCAAGTGTTTCTGTCACACACTTGCGTTTGAAAGGCCTCTTCTGAGTTAAGTGAGGAGTTCAGCAAAACCTTAGTTGTGAGCTCTCTTGTTTTCTTTTATCATCTTTCCTATCTTGGGAATTTCTCAGCGTACATCCGCGAGGAGGAAGTATTTTTTTTTTCCTTCAAAATCTTTTAACTTGCATAATTTATGATGAACATGGCTTAGTCTTTTTGAGCTGCGGCATCTGCAGTTTATTTGCCCTGTCCGTACAGAAGAGAACACTTAGCCTGAAGAGGTCAGCGTTTTTTGGATTAACAATATATCCTGTCCCATGTTCATGGTTGGATTTCCATGTCCTTGGACCTCCCACATGATCTCACTCTGGAATGCTGCTCAAACTAAACTTGAGTGTGCAGCATTTGAGAGGTTGAGTGTCATCGTGCAAGCAGAGGGGGTGGTTCTTTTTTAAATGCAGACGATACAAAAATAGAAGGCAGATATAGCACTTGATTGTGTCTGAAATTCTCTTCCATTTTAAACATTAAAAAGTGCCTGATAATTCTGACTTACAAAGTAAAATTAAGAAGATGCTTCCTATATAATTTAAATCATTTTCATCACTTCTTCACAAACAGTTACTGTTTAAAAAAAAAAAAAAAAAAATTCAGCTTAGCTCAGTCTTTTTGACACTTTCATTGTCTGCATTTAAATTTGTAAAATTTAACCATTTTAAAACAGTGTGCATACAGTACTCATAATGGTGTCTCAAAATACTGTTATAAGCACAATTCTGCCAACAGATTGTGTTTCAAAAGCCAACTTTTTTTTTTGCAAAACTTATGTACAGTACACAGTGTTGTTGTTTCCTCATGTTGCTTTTAAAATATCTTTGATATTAAAGTAAAGGACTTTCCCCCATATTAATTGTAGTGTGAAAAGGTTAAGTTACAGATATGCAATATTCTTTTTTTTTAAAAAAGAAAACATTGTCTACCGTACTAGTAAACCATTTGTTTCAAAAAAGCTAGATTTATGTATCAGGAAGTCTAATTCATGTGCCCTTATTTAACACCACAGTCGATATGCACAGGACATGATTGATAGATCAGTAGTTCTGAATGTTTTCAGGGCCCTTTTTTTTAAAATTCCCTTTTCAAAAGCTCTTGTCACCACTTGGGATTCCCTCCCTCCCCCCAATAATTATTTGCTATCTTTCTCGCTCTTACACACACACACAGAAACCCAAACATGCATAGACAAACATAGAGAGAATGATTATACACATGCTTGCAGAAAGCTAGAATGGGAAGAGGGCATTGTGTTCAGCTGGCAGCCCTCCCCTGAAAATGTTTTGGCAACACCCAGGTTGAAAATTCCTGTAGTAGTGATAAGAGTGTCAAGAGAATACAATAATAATATGTGGAAAAACACAGGCTTGAGGTCGACATGACTTTAACAAATGTGGCTGGAGTGCAGTGTCACTTAATGCAATGAGAGGGGGATATGATATAATCAGCTAAACACCCCATGACACTGGCGCCAGATGTCAAAAGATAAAATATCCAGGTCAAGGCTGTTATTAATGACTCAGTGGCCACACTTGCAGTGCTAAATTTGTGAAATGGGAAAACCCATGTCTTTTTCCTCTGAAGCATACATTTAGGCAGCGCATGCAAAAGTTACAGATTCCTTCCTGTCCCTAACTGTGTGTGTACTCCATATAGTCAAGTAAGGATCTTACACCAATGAGACCCTCAGTCCTTTGAAATGCATTCAATAATCATATACTCACACGCAAAGTTGTCGAACTGTAATTCCCACCATGTTCATGTTTTGTTTTCAATCCACTTCCATGAATAGACAGATAATATTTCCTGACACATTTCAAGCGCATTGCCTGAGAGGTCATATCACATGACTGACAGTGACAGTCAGCTGACATTCTCTTTTTCCCCATCCATTCTGTCTAACATATGATTGATTTGTCATCCACAGCCATGGGAAGAAAATTTTCTCCTGCAAAGGCATAAAAATAGCAGTGGATTATTTTCGACGAAGAGGACACAAAAAAATCACTGCATTTGTTCCCCAGTGGAGGAAAGAGACATCTCGCCCTGATGCCCCTATATCAGGTAAGAAAACTGTTTACTTGGAATTCAACAGAAAGAACATTGTTTGGAGCGTATAGTCTGGTTGCAAAGCCAGGTAGAGAAAATACTGAGTTGTGCTCATTGTTCAGCAATGGCTTATAAATGTAAAAATATACTCCGTGCCCCTAACAACAACCAATATTAAAATGGGCAAGTTCCTGTGAGGGAATTTTAATACAGTACAGTGTTATTGGCTAGTGATGTAACGTAAATATATATGAAGAAGATTGGACAAGGTTTGTCCGAAATTATAGAGATGATGGAGCTGTGGTACAAAATGCCTGAGGTAAATATTATTAACTTTATTTCATATTTATCGGTTTTGTGCTGCATTACCTGATTTTGTTAATTTGAAGAATAATTTGTTTTAACCCTCGCAGTGTTTGGACCACATTATTGTGTTGTTTTTTTCCCCTGTCCACAATTGATAAGGCCACGATACGATGGTCCTCTCTCCCTGGGCTGCAGATTTCTGTATCACTGCGAAGGTTAATGAGATAACAATAAGAATGGGTGAGGCTCAAAAGAGCACATTGTGTTTCATCTAGTTAATTTCTTATACCTAGTAGTTATTATTGGTAATGTCAGCATCCTGGGGTTTTTGTAACTATATTTCAAAGTAAATGTTATTAGTGATGTTGGTTATAAAATTTCATGTGTTCTCTGAAAATTTGTATTTCATAGATCAAGATATTCTTTCGGACTTGGAGAAAGAAGGAATAGTTGTGTTCACTCCAGCCCGCAGGGTCAAAGGTCGCAGAGTTGTATGTTACGATGATCGCTACGTCCTGAAGCTTGCTGTGGACACTGATGGCATTGTTGTGTCAAATGATGTCTACAGGGATCTTGTTAGCGAGAGAGAAGACTTTCGTAAAGTGGTGGATCAAAGATTGCTGATGTACTCTTTCGTCAGTGACATGTAAGGATATTGAACAAACTTGCCAGTAGAGGCTTACAGAGAAATTACTTTTACTTTAAATCTGGAAAAAGTCTGTGCGGTTTTTGCAGTGGTTTAATATGTGGTATGTAGAAAGCTGTAGTAATTGTCAGTATTTCTGTGACTTGCAGTAAAAAATGTAAGTGAGGCATTTCTGGAAAATAACAATAGAAGTGAAGAAATTGAAGGTTAATTTTTTACGACAATATTTTTCATTTCTTTTTATTTTAAGCAGTTGTACAGGAAGGAAAGTCAAATCATTGTTTATCATGGCTTATCATCATAAATGAGTATTTTTGCGAATGTTCCACATACATCTTATCGATACATTTCTGATTTCACAGATTCATGCCACCAGAGGATCCATTGGGCAGATTAGGTCCAACATTGGACAATTTTCTACGTAAAACTCCTGTCGAGCCTTCACCAAAGCCCCAGGATTGCCCCTATGGGAAAAAATGCACATATGGCAACAAGTGCCGCTTCTATCACCCTGAGCGAGGCTTTACACCTCAGAAATCAATCACAGACACAATAAAGGAACAATATGACCTGAAGCTGCAGGAGAGAGCAACTAAACAATTGGAAATTGCAGAAAAAGGCAAGAAACCCAAGCAAAAATTGGCAAGGACAAAGTCTCTTGTTCCAGGAGAACCTTTTCCACCTTCCCTGAATTCATACACCAGTGAAAGTGACTATCAGGGCAAGAAAGAAAAACCCAAGCTTATTCATTCTAAGTCTTTGGTCTTTCCTGCAAAAACCTCTGACTATCTGAGTGAGTCTAGAAAGAAGCTAGAGGAAGCAGAGCTTTCTGCAACTCTCGAAAAGATGTCAGTGTTGAAAGACTCCTCTTCATTTCAACCTGTGTCACCCGAGACTTCAGCTATAAACCAGCCTCAAGAATCAAACCAAAGAACATCTCCTCTTCCTCAGAAAGATATCATTAACCAGTCCAGTTTGCCGCTAGATCAGATGGCATCGTGCACTCCTCCACTTAGAACAGCTCCATCCAAATCTCCACGAGCTTCACCTACCCACCTAACTGTACCAAAACCAGAGCCTCAGGAAGGATATCTGAGTGGTCACCTGTTAATAGCCAAGAGATTATCTGATGAGAGTAATGAGAACAATTTCTTTTCGGAGCATACTTCTAGTCCATCTTCCACTAGAACTTCTAGCCCAGTAGTCTCTGTAAAGACCACAGATCAGAAATCACAACACATGGTGGAAACACTTCCTAAAGAGGTACAAAATGAGTTATTTGGAGGAGGTATTGCTTTACCTCACCAGCTGCTCCATCCACAACTACAACATCAAGCTTATGAATCAAGGAATGTTGGGAATAGTTCACTGGAAAACATTCCAAATTTGAGTATTTTTGACCAAGGATCTATTAGATATCACTCAAATATGGAAAATCCTCCAATTAACCGGCATCAGAGTGTGGACAATTCTAATATTTTGTCCCCAATTAATATGTTTCCTTATGCTCCGGACAGTGGTCACTATACTGGATCTGAGCTCATGTCAAGTCCTGCAGTGGGCAACATGTCTGATCAGATGCCTAGCCCATTCCAAAGCATGCTGGAAATTCCTCCACCATCAAGCATTCAGCCCTATCAGAGCAACCCAGTCTCCAAGATGGAGGAAATGCAACAGCCCCATGAACATTACAATTTACGACGAGCATTTAGCTCCACGGGCAATGTCAAAAACGAAGATGAATACCCAGCACATGGTAGGAGGGCATCTGGATTTGCATTGCCTAACCCTAGAGGCGAACATGTCTTACTAAAACCCCAACAAAGCATGCCCGTTCATCAAAAAACATCTACAGTTCATTCAGGCATGCCACTAGGTTTAACAAGGCAGAACAGCTCATCAGATCCCCAGATTCACAATATAAGAGGATCAGGAGAGTTTAGGGACTTGTTGCCCATGGGCATGGTGTCCAGATTACAGGAACCACAAACCATCCAGAACATTCACCACCAGCAAGAAGATCCAAGGCAGATGTTGCAGATGTCCCCGCAACAGCTTCCACAGCCACTTCATCATAGACAAAGTTTTGATAATCAGAGATATTCAAGGCTTCAGCAAGTGCAACAAATTCAACAACAACAACAGATGCAACTACGTCAACAACAATTACATCACCAAGATCCTCATCTTATGAGCCCTCAGTTTATGTCCAGTCCAAACACTGGAAACTGGGCTGAGCAAATGAACCACTCAAAAATAATTCATAATCCTCAGTCAAGAGGACCAGCCCTCGTTCAAAGTCCCCCTCAACACAGCCATTTGTCACACATCATCTCCAGCACAGGGGATCATGGCATTATGACAGGAGGCTCTTTGCTTTCCAGCCCTCCTCCTTCATCTCAATTTCATCACCAGCACATAGCTTACCCTCCACCCACATCCTCTCCCCTCATGCCCCAAAACCTCAGGCAGCCCTTCATGTCACAGCGAAGTTATCCTCAACACCAAACTCTATTTCAGAATGGTCCAGTGTATGGGCATGCAGAACAGACAAATTTGGTTCAGCCCCCTCCCCATTTCCAGCCTAACCAACCTAGTCCATCAGTTCACCCAGCCTCCATGTCCAGAATTTTGCCCGAAGATACCCCAATAACACCAGAAGATCCCCGTTACTCATTATATTACCATTTGAGTAACGTATTCAGAGAGCAGACAGTGAGAAGAGTCATGAACCTCAATCCTGGTGTCCTTAATCCTGATAAGCTTTGTAATCTCATAACGGTGTACAATCAAGAAACTGGAAATTAAAAACTTTGGTTAATATGGTTTTTATTTCCAAAATTAGGTAGCCCATAATGGGACACTTGCCATTACATGTCCATTCACTATTTCACTCTCGCAGTAAATGAATATGTTTTTATGAGTGCACAAAACTGTTCGTTTTGTCAAAATGTATCATGAAATGTTACTTTCCTTAATGTTTGGTCTTAACTATAAATTATATGAAATCCCAGTTTGGGTGTTCATGTCTTGTAATGACTTCTTGTTATTTTTTTTTTTAATTTTCCCTCCATCATGCACATGACAACGTTCATGTTTTTAAAAGATAATTTGTGATGCGGATACATTTATGCTGTATGAAATGTAATTTTTTATGTGTTGAAGTTTATGCTTCTTTACTTTGTCTTAAGTAATTCAAGAAGATATGGTCGAGTTATGATGAAATAAATTGTGATGTGATATTCAGTACCTGAGAACAAAAAAACAAAAATCATATAGATTACACTTTCGGGTGTTAATATTTTTCAGAATCATGAAATGAAACAGATTGTAAAATTTGAGAAGGGGAGATACGTGGTTTGGGCCTGGTTTTGTTGTTGTTATTGTTTATAATGTCACGGTGTTCGCTGGACTTTAAAATCAGGGTCCAGTGGCCCAAATTCAAGCTTTTCTTTCATTTTGCAGTCGGTGAGCAATTGTGAAAAACATATAGGCCTACATGTAATATCAGTACTGATTACCCACTACTGTTGGTAAATACAGCATATTAAAATGCTGTAGTCATTCTTGGGCATATGATTCTCTCGAAGATTTTACAAATTTTCATGTGAGTTTTACACTTTTTTTTCCCATGCCAGCGTAGAAAGATAAGAATAATCAGAGGTCATTTTGTATTTTAATCTTGTTACCATTTTGATACTGTAAGACCACATAGTTTCTGTTCAGTTCAGATGAATTGAAGAATATCATAGCCTGATTTTCCATTTATAAGAAAAATGGTTTTTGTATGATGGCCCATGTTTGTGACATTTGCAGTGTGAGTGTGTGTGTTTTTTAATTGATTTTATTGCATTCCTCCCCTCCCCCCCCCCCCCCCTTTTTTTAAAATAAAAAATAATTGTTTTCTTTTTTTTCAAACCATTCAGACTGTCCAATTTATCTTTGAAATTCAGAAATTATTTTCATTTGTGTGCATGAGCAAATATTTCAGATGAGGGAAAAAGTGCAGTGAAATTGTTTATGTTATTGGTAGTCTGTCTCTGAATCAAGGTTTATATACTAATGTAGTCTTAGTGGGTCCTATTATTAGTGTTGATTCCATCTGTGTGTACATCTCACCTTATAAAGACCTATGAATATAACATCTGTATGCTTTGAGCATCTTTCACCTGTGATCACTCGAAAACGCTGTTCGGTCTGGACCAGATTCTAATGGTTTTTTCACCAAGCCATCATGTCACATTTCATTCCCAACATTTTTTTGTTTCTGTTTGTTGTTGTTTAATGTGCCCACTGGAAACCACAATGAAGTTGGACGCAACATCATGCAACCACATAGACTGCTGATAGTCGACCATTTCAAGGTGTGGCTATTTGTCTCAGTAATGATTAATCATTGTGGTCTTTGCCATAGACTTTTGGTAGTTTTTCTCATCCATCCCCCTATTTTATCTTTTTTTTTTTCAGAAAATAATTCAGATAATTCAATCAAATACCAGTCACCCATTGCTTTGCCTTCATATTATGTACATTGTATTTCTTTTCTTTTGTCTCATGCCATTGTCTTCCTAGAAGTTTTGAAACTTTCCAGTTTCATGTAACTGCACACTTTCATGAATTTGATGCTTTGATGAGATCGAGAATTTAACATCATCATTTTATGTTACCTTGTTCATCATTTTAATCTTACTGAGAGAGAGAAAAAGTCACCAGTGGGAAGACATACAAACACGTTCTGATGTCATGAACTTGAGTTATGAGATGCATGCAATCTCCCCAGTACAGTTAAAAATAAGTTTATACTGTTCAAGTTGCTCTGTAATTTATGTGGCGAAATTCGCCCTCTGTTAATTAACTTCCAGTGCTGTCTCATGGTGTCTGCCCTCCATTGTTGTTCCAATGATGAACATCGTCTTGGAGGTCTTGTAGGCCATACTAATAAGAGAGCCAATGACCATGTGAAGTTTGTTTGTCGGAATTTTTTTTAAAAAAAAGGTGTTTGGAAAGAATTTGTACATCCTAATCTCCCAGTCAAGACCAATCATCCCTAATCTTAAGTCTATACCTGACCCTAAACCTAATCTTATCCCTATTCCACCCCTTACCCTTTCAACTAAAAGACAAAAAGAAAATCTGTCAGTGTCAATATTAGTTAAAGTTCAGAGTAGTTGGATGTGCAGAGCTCTTTCCAGTTACTTTTTTTTGTAGTGAGCTGTTACAAAGTAGGAAAAAGTGTGAGCCTAGAGTTGCTGTGAGTGAAGTAACTTTTATCCAAAAGCCAGAGTGTTCTAACACACTTCACACCTCCCGCCCAGGTTCTAGATATATTGATTAATACACAGGCTGCTTGCAATAACAAAACATTGTATATAACTGTTATTATATTACAGCATTAATTGTATAGCGTTTTGTCATTGGATGACAGCAGGGTTCAAAATGTCATGAAAGGGAAAATTCATCAGGGATCAGTCAGTGGTCATCATAATTTGTTGAGAAATGTTGAAGGGAATATAAAGCAGTTATTTAAAGTTTGTATTCTGCACATATTCTGGACACAATGAGACAGCACTGGTAAGTGAATATTTTATCCCAAGTAAAGGGATGAAGACTTACTGGTACCTCAACATGAGGCTGTAATTAAACATTGTTGTTGTATTGCTGTGGCCTTTCCTCCTCTTAACTGGCTATCCTTCACTGTCCTTTTTGAATGTCTATAAACATGTCAAAATAATTCATTTTTTGCTTTTTTTTCTTTGTTTTTTTGTTGTTGTTTTTTATCGGGGTGTCTATTTGGGCCATATAGACAAATTGAGTTTAGTTTGCACAGTGAATTCTTGGAAAAGTACATGCACAATGTTACACAGTGAAATTTAGAATTGTGTTTGGCTAATTGGCCACACAAGTAACTCTTTTCACCGGTGAAATGACTGCAGTAGCATTTTTTGGAAATCGGCCACAATTTTACTGCAAGGAAAGTCATGTTGTGATTTCTATGGCTGTGACTGTGAGACCCAAATAGCCAAGGTTTTTTTTTTAGGCTTTTGTTTCTTTGCTTTGCTACTGATTGCCAGTTCTATTTCTTGTTTTATGGTATAGAATCCTTAATTTGCTGTTCTCCTTCGCATTATTTGCATTTTTGTTTTTTTGCGTTTTGTTGTTTTCAAATGAGGCATAATTTTTCAAGTTTGTTTAAACTGAAGTTATCGTAGCACTGTTTGGTGCTTAGTCATCTACTTTGTTTTGGTTTGGTTTGGTTTTAATTCCCCCTCCCCAATTTTTTTTAAAAACTTAATTTCTGCTGTGGTATGATCTGTTTTGCGCACGAATTGAAGTTTTTTTGTTTGTTTTTCTTTGTTTTAATCAAGTTTTGGGTTTTATGCAAAAGAGACCAAAAAAAATCTGGTGACATTTGCTGCAAAATTTGTTATCATGATGTTGTGAATTGCCCTGAATAATTTACTTTTTCCTAGCTCCCAATTTCTGCCACACCTCTTTCCTATTGTGGAAAGAACAGCCACATCTTTTTATATACCGCTGTAGATGAAACTGTTCGTAAACACATTTGGGTGGGGGTCACAGCCTTAATCTGATAACTGTTCTAGAATGTCAGACTGCTTTCTTGTGTTTGCGTTTGGGGGAGGGGTGAGGGTCATTTTGTAATTTTAATTCCTGTGTCAAATGCCTCAGTTTGGTTAGATAATACATGTATATATTTCTTTTTGTGTTCTCTGATACATACAATGTATAAATCACTTCTGTGTGATATTTTTGCACCAGTGCTTGAATATAATATTCAAAATAAAAAAGAAATGAAACGACACATGAATTTCTTGAATTTGTTTAGTCATTCATAATAACTTGAATGTGTTTTGTTTAGTCATTCTACTTCCGTGTGTTTTGTAATTCCTTATCACCTGCGTAACTTTGGCACGCCCTTTTTTTTTTTAGTGCACCTGTTGACTGGTCGTTTGTGCCCCACCTATTTTCAGTGTCAACGTCCAGCTGGGCTTTGACAGGGCTTGTTACAGTGTTGTTGGATGAGTTTCAGGAAGTGAAACATTTGATTTATACTAAGCCGCATAAGTCTAGGAACAAACTGAACGGCTTTAACTTTTGAACTGCTGGAGATAACTGGATGAAATAAAAAGCCTTGTCATCTTTGATTCAGGCTCTATTGATTCCCTGAAGGAACTAGGCAGCTCTAAATTAGCATTTCAGGCAAGATAGAAACGGTCAAAATATTTGTCCAGAAAGGCTGAAACGTCATATAGATATCTAGTTCTTAAACTTTGTTTGGTTGTCCAAGACGGGATATTAGTCATTAGAAAAATGGAAGATTTTCATTTCACGGGAACAATCTTTGTTTTACTCATTTTTTAAAAAAAAATTCTGGAATTAACCTAATTCGTTCAAAAGTTACAGCTGTTTAAGTTTGTTGCCAGACTGATACGGCTTTGTACTGATAAAATTGACTTACCTATGGGTCAGTTTGGACAGGGTTTGTTACAGTGTTGTTTGGCAAAAGTTTCAGCAAGTGATGTATTCAATTTATTTAATAAAATTGACACTAGAGCACGTCCATACAACCTGCGTATGTTCAGAGCGGGAGTGCGCTCAGCGTATGAAAAGCGTACATGGCCGCAGGCCCGGGGGCTGACGGGAAGGGGGGGGGGTGGGGTGTCTGTGTAGCTTACGGACACTTTAATTACGATGATGGATTAAAAAGATTGGTTTTATTTTACAGGTTGTACTTGTAGGATTGTACGTGTAAAAATCAAATTCAGGCTGTGTTTCTAATGAAATAATCAATTAGTCGGTGCAGAATGTCATTAATTTTATACGTGTTGCTTCAAAATACCAAAGCCTTAGCATGGACATTCAGCATTTTATGCTGGTACAAGGGAGAGAGGGAAGGTTGCGCAATCAAGAGTATGGGAAGGGTACAAGGAGGAGGAGGGTGTTAAAAATCGAACATGCGTTCTTTATGAATGGCTTCGAAAAAAAACAAAAAACGTTACGTTTAGGGTCCACTGGTCGGTTTCATGAAAAGCGCCCAAGGCAAAATTCCCCCACCCAGATAATGGCGAAAACAGGCCCATGGGTAGTTGGCACGACTGCGCAGCGTTTCGTGAAATGCGCCCCCGTCAATTTGGGCGGTCCTTTGGGTCACAGATCCTGGGACAGTTAAGTAGGCTCAAGGCCCAAAACAATACCTCAAACCGGGCGGATGTGCGCTGATGTAGCGAGTGAGTGGACACCGATAGGTGATGAATCACAATAATATTAGGTTCAAAATGCTAAAACTGTATATTGTGTAATAGGCCTCATACATTGTATAATAGTTTGTGGATCATTGATTACAGCATAGAGTAACAGTATGTATAATGATCTCACTTCCGCCAAATCGCGAAACTAGGTCGCTGCGGTAAACAAGAATCGAAAGATACCGTCTTCTCCAAAGATAGTGTGCGCATCTGTTTACTGTGGTTTGTTCATATTTTTACGCTGATTAAAACTACCGGTAGTTAGAGCCCTTTGTAATTTCTTACGCACCGTGGAAATGCACGAACGAGTATTTGTTTACCGCAGCGACCTACTTTCCGCCCCATGCTAACGATGGCTTCGCGGAGCCTCCCGTGTCTCGCACTGCAAACATACACGTCATACACATTGATTACAGGGGAATGAATCTGGATTTCGGGGGGAATGCAGCTAGGAAGTTAAATAAAGCACACTACATTGTACATCAATCTATAGCATTTTAAAAAACAAAACCAAAAAAAAAACTCGCGGTATATTTAATAAGCCTTACCGCCGCTCAGAGCTCGGATTTGCCTGAAATTTTACACGCGCATTCCTTTTGACCTGCAGAAGTTTATTTTTTTACATGTGATGAAAAAATGGGGAATTTTTTTTTAGTTTGCTTGGTGTCGCTAATTTCCCCTAATGCATTGACATGACAACAAGATGTGGCTGAAACTGAGACCGGTTATTGTGCTTTCTCTGTCTGTCTATCTATCTATCTATCTATCTATCTATCTATCTATCTATCTATCTATCTATCTATCTATCTATCTATCTATCTATCTATCTATCTATCTATCTATCTATCTATCTGTCTGTCTGTCTGTGTGTCTGCCTGTCTGTCTGTCTATTTATTTATATTTATCTACACTCCACCCGTATTTTCCTATTGAGAAGATACCCCAATAGTTTAGAAAATCAAACTAGACTACATGCGTACAGATGTGCATACATGGTAACGGGCTCAATAATTATAATAATTCACATGTAAATAGAATGGATTTTAACTCCCCCCCCCCCCCCCCCCGTGACTCTGAAGAACAAATGAAGTATTATGCGAGATGTTAAAAAAAAAAAGAAACGGAAAAGAAGAAAGGCACAGAAGCTAAAATTAAAAATTACAGAAACAGAAAATAGAAGAAAGAAAGAGAGAATGCCTGAGGGCCCGGGGGGGGGGGGTGAAGAGCTTGTAGTTGTAAAGTGTTTTTAGCAAATTACTGGTTCTTTTCGCCGTCAGTTTGCTTTTGCGCACTTCCTGTTGTCGCTACATTTCATTGTTTTTATTTTATTTATCTCTTACCATGTAGAGCCGACTTCCTGTTGTGTTATAATTTGCACTTCTGTTTCATCTGACCGAAATGTGTAGTTCGTTGTTTTTTTTATGTATAATAAAGTGGTTGTTTTGGAGGTCAGTGATGCAAAGAAAAGAGCTCTTTGTGTACATGAAATAGGATGCAGCTCTTTTTAATTCGCATCCATGATTCTTGCTCTTATCTTCCTTTCAAATTGATAAGCCCAAACTTGTCCCACAGAACACGGCAAGTGAGATTTTATTTGTGGATCCCCCAGACCACGTTATGTCAGATCTATTTGGGGAACCATAAATTATGGAGCATGAATTGAGGATTGGCAATCAGAATGACTTAAGTCCAAAACAGTGCAGCTGAGAAAAACTAGTTTGAACTGTATGACCTTAAATAAAATTCAAATAATTGCAGTAAACTGCAACACAGCCATATGAATAGTTTTTTTATTGGATTATAAATTAAAGCCTCACTGTTTGTGTCTTGGATATCCGAGCAATGAATAAAACGGGATGCCTGACACATTCTGGTTGATAGGCCTCGATATTTTGTATAACACAAATCAGATTAATTTATGAAGCTACTAGTTATCCAATACAGACCAGTCAAAATGTGGCAAAAAGAAAAAAAATTGTATGTCCCAAAGCCTCGCTCAAGAATACAGAAACGATGCAATAAAATGTATAGATAGACAGACTGACAGACAGACAGACAGACAGACAGACAGACAGATAGATACATACATACATACATACATACATACATACATACATACATACATACATACATACATACATAGAACCGCTGTTAATTTTGTAGATCTACAGCTATACACCATAATTAAATCTTTTTTTTATCCTTACGTACCGTATATAGCTTTCTGTTGAACGATTTAAAGAAACGGAAGTTTTGGGTGCACTCCAGAAAGCGCTTGGTCCTTACACACACATACGCCCTTTCATTGTGGTATCATAAACAGGATAGCCTTTTAAAACCTGCGCAGAAAAGAGTCCAACTTGATCTCTGGCCAGTGCAAACTACTTTAAATTTCTTTATCTTATTTTTGTTTTGTTCTGTTTTTTCTTATTTTTTTCTTTATGGCGCCTTTAAATTAGGGTAGATGGGATAGCCAGATATCTTCGATTTCCACCCGGTGTTTTCTGCGTCATGATCTATTGGGGTAAATGACGGGATATTGAAAAAGAAAAAAGAAAAAAGACACCAAAGAAAAAGTTTCTTCGCTCAAGCGCCCAGAAGATATTGTTGTTTTCTTACAGTTATACAACCGGCTTCTTTGAATTTTTGTATTTGCTTACCTCAATTTTTTCCGGTACCGGTAAATGTACATGAGAGAGAGAGACAGACAGACAGACAGACATCTGATAGACAGACAGATAGACAGACAGACACCAGATAGACAGACAGACAGACAGACAGATAGATAGATAGATAGATAGATAGATAGATAGATAGATAGATAGATAGATAGATAGATGGACAGACAGATAGATAGATAGATAGATAGATAGATAGATAGATAGATAGATAGATAGATAGATGGATGGATGGATGGATGGATGGATGGACGGACGGACGGACGGACGGACGGACGGACGGACGGACGGACGGACGGACGGACGGACGGACGGACGGACGGACGGACGGACAGACAGACAGACAGACAGACAGACAGACAGACAGACAGACAGACAGACAGACAGACAGACAGACAGACAGACAGACAGACAGACAGACAGATAGATAGATAGATAGATAGATAGATAGATAGATAGATAGATAGATAGATAGATAGATAGATAGATAGATAGATAGATAGATGGACGGACAGACAGATAGATAGATGGACGGACAGACAGAGAGATAGATAGATAGATAGATAGATAGATGGGTGGATGGATGGATGGATGGATGGATGGACGGACGGACGGACGGACGGACGGACGGACGGACGGACGGACGGACGGACGGACGGACGGACGGACGGACGGACGGACGGACGGACAGACAGACAGACAGACAGACAGACAGACAGACAGACAGACAGACAGACAGACAGACAGACAGACAGACAGACAGACAGACAGACAGACAGACAGATAGATAGATAGATAGATAGATAGATAGATAGATAGATAGATATGAATTCTTAAAATCTTGGAAGAAGAACATTCTCAAATAAATCGAGATTGACAGGGAACTTAACCACGACCTCACCCTGTTAAATTTTAACAATACCTTTTTAATGATAACCAAAATGCACTTTCTGGTTTAAAATTCACATTGAAAGAATATTTGCAGTAATCTTTAAAAGGCTGAAGAGAATAGATATCCAAAATATTCTTTTCATCCACCCCCCCCCCCAAAAATACCTCCGCCCCCTCCCCTTGTTTCCTTTGTCCAAGCCTTGCTCACGATGTGCGATGTGTTACGAGTACTTTTGAACTGTCACTCGTGGGTGGTTGATGGGCGCTCGTGGTAGGATCTTCTTTAGTCCTATCGCTCTGTTAAACTCTGTCGATGCGTCTTGCTTTTTCCAAGCACAACGTGACCGTTTTCGTGTCGAGTAAGTCAAACTCAAAACTGAACTAATTGTAACTCAAGCTGGGTGAAGGCAAATTCCCATTTTATGGTTGAGAAGTGCGTGTAATAAATAGAAGCACTTGTCCCGTGCAAGGCCTTCATCGGAAGTCAAGAGTGTTTACAAGAGGGAGATGAGTTGTCCATTACTACACAAGTATGTTACTCATCATGCCATCTTCGTGCTAACTGCAACAACCTCCACACCACTGCTTAAACAGTGAGTAAGATATGATTTTCTTTTGACTGTGGTTGTTACTTTCGTCATGGTGACGATGATGAAGAAGATTATCATCTTGATGATGATGACAAAGACGATGGTGATCAGCAATCTTTTTTGCTTCTTTACTATCTCCCCCCCCCCCCCAACCCCCAATATCTATCTATCTATCTATCTATCTATCTATCTATCTATCTATCTATCTATCTATCTATTTATCTGTCTGTCTGTCTGTCTGTCTGTCTGTCTGTCTGTCTATCTATCTATCTGTCTGTCTATCTATCTATCTATCTGTCTGTCTGTCTGTCTATCTATCTGTCTGTCTGTCTGTCGGTCTGCCTATCTATCTGTCTGCCTGTCTGTCTGTCTGTCTATCTATCTATCTGTCTGTCTGTCTGTCTATCTATCTATCTAGGTCTATCTATCTATCCATCCATCCATCCATCCATCCATCCATCCATCCGTCCATCATCGATGCCGTGATCCATCCATCTACACACACAAACACAAACACACATACACACAAAACAACAAGACTCATTTAAAAAAACACATTTTTTTTAGGCAGACTGTGACGTGACTCCGCATGTGGGCCTAGGGGTATACCATTTTAGGAAATCTAATACATTTCTTGGCAGATGCCATAACAGTCATACCACAGGTCCGTAGTTAAGCATGTCATAAACTAAGAAGCGCGTGAACACTGTGGCCTTGAAAATTATACAATCCTCCAAAGCCTGCGTAATATGGGGGCACGGGGAAAACCCAACGGCATTACGCATTACTGAAATTCCCGGTGTCATTAAGCAGATCGACCTCCATAATCAACTCAGGACACTTAGCCGAAGGAGATAAGGAAAAGGGACGGTGACGACTAAGTTTGGCTGTGGAGGTGTGTACACATGGACGCAAGGCTGGATTTACAGGGGGGCAAATGGAGCGATTTCCCGAGGAGAGGGGGCCCCTGTATACAATAATTATGGTAATGATTTTAACGCCGTTGTGTAAATTTTTCAGTCAGTCATTGTTATCAATGGAAAGCGAAGAATACATGGCAGGATGGCAATGTTCTTCGTACTGCCTTACTTTTTGAATCTACTCGGAGTTTTGCAGGCACAATAATTATATCTGACATGTTCCAAAGTATGTATAACTTATCAGTTGCGGTAACATGAAGTGAAGGACTTTGATCTATAAGTCTGGCGACTTGCCGTGTATTTTATTTACCCAGTCCAGCATCCTTAGTTCAATCCAACGTAGATTTATATAGGATTTCGGTCGGGTTGGTAGGATTACCATATGGGGGGGGGGGCTCCCTACATCAAAACGACGTCGGTGCGATGTCATAACCAAGGGCTCTACGGGAATATGATTGGTGAATACCCAGCGAATAATACGCTCTGTCTAAAGTAAATATGTAAGAGGGGCGGGGGAGTATATACAGTATTTGCAGACCTGATACATTGATACAATGCTGTGAGCATTACAGAAATATTTGGTGGATTGAGACGACAGGGATATTTTGTATTAAATTTAGAATGTTGCCATATTTTCTTCTTGTTTCCAAAGTTATTTCAGTACTTTGATCGTTTGACGTTAAGAATAATAAAACAAAGTCAAAAATGCGAGGAATGCAACTTGCATGACGTCGGAACGCAACTTTTATGACGTCAAGCGCAACAACAAAATAAGCACAGTGGGGAAGACCGGCGGCCCTGGCAACACTGTTTGTGATCTGGGCGTCACCTGTGATCCTGATACCGTCTGGAGATGAATGAATGACCGCATAGGCAGTGGGAGATTTAGCAATGAAACTGGAGCTCTTCTTAAAGTAGGCTACCTTTATTCGTTCAGCCGGGGGAAGGGTAGTCCTAGCGTAGGAAAACTACATGGGGATGACAATGTTTGGGGGAGGAGAGTGGGTGTGGAGGTCTGATGCACGCTTGTCAATCACGGTAAATAATTAAAAGTTGTTTGTCGTTTGTTATTGTTGTTGTTGATGTTGTTGTTATCAACAAAGTATATTATAGGATAACATTATTATGGGCTTATGAAAGAGTCAGATAGTGCTTATAAAATGTCACTTGAAGATTGAGAACAGCAAGGCGATTATGGACACCCACAATTCTAATGTCCGCACGCCCGCATAGAGGAGTTGTGTTTTGGTGGTGTTGTTGTTAAATTTTTTTTTATGGGGGGGGGGGGTGAAGCCAAGCACAAAAAAGTGTACTTTTGGGGGAGGAAGGGGCTTAAAAATTGCCAAACTATGCGTACCGATCTTATCTCTCGCCTCACTTGACTCCAGAGGCGGGCCTAATCTCTAGCTCATAAACTTACTATAAATGGATACATTAAAGGTTATGTAGACGGATATTGTGTGATCTACTCTCTGTCGTGTCGCGACAAAGCACAGTAAAATGCATTTTACTGAAATAAAATTATGGATATTTTTCTTGTGTTATCGTTGTTCGGGCGACAAAACGGGTTATTTCTACAATCTTTGATGAAGGCCTCATAGACAACATGAAAAAGCTGAGGGCCCAGACACGGTGGCTTCAGTCTAGTTTCGCTTTCGCGGCGGTTTTGCCGAATGACGTCAGTCCCGTCTTGCCGAAAAGATGGCAAGGCGTCAATAACTTTCATTGCGCCTGCTGGAGCGCGTAGAGCTCCATCTTTCATCTTCATTTCGCTTCCCGCTAGGACAGACATCTTTCAGCAATGCTACTGAAAGCGAAACCAGACTGAATAAGCCACCGTGTCTGGGCTCTGAGCTTTTCATGTCGCCTATGAGGCCTCCATTCAGTTTTGTCGCCTGTACAACGATAACACTACAAATATTCATAATTTTATTTCAGCATTTTACGGTGCTTTGTGGCGCCACGACAGAGAGTAGATCACACAATATCCGTCTACACAACCTTTAATGTATCCATTTATGGTAAGTTTATGAGCTAGAGATAACGAAACGAAACCGAAGCTACTGTGTGTGGGCTCGAAGTCTGCCGGGGAAGGAATAACTAGTTTTGTGCACAGGAATACGCTCCGCTCAGTTGTTTTTACGGAAAATGACCTGTGAAAAAGTAAAACGTTGCCTCTATAGTGGTGAGGAGCAGAGCGGAACTGATGCTGTGGGCAAGAACACACATTCAAAGAGCGTTGTACTTTTTCATACAACTGGTATTGTCCACAGCATCCGCTCCGCTCCGCTATTTTTACGAAAAATGATGTGGGGAAAACATTCTTTGCCTCCATATAGTTTTACGTCATTGTCAGTAAAAATAGTGGAGCGCAGCGGATGCTGGAGACAAGACCTGTAAGAGGGCAGGCGGCAGGAGTGTTTTGAGACAAGACCCCAGAAAAAGTTCAGTGAAAGTTACAGATGCAAACAGACGTACATTTACGTTCTTCGGCCTGGGTGTGGCAAGGACTTGCACTTGTTGTTGAAATGAAAGGTGTTTTCATAAGGACCGATCAGGGCTATTTTTTTCTTCACCGAGAATAAAATAGCTACACATCAGCCACCACTGCAATTTGTCAGGAATGCGACTCGAGGTTTGACACCCAGTCACCCCACCCATTCCCGTTTTACTTTATGCGCCGGTTCTCCGACACAGCTATGCAAACCTGTGGTTAACTTCCTGTTCGTTTCAGGTAACCTAAAATCGGTCAGTGGTTTTCATCTCGGTGCAAGGTGCCTCTTTTGGCGCCATCCTGAAAGTCGAGAGGTGTTTGCCATACTGCTGTATGCGACATTCTACCAATTCTGGGGTTTTATCGTGAAAGAGGTTCTCTCACTCCTAATTTTATTACGTATACGTGCCGTTCCGAATGGTTAAAAACTTTTCGAAATATATGTTTGTGATGTAATGTTGTGTACGTTTTAACCCTTTTGCGGATCAAACTGTCAATCCTCATTTTCTCGAAAAGGCAAAAAAAAAATGCACATACAACAATATGGAAAATACCCAACGTAATGTAACTAAAGTGATTCAAACAAAGTGTCGTGGTGTTCTTTCAGCAGAGAAATATTAGGGGTCTTTGGCGTGCAGTCTGAACTGTCTTGTTATGAACAGAGAACAGACGAACAATCTAAAGGCGACAGACAGACAGACAGACAGACAGACAGTCAGACAGACAGACAGACAGACAGACAGACAGACAGACAGACAGACAGACAGACAGACAGATAAGGTGAATAGGTGGATGGATAGACACATAGATAGCAATATACCATAACGGAAGCTGACAGCGTACAAAGAATGTACTGACCCATTCTCAGAATAGTAATGAAACTCAAACATATTTGACTTCGCGCCCATGTCAAATCATACGTTTATTCTACCTCAGCGGTGGGTTAAAATTTCAAAGTGAAAGCTGGGATATTGTATCTGTTATGTCCCCTGATTGAAAACCGCCGTCTGCTCGAGGTGAGGCCACGGGTGGTTCTATCAGGAAGAAGATCAAATACTGCTGGGGAAAGATTTCTATTACGTCAAAAGACCTTGATTTTTTCTTCTTTTTTTTTAAAACTCGATCAAACATCTTTCGTACTGTTAAAATAATGTAAAAAATTTTGAGCTCAAATTTGTTTGGCCATGGCTTTCCAATGGCGATAAAAATGCATATACCTGTAAGCAGGGCCGAATTAAACCCTTTAGGGGCCCTGGGCACTTAAAAGATTTTGGTGCCCCCATGTACTGTATATTATGTACTTCAAACTATATTTACAAAATAAAACGAAAAGTAAAATTTTACATTTCGAAATGAAACAAAGCTTACAGTAAGATGGAAAATCATGTTTATTTTATGTGTGTGTGTGTGGGGGGGGGGGGGCTTTTCGTGGATCCTGGTTCAGTTGCACCATTTGCAGTTTTGCACGATGTGGTCCATGGCGAATACGGAATGAAACATTTTGTGTGATGCCCCTCTTTCCTTGATGCTGTAAGCGGGTACTCATTTTGCTTTAATGGTTAATCCAGTCCAGCCTGTAGGCATATGAACTGAACTTGATGTTCAGTTTGTTAAATGCTTGAACAAACAAACAGACATACACATACACAGACACAAGCACACACACACACACACACACACACACACACCTTTACATACACATAGAGAGGAGGAGTGTACGAGAGAAAGGAGGAGAGACGGGAGGGCTGGATAAGCAAACAGAGGGAGGGAGGGAGGGAGGGAGGGAGAAAGAGCGAGGCGGGATTAGGGAGAGAAAGATGAAGAGACACACACACACAATACAGACACAATGAGAGAGAGGCAGAGGTTAGAGAGAGACAGAGGGAGAATAGGAAGAGACATTGGCAGAGAGATGAGAGGCAAAAAGAGAGTGTAGTGAACTGTGGGTGGTCGGCGGAGGAATGCTATTGCTTCCTGTCATTGCTTCCTGTCTACGGTGGGATTGGGAGATGGAAACAAATGGAGACAGTTTTTATAGCATCGGCTCCAGAGTATCTGATAACCTCCCTTTGCCCAGCCCTTCCTCCTTGTTCCCTGTTCCCAATATTAAACATCTCTGTCCTGGTACCTACACTCCCACTCCCTTTCTCACCACATTTATGTTGGTTTCTCTGCTTGAGAAACCAGTTTCGCCTTGACTGTTCTTGAGTAAACTTGTTTTTCAGTCGCTTGTTTATTAGTAGCTGTAGATTACCTTTCGAGGATTATTAGCCTCCTCTCATTTATCCAAAGTAGTTCAATAAATACAGTAGTAGTGATTATGCATTACCACTTGTTTCTTTGTTGTTTCGGCCAAATGTTGGTGTTGCATGTACGCTTGCTGTGAATGCTGCATGTTCACGACATTTTTTGGTGCCGAAACCCGGGATTTAAAGAATCTATGCTCTCCCAAGTTGTTGGATCTACAGTTTCAAGGACACTTAAGACGAGATTCCACTGTAGTGTGATGTGTGTGGATCAAGTTATTGTTGTTGCAATTAATATGATCATCGCCTACGGTGTTATGTGATTCATGGGACTGTAACAGTGTTACTATTAGTCCATCCACATATGAACATAACATGTTCCTCATATTTCTGAAAGAGTGCTTGGAGGAAATACAGAGACTTGACAGTTTAAGTTGGTGCTTATACTGAATGTTTCAAGTTATCACAAGTTTGGTAGACTGGTAGTCTACTTTGGATCAACTGTATAGTAAGTTGGTGCTTGACAGAAATATACAGCGGATGAATGCCGACAGTTAAATGTAGAGTTGGACGACGGTCTATTTGCGAGAATGTTATCTCGACTGGACATACTGTCATCTTAATAGGTAACTGCCTGCATATAAAGTTACTGACCATTCGTTTGTGGTCGTACTTCAAAATCTATACGGTAGTGCTGAGACGAGTGTCCGCGCTACTCCAAGTATGCGTGGATTGTCTATCCTGTAATATTTGCTGGCTGTTTGCAGCGAATAACAAACATTCTCTTGGTTGAGAGTCTACGCTGTTGTGATCTACACTCTCTTGGTTGAGAGTCTACGCTGTTCTGATCTACACTCTCTTGGTTGAGAGTCTACGCTGTTCTGATCTACACTCTCCTGGTTGGAGGTCTACGCTGCTCTGATCTACACTCTCCTGGTTGGAGGTCTACATCGAAACCAAGTTCAACAAGGCTACCATAATTTCTTCGTTATCAATCTATAATATTTGGTTGCTTATTAAGTAATTAGTTAAATACATCTGAATGCCTCTAACGGCTCTCTGAAATATTGTGGTCAGCCCAACGCTGGAGGTAGCTTGTGATACTGTTTGCTAACAATCAACCCTGCAACAAATTTAATATTTGTACTCTATAGTTTCTTTCTCTTTGAATCTGTGGTGTCCTGATTTCCTGGATTTCTGATCATCATCATGGAGCGTTTGTTGAAAGCGAGATCTACGACCCGAGGATGGCTCACCAGGGCAAGTAGAGCTTTAGATGAAATAAGCCAAAAGGATGGCGTGACTGAAGTTGAACTCATACAAGCAATGTCTGAGTTAAACACAAGAATACATAATCTAGACGACATACAGTCACAAATAGAACTAGAGGCTGATCAATCCAAGCTGGACGAAACGATTGATGAAGCCTTCGCTTATAGACAAAAACACTTAGAAGTAAAGATCAAAGCTGAAACTGTGCTTGAGAGACTTAAAACGAACAAACAGAATCAATCATTAGACAGTCAAAGTGTTTATAGTGAAACAAACAAGCATTTCAATTTCATGGGACACGCCAGATTACCCAAGCTTGAGCTCCCCAAATTTGGTGGAAACTACTTAGAATTCACTTCTTTCTTTGACAAATTTTTGGCTGTTGTTGATAGAAGCAAACTCCCTGCTGTCACCAAGTTTACGTATTTACAGTCCTTGTTGACTGGGGAGGCGCTTGCTTCTATCAAAGGGCTCACTGTGACGGATGAAAGTTATCCTGTTGCGAAAGAGATCCTCACTAAGAGATATGGAAGGAAAGAGCGAATAATATTCGCACATGTCCAAAAGCTTCTGACGCTACAGGTTGACTTTCGGAAGTCGAACAGTCTGTGGCATTTGTACGATAGCCTTCAAAGCCATGTGCGCTGTCTTGAGACTCTTGGGGTCGCGGGTGACACATAGTGGGGTCATCCTTACCCCATTGGTCTTGAGCAGGATGCCGGAAGATATCCGGCTGGAGTGGGCACGCGACGGAGAGGGTAGGGAAAGTGATTTGGCATTCCTTTTGGAGTTTCTTTATAAAGAAATAAAACGGCGTGAAAGATCGCAAAGCTTCCAAAAAACAGAAGAACAAAGGAAGGTCAAAGAGCAATCTACTGCCTCTGTCGCCGCCTTTCATGCCAGCACAGAAGGGATAAAGAAACCTCTGTGCTGCTTTTGTTCAAAACTCGGACATAAGAGTGAAGAATGCTTTTCTCTTAAAAAACTGAGTGGGGAGGATATCAAGGCAAAGGTTAGGGAACAAAATCTCTGTTTTCTTTGTTTTGGAAAACATTTTGCTAAAAGGTGCACATCAAAACGAAGATGTAAAGTGTGCAACAGACAGCATCACTCATTCTTGTGTCGGAACGATGTAACTGTGAGAACTGATCAATCAAACGCCACTGAAGAGCTATCATCTCAGCCATATACGGGCAGTGTAAATTACGCTCACTTCAAGAGCCGAAAGAAAACCACACTCATGCAAGTTGTAAAAACAACTGTGCAGTCAAAAACTGGTAGGGTTGTGGATGTGAATCTGCTCTTCGATGGCGGAAGTGATCGATCATTCATCACTTAATCATTGGCTAAAAGGTTGCAGTTGAGTAAGTCGGGCCAAGAAACCTTCGGATTCTCTGGATTTGGTGGTTCGGGGCCCGGACCCCGAACAAAAAGAAATATCTTTTACTTGGAATTGGGGGATGTTGGAGTGGAACTGGCGGAAATCCCGACCATATGTGCTGACATGTTCCGTACCCCCGTCCCTGAGAATATCATGAATGTTTGATGTCACGTTTACGGAAGACTTGAGTATAGGTCGCTCAGTCAAGATCGATATTTTGATAGGCCTTGATTATTATTGGAAGTTAGTCACCTGTCAGATCTTCCGAGTAGAGAACCTGGTAGCACAGAAGACTAGCTGTGGCTGGATGCTATCTGGTGAGTACACTGGAAAGACAGAGTCATCTGGGCTCCAGCTCCTGTGTGTGGACAATGTTCCTGAAAGCCTCATACGAAGTATGTGGGAACTTGACAGTGTCGGCATCACTGATTGGGGTCAGGATGAGGGCTGTCAAAAGATTGTGGAAAAATTCCACTCAACCGTAGCCAAGGAAAATGACAGGTATGTTGTTGGTTTGCCATGGAAAGATCATATTAAAGGTAAGCTGATTGACAATAAACCCATGGCAGAGAAACGGCTACAGTCCTTGTCAAAGAGATTGGCAGGGAAACCTGGTTTAAAAGAAGCTTACAACCAAAATTTTAGGGAAATGGAAGAAGCTGGCATCATCAAGGAGGTGAACCTCGAAAAGAAACCCAAGAGTCCCGTGTTCTATTTGCCTCATAGACCTGTTGTCAAAAAGGACAGTAAGACAACCAAGGTAAGACCTGTCTTTGATGCCTCGATCAAAGGCTTCAACGGCATTTCCCTTAATGACTGCCTTGAAACAGGACCTAACCTGTTACCGAATCTTTTAGAGATTCTTCTTCGCTTCCGTCGGTGGAAGATAGCAGTGACTGCAGATGTAGCAAAAGCCTTCCTGCAGATTAAAGTCCAGGCAGAAGACAAAAACGTGCTCCGATTCCTGTGGGACCAGGAAGGTAAGACCAAAGTGATGGTCTTTGACAGGGTCCCATTTGGGACAAAGTCAAGCCCATTCTTGCTGAATGCCACTATCAAACACCATTTGGAAAAATATCCTGGCAGTCGAGCTGTGTCAGAGTTAGAGAACAATCTTTATGTGGATGATTTCCTCTCGGGCGCGGACACGGTAGATGAGGCGTGCCGCCTCGCCGCTGACGCCAAGGAAATTATGTCGGAAGCAGGCATGGATTTGACCAGATGGTCCTCCAATAGCAAATTAGTGGCGGATTCAATTCTCAAAGAATTGGATCAGCGATTTGATGTGGGCAGTATCACAAAGGTCTTGGGTTTAAAATGGATACCCGAAGAAGACAGCTTTTCCTTCAATGGAATAGAGGTCCCAGAGGATCTTGAAGTGACTAAGAGGACAGTGCTTAGCTTTATTGCTCGCCTCTTTGATCCACTTGGTTTTTTTACACCATTCACTATCACTGCCAAACTTCTGTTTCAAGAACTTTGGGAACTTGGGGTTGACTGGGATTCGAAACTGGCGGATTCTGTATGTCACCAGTTTGGTAAGTGGCTAAGGGGAATAAAGGATCTCCAATGTTGGCAAATTCCTCGTTGTTTGGTGGAGACATCCTGGAATGATGCAAGTGACTTACAGATACATGTGTTCTGTGACGCGTCAGAGAAAGCCTACGGCTGCTGTGCCTATCTTCGACTGAACGAAGGTAAGAATGTAAAGGTTTCTTTGGTGTTGTCCAAAGCAAGAGCCGCACCCTTGAAACGCATCACCTTACCTCGACTTGAACTGCTAGCTGCGGTGTTGGGCGCAAGAATGGTCCGCTTTGTTCAGAGTTCATTGAATCTTCCCAAAGATGTGGTTTACAAATGTTACACTGACTCAATGATCACTTTGCAGTGGATACAGAATAACGCCAACAGGTGGAAAACCTTTGTGGCCAACAGAGTCCAAGAGATTCAGGACCTCACGGACCCCTTAAGTTGGACCCATTGTGCGGGATCAGAGAACCCGGCTGACTTATTGACTAGAGGAGCAAGTGCTCATCAATTGATGACCTCATCAGTCTGGCTTCAGGGCCCAGCTTGGCTGCTCAGTGACAACTCTCCACCAGACTCAGAAACAACGGTAAGCCTTGACGAAGGCGTATCAAAATCAGAAGAACGACAATGCGCCCAGTGTGTTTCTCTAGAGTTGAAGTCAAAGACAGACTCATTCATTTCACTGATGAGCAGATGGAGTTCTCTGTCAAAGGCCATCCGAGTGATGGGATGGATCCTGAGGTTTGTAGGCAAGTGTGCCAAGTGGAAAAGGGAGATTGTTACACAGCTTACCAACGATGAGCTTCTAACAGCACATACACGCTTGACTCAGATAACGCAAGCGGAAACGTTTGGTGAGGAAATTGAGGTGCTTAAAACAAACAAATCGATAAGTAAATCATCTCCTCTCTACAAATTGCATCCCTTTCTGGGAGAAGACGGACTGCTTCGAGCCAAGTGTCGGCTCAACTATAGTGACTTGAGCTATGACGAAAAGTTTCCCATCATCCTCCCAAGGTGTCATTTTTCTCTCTTAATGGTAAAAGATGCCCACTTGAAACTACAGCATGCTGGTGTCAACCAACTGATTGCAACCATCCGAAATCAGTATTGGGTGATTGGGCTCAGACCATTAGCCAAAAGAGTGAAAGGTGAGTGTCTGTCCTGCAAACTCATTGATGCCAAAGCATGCCAGGAACCAATTGCACCGTTGATGGAAGCTCGGCTAAAACAGGCTCCACCATTCAATACGGTGGGAGTAGATTATGCCGGCCCGATCTATTGCAAGGATTTCCGTGGTCAGAAATTCTATGTACTATTGTTTACATGTGCTGTCATAAGGGCGGTACAACTGGAACTGGTTGCGTCTATGTCTCTCTCCAATTTTCTTCTCGCGTTCAGGCGATTTGTGGCACGTAGGGGAGTTCCAGCAACAGTTTTCTCCGACAATGCCAAAACCTTCAAGAGTGCTTCCACTGAACTGTTCAATTTGTATGGCTCAAATTCCCCAAAGTGGAGATTTTCCGTTCCTCGAGCCCCATGGTAGGAAGCTCAGGCAAAAAGATGGATAGAACATTTTAGTAGCCTCTTGAACAGACCTCCACCAAGCAACCCACCCGACATTCTACCCGCAAGAAATGATTTACCGATCAGTTGCGACCCTCCGACTAAAGCAGAGATTAATGATGCCATAAAGCAGTTAAATCGAGGCAAGGCAGCTGGACCAGACCAGATCCCACCAGAGGCGCTGAAGGCAGATGCTGCTGGGGCTGCAGAGGATCTGCACTCACTATTCTCGAGGATTTGGATCGGAGGCAAGTTTCCAAAGGACTGGAAGGAAGGACACCTCGTGAAGCTTCCAAAAAAAGGGGACCTCAGCAATTGTAGTAACTACAGAGGAATCACACTTCTCTCCATCCCAGGAAAGGTTTTCAATCGGATTATTCTCAAGCGAATACAGAATGCAACAGACCCAAAACTTCGTGAGGAGCAAGCTGGTTTCAGGAGTAATCGATCAACCACCGACCAGATCGCCACGCTGAGAATTATAGTAGAGCAGTCGCTAGAGTGGAACTCCCAACTGATAGTGAACTTCCTTGACTACGAGAAGGCCTTTGATAGCATCGATAGAGAAACGCTGTGGAGAATATTGAGACATTATGGAATCCCAGAGAAGATGGTGAATCTTATCAAGAGCATGTATGAGGGGACAAGTTGCAGAGTCGTACACGATGGTGAGCTTACTGACAGCTTTGATATCAAGACTGGTGTTAGGCAGGGTTGTTTGCTGTCCCCATTTCTGTTTATTCTGGTGATTGATTGGCTTATGAAAGAAACCACCAATGGAGGAAGAAATGGCATACAATGGACCCCATGGACACAGCTGGACGATCTAGATTTTGCAGATGACTTGGCACTATTGTCGCACACACACGACCAGATGCAAGCAAAGACTACAGCCCTAAACAAAATTTCAGAATCTATTGGATTGAGGATACATCCTGCGAAGTCGAAGGTCCTAAAAATTGTTGCACCCCCAAGCGAACAAGTCAAAGTAGGAGATCAACCACTGGAAGATGTAGAGTCCTTCTGCTATCTTGGTAGTATCATTGACAATAAGGGAGGAACAGAGGCAGAAGTCAAAGCACGAATTGGAAAGGCACAGGCAGCTTTCACGTCCTTAAGCAAGATTTGGAGAACCAAGGATATATCTCTAAAAACAAAGCTGAGGATATTCAACTCGAACGTGAAGTCAGTCCTGTTGTATGGATGTGAGACTTGGAATGCGTCCCAGGCCTGCATAAAGAGAATCCAAGTTTTCATCAACAGATGTTTGAGGAAGCTACTTAAGATCAGATGGACAGACAAGGTCAGCAATGAAATTGTTTGGAAAAGAACAAGACAGAGCCCAGTCAGAGAGGAAATTGGTAGGAGGCGATGGAGATGGATCGGCCACACTCTCAGGAGGCCAGGAAACAGCATCGCGAAGAAGGTATTGGATTGGAATCCCCAGGGCAAGAGATCAAGAGGAAGGCCGCGCGGAACGTGGAGAAGAGCCAGAGAAAATGATGTGCAACGAAGCGGAAAGACTTGGAATAATGTAAAGAGGCTGGCCCATGATAGAGAGGGATGGAAAGTGTTTGTTGGTGGCCTATACCCTGATCCAGGGTGAGAAAGGCAATGATGAGCCCCATGGTGGGGAGGTTGGTGGGAACGTATGATAAAAAGCATGAAAACAGCGATGAAGAAAACTGTTGGCTTGAAATCGCTGGAGAAAATAGAGTTGGAAACAACTCTAGCCGAGGTTGAGGCCTGTTTAAACTCTAGACCTCTCACGTTTGTGGGTGATGACATTGAAAATGGCCAACCTCTGACACCCTCACATTTTCTGCTCGGCCGAGGTAATCACATGGAGAAGGTGACTACCGAAATATTACCTCCTACATCTGTTGTACTTCCCTGAAAGAGAGAGATCGTGAGATCGAAGCTCGCATGTCCATGTTCTGGACAAGATGGCTCAATGAGTACTTAAAAGAGTTACCTCTTCCTAAGCGAAGAGATCGGTTTGGTAGATTGGAAGTTGGCTCCGTTGTGCTTGTTAGAGAAGACAACTGTCCCAGACTTCAATGGCCTATTGGTATCGTTGAAGAACTGGTAGAAGGACGGGATGGGGTTATGAGAACAGTGAAAGTGAAAACTAAAACCGGCTCCTTTATGAGACCAATCCAGAGAATTCATGACCTCGAATTGCATGCTCATCCAATTACTGCAGATTCTAATGTGGAAACTGTATCTAAGTATGGTCCTCCTGATAGATATTGATACATGTAAATAACTGTACGGTTTATGATCATTTTGGGATGTTTTTCAACCGCTGTGTCCTTTTTGTAAATGTGTGATTGAACTGACTGAATATTGATCTTGATCAGTTCAATAGTGGGGAGAATGTAGTGAACTGTGGGTGGTCGGCGGAGGAATGCTATTGCTTCCTGTCTAAGGTGGGATTGGGAGATGGAAACAATGGAGACAGTTTTTATGGCATCGGCTCCAGAGTATCTGATAACCTCCCTTTGCCCAGCCCTTCCTCCTTGTTCCCTGTTCCCAATTGTGAGAGGATGAACGACTTTCTATTTTTAATGTGCTTTCATGGTAACTCTAGTGCGTGAGTAGGGGACGGCCACTCATAGTAGTTTATGGACACTTGGCCGAGTACCATTAATTGGATTATTTCCCTTGTAATACTAGCGCGGGACCCGTTATTCACATCACGGTGAAAAGCGCGCATTTTGATTGGTCAGTTGGAAATGTTGACCACCGGGCTTCCAACTCTTATATCATGGCTTTAAGTTTCTTACAACTCGCTCCTTCGTTGTTATCCACCGACAGAAAGACGGGAATCCGAATTCATTGTTGAGAGTAGGCAATACCCTATCGGTACAATATAGGTATTTATGATAACGTTTGTTATCAATGGAGATACGTCGTATTAATGGACGAAAGTATCCCGCACAAATTTGTCCAATGTTGTTAGTCCTGGCACTTTGAAAATTTATATTAAAACTATTACCAGGTTTCTGGTATAAGTAGTCAGTTAGAATTTTAGCAGCAAGTTTCTACTTTATAATGGTACCAATTTTGTTGTACTTTGATGCACATATCCTATTGAAATAATTAATAAGAGGGTCTCGGATTTAAAGCAAACTATGATGTAACAGCTGAGGTTGTTCTAGCACGTTATAGTAGGGGGGAGTTAGTTGATCTAACTACAACCCTTTAGAAAACGAAACTATTACAGCTGTAAAATAAATAAACACGAGATCCGACGATAGATTAAATAATACTAAAGTTTAATAACTGTATAGTGAACAATAAATTACTAGGAAGACGCCAGCGAAACTAAATATCTACGCCACACAAAAGGAAACTCACTTACTCACCCCCCCCCAACCACTCACACAGGTCTATATATATAAACATTCCTACAGAAAGTTCCCGAAATAAACGTTACCTTTGCCCTCGCACAAACTAACCAATCACGCATCAATACGTCATCAGGTTACATCACTCAAGGCCAAATCTGGCGTAAACATCCTTATCCACAGTGTTATCGAATGTTCGGGAACATACTAATATTTACTGAACGAGTCAAAACACCTGACAACAAGCGAGCGAGGAAAAAAACTACTCACTAGAAAAGAAGGTCAGGTCACGGAGTACAACAATAAAATGAAAGAAGAAATGAACACATGCTCACCAGTGTAACAAGAAAACGGGGGAGGGCAAGGGATAGCTTGCAGATGCTACACAACTCCCCAATTTAAGTTGAATATCTTTCAACTCAAAAACATTATTCAGCGTCTGCAATATCTTGAAATAATCTTATAGCACTCCCAATCTCACAAAGGTAGTTGCTAATTCTATTACAATTAATAACAATTTCAGTGTCTTCCCGAATGTCATCACAAATACAATACAATGCAGTGTACTTTGCATCACTAATACCATAACTAATACAATACCGTCATTGTGACAAACCAATAGTTAACAGTAGGCCTACTAGTCAAAATAACACAACGCCACCACTGTGGTGAAACAATGGTCAATGATATTATTACAAATCATATATGGTGAAACGATGGCCCATCGTTTACATAATGCTTCGTGCACGAATCATAGCATATGACTTGTTGTACATAACATGGTTATCTCCAAAATGTATAACTCATACGTACAATGGCAAAAATATCAATACATACTGACCACTGATTAGGGTCTTTCTTCATCATATTAGGTCAAAACAAGTTACAACATTGCAACATAACACAAACACTGCTTGCTCGCAGTCCCCATTTGGGTTACATTTTCCAAAAATTACACCAAGTTCCATTGGTAACTAATATGACATAGCATAAAATCAAAATGTGACTAACACATCATGACTATCTATCAGCTACCAATTCAATATTCAGTCACAGATGAACTATGTCCCCAATTACAGTACAATACTGCCGTCCTAGCAATTCATCTAGTAGGCAAAAGTATGGGTTACAATGCATTTCACTGATAGTGTACTACTTTAAAATACCCTGCTCAGGAAATCGGCACAGACATTTTCTCTGCCTTTTACGTAGTGAATCCTGAATCGATAAGACTGTAAAAATAAACTCCATCGTAATAACTTTGGACTGTCAAACTTGGCAGAGTTCAAAAACTCTAATGACCGATGGTCAGTTTGGAGCACAAACTCCTTTCCATACAAATACAAAGTAAACTTTTTTACAGCCCAAACAATAGCTAAACATTCTCGCTCTGAGACCGAATATTTTGTCTCACGAGGCAATAGCTTACGACTAGCATATGCCACAGGGTACAACTTTCCCTCGTGTTCCTGCATAAGACTAGCGCCTAATCCGCGATCTGATGCATCAGTTGCTAAGACAAACTCTTTGGAAAAATCTGGCAAACATAACACGGGTTTGGAGATAATGACATTCTTCAAAGAGGTGTACGCTTTCTCCTGCGTTTCATCCCACTGAACTATATTGGGCTGACCCTTTCTAAGTAAATCAGACAATGGTGATGCAATCGCTGAAAAGTTAGGAATAAATTCATGGTAATATCCCACTAATCCTAAGAATGCTTTCACTTCCTTCTTAGTGGTGGGTCTGGGTGCGTCTCGTACCTTACATACATTCTCTTCTAACAGGCCAATCATACCTTCTCCCACTAAGTGTCCAACAAAGTCTACTTCAGACGTTCCAATCAGACACTTCGATGGTCTTGCAGTTAATCCAGCTTGGTCCATCCTCTGCAGTAAGTCCTTGAGAGTCTTCACATGCTCGTCGAATGTCTCTGTATGAATCAGCAGATCGTCCACATATGCTGTCACATTGTTCATTCCACGGATCAATGGCTTTACGATCCTGTTCAGCGTGGCTCCTGAGTTCATCATCCCAAAAGGCATCCGAATGAATTCATAGTGTTCGCCCATGGTGACGAACGCCGTCTTGGGAATGTCTTGCTCTCGAACTTTCACTTGCCAGTATCCCTTGCTCAGGTCAATCCGAGAGAATAATTTTCCTCTCGATAGACTCTGAAACACTTCCGATGGCGCTGCTGTCGGATGAGGGTCGAATACTGTGGTCTTGTTTAACCTCCTGTAGTCGATGCAGACTCGGTTGGATCCGTCCTTCTTGACGACAACAATAGGTGAAGCATAAGCTGATGAGCTCCTTCGAATGATGCCCAGCCGTTCCATGGTGGTAAGCTCCTCCTTCAAGGAGTCGCGCATAGCGTAGGGCACCGGGTATGGTCGTTGACGAACTGGTACTTCTGTCGTCAGGTCGATGCGATGTTCACCCAACTGACAGCATCCAGGGAGATTGGTGAAGACGTGCTGGTAATTCTTCACCACATCGCAGAGTTCTTGACGTTGTTCCGATGTCAGTTGCGTTCCATACTGGACATCTCTGTAGCTTTCCTTCTGGTCCCAGCTTCCTAGGTCGGCAAGGTCCTCCGTCGTTCCACCGTTGTCGCCTTCCAGGTCGCAGTCCTCGATGATTGTCATGCCAGCTGACTCCACGGGTTGACTCTTGTCCATCATGTCGTCCTCTGCCAGTACAGTCTCAGCACTATCACCGCCGCCGTCCTTTATGGCGTTGACATGTCCAGGCGTGGTATCTCTCCTACTGTTGTCCATCCCACACATCTCGGTCACAATAGGTCTCGGTTCCATTGCCACTGCTGCTGCTTTTGACGTCCTTGGAATGTATCTCTTGATGAGGTTGGCGTGCAAGGTCTTTTCTTTTGCACCCATCTTGACTCTATAGTCGTTGACACCGACAACTGAGACTACCTTATATGGTCCCTTCCATTGGACTAGGAGCTTGTTAGTGTTCGTCGGCAGTAGCACCAACACTTCATCTCCGGGGCGGAACTTCCTCTCTCGCGCCTTCCGGTCGTAGTAGGTCTTCTGTCTACCTTGAGCCTTGGAGAGTTCTTCCGTCGCTAACTTCCATGTGTCCTCCAGCCTCTCACGTAGTTCCATGACGTACTGGTAACTGGTCTTCGTTTCCGGCTCCTCTACGTCCTTGGTCCATAGTTGTCGTAAGATGTGCATTGGTCCTCTCACAGTTCTCCCATACAGCAACTCGAATGGGGCAAACTTGGTCGACTCTTGGGGAACTTCACGATATGCGAAGAGCAGCGGGTTGATGTATCTGTGCCACTGCTTGGGTTGCTCTGCGCACAGTCGTCTCAATGTTTTCTTCAGCGTGCCGTTGAATCGCTCCACCAACCCGTTGCACATAGGGTGGTAGACTGTAGTGGTCGACTGTCGAATTCCCAGTAGTCTATTCGTTTCCTTCATGACATCTGACATAAACTGGGTCCCTTGGTCCGACAAGATCTCTTCGGGCACACCCAAACGGCTGTAGATGTTCACTAAGGCTTCTGCTACCGTTTCTGCGTCGATCTTCTTCAAGGGTGTGGCTTCGGGGTAACGAGTAGCGTAGTCTATATACACCAGGATATACCGATGTCCACCTTCACTTGGGGGGTCGATAGGTCCTACTAAGTCCACGGCCACTAGCCTAAATGGTACGTCCACTACTGGCATACTCTGCAGGTGCACCTTTGGGGTCGCTCCTTTGTTCACCGTCCTCTGGCATATGTCGCATGAGCGGCAGTATCTCGCGACGTCACCTTCAATTCCAGGCCAATAAAAATTGCTCATAACTCTGTCTTTGGTTTTCTTCACGCCGAGGTGTCCTCCGACGATCGAGTCGTGGGCTACACTCAGTACATACTCTCTCAGTTTCTCGGGTAGTACCACTTGCCTTATAACCGTCGCCTGTCTCAGGTCCTTGTAGATCCGGTACAGTACTCCTCCATGTTTCTCAAAATGAACAGATTTATTGCCTCTATTAGTTAGGATCTTCTTCTGCTCTAACTTCCTAATGACTTCGTCTTCTTCTTGGAGTCGGATAAGTTCCTCTCTATCCACTCCCGCGTGCCGTTCTGCCCTCGGCACCTTCAGCGACGTAGACCGGTCCTTCCTCTTCTCCTGGGCCCTCGTGGTCACCGCTCCTACCATCACCTCAGTATCAGGGTCGTACGGATCCTTCGCTCCGTCCACGTTCCCGACTACTAGGTCGCAGATGGTCTCCGGGAGACACAGCGCCGTCACTTTGCCCGTCAGGTAAGGCGTCTTCACGTCGATAACGGCTTCCTCCGCCGCTAGCAAGGAGTTATCGATCCTCGCGATAAGTTTCTTCCCACCGGTGAGCTGTCCGTCGTCCACCAGTGCTCGCCGCACCACTACACCTTCACAGCCGGTATCTCTTAGGACATCTACCGCTCGATTTCCAATCAAGCCCTTCATCACTGGTAACTTCAGTTTCTCCACGGTCCTTCCGTCACTGCATCCTCCGCAAGTAACAGGCACCGCTAACTGTAGTTTCCCGTCCTTCATTACCGCTTGAACGTTGATGCTGGTGTCAGCCGTCGTCACATCTTGTCTTGACGACTCGTCCGCCGCTATAACTACGGCCGCCGCCGCCTTGTTCGGCTTGCCTCGTCCCATATCCTTCTGGGCTGGACACATCCTCCGAACGTGGCCTGGCTTTCCACAAAGGTAACATTTCAACTCACCTTTGTCGTTTAACTTTGCACGACACTCCGTCGCCTTGTGTCCCGGCCTCTGGCACCTATGGCAGACCTGTGGGCTTCTGTCTCCGTTGGGCCTCTGTCGCACTGGCCGGCTCTGCATTCTGGCGCTCCCGCTGAGCGTCCGGTTCCTCGCTACCAGGTACGCCTCCGCTGAATCTGCGATGTCCTGTAGCGTCTTCGGTTTCCTCTCCCTCACATGGGTTGCAAGGTCTGGTGGGCAGGCATCCATGAATTGCTCTCTGACGAACAGATCTCTCACTCCTTCGTAGGTCTCCTCCGTCTTCGACAGCTTTATCCACCTCTCTAAATAGGTCTTGATCCTGGTCAAAAACATTCCAACTGTCACGAGTGGAGTGAGTGCAATTAAGGGGATTGCTACAGAGCGGGTGTAGAGTAAGAAAGGCTCACAGTAGACAGCAAGTTAAGCGTGCTGTTGTGAGTAGTAGTGGGGGCGGGGTCTGAAGGAGGCGAAAGCGCGGTAATACTATCACTGCAAGTTAGAAGGTCCTAGGGATCGGACCTGTGAATAAAAGCCCATCGGGCGGACATAAAGGGGAAGCAGTCGAGAAGACTAGTGAGAGTCTTTCCAGTTATGACTGGTATGTAGAACGTTGATTGATTATTATGATTGATGTATTATATTATATTCGTCTATTACCATGATGTGAATAAGTATATGTGAGGAATGTGGAAGTCCTTGATATTGGATATAGCAATGTGCGCCACGAGCGATAGATGAAAGTGAGTTCATGGATTTGTAGCGCGAGTGAGTAGTGTGTACTCCGATGGAGGTGTGTTACCGTAAGATGTGTGGTGAGTGAAAGGTGAACTAGTGTGTGTACGCTTCATGGATTGTAAGGAGAGGTGGAGTGAATAGAAATGGTAGGGTATTATACCAATGTAATGTTATTCTTGTAGGTGTCGGGGACGGGCCGCAGAGCCACCTCGATGAGCACAGGGGATAGGCCAGCATAGGGCCGGAGGCCACCCATAGGCCAGAAGTGAGGCTGTCAGTGTAGGACAGTAGAGGCACATAAAGTCGTGGCAGTCAGGCCACGGACAGGGACGTAGATATGAGAGTGAATGAGATACTATATTGTTGCCATGTTGATAGGCTAATGACAGATACTATGTTGCTGCCATGTTGATGGCTATGGAAATAATAATGTGTTATTGCCCTGCTGAGGTGCTAGGGGAGTGCTAAGGTGTATGACAATAGGAAGGTGATATTGAGAGACTGCGGTGCCAGTAATTTATTAATGGGCTATTAAGACCCTGAGGGGAGAGGCTGAGGCCGAAGTGCCTTTAGGAGTAACTACCGGATTGTGGATCCGAGGGAGAGTGTGTGTGAGAATAAGGCCGTTGTACGGCAGTCATTTCAATAATATAATGTATGTAATTGCGCTATTATATGTATAATTATGTTTAATAAATGTGTGAGTCTGATGGGTTGTTCTGTTAAGTGTTAACTTGTTTGTTCGTGATTGTTGTCCTGTCATACTTATTACATCTCCCAGTCTGGGATTTGTGACATTGGGGGCTCGTCCATTGTGACTCGTCCATTTTCGCAATATTTAGTTGTAGTTAGTTAGTAGGTATTTGTGCTGTCTTGTTCGTTGGATGAATGGACATTTCATGATATGATTTATGTATATTAATGAATGTATATTGATGCATGTATTGCTATGAATAGGTATTAATGTGTATTTAAACTTTCCAGAGTGTGTGCGTGCAGCCTGAGGAGACGAGCAGCCAGAGCTCCGATTGAAGGGAGAGGTTTTACTCAAAATTTCAAAAGTTAAGTGAAAATTTTGTGCCCTGGATTAAGGGCTGTCTCTTCATCTGTCTGTTTCCCTGTTTTTGCTGTTGTTGTCGTTATAGGTTATACGGGCGGTGGCGCGGGTTTGCTGTGTTGAACTTAGTTTATCCTTTTAAAAAGGTGTGGTAAACTTTGGAACTTCGTTCATCACAGTGAACAGTTCTATAGGGACCTGTATTTTTGTTTAGATTGTAGCGTTCTATCTTCCTCGTGTTTTAGGAAGACGTTTCTCTTGTCCTTCTCTTCCCTATTTGTAGATACGTTCTTTTTTTTCAGACTCTGTTCTTGTTCGTACCGTGTTGTGTAATCGGCGTAGTAGATTGCATTTTTTTTTCATTATAGTTTTTTTTTTGTTTTTTTTGTAGAAGCTTTGTCCTAGTCTGGTTCGTTGTCCTTGACGTACTTGTGGTCCTTCTACTGTATTTCTTCATTCTTGTCGTTTCTAGTTTCTTTTATAATTAATAGTGCTATACATTTTGTAGATATAGAATTAGTTGTGCTGTAAAGATAAATTTCTGAATTGTATTTGAGACAACCGGGTATTGTTATATCTGGTGTGATCTCAGGTCTCTGGTCGTATCGTTAGTGATCATACCGACAGGTTGGTCGTTCGCATAATAGATACCATAACCATAAATCTGTGAAATGGCGGAACTCCAACAACTAATGAAGTTGGGTAAGGAACTTGGCCTGGAGGGAGAGGAGCTACGCGGCTGGATTAAAGAACAACAGGCGGATTTGCGCGATGAGCGTGCTAAGGATAGAGAGCGAGAAAAAGAGGCTCAAGAGCGACAGAGAGAAGAGGAAAGAGAGGCTAAGGCTCAGCAACAAGAAAGAGAGGCTAAGCAACAGGAAAGAGAGTTTAAGTTAAAGGAGTTAGAGGCTCAGCAACAGGAAAGGGAGTTTAAGCAGCAAGAGATAAGGTTAAAGGAGATAGAGGCGCAAGTAAAGATTGCGGAGTTAGAACTCAAGAAGAATACGCCAGCGGAAACGGCTGAGCGGCAGGTACACAATAAAGGTGGCGTTAGGATTAAGCTCCCTACGTTCGACGACCGGAAGGACGACATAGACGCCTTCCTTTACAGGTTCGAGCTGAACGCACAATTGCAATGGGGGGAAAATAAGGAATTATGGGCCACGTACCTGGCGTCGCTATTGCAGGGGCGAGCGTTAACATACTTTAAAGAGCTACAGCGCGAAGACGTGCAAGATTACGATAAGCTGAAGGCTTTGCTGCTTCGCCGATTTGCGCGTACCGAGGAATATTTCCGGGAGCAGTTTAGGCGAGCACGTGCAGACACCAGGGAGGACTTTGCTGCCTTCGTCGCGAGACTAACGGAGTATTTCGCGAACTGGGTAGACTTGGCGCATGTGGGCACGGATTTTGCTAAACTGAAAGACTTAATGATCCGTGACCAGCTGTACGCGTCGTGCCACAAAGATCTGGTGGCTTTCCTGAAAGAGAACGAACCCGCGACGGTGCAGGAGGCGTCTAAGTTGGCGGAGGCATACCGTACGGCGCATCCGTCCAAACCAGTCGCCAGGGCGTACGTCCAAGATGCTGGGTACGTCGCCGTTGTCGAGGGGTCGCCGGCAGGACTTAGGGACAGGTCGCGTCAGCGTGGTGCCTATAGCGGGCAAGCCCAGGGGCAGCGTAGGGGCTATCACCAATCACCGGCATATGGATCCGTTAAGTTTGACCGAGCAGGAGGGCTGGGTCGCGGTAATGGCCGGGGCCGACTTGTGACCTTTGCCGATGACCGACGGCATAGGGACTCTAGTTCCGGTCGCGATGGGTCACGGGGACCCAGGCCTAGTGCAGCACAGGGAGCGGAGTGTTGGACTTGCGGACGCGTGGGTCACTTTTCACGCGAGTGTAGGGCCGCGAAGTGTTGGAACTGCGGAAGAGCAGATCACATCAGCGTGAACTGCCCTGCAGGTAGGATAGCGGCGAACGTGGACAGTAGCTCCAGTCCATGTTCCCCAAATAAATTTCATCATGCGGCTGCGTGTGTTACATCGGACAACGGAGGCGGACAGTATTCTAAGTGTCCCAGTTGTGAGAAGTTATTATCTTCCGGTGTTTTACCTTGTGGGAGAAAGATCCCCATCATAAATTCATGTCATACAGGAGGTGGTCTTAGGGTTTATCCGGGGTTTGTTGGAGACGAACCGGTCTCGGTTTTACGAGATACGGGATCTACCGTTGTGGGAGTGCATAGAGACTGCATTCGGGATTCACAGCTTACAGGTGAGACTGTCCCGTGCATCCAATTTTCGGGGGCCATTGAGAAATTACCCATGGCAAAAATAATGATAGATACACCTTTCCTTAGCGGGGAAGTCGAAGCAGTCGTTGGTTGTTTTCCAGGCGCCCAGCTCATCATTGGGAATGTATCACGGGTCGTTTCCCCTTCCGATGAGAACGTGCAAGCATGGTCGCAATCAAAAGGTATTGACTTTTGCGCCGCGGTCGAAACACGTCGACGGGTATCTGATAAAGATAAGATTAGACCTTTGGCGACGCCAGCGGTCAACCTAGATATCACGCCAGAGCGCTTGGCGAGATTACAAAGGGAGGACCCATCATTAAACCCATGTTTTGGGGAAGCGCGAACCGAGAAAACGAGGAAATATAAGAACGGCTCGTCCTCCTTTATTGTTCAGGCGGGCATTCTGTTCCGTAAGTATGTAACGGTGTCCTCCATTTTAAAGCAGGTCGTTGTGCCAGCGTTGCTGATCGCAACAGTATTGCATTTGGCACATGATGTCCCATTAGCGGGTCATATGGGGATAGCTAGAACCAAAGAAAGGGTTCTTAAAAATTTTTACTGGCCATCGATCCACAGAGATGTGCAGGTCTATTGTAAGACATGCAGTGCGTGCCAAAAGACGACGCATAAGGGTCGTACACCCCAGGCTCCTCTTCAGAAGATCCCCACGGTCTCGGAACCGTTTAAAAAGGTCTCGATAGACCTTGTTGGCCCCATTCACCCAGCGACCGATAGGGGGAATCGATTTTTCTTGACGGTCATATGTAATGCTACGAGATGGCCAGAGGCGGTTCCTCTGCGGACCATAACGTCTGAGGCAGTCGCGGAAGCGTTGTTTGCAATTTTCGCTAGGGTAGGAATACCAGAGCAAATTCTGTCTGATAGGGGCGCGCAATTTACGTCGCAGATGATGAAGGAATTGTTCCGCTTATTCAGTATACAACCCATCACTACCACCCCTTATCATCCGCAGGCTAATGGCATGTGCGAGAGATTGAACTCGACGTTGAAGTCGATGCTGCGTAAGGTAGCTGCTGATCGCCCTAAAGATTGGGATAGATATATCCCTGCGGTGTTATTCGCGTACAGAGAGGTACGGCAGGAGTCAACGGGATTCTCGCCGTTCGAAATGATGTACGGTCGTAGACCCAGGGGCCCAACTGATGTTCTTCGGGACATGATGACGTCGCCATCATCGGGAGACGATGAGCAGATTTCGGTGTTTCAGTACCTTGTTGATTTAAGAGAAAGACTATCTTCAGCGCGCACTATAGCAGAAGAAGCGTCTAGTATCGCTTCGAAAAGAGCAAAAGACTATAAAGATAGAGGTTCCAAACTGAGAATTTTTAAGCCAGGAGACAAGGTTCTGTTGTTGTTACCTACGGACCATAATAAGTTATTGATGACATGGAAAGGCCCTTATGTTATTGAGCGAGTTGTTTCAAAGGTAGATTACGCTATCCACATTGATGGAACGAGTAAGGTTTTCCATGTTAATATGCTACAGAGATTTTATGAGAGACCACAGTATCTGTGTGCACAGACAAGACCAGAGGAGACTGTCTTCTCTACTGCTTGTACGGGGGTCGTAGACCAGTTGGACTGTGACGTAAGCGACACCGAGGCGCAGGAAGAGTTACAAATTCAATTGCCGGAGTTAACTGCGACACAAGGTTACAGGGACGAAAAAAATTAACCCTGACCTTACGAGTTCAAGGAGTAGGGAACTTGAGACCCTATTAGCGTCATTTCCGGATGTTGTTACGGATTTGCCGGGTCGCACTACGGTGATCCAGCACCAAATAAAGTTGACTTCGGATAAGCCAGTATTTCTTAGACCGTATCCGTTGCCTTTTTCGTCGAGGGATAGGGTCATAAAGGAAGTTGAGTCAATGTTGAAGTTAGATGTGATAGAACCATCAACATCGCCGTATTCATCACCCATCGTCCTCGTGAAGAAACTTGATGGATCGGTGCGGTTCTGTATTGATTTTCGAAGATTGAACACTATTACGGTAGGCGATAGGGAGCCTATCCCGTTCCAGGAGGAATTAATAGCTTCATTGGCCGGGTCCACGTGGTTTTCCAAGATAGATTTGACGAAAGGTTATTGGGAAATCCCGCTCACTGAGGAGTCTAAACAATACACGGCGTTCCAAACGCCCATTGGATTATTCCAATTTAAGGTCATGCCATTTGGGTTGGTAAACGCGCCAGCGACGTTTGCACGATTAATGAGACTAGTGTTGAAGGACATACCTAATGTCGTGTCATTCTTTGACGATATAGCATGTCATACGTCGACATGGTCTGATCATATTCAGACACTAACAGTAATTTTTCAACGATTACGTCATTTTGGGTTAACTGCTAAACCAGCAAAGATGGATTTGGCATGTCCAGAGATAATATTCTTAGGACATATTGTGGGTAGAGGTGTTCAGAGACCTGAAGTAACAAAAATTGACAAGTTAGTAGGATTGCAAATCCCTAAAACAAAGAAACAAGTCAGAAGCTTAGTGGGAATTTTAAATTATTACAGAAAGTTCATTCCAAATTTTTCCTCCTTGTCATCTTCTCTTACTGACCTTACTAAGAAGGGACAACCCGATAAGGTCCAGTGGACGTCTGAATGTCAGACATCATTTGATAATTTGGTGACAGCATTATCATCGTCACCCATTCTGATATTACCCGATTTTCGATCTAATTTTATCCTCAGAACGGATGCGTCGGACTCTGGTGTCGGCGCTTGTCTTCTACAGGAGAAGAACGAATGTCTCCATCCTGTAGGTTATGTCAGTAGGAAGTTATTGCAGAGAGAAAGAAAGTATTCTGTGATAGAGCGTGAGTGTCTTGCCATTGTCTGGTCCGTCCAGAAACTAGGACGTTATCTCATGGGACGAGAATTTTGTATCCAGACGGACCACAAGCCACTGACATTTTTGTCGAAGAATCGTTCGTCCAGCCCACGCTTGTCTAGATGGGCATTGGCTTTGCAGCCGTATACCTTCGTTATTCAACCAATTCCAGGAACCAGCAATCATATCGCCGACTACCTTAGTCGAGCCTAGGGCAGGATTTCGGGAGCTTATACCGAGGGCCGCCAAGTAAACTATGGTAACTCGTGTTTTTTCCGAAATTGACATTTTTGGCATGAAGAATGCATTTCCCACTATACACCTTCCATAAAATTTTCGCAGCTACATTCGTAAAATTAAGAGAGATATCCCATAATTTTAAAATATTGTATCTAAAAGTAGTGGTTATTTGTCGCGTATACTATTGTAAGTCAAGATACCATAGTATACGCGACAGAACTGGAGAAATGAGGTGTTGTAAGTCGGACTTACAATAGTTTACAGGTGTGAAAACCGCCAGCTTCTTTCATGGCCCACCCAGATACAATATTTTTTCAAGTAAATGTACATGTGAATGTCTTGAGTATGAAATTGCTCACGTTGTAATTCTATAAGGCCTACTTAAAACTAGGCTTTGTAAGGTACCCAGTCCGGGCGTAAAGGGCACCATACATAATGGCCTGACACCGACAAAGGCCGTGCATGGGAATAGTGAGAAGATCCCGACCAGTTAATGAAGTTGCCCGGGACCACCCAATATTAACCTGAAAACAAACTCACCACAACATGGAATACGCATGATCTAGACCAGATACTATTCCATGGTGATAAACCTACACTCATCACTGTTTGGACATTTCAATGAACAGTATCCACTCATCAGATCTATTCCTAATCAGTGTGAAGCATGTGGCTGTCAGGTTGATCTACAGATCATGGATTCATATACTGGGCTTTTGGAAACCAAGGATGATACTCCACCATACTTCAGTCTCCAACCTGCAATTTCAAGCATGGACAAGCACGCAATCCTGGTAATTGGTTCGGACACACCTGCATTTTCATCTGCAATCATCAAGGATGACAATGTCTACCACATCTTTGACCCCCATAGCAGAAACCTGGCTGGTATGGCCTGCCCACATGGAGCCGCAGTTAGAACATCTCACAGTTCAGCAGCGGAAGTGAAGGAGTATCTCCTCTCTCTGGCAACATCATTGGGACTTTCATCAATCCCCTTTGAGCTTACACAAGTGCATGTTCTAGCCCAAGCCACAGAACCAGTGTACCACAATCTCAAGCCGACCGTGCCTTCTAGGTCTGATGAGCCATCAGACTCGGATTTACCGCTGGCTTCAATCAGGAAGCTGAGCAAAGGCTGGAACCAGAGGGTTTCTTCGCAGTAGGATTCTGATGACTTACCTGTCGTGGAGATCTAAAGGAAAACCTCTGTGAGGAGGAAAAACGAAGGGTGTCTGTCCAAACCAGTATCGGTGACAGTAGCTCAGATCTCAATAACTGGGACCCTAACAAAGACCCAGACTATGTTCCACAAGTAGAGCAGCCATCCGAAGAAGAGTGGATGCCAAAAGGTAGAGAGAGAGCACACCAGAGAAAGAGATACAGTCTGAATCCACCTCACCCGTAAAGTACATGCAAGTGTCTGTATATGCCATGCAGCTTATTGCTGGTGGATCTGATTGTGATCCACAGTACGATCATTGATCGTTTGCATCAACGTTCAACATGGAAGAGCGCTCAGCGGGAAATCAAGATTCCCCTGAGCAGCTCATCCATACGTCTACAGCTTCAGAGGCCGGAGTACTGGACTGCAGCAACATGACAACAGAAGACAGTATCAGCACTGTGGCTTCTTCTGCGTCTTTCTGGAAAATGAGAGGTAGGAAGAGAAGACGAAACGAAAACAACTGGAAGGATGCTAAGAGAAAGAAGAGCCTAAACTTAGGGGAAGAGTATACAACCAGAAAAGGCGAATTTGTCCGTAGGGAAACAATGACGGGGGGGGGGGTATGGATCGGCTTGCCACAACGTACATGCCAAAGACAAGGTAACAGGCATTGACACATTTAAGAGAAAGAGAAGCCTGCAGTATTACTTAAACATAGGTGTAAAAATTTCCTGTGTGTAAAACCTTCTTTTTGCATAACAAACTTACAGAGCCAATGAAGAAGGAGAAGGAAAGAATCAGAGAACACACCAGGTCCTTTCCAACAGTGGAAAGTCACTACTGCCTGGAGGACAGTGAACGGCGGTACCTTGGTGCCTCCCTAAACTTGGCCACCATGTACAGACTTGACCGAGAGCAAAGGAGGCAAGAAATGACAACTAACATCGCCTCTTCCACAATCTATTGTGAGTTGTTTCGAACTGAGTTTAATCTTGGTTTTCACAACCCTAGCAAGGATAGATGCGATTTTTGTGTATCCTTTGAAAATCTCTCTCCCGAAGAAAAGGAAAAGCAAAGGCAAAAGTACAACGACCACCACCGCAACAAGGTTAGAGTGCAGGAGAAAAAGGCAAGAGACAAAGAAGACAGTCGTACCAACAGAAAGAGAAGTTCAGTCTGTTTTGACTTACAAGAAGTCTTGATGACCCCTCATTCAAATGTTTCAGTATTGTTCTACAAAAGAAAATTGAACACTTTTAATTTATCATTGTATGACCTTGGAAGAGGGCAAGGTCTGGCATGAAGGTATAGCTGCAAGGGGTTCCAATGAGATAGGATCCTGTGTATTTGACTACCTTAGGTCTGCACATGGAAGGGGCGTTGAGTTTATAACATTGTATGTAGACTCATGCGGCGTTCAGAATCGCAACAAATATTTCCTCACCATGCTGTGGCATGCATTGAATAAATTTGGCTTTTCAGAAATAGAGCACGATAATTTTTCTCATCAAAGGTCACAGCAAAAATGAAAACCTGAATGTCCATGCCACTATAGAATGTGTCAGTAAACACTAAGATATCTACACTACTCCACAGTGGGCAGGCATTATCAGTGCAGCTAAACACACTAAGCCGAGACATATTGTTAGGCAACTTGATGAGCAGTGCTGCTTTGATTTTAAGCAAATTGCTGGGCATTTGAAAAATTTTGACTTTGACATGGATAGACAAAAAGCACATTGGTTAAATATAAAATCTATGAAATGACAAAAGACAATCCCAATGTTTTTCAAATTTTATATGATTATGATGGACAATACCACCAGCTCAATTTAATTCAGAGAATAAGAAAAATACAACAGAGTTTTTCTTTCCATGAAATTCAAGCTCAATGTCCTCAATCATAGGATAGGTCCAGGAATTGATAAAGACAAGTACACTGACTTGCAGTCCCTTTGTAAAGCCCATATTATTCCCACAATACATCACCAATTCTTCAATCTATTGAAGATTAAGATGCTATAATTGCCAGACATTACAAGCAGCTTGATCGTTCAACTGTCTCACAATTTTACTCAAGTGCCGCATGTTTGTGGCAGTTTTTTTTATCTGAAAAGATATTGCATCACATACTTCCACATTTACTTGTAAACACTCATCTCATGTGCATTTAATGCATATTTTTTACTGTGTGCGTGAGTGCATTTGTATGAAGGAAATCAATAATTTCATCACTATACAATGTAGTATAAAGGTTGTACTTGGACTCTGGAGCTTGGAATCAAATACTCATTTTCAGGAGAGTCCTCTGGCATTTTTCAAAGTCCAACACAGCCACTCGCTGCTGCTGTTATTGATGAAATGGTATAATCAGCCGTTTTACCGCCTGCAAATCCTTTAAACATGAAAATGGGACATTTCTCTGTGGTCATAGCAACGTCGTGTGTCACAGTTCTTCCTTCTAAGTCTGCAAATATTCATAAATTATTTATTTCAATACTTTACTTTTTTTGTGTGTGCCTGCCTAATGTTTGCTTTGCAACATGTTCCTCTGTTTCTCAAAATGTACAGCAAGAGAGCCCGATGAATAAAAATATCAAGTTGTGTTACGTGCAAAATTAAGCTGACTTCTTCATGATTTATAGACTATGTATTTGAATGTCATGCTTTAAGTTCACCAATGAATTTTGCTCTAAATGTAGTCGCTGCTATGTACTGTTATCGCAGTCTCAAAGATCCAATCCATGCATAAAAATATAGATAACAATTAGTGTATTTTAGTATACAATGTAAGCCTGCTACTTGAGGTGAGGCAAACTATTGTAAGTTCCCAAATTTCAATTCTGTTCCGCGTGTAAACTATTGTAACTCAGACATACCATAGTTTTTGTGTGGTGCCAGCACCCATAAAATTGTTGTAACTCGAGATACAATACTTTACATGTGTAATTTTCAGTGGCAAAATATGGTAACTCCAATAACTAAAATATTATCAAATAATCATGTAAAATAAAGACATATACCAATTTGCCATGGCATATATACCTTTACTTGCGAATATCAAGCACATACATATAAAACTGAACGAACTATGCAGTTTTTTGTGTCTCCTGTAAAATTTGCAAAACATGAGTTACCATAGTTTACTTGGCGGCCCTCGATACATCGGAGAACAGGAACATTGACAGGATCTGTGTGAATAAGTCCACTTTAAAATATTAACATTATAAATATGATATGAAGAATGGTTGATAGGTTGAATGGTTTTTGATTCTGTATTAAGTATTGTGGTTAGTTAGCTATTCATGATGTGACACATAGATGCATATTTCAGGCCATATTGATCCCCATATTTTCCCCTGATTTCGGTATTTTATATACTAGGGGAACTGCTAGGTCAGTTTTTTTAGTGTAGGTATTGCTCACGCTCACTCGTTGACAGTCATCTTGATGCGATTTGAAATTAATTGCATTAATTTTTTTGGGGTGGGGGATGATGTCACGAGTGGAGTGAGTGCAATTAAGGGGATTGCTACAGAGCGGGTGTAGAGTAAGAAAGGCTCACAGTAGACAGCAAGTTAAGCGTGCTGTTGTGAGTAGTAGTGGGGGCGGGGTCTGAAGGAGGCGAAAGCGCGGTAATACTATCACTGCAAGTTAGAAGGTCCTAGGGATCGGACCTGTGAATAAAAGCCCATCGGGCGGACATAAAGGGGAAGCAGTCGAGAAGACTAGTGAGAGTCTTTCCAGTTATGACTGGTATGTAGAACGTTGATTGATTATTATGATTGATGTATTATATTATATTCGTCTATTACCATGATGTGAATAAGTATATGTGAGGAATGTGGAAGTCCTTGATATTGGATATAGCAATGTGCGCCACGAGCGATAGATGAAAGTGAGTTCATGGATTTGTAGCGCGAGTGAGTAGTGTGTACTCCGATGGAGGTGTGTTACCGTAAGATGTGTGGTGAGTGAAAGGTGAACTAGTGTGTGTACGCTTCATGGATTGTAAGGAGAGGTGGAGTGAATAGAAATGGTAGGGTATTATACCAATGTAATGTTATTCTTGTAGGTGTCGGGGACGGGCCGCAGAGCCACCTCGATGAGCACAGGGGATAGGCCAGCATAGGGCCGGAGGCCACCCATAGGCCAGAAGTGAGGCTGTCAGTGTAGGACAGTAGAGGCACATAAAGTCGTGGCAGTCAGGCCACGGACAGGGACGTAGATATGAGAGTGAATGAGATACTATATTGTTGCCATGTTGATAGGCTAATGACAGATACTATGTTGCTGCCATGTTGATGGCTATGGAAATAATAATGTGTTATTGCCCTGCTGAGGTGCTAGGGGAGTGCTAAGGTGTATGACAATAGGAAGGTGATATTGAGAGACTGCGGTGCCAGTAATTTATTAATGGGCTATTAAGACCCTGAGGGGAGAGGCTGAGGCCGAAGTGCCTTTAGGAGTAACTACCGGATTGTGGATCCGAGGGAGAGTGTGTGTGAGAATAAGGCCGTTGTACGGCAGTCATTTCAATAATATAATGTATGTAATTGCGCTATTATATGTATAATTATGTTTAATAAATGTGTGAGTCTGATGGGTTGTTCTGTTAAGTGTTAACTTGTTTGTTCGTGATTGTTGTCCTGTCATACTTATTACATCTCCCAGTCTGGGATTTGTGACACCAACATCTTCTCCATCTTCAGGCTTACCTTGTCTGAACATGAGTCTGTATCCGTCCTCTGACAGGTTGTACCTCTTCTGCAACGCTTCCTTGACCTTGTCGTAGTCCTTGGCTTCGTCGATCGGTAGTCTGCAGAAGCACTCCAAAGCTCTCCCAGTCAGCAGGGCAGACAGTGATGTCGTCCAGGTGGATCTGGGCCATTCAGCTGTCTCAGCAAACCTCTCAAACCGCAGCAACCAGCTATCCAGATCGTCTTTCTTGTCCTGAAATGCAGGTAGCTTGGGTCTCTTAGAACTGGCGTGGTCGCTGGTCCCCTGCGTCGACTCGCCTCCACCCTGATGGCGGATCCTCTCCATCTCCAGCTCGTGCTTCATCTTTTCTCTTTCCAGCTGAGCCTGTCGTTCAGCCTCCTTCTCCTGTCGTTGAGCCTCCAGCTGTCTTTCTCTTTCTAGGCCTTCACGGAGGTAGTCCCGTCTCTCCTGCCCAGTGAGCTCCATAGCGTCCGCTTCCTGGCTAAGCCTTCCAATAACCTCCGACATGTTGTAGATAGCTTGTCAATGATATTCCTACAGTAAACTATGTAAATAAATCTAGTAATTTTGATCTGATCCGCTCGAATATGGTCGGATCCCGGACGAGCCCCCAATATGTAACAGCTGAGGTTGTTCTAGCACGTTATAGTAGGGGGGAGTTAGTTGATCTAACTACAACCCTTTAGAAAACGAAACTATTACAGCTGTAAAATAAATAAACACGAGATCCGACGATAGATTAAATAATACTAAAGTTTAATAACTGTATAGTGAACAATAAATTACTAGGAAGACGCCAGCGAAACTAAATATCTACGCCACACAAAAGGAAACTCACTTACTCACCCCCCCAACCACTCACACAGGTCTATATATATAAACATTCCTACAGAAAGTTCCCGAAATAAACGTTACCTTTGCCCTCGCACAAACTAACCAATCACGCATCAATACGTCATCAGGTTACATCACTCAAGGCCAAATCTGGCGTAAACATCCTTATCCACAGTGTTATCGAATGTTCGGGAACATACTAATATTTACTGAACGAGTCAAAACACCTGACAACAAGCGAGCGAGGAAAAAAACTACTCACTAGAAAAGAAGGTCAGGTCACGGAGTACAACAATAAAATGAAAGAAGAAATGAACACATGCTCACCAGTGTAACAAGAAAACGGGGGAGGGCAAGGGATAGCTTGCAGATGCTACATATGAGTTAGACGCATGTTATCCCCGATAATTCCAACCTGGGTCAAATTTATTCAATTATAGCTGGAGGGGACCATAGAGTAATTTCTGCAGTTTACTGGGATACCTAATTGACTTTTGTGTGCACCCTTTTAACCGTACTGTAAATTCGATTGTGTTAGGACCCTAACCAGTTTTATTGTCGGGCTGGACTCCATGTCCGAGCCTTTCACTTGTCCAAACACTGGACTACGTACTAGCTCTCTCGGACGTCCACGCTGGCTCATAAATGAGATGCCAGTTCGAGTGGTCAGTAGACTCCATCAAAGACGCCGCAACAATAGGAAGCACAAGTGGACCTTGCAGTACAATAGATCGGCGGTGGCCTGCCGTGGCGCGCCTCGCCCAAAACATGGCCTAGTCCAGTTGCGCCAGTAGCAGAGAGACTTTGGGTAAGTTGGAGACTATATTAGAAGTGACTTTAATTTGCGCACCCCCCCCCCCTTCGGGGATGCCACGTAAAGAATGCTGATCTACAGAGACTATTATGAGTCCGGCTCAACGGTAATTGCCATTGTCATTACGACATTAGACGTGTAAGATGCGCGGTGCAGTGCAGTGTCTTGATATTGTGACTTTATTGTCAAAGTTAACGTTTGCGGTGCTAGATGATAATGATGGCTCGCTAACCAAGCTATTACGATTTGCTTGTGTGCATATATATAGTGTATGTGTAGCATTGCCTTGTTGTGGTAGGCAGTGAGGATTTCCTGACATGTTAATGTGGTATGTGGTATTTTGGCATTCAGTATTTTGTCTTAAAGGAGCGCGTTCCAATCACAGTGCTTAACTGTGAGCGACAGACTGGCCCGCCCCCAAGACCGTGGGAGGATGGGAAAGAATCGTATAAAACCCCGGGCCTGTCAAGCCCCAAGCACTGCGTCTCTTCCACCAGTCGAGAGCAGGTGTGTGTGTTATTGAATAAACGTCTTTTGTGCCCTACAATAGACTTATATTCTTCTTTGACAGTGTGAGCAGTTTTACCGCCCTGGCACGAACCGAGTGAATGTTGCGGCCTAACCAGCCGCAGTAACAAGAGTGAAACCCACATGAATGGTTCATCTACACCATATCTACACCTTCACCTTCACCCTAACACCATCTTGTTACAATTTATGGCGCCCAACGTGGGGCGGTAACTGACTGTCAAACGGGACCTGAAAGAGGACACAGCCTGGAACTGTGTTATGACTTGTATGACGAGGCACCGTGACCGGAATGACTACGTGTGAGTATCGCCGGTGCGCTGGCCTGAGAGCTGCAGCGAAGACTACGAGACTGGCGACCCACCCAGGGATTCGCCACTGACCTCGAGACTGACGACCCACCCAGGGATTCGCCGCTGAATGGGCCCCAACGTGTGTTGCAACGTTGTGACTTTGTGTTGAACTGTAGTGTTGTGGTCAGTAATTTAACTGTCTGTGTTTGTGTTACTACCTGTTATTAGTGTTAAAGTGTGAATTGTTGCTAGAGGTTATCTCTGACGAATAATTATTATTTCAGAAGATTCTTTACACAGAAAAAACAGACGAGAGAGGACTGATCACCCCTGTCGTTTGGATTTCGTCTGCGGTGGCCTCAGCTGTTTAACATGTCTAATTTTTATTTGTATTAATTTGCTTCCTTTGATGAGCATTTTTATATATTCATTGTATTATTCAATGCCATTACTTTATGCATTTAGCTATCTGTGCGACCCTGAACCCTTATGTTATTTTCAGCTATCTCTATTTATCTGTTTCCTGACTTCCCGTGCAGCGATGCAGTAATTAGCACTTCATGAATAATATTTTGTCTTTTGGTAGTTGTGGTTTTCCACCTCTTCCTGCCTTTCTTATACTTTAGTTTAGCGTTTGCACCGAGTGACCTTTCTGTCCATCCTGCAGTTTCTGGCACATTGTCGTTAGTTAATGTTCGTATGCGCGGAGATTTCGCACGGTCAGTATCAGCGATAAAGACATTATCGGCTCTCCGGTGGTCTCCCGACTCTCTAGAGTCCTGGGCACGAGCACCTTGACGGCTATAAATCAGATGCAATTAACGAGCATTCCTTTGGGTCCATCGTCCACACCACCCTCCATGGTCCGCTTAGTGTAGTAATGATGTCGTGGCAAGTCGTATTGTTTATGACGAGATAACGCGGGGAGTGGGAAATGTTGGCGTGGCTGAGAAATTGATATCGGTCGAGATTCCTACAGGGAACGCCGTTGCGAATTAATTAAGTTGTTCGTCTTTATCTGAAATTACTTGACCCGGCGGTGAACATTAATTATACCGCTGTGTTTTCGTTCGTGCACTGTACCGTGACGCACTGACCGCCGTGCAACCGATACGCCCCCTACCGTTTAACTTCGCGGTGTAGCTGGGAGCGTAGAAGTGTCTGCATTTAAGCATATTATTTCAATACTGTAAAGTTTTAATTGCTCGAGTTGTTTATTGATACTTTCCTGTCATAAATAGTGATTGATAGATGGCGTCTAGAAAAGCAGCAGTTGCCGTGGCAAAGGAAAACTCAGACCTTCAGTCCATTCTTGATTCAATAGATTTACTGAGGCCTGAGGATAGGGAAGAAGTCGTTAAGAAGTTGCGGGGCCCTAAAACTCCGTCAGGTTCTGCAACGGAAGAAAATGTTAATACAATGTATCCTATGAGGGCAGCTGAGCAGCCCAGATTGTCTACTTTTTCGGGGGACGATGGAGTTTCGTCTCACTGCTCGTATTTGCAGTGGCGTTTGGAGGTTAAAGACCTCCAGAGGTCACAAATTTATCAAGACCGATTAGTTGCTGCAATGCGTCGTTCGTTAAAGGGCCTCCCTGCCGATCTTATTGTTCAGATGGGAGAGGGAGCAACGTGTGACGGAATATTACACAATTTAGACTCTTTATATGGCAATATTCTACCATCGGCCGATCTCCTCCAAAAGGTGGCAACAGCTGTACAGACACACGAGGAGTCTGTGACAGCGTGGGCTGTGCGTCTTCAATCATTAGTAGCCCAGATATCGCAAAAATCTCCACCGCTGATGACATCAGCGGGTGCGGCCGACATGTTGAGGTCGAGATTCTACCATGGTATGGTAGATCTCACCATGCAGCAGGCCATCAAGCACAAATACGACTCAAATTTAGATTTTGAGAAATTGTTAGTTGCCGCCCGCGTGGAGGAAGTAAAATGTAAAACCTCAGTCACGGCATCGAGGCCAACCGTCCACAGTCTGGAACAGGTGGCTGACGGTGATACTGTACTTAGATTAGAGCGCAAGATGAGTAGTTTGGCAAAAGCAGTAGAGGGGTTGAAAATGAACGCTCGACCTCGGACTAGAATTAATGTTACAGAACCTAGATGCTATCGTTGCAATAGGCCTGGCCATAAACAAACTCAGTGTCCTTTAAACGAACGAAGTCTGGGACGGCGGGGCGACTCCTAGACGGTTACAATCAAAGCCCTGTGCCTTTAGTTGGACGCGCTAATGAGGTCTTCGTTAATCTGAATAATGTTCGTACAAAGGCATTACTGGACACTGGCTCTATGGTGTCGTGCCTTTCATATCAGTTTTGGGTACATAGAAATATTGACGTTCAACCCCTGTCCTCTGTCATGGAAATTTATGGGGCAGGTGGGGAAACTTTAAAGTATAAAGGTGTTTGTGAGATTAATGTGTCTTTGCCGTTTTGTTCCGAACCATTGAATGCGCTTTTCCTTGTAGTGCCTGACACGCAACATAACAAACGTGTCCCTGCCCTAATTGGTATGAATATTCTGCAGGAGCTTGTGCCACTATGTTCTCCAGCTGTTTCTCTTCCATCCGCATGGGAATTAACGCTGGGGGCGGTGATGTCCTATGTGTCGGCCGTAAAGAGTGATAGAAATCTTGGATTTCTTTGTACTAATAGTCAAGAGACTTTGCGACCGGGTGAGTCGAAAATGATTGCGGGAAATTTATGTATGCCGGCTCTGACAGCCCCTATCACAGTCATACTAGAAGAATTCACCAATAGTTTACCTGGCGGCGTCAGAGTGAGCTCCGGGGTGATTGATGTTAAACCCATGAAGTCAATTAGTCAAGCAAATGTACTAGTTAGGAATACGTCTGCTCGTACGCTAACTATTCCTACGCGCACCAATGTTTGTTCCATGCAAGTGGCGCAGATTCAGACGAAGTCAAATCAGATTGCAGAATATTCGCAAGTGTCTGATGTAACCGAAGCTATGTTACAGACCCTACCATCCAATGTGACTGAGAGTGAGACGCGTCAGTTGGAACAACTCTTAAAGAAATATAGCCATATCTTCTCGAACCATCATTTGGACTTGGGAAAAACTAATATCACGCAACACCATATAAAGCTAACAGATGAAACACCATTTAAAGATAGATACAGAAAGATTCCCCATGCAATGATTGAAGAAGTTAGGAAAGAGATAGCTGATATGTTGGATCAAGGCGTGATTCGTCCGTCACAAAGTTCGTTCAGTTCGAACTGCGTTCTAGTTCGAAAACCAGATGGAAGTTTACGAGTATGTATAGATTACCGAAAGCTAAACGCGAGAACAGTCAAGGATGCATATGCTATTCCAAGAATTGAAGACACCTTAGATGCGCTTCATGGATCCCAGTATTTTTCTTCACTTGACTTAAAAAGCGGATATTGGCAGATTGAAGTTGCGGAGGAAGATATTTCAAAAACTGCTTTCACGGTTGGGAATTTAGGTTTCTATGAATGTTGTCGTTTACCATTTGGCGTTATCAATGGGGTTGCAACTTTTCAGAGATGTATGGAAACATGTATGGGAGACTCGAATCTCAAAGACTGTCTTCTTTACTTAGATGATATCATTGTATTTAGTAGGACTTTTAAGGAGCACCTTCAGAAGTTGGAGACAATTTTCAGAAAATTGTCTGATGCGGGACTTAAACTAAAACCTTCTAAATGTAAATTCCTCCAGAGTGAGTTGAAATATCTTGGACATGTAGTTTTCTGGGTCTTGTGACCCAGAAAAAATAGAATGCGTGCAGAAATGGCCAGTTCCAAAGACACTTAAAGAACTCCAGAGTTTTTTAGGATTTGTAGGTTTTTATCGTCGTTTTGTACCAAACTTTTCTTCCATTGCCAAACCCCTTCATAGGCTCTTACAGGACGTCGGGGGAAAGAGGGGCAGCACTAAACTAATTTGGAGTGACGATCAACAGGCGGCATTTGATCAGTTAAAAGATCTTGTAGTTGACGCACCTGTTCTGGCTTATGCCGATTACTCTAAAGATTTCATTCTTCACACTGATGCTTCATCTGAGGCGATAGGTGCCGTTTTGTACCAGGAACAGGATGGCAAGAAACGTGTGATAGCGTTTGCAAGTAGAGGTCTTTCTAAGTCTGAGAGAAATTATCCTGCCCATAAACTTGAATTTCTCGCGTTAAAATGGGCTGTTACTGAGAAATTTTATGATTATTTATATGGCAACAAGTTCTGTGTGTACACCGATGATAACCCACTGACTTATGTAATGACTTCAGCTAAGCTTGATGCTACTGGTCACAGATGGGTTGTGCACCTCTCGGAATTTGATTTCGAATTGAAGTACAAACCAGGAAAATGTAATCGAGGTGCGGATGGTTTGTCTCGGATTAAATGGCCATGCACTGTCCATAGTAATGTAATTCAAGCAGCCCTACAGGGTTCCACTGTTGACACATCCTTGAGTGATATTTTGGATAGTGGCACAGATTTAGAAGATAGGGAGGCTGATAACATTCCTGACAATTCAGCCTTGTTTGAACAGGTCGACACAAAAATTGACTGGGCCAACGCTCAGCAATATGACAGAAATATTAATGAAGTGATATCGTGCATAGAAGGGTCCGTATCAAAGTCGAAGTGCACTACGGGTGCAAGGCAACTTCTGAAAGAGGGAAGTAAGCTGAAAATGAAAGAAGGTGTATTGTATAGGCAATGTCATGAACATGATAATACCATCTTCCAGTTGGTGTTGCCTGTGGCTTTCCGCCAGAAAGCTTTGAAGGGAGTTCATGATGATTGTGGACACCTTGGAATTGATAAGACTTTGGATCTTTTACGTAGGCGATTCTTCTGGCCTGGCATGTCACAGGACGTGAAAAGATATATTGCTTCGTGTAAACGTTGTGTCTGCAGGAAGGCAGATACACATCAGCGGGCTCCTCTCGTAAGCATTACGACAAGTCAGCCTATGGAATTAGTTTGCATTGATTATCTGTCTCTTGAACCTGGCTCAGGAGGGATAGAAAATATACTTGTCATCACTGATCATTTCAGTAAATATGCACAAGCCATACCGACGCGTAATCAAACAGCACAAACAACTGCGAAAGTCTTGTTTGATAATTTTATTGTTCATTACGGTCTACCCGCTAGACTTCATTCAGATCAAGGACGAGCCTTTGAAAGCGGAGTCATTCAATCTCTATGTCAGATCACAGGTATTAAGAAGTTCAGAACAACACCCTACCACGCCCAAGGCAATGGTCAGACTGAGCGTTTCAATCGCACACTGCTGGACATGCTCGGCACTTTGGCTGATGAACACAAAGCCAATTGGAAAGCTTTTGTACCTCAAATGACACACGCTTACAACTATACCCGACATGCTTCCACAGGCTATTCACCGTATTTTCTTATGTTCGGTCGCGAACCGAAACTTCCGATTGATCTTGAATTTGGTTTGTTAGAACAGTCTATGCCGGTACCATCTAAATCCTATCCTGATTATGTGAAAAATATCCAGGAGCGTCTGGACTACGCTTATAGATCAGCTCTTAAAGCCTCCGAAAAAGCAAAGCACTCGCAGAAACAGTGTTATGACAGAAAGATTCGGGGAGCTACTATTCAACCAGGTGATCAAGTTCTTGTTCGTAGACTTGCCTTCACTGGGAAACATAAACTAGCAGACAGATGGCATTCCGATGTTTATGTAGTATTGCAAAAACCTAATTTAGACATCCCTGTATATGTCGTGCAAAAGGCTGACGGTCAAGGTCTTAAAAAGACATTACACCGGAATTTGTTGCTACCCTTCACGCCGAGAGAGGTTGGCGAACGACCTGAAAATGATAAGGTGACTGTTTTAAGTCGCACCCCACGAAAGTGCAAGAGGTCCGTCGCGAATTTGCGAGAGCGACATGAGTCTTCTCCTTCAGATTCAGAGCAAAGTATTTGCGTTATCGAACGGTCAGACTTAGAGACGAACGCAGTTCGAATGTCAGGCACTGATGACCATCTGTCATCCAACCACGACATTAGTTCTCTGGCAGATTCTGAGTCCAGTGAGACTCCCGTAGAAATTCGGTCGCCTAGACGACGACGAAGGCCAAGATGGATGATATCTGGTGACTTCGTTATTTCACAACAATTAAGAACTTTAAGAGATAAAGTTCGGGACTCTTTTATTTTCCGTAAATTCCGTAGACATTAATGGTAAGCATTATTCGAGTTGACTTGTCCGAGACCTCAGATGTGTCCTAAGGTTTCAGTTATGTGGATTTGTTCATATTTCTTTCTTGTTTATTCCATTCTGAGCAAAAATCGGGACGATTTTTTGTGTTCAGGGGGGAGTATGTGGTATGTGGTATTTTGGCATTCAGTATTTTGTCTTAAAGGAGCGCGTTCCAATCACAGTGCTTAACTGTGAGCGACAGACTGGCCCGCCCCCAAGACCGTGGGAGGATGGGAAAGAATCGTATAAAACCCCGGGCCTGTCAAGCCCCAAGCACTGCGTCTTTTCCCCCAGTCGAGAGCAGGTGTGTGTGTTATTGAATAAACGTCTTTTGTGCCCTACAATAGACTTATATTCTTCTTTGACAGTGTGAGCAGTTTTACCGCCCTGGCACGAACCGAGTGAATGTTGCGGCCTAACCACCCGCAGTAACAAGAGTGAAACCCACATGAATGGTTCATCTACACCATATCTACACCTTCACCTTCACCCTAACACCATCTTGTTACATTAATGTGGATGGCTTATGTTATAGCGAGCGGCACTATACACTTGATTGTATTACGGGTATTTGTGTACCTTGCCAGTGCCACTGTGCTATAGAGAGCAGTGTGATTGTGATTGCGTGTTTAGTGTTTAAGATGTGTAATTAATTACATGTATTGGAGATGTAGGTCAGGTCAGAAAAATCTGCTACTGGTAACATGTAATCCAGTACAACCTGTTTCATGAACTGGTACGCTAGCATGGTATCAGTGGGCGTGCACCTGTCGGTGCAAACGGCCAGGGCGGAGGAGGTTTCATCTAACCCAACGGCCACATGCTAGGGCACAATGTGACCCTCAGTACTTGAGTCCTTCACATTGGCCCCCGGTAGCGGTGTGGTCATAGGCTTGTTTGCCTAAATCACGGACGAAGAATTGAGCAAACTTCCCGGACGCAGCTTCGAAGCTGGCGGCAGCAGGCCAGTGGTTGATTGATAGGGCAGATGGCAATATACCGTCACTCTGGCCTGGATATCGTGACACAGAGCATCCACCAGTATTGGTGTTCTTTGGTTTGGGTCTTTCACCCTAGTCAGTTGGGACTGCGAGGCTGTGGAGTAGCCTACAGGCAGCCGGTCAGGCAATATGACTGTCCCTCTGGCTTCCTCTTGCACCTGGATACATTTCCAGTCGTCTTGGCCCTGTCTTGCCACTTGGATAAGTTGTGTCCAGGCGAGAGAGTGAGTCTGATGTTTGCGCAGCTCTTTCTCACTAAAAACAAATTCTTTGCGCCAGTCTTAACACTCACCTCGTCTTCTTTCATCTTTGTCTCGTCTTCTTTCCTCTCAAAATTCCAACGGCGATGGGCGAGTGCGGTGGCAGCAGGTTTGGATAGACTGGAAGCTGTTAGCACAGACCTACACGTTGGTGGCTGTGGGCTATGGTCGCTTCATCGTCGATTGAAGTGGAGGCGTGGGGAGGCAGCACCCACAGTAGCTGAGCAGCCTTATTTAAGGATAGCACTGCTCACCTCAACTGAGGAAGGGGCTAGAAAAGGTGCCCTAAAGAAAGCCCACTTCACATCACCCTGACTGGTATACCGCGACCAGTGGGGATCCCTTTTTGCGGTCGAAACAAAAAGAAATTCAGCTTACTCAGGCTAGGAGCCTGGAATATACGCACACTACAGGACAACTCAAACAACCCGGAAAGACGCACTGCACTTATTGCCATTGAGCTCAGCAGGTACAACCTGGACATAGTGGCACTCAGTGAGACCAGACTCCCTGATAGTGGCCAACTCAAAGAGCTCAGTGGTGGATACACCTTCTTCTGGAAAGGCAAGGGTGCAGTCGAACCGAGACAGCATGGTGTTGGGTTTGCAATTAAAAATGACCTTGTCAGAAACTTGCAGTCCATGCCAATTGAAATAAATGACAGGCTAATGACACTCAGGATCCCAGTTGGGAAAAGCCAGTCAGCCACCCTCATTAGCGCATATGCGCCCACCATGACAAACCCAGATGAAGCCAAAGACAAGTTCTATTCTGATCTAGAATCTGCCATATGCTCTGTCCCGGCAGCTGATAAGCTGATTCTCTTGGGGGACTTCAATGCTAGGGTTGGCTCCGAAATCTCAGCGTGGCCAAATGTTTTGGGCCCTCATGGAGTTGGTTCATGCAATAACAATGGGTTGCGCTTACTTACTTTGTGCGCTGAATTTGGCCTGTTCATTACCAACACAAATTTTAGTCTCCCCGTGAGAAACAGAACGTCATGGATGCATCCCCGCTCAAAGCATTGGCATCTCATAGACTATGTCATTGTGAGGAAGACTGACAGAAAGGATGTCCTTGTAACAAAGGCGATGTGTGGTGCCGAGTGTGGAACTGACCACAGACTCATTGTTTGCAAGCTCAGACTAACATTGAGGCGCAATAGACGCCCTCAAGGGAAAGCGCCACCTAAACGCCTAAATGTTTCAAAACTCTGCTCAGCTGACAAACAGAGCGAGCTCTCATCAGAACTCTCCTCAAAATTGGATTGCGTGACTCTTGACCCTGAGAACATTGAACAGAGCTGGACTGACCTAAATACGACTGTACACTCTTGCGCCAGCAGCACAGTTGGTTTTCCTGTCCGCAAGCACCAGGACTGGTTCAATGATAATGATAATGAAATCAAAGTGCTCATCAAAGAAAAAAATTGTCTCATCCAAGCTCACTGCAGTGACCCCTCTTCCACAGCAAAAGCTGATGCACTGCGTGCATGTAAGGGTGTACTCCAGAAGAAGCTGAGGAAAATGAAAAATGACTGGCTTGAAGAGCGAGTAAGAGAAACTCAGAAATATGCCGACACAAACAACACTAGAAAGTTCTTTGAGAGCCTCCGAGCTGTGTTTGGACCATCCCGCTCTGGCACTACGCCACTTCTTGCGTCAGATGGTTCAACACGCATTGTTGAATTGAATGCCATAATTCAGCGTTGGGCAGAACATTTCGGAGGTGTGCTAAATCGGCCATCAAATATAAATACTGAGACCATTGACCGCCTCCCTCAGACTCCTATTAATGCAACTCTTGCCAAGCCATTCACAGCAAATGAGACCCGAACTGCCACAAATCAGATGTCCTTTAACAAATCACCAGGCGTGGATTCAATTCCTGCTGAGGTGTATGCCTTCGGTGGAGAAAAGCTTATTGAAAGGTTGACCGAGTTGTTCAATCATATGTTGAAAGCAGGGAAGCTGCCACAGGACTTCAAAGATGCTTCAATCATCCATCTGTACAAAAACAAAGGGGACAGCCAAGTCTGTGACAACCATCGGGGAATCTCTCTACTTTCAATTGCTGGCAAAATATTGGCAAGAATGCTTCTGAATCGCCTTCTTGATCACCTCTCGTCAAATGACTTGCTTCCCGAGAGCCAATGTGGCTTTCGTAAAGAGAGGGGAACGGCGGATATGATTTTTGCTGCCAGACAGATTCAGGAAAAATGCATGGAACAAAATAAAGCGCTGTATATCACATTTGTTGACCTCACAAAAGCATTTGACACAGTGTGTCGTGAAGGCCTCTGGAAAATCTTGGCGAAGTTTGGGTGTCCACCCGAATTCATCACAATAGTGCGCCAGTTTCATGATGGCATGCAAGCTGCAGTCAAAAGCAACGGCAGTGTTTCAGAGCCCTTTGCTGTCACAAATGGGGTAAAACAGGGTTGTATCTTAGCCCCAACTCTGTTCAGCATCATGTTCTCTGCAATGCTACAAGAAGCCTTTAGCTCTCCTCCTCAAGGGGTAAGCATCAAGTACCGAACTGATGGCAGTCTATTCAACCTCAGGAGACTTCAGGCAAAAACCAAAACCAAAAGTACTCAAGCCTGTGACCTACTATTTGCTGATGATTGTGCACTTCTGGCACACGATGAGGATAGCATGCAAAACTGTGTTGATAAGTTCTCTAGTGCCTGTGACAACTTTGGCCTCACAATAAGCACAAAGAAGACGGAAGTGCTCCATCAGCCTACTCCAGACGACAAGTATCCTGTGACCCCAAATATCAAAGTCCATGACAGTCTTCTGAAGGTGTCGGAGAACTCCACCTATCTTGGCAGTACACTGTCTTCCGCGGCTCGTGTTGATACTGAAATTCTCTCAAGAATCAGCAAAGCCAGCTCTGCATTTGGCAGGCTTCGAAAGAGAGTGTGGGATGTTGCCGGCATTCGCACAGACACTAAGCTGAAAGTGTACAATGCTGTGGTCCTTCCCACCCTACTCTATGGGGCTGAAACCTGGACAGTGTACCAATCGCATGCCAGAAAGCTAAATCACTTTCATCTGGCCTGCCTTAGAAAGATCCTAAGGATCAAATGGCAGGATAAAATTCCAGACACTGAGGTCCTCAATCGTGCCAAGGAATTGAGCATCTTCTGCCACCTGAAAAAAATTCAGCTACGTTGGGCAGGACATGTTGTCAGAATGCCCGACTCCAGACTCCCTAAGCAAATCTTCTTCTCTGAGCTCTCCATTGGAACGAGGAATGTTGGGGCCCCAAAGAGACGTTACAAAGACACTCTCAAGCAATCACTGAAGGCCTTTGCCATTGATGTGAGTGAGTGGGAAAAGCTCTCGCTTGATCGTGCAAATTGGAGGGCGGCCCTTACCAGAGGCAGCAAAGCATGGGAAGCTGACAGAGTCCAGCAGGCTATCAAAAAAAGAGAACGGCGCAAGAAAAGGCCCAGTGGTACTGAACCAGCGGAGCACTCTTGCCATTTAGGCGGAAGGGTCTGCAGGGCAAAAATAGGACTTATCAGTCACATGAGAAGCCATAAGTCATGAAAGAACAGTCTTTCCATTCTGTCCTCTGTGTCCTTTAGTTCTCTTTATTGTCCATGTGTTGAAATTCTCAACAATTTCTGTTCTTTATTCCTCTGGTGTTGTTAAGGTCATCATCATACTGTCACAAATCCCAGACTGGGAAATGTAATAGTTTATGACAGGACGACAATCACGAACAAACAAGTTTCACACTTAACAAAACAACCCATCAGACTCACACATTTATTAAACATAATTATACATATAATAGCGCAATTACATATATTATATTATTGAAATGACTGCCGTACAACGGCCTTATTCTCACACACACGCTCCCTCGGATCCACAATCCGGTAGTTACTCCTAAAGGCACTTCGGCCTCAGCCTCTCCCCTCAGGGTCTTAATAGTACATTAATGATTCACTGGCACCGCAGTCTCTCAATATCACCTTCCTATTGTCATACACCTTAGCACTCCCCTAGCACCTCAGCAGGGCGATAACACGTTATTATTTCCATAGCCATCAACATGGCAACAACATAATATCAGTTCACTAGCCTATCAACATGGCAACAACATAGTATCTCATTCACTCTCATATCTACGTCCCTGCCCGTGGCCTGACTGCCACGACGTTATGTGCCTCTACTGTCCTGCACTGACAGCCTCACTTCTGGCCTATGTGTGGCCTCCGGCCCTATGCTGGCCTGTCCCCTGTGCTCATCGAGGTGGCTCTGCGGCCCGTCCCCGACACCAGTCATAACTGGAAAGACTCTTCCACTAGTCTTCTCGACTGCTCACTTTATGTCCGCCCGATAGGCTTTTATTCACAGGTCCGATCCCTAGGACCTTCTAACTTGCAGTGATAGTATTACCGCGCTTTCGCCTCCTTCAGACCCCGCCCCCACTACTACTCACAACAGCACGCTTAACTTGCTGTCTACTGTGAGCCTTTCTTACTCTACACCCGCTCTGTAGCAATCCCCTTAATTGCACTCACTCCACTCGTGACATCATCCCCCACCCCAAAAAAATTAATGCAATTAATTTCAAATCGCATCAAGATGACTGTCAACGAGTGAGCGTGAGCAATACCTACACTAAAAAAACTGACCTAGCAGTTCCCCTAGTATATAAAATACCGAAATCAGGGGAAAATATGGGGATCAATATGGCCTGAAATATGCATATATGTGTCACATCATGAATAGCTAACTAACCACAATACCTAATACAGAATCAAAAACCATTCAACCTATCAACCATTCTTCATATCATATTTATAATGTCAATATTTTAAAGTCGACTTATTCACACAGATCCTGTCAATGTTCCTGTCCTCAGATGTATAAGCTCCTGAAATCTTGCCCTAGGCTCGACTAAGGTAGTCGGCGATATGATTGCTGGTTCCTGGAATTGGTTGAATAACGAAGGTATACGGCTGCAAAGCCAATGCCCATCTAGACAAGCGTGGGCTGGACGAACGATTCTTCGACAAAAATGTCAGCGGCTTGTGGTCTGTCTGGATACAAAATTCTCGTCCCATGAGATAACGTCCTAGTTTCTGGACGGACCAGACAATGGCAAGACACTCACGCTCTATCAGAGAATACTTTCTTTCTCTCTGCAATAACTTCCTACTGACATAACATACAGGATGGAGACATTCGTTCTTCTCCTGTAGAAGACAAGCGCCGACACCAGAGTCCGACGCATCCGTTCTGAGGATAAAATTAGATCGAAAATCGGGTAATATCAGAATGGGTGACGATGATAATGCTGTCACCAAATTATCAAATGATGTCTGACATTCAGACGTCCACTGGACCTTATCGGGTTGTCCCTTCTTAGTAAGGTCAGTAAGAGAAGATGACAAGGAGGAAAAATTTGGAATGAACTTTCTGTAATAATTTAAAATTCCCACTAAGCTTCTGACTTGTTTCTTTGTTTTAGGGATTTGCAACCCTACTAACTTGTCAATTTTTGTTTCTTCAGGTCTCTGAACACCTCTACCCACAATATGTCCTAAGAATACTATCTCTGGACATGCCAAATCCATCTTTGCGGGTTTAGCAGTTAACCCAAAATGACGTAATCGTTGAAAAATTACTGTTAGTGTCTGAATATGCTCAGACCATGTCGACGTATGGCATGCCATATCATCAAAGAATGACACGACATTAGGTATGTCCTTCAATACCAGTATGAAAATACAGACACTCTGGTCTCTCATGAAACCTCTGCAGCATATCAACGTGGAAAACCTTAACTGATCCATCAATGTGGATAGCGTAATCTACCTTCGAAACAATTTGCTCAATAACATACGGACCTTTCCATGTCATCAATAACTTATTATGGTCCGTAGGTAACAACAACAGAACCTTGTCTCCTGGCTTAAAATTTCTCAGTTTGGACCCTCTATCTTTATAGTTCTTTGCTCTTGCTGAAGCGATACTCGACGCTTCTTCTGCTATAGTGCGCGCTGAAGATAATCTTTCTCTTAAATCACCAAGGTCTATCGAAACCTTTTTAAACGGTTCCGAAACCGTGGGGATCTTTTGAAGAGGAGCCTGGGGTGAACGACCCTTATGCGTCGTCTTTTGGCACGCACTGCACGTCTTACAATACCGCCGTACATCTCTGTATACTGACGGCCAATAAAAATCTTTCAGAACTCTCTGCTTGGTTCTAGTACTTCCCATATGACCCGCTAATGGAACATCATGGGCCAGACGCAATACTGTAGCAATTAACGACCGTGGCACGACGACCTGCTTTTGAACGGAAGCCACTGTGACGTACATACGGAACAGAATGCCCGCCTGAACAACAAAGGAGGACGACCCGTTCTTATATCTCCTCGTTTTCTCGGTTCGCGCTTCCCCAAAGCATGGGTTTAATGATGGGTCCTCCCTTTGTAATTTCGCCAAACGCTCTGGCGTGATATCTAGGTTGACCGCTGGGGTAGCCAAAGGTCTAATCTTATCTTTATCAGCTACCCGTCGACGTGTTTCGACCGCGGCGCAAAAGTCAATACCTTTTGATTGCGACCATGCTTGCACGTTCTCATCGGAAGGGGAAACCACCCGTGATACATTCCCAATGATGAGCTGGGCGCCTGGAAAACAACCAACGACTGCTTCGACTTCCCCGCTAAGGAAGGGTGTATCTATCATTATTCTTGCCATGGGTAATTTCTCAATGGCCCCCGAAAATTGGATGCACGGGACAGTCTCACCTGTAAGCTGTGAATCCCGAATGCAGTCCCTATGCACTCCCACAACGGTAGATCCTGTATCTCGTAAAACCGAGACCGGTTCGTCCCCAACAAACCCCGGATAAACCCTAAGACCACCTCCTGTATGACATGAATTTATAACGGGGATCTTTCTCCCACAAGGTAAAATACCGGAAGATAATAACTTCTCACAACTGGGACACTTAGAATACTGTCCGCCTCCGTTGTCCGATGTAACGCACGCAGCCGCATGATGAAATTTATTTGGGGAACATGGACTGGAGCCACTGTCCACGTTCGCCGCTATCCTACCTGCCGGGCAGTTCACGCTGATGTGATCTGCTCTACCGCAGTTCCAACACTTCGCGGCCCTACACTCGCGCGAAAAGTGGCCCACGCGTCCGCAAGTCCAACACTCCGCTCCCTGTGCTGTCCTAGGCCTGGGTCCCCGTGGCCCATCGCGACCGGAACTAAAGTCCCTATGCCGTCGGTCATCGGCAAAGGTCACAACTCGCCCCCGGCCATTACCGCGACCTAGCCCTCCTGCTCGGTCAAACTTACCGGATCCATATGCCGGTGATTGGTGATAGCCCCTACGCTGCCCCTGGGCTTGCCCACTATAGGCACCACGCTGACGCGACCTGTCCCTAAGTCCTGCCGGCGACCCCTCGACAACGGCGACGTACCCAGCATCTTGGACGTATGCCCTGGCGACTGGTTTGGACGGATGCGCCGTACGGTATGCCTCCGCCAACTTAGACGCCTCCTGCACCGTCGCGGGTTCGTTCTCTTTCAGGAAAGCCACCAGATCTTTGTGGCACGACGCGTACAGCTGGTCACGGATCATTAAGTCTTTCAGTTTAGCAAAATCCGTGCCCACATGCGCCAGGTCTACCCAGTTCGCGAAATACTCAGTTAGTCTCGCGACGAAGGCAGCAAAGTCCTCCCTGGTATCTGCACGTGCTCGCCTAAACTGCTCCCGGAAATATTCCTCGGTACGCGCAAATCGGCGAAGCAGCAAAGCCTTCAGCTTATCGTAATCTTGCACGTCTTCGCGCTGTAGCTCTTTAAAGTAGGTTAACGCTCGCCCCTGCAATAGCGACGCCAGGTACGTGGCCCATAATTCCTTATTTTCCCCCCATTGCAATTGTGCGTTCAGTTCGAACCTGTAAAGGAAGGCGTCTATGTCGTCCTTCCGGTCGTCGAACGTAGGGAGCTTAATCCTAACGCCACCTTTATTGGGTACCTGCCGCTCAACTGTTTCTGTTGGCGCACTCTTTTTGATTTCCAACTCCGCTATTCTTACTCGCGCGTCTGTCTCCCGCTCTTGAGCTTCTATCTCCTTTAACCTTATCTCCCTTTCCTGCTCCCTATCCTGTCTCTCCTGTCGCTGAGCTTCTAACTCCTTTAACTTAAACTCTCTTTCCTGCTCCTTATCCTTAGCCTCTCTCTCCTGTTGCTTAAACTCCCTTTCCTGTTGCTGAGCCTTAGCCTCTCTTTCCTCTTCTCTCTGTCGCTCTTGAGCCTCTTTTTCTCGCTCTCTATCCTTAGCACGCTCATCGCGCAAATCCGCCTGCTGTTCTTTAATCCAGCCGCGTAGCTCCTCTCCCTCCAGGCCAAGTTCCTTACCCAACTTCATTAGTTGCTGGAGTTCCGCCATTTCACAGATTTATGGTTATGGTATATATTTAAAAAAACGGCTAACCTGTCGGTATGATAACTAACGACACGACCAGAGACCTGAGATCACACCAGATATAACAATACCCGGTTCAGAATACAATTCAGAAATATACCTTTACAGCACAACTAATTCTATATCTACAAAATGTATAGCACTATTAATAATAAAAAAGAGTAGAAAAGACAAGAATAAGGAAATTCAGTAGAAGGACCACAAGTACGTCAGGGACAACGAACCAGACTAGGACAAAGCTTCTACAAAAAAAAACTATAATGGAAAAAAAAAATGCAACCTACTACGCCGATTACACAACACGGTACGAACAAGAACAGAGTCTGAAAAAAAAGAACGTATCTACAGATAGGGAGGAGAAGGACAAGAGAAACGTCTTCCTAAAACAACGAGGAAGATAGAACGCTACAATCTAAACAAAAATACAGGTCCCTACAGAACTGTTCACTGTGATGAACGAAGTTCCAAAGTTTACCACACCTTTTTAAAAGGATAAACTAAGTTCAACACAGCAAACCCGCGCCACCGCCCGTATAACCTATAACGACAACAACAGCAAAAACAGGGAAAAAGACAAGAAAAGACAGCCCTCAATCCAGGGTACAAAATTTTCACTTAACTTTCACCCTTGATTTCAATTTCTCCCCTTCCTCGGAGCTCTGGCCGCTTGACTCCTCAGGCTGGCACACACACTCTGCAGAAATTTAAGTACACATTAGTACATATTCATCAAAATACATGCATCAATACATATTATTATCCATAAACATACATAAATCATACCATCATGAAATTTCCATTCATCCCACGAACAAGACAGCACAAATACCTACTACTAACTAACTACAACTAAATATTACGAAAATGGACGAGTCACAATGGACGAGCCCCCAATGTCACAAATCCCAGACTGGGAAATGTAATAGTTTATGACAGGACGACAATCACGAACAAACAAGTTTCACACTTAACAAAACAACCCATCAGACTCACACATTTATTAAACATAATTATACATATAATAGCGCAATTACATATATTATATTATTGAAATGACTGCCGTACAACGGCCTTATTCTCACACACACGCTCCCCCGGATCCACAATCCGGTAGTTACTCCTAAAGGCACTTCGGCCTCAGCCTCTCCCCTCAGGGTCTTAATAGTACATTAATGATTCACTGGCACCGCAGTCTCTCAATATCACCTTCCTATTGTCATACACCTTAGCACTCCCCTAGCACCTCAGCAGGGCGATAACACGTTATTATTTCCATAGCCATCAACATGGCAACAACATAATATCAGTTCACTAGCCTATCAACATGGCAACAACATAGTATCTCATTCACTCTCATATCTACGTCCCTGCCCGTGGCCTGACTGCCACGACGTTATGTGCCTCTACTGTCCTGCACTGACAGCCTCACTTCTGGCCTATGTGTGGCCTCCGGCCCTATGCTGGCCTGTCCCCTGTGCTCATCGAGGTGGCTCTGCGGCCCGTCCCCGACACCAGTCATAACTGGAAAGACTCTTCCACTAGTCTTCTCGACTGCTCACTTTATGTCCGCCCGATAGGCTTTTATTCACAGGTCCGATCCCTAGGACCTTCTAACTTGCAGTGATAGTATTACCGCGCTTTCGCCTCCTTCAGACCCCGCCCCCACTACTACTCACAACAGCACGCTTAACTTGCTGTCTACTGTGAGCCTTTCTTACTCTACACCCGCTCTGTAGCAATCCCCTTAATTGCACTCACTCCACTCGTGACACATACCTGATGGACGAACTATTATTATTATTATTGGAGATGTATAATATTAGTTGGGCCTCACATGGGTGAGCCCCAGGATTGTTCTATGTGCGGCGGTGGATGAACAATGTTTCAGTGAGTTTACACATGTTGCAATGAGTCTCGCCGACATATGTATATATATATATCATGTGCATGTATTATGGTTATCCAGATGTATTATGCTTCTATGAGTTTCGTAAGTGTGTGAAGGACAGTTTCATTTTAAGGAATGTACACATTACTCTATGTATCTAGTGGTGTGTCATACGCATGTTAGCCTGGCGGCATAGCTCCGCGGCTAAGGTCAAAGGGCATGACCCTTCAGTATCGATTGGGAAGGGAAGTAACCAATACAATAGCCCTGGGGCGGGTTAGTACTAATAATGGGAGTGGGCCTATGAGGATGGCCTGCATTGGGATGCAGCGTCTGTGTTATGGACGGTCAGTGGGCCATGTTGGCCACTGCGTTATTAAATGGAATGGCCACTCTGGATGTGCTGTACACCGGCTCAGTGGAGCGAAACTATTGTGTTCTTGCCCCTTCATTTGTTATGTCCTTCATACTTTGATTAGTACATTAGTTTATGTTGCCAGTGTACTAGGAAACTCCTTGTGTATATGATATAGCCACTTGTAGTTGTTATTCATTAACCTTAGCGCTATTTTATTCCATGCATACATATCCAGTTGGTTATTGCTTAAATTCTATATTATGTTGTTGTTGTTTGATTTAATACTTAATACTATTACTATGTATGTCCACCATTGATTGCCTGATTAATGTTGTCATTATATCCTAATCATATTTTTGTCTTTTTCTCTTGTTCCAGCTTATGGCTGGTTGGGCTTCTTTTTCTTGGTAGGGTTTTTCCTATGCCTTTTTGGTAGTGATACCTTTGTTAGGCTTTTTGAATAAATAAGATTGCCAGCAGAACCCTGTGTTTGTTAATCCTGTGTATCCTTAAGGGAGTTACTATTGAACCCACGCAGTAACCACATTAGCCACTCGTAGTTCATCCAACACAATATTAAACATCTTTGTCCTGGTACCTACACTCCCACTCCCTTTCTCACCACATTTATGTTGGTTTCTCTGCTTGAGAAACCAGTTTCGCCTCGACTGTTCTTGAGTAAACTTGTTTTTCAGTCGCTTGTTTATTAGTAGCTGTAGATTACCTTTCGAGGATTATTAGCCTCCTCTCATTTATCCAAAGTAGTTCAATAAATACAGTAGTAGTGATTATGCATTACCACTTGTTTCTTTGTTGTTTCGGCCAAATGTTGGTGTTGCATGTACGCTTGCTGTGAATGCTGCATGTTCACGACAGAGAGTGTGAGACAGAGAGACGGGGAAAGAGGGAGATACCCAGACAGACGACAGGTACATACACACACACCACAAAATTTAATAACCCATACAGCATACTATTTTAAACGCCTCCTTTAGAGTTTGCAAATGTTTGTTACCGTTAGTGTTAGGATAAACATTAATTACGTGCAACTGGTCAGAGGTCCCTAAAAGCAAATCCTCAATTCATTACCTTTTCACTGGATGAACTAGACCTAAAATCAGAACACACACACACACACACACACACACACACACACACACCCATACACACATATACAATTAATGCATAAAGCCAGATATTTCAGACACCTCTTTGTCACCCTTTAGAATTGCAAGTTTTTTTTTTAGTGTTACCATAAGTCCGACAACTCTGCCACACAAGTCTGACAACTAAGATGCACAAATCCAACAAGTTGGCTGAAAACTTCTGACAAGACCGACGCACAAGTTCAACAAGATGGACGAAAAATTCCGTCAAGTCTAATGCACAAATCCGACAAGTTGGCCAAAAAATTTTGACAAGTCTGACGCACAAATCCAACAAGTTGGCCAAAAACTTTTGACAAGTCTGACGCACAAATCCAACAAATTGGAGAAAAAATTCTGACAAGTCTGTCGCACAAATCCAACAAATTGGGCAAATTGTCAGACAACACAAGTCCGATAAGTTGGCCGAAAAAGTTTGACAAGTCTGATGCACAAGTCCAACAAGTTAGTCAAAATAATTCCAACAAGTCGGACGCACAAGTCCGAAAGTTATCCAAAAAGGCCGACAAGTCCGACGCACAAGTCCAGTAAGTTGGCCAAAAAAATCTGACAAGTCCGATGCAAAAGTTCAAGAAGTTGTCCGGAATATTCCAACAAGTCCGTTGCCCAAGTCCAACAAATTGGCCCAAATATTCCGATAAGTCTGACGCAAAAGTCCAATAAGTTGGCAAAAAAAAAATTGACAAGTCTGACGGACAAATGCAACAAGTTGGCCAAAAATGTCCGACAAGACTGAGATAAATCTGATAAGTTGCCCAAAAAAATCTGACAAGTCCGAGGCACAAGTCCAACAAGTTGGCCGAAAGAATCCTACAAGTTCAACGCGCAAATCCAACAAGTTGGCCAGAAGAATTATGACAATTCAAACACACAAGTCCGAAAAGTTGGCCGAAAAAATCCAACAGGTCTGAGACACAGGTGCAACAAACTGGTTTCTCATTGCTGCAATATTTTCACTTGAATTAAACCTTGTGCTATATCAATCCAAATCCAAAATCCAGAAAAATCTTGTTTGTTCCAACTCCACATTTTGCACAACTGAGAAATTCCATGTTAATCGTTTGCGGCTTTAGTATTATGATCAGGAATTAGAATAAATCGGGACTGTGAAAGAGACTGATAGTGTATTCTGTCATTCCTGAAAACGTTATGAAGATATCTTACCGATGGGAATAGAACTGCAGTGCTGGCAAGTTTATCTTATACTTTGTAATTCAACTACAAAACCTTACAAATGAGTTTCTCAAAATGCGCTGATGTGGAGATTCAATAAAGTAGTGCTGGGAAGAAGACAGACCTATTCAATGATTTTTCTGGATGCTGGATGTAAACATGAGTTTTGTTGTTTTTTTCTTTTAGTACCTCGTGCATGTTTCAGTCCTTGTGGTCAGTGGCGTCGTGCATGTTTCAGTTCTTGTGGTCAGCGGCGGATCTACTGTGAAACTTAAGCTCCAGGGGCCCTAATCCTGGAAGGGCCTGAGAGAAACTTTTTTTGAGTGAAGTTTGGATATTGTCCTATTGTTGCTGGTTGCGATTGGGGTCTCATAACAGCTCAAGCTTCAGGGTCCCAAAAATGTAGGTCCACCGCCGCTTGTGATTCGTGATTGTTTTTTTTACTTTTGTGTGTTTGCGTGCAAAAATCTGATTTTTGGGAAGGAGGGAAGGAAGTATAAAAGTTGAAAATCCATATCAGGCACCGTCGTGAGATACATCTCGGTATCGGTACCATCGGTGTCGCTTCATTGTTTTGCTGTCATTTCGTGTTAGTCGGAGATTTGCAATGGCGGGATTCGATTCGTCTCGGTGTCGTCTCGGTGCCGCCTGTATGTTTTTTCAGCCCGACTACATGCAGTTACATAGATTAACATTGACACAACACATAGACTTGATTCTCATTCAATTTTCTTTCCAGACCAGACATAAAACCATGCTTTGTTTCATTAGTTCATTGTGCTAAAGTTAGTCAGTTTTAAGCCATGTCGTCCCCTTAGAATGACAAGATTCTTTTGATAACTTGAAGTTTCATGTGCTCGGCTTTTAGATGTACTTTTAATTTTATTTTCTTCATATTATAGAGGAAGTAAATTCTCCAATGTAATCATGAAAGGCTTTTTAACAGCCGAGTCTGAAATTTTACAAAGCGAAAGATATTTAAATATTAAAGGGACAAGGTGGTCTAGAGGCAAGGTGCTCGCCTCTCATGCCCAAAAACCCGGCCGGTGCAGGCATGTTGGAAGTTTGAGATTTTCTCATATTTTCGTATCCCTGATCCTATTGGGGGGTAGGATCGAGTACCTAGTCTTCTCGGATAAGGACGAAAAATTCGGAGGGCCCGTGCGCAGGGTGTGCACGTTATAGATACCTTGGCAGTTGGAAATCGAAAAAAGCAGGCCGAATGGGCCGCTGTCCGGGCAAAATCAAATAAAATTCATCCCTACCACTCCCTCCCCCTCATCTCCCACCTCCCCCTCATCTCCCCATCCATCCATCCAGCCATGATCCATCCATCCATCTATCCATCCATCCATCCATCCATCCACTCGTGTTGAAAAATCATTAATCGTCGACCTATACTGATCTCACTTTTGACGTAAGCAGTTTGGTTAAGGCTTGGTAAAGGCTTGTAGAACGAATCATTGTGGTCTGAAGTGTTTCTTTACACTACAGTTTTAAAGTTTCTTGTGTACATTTTAAATTTAATTTAAGTGCGCATTGGGCATGGACTTCATGTCACAATGACCTGTGGGATCTGGGCGTTCATGTCCGAAGGATTGTGGCATGCTTGTATGGGGAGTGCACATGCACCTAACTTTGTGGGATGCTGTGTTTTGTTTGATTTGATTTCGCTCCTTTTTTGGTCGTCACCAATGGATAAAGCTCAGTAATTTTACTGGCTCTTTTTTGGGGGCGCCATTGACAGTTGACGCTCAATAGTTTAAGGCCTGTAGCGTACTGAGTCATGCCTGTTTTTCATTGGCTTATACTCAGATTTGAACTTCCTTTGAACCAATAAAGATTCAAACTTGTTTCAGTCTCACGGATGCTCGAGGTCCTGTTTAACTCAAACGTCTCTTCCTCCCTGGTTCCATCTCTCTCTCTCTCTCTCTCTCTCTCTCTCTCTCTCTCTTTCTATGGATCCCTCTCTTTCTCAGGATCCGCCTCTCTCTCTCTCTCCCTCTCTGAAGCCATCTTTCCTTCTCCCTCTGGATCCCTCTCTCTCTACCTCTCAGGAGCCGTCTCTCTCCCTCCCTCTCTGGATCCACCTTCCTTTCTCCCTCTCTGGATCCACCTCTCTCTCTCTCTCCTTCTCTGGATCCATCTCTCTCTCCCTCCCTCTCTGTATCCATTTCTCTCTCTCTGGATCCCCCCCCCCTCTCTCTCTCTCTTTCTGTCCTTCTCTTTCTTTCTATGTCCGTCTGACTGTCTCTCCCTCTCTGTGCCTCTGCCTGTCTGCCTGTTTCTTCCCCCACTCTCTGTACCTCTCTGGCTGGATCCCTCTCTCTCTCTCTCTTTCTGTGATTCCCTCTCTATCTTTCTGTGTCCGTCTGACTGTCTCTCCCTCTCTGTGCCTCTGCCTGTCTGCCTGTTTCTTCCCCCACTCTCTGTACCTCTCTGGCTGGATCCCTCTCTCTCTCTCTTTCTGTGATTCCCTCTCTATCTTTCTGTGTCCGTCTGACTGTCGCTCCCTCTCTGTGCATCTGTCTGTCTGCCTGTCCCCTCCCACTCTTTCTCTCACTCTCTCTCTCTCTCTCTCTCTTTCCTTCTCTCTCTCTCTCTCTCTCTCTGTGTGTGTGAATGCGAGAGCATATATTAAACTGGAGATTCTCTCTAAAGATCCAGGTATGGAGATAGATAGTGTGTCCCCTGCCATTCAAAAAAAAAAAAAAAAAGTTGCGGTTATAATATGATATTTAACCTTTTAAAAGCATTGACACCCTCCTCGGTCACAGACTCTATTATCATGCTAAACAATGCAAATATTCGAGCTTGTTTGTCATGAGATCTCTGTAACCGTGTACTTATTAATTTGGATCAGGGTGTTGATTTAGTTAAGTTCATACAGTAAAGGATGAAAACAAGGTGAGAAATCAATAACAGGGAGATTGAAAGCAAGAGAACTTAAAGAGATGGGCGCTACCTAATATGCCCCCCCCCCACCCCCTTCCCCAAATAAAAAATAATGAGAGGAATGAGAAGGAGACGAAGAAAAAGGCCTCCACCTCACTCTGTTTGAGTTCAGATATTCAGGGCACTGCATAAATTGAATGTGAAATTTCTAAGTTGAAAATGATTGTTTCCCTTTTTTGGTTCGTAAAATTTTTTATCTGATTTGTTTTCCCGGTTCCAGGCCATCCCTTGCCTCTGAATGTGGCGGGGTGCGTAATTTTTTTTTTCCGCACGAGCTTTAGCAAATTCGGGATCGGGGCAGCAACACACTCCCAAACGCAGGTCATCGGCTAAGGGATTTCTCGCCCTATCGAACACTGCCATGGGTGCTGCAATCTCTGGGCTGTGCGGTGTGCCTGATATGACTCTGAACGTCACCCGAAAATCCCTTGGATGTGTTGGAGCTGTCCTGTGTTTGGGGGTGTGTTGCTGTCCCGCTCCTGAATTTGCTAAAGCTCATACGGAAAAAAAATCACGCTGACGGGGTACGGAAGCTTTATAGGTAAAGTGTTAGCTAAAATAACCGACCCAACTCTCCTGGACTGTTTTCTAGCTAGAAGCTGACAGTCATGGAAATGGGCTGGCCAAATCGTACGAATGAAGATAACAGATGGACAAGCGTTGCACCTGAATGGAGGCCTAAACGGACACGGAAAGCTAGACAACAAGATGACGCGCTGAGAGACGTCGACGATGAAGTTAGAGATGATATGGTGCAGACATGTTGGGGACAGGCGTGGACAAGGACGGACGGAAAGCAGAGAGGAATGGAGATCATTGGCGGAGGGCTACGTCCTGCAGTGGAAGGACAAGAACAAGAACAAACTGAAAGAAGGACAAACTGGATGCAAAGAACAAGAGCCGAATAATAAAACGATAACGTTACAGCAAAACAACAGCAGTTAATTGTGATGAACATTTGTATTACAGTAGTTTATTGAGTTACCATAGAAAAGACCAGGTTGCAATACCTTATATATTACGTAAGTGTCCATCCATGAAGTACGTAGGTTTGATTTTGGCGGTTTTTACTGCCTCCTCTTCCTTCTCCCAAGTACGATTTTTATATATGCTTGGCCTCAACACCCCATCCTTGTGAAGGGCTTTCGGCCATTAGAATGGTGAATGTTCATAGTAAGGTATTGATGTTCAGTTGCATTTTGCATAGACTATTCCACTGTTTCACTGGATACATCGCCTAATTTCAGGCTGACGGTATCGTGGGCTGCAGAGTAAATTATCGTAACTCGACTTTGTTCAAAAATTGAGATACATTGTATTTGGTATGGTTGTAGCCCTTGGCAGCCCGCAGGAAGTGTAATAAGTTGGAGGTTAAATTCTGAAAACTAAGGGTTAACCCCTTCATTGCTTCATCCTTTCCCCCGTAGTATGCTGATCGGCACACTCTCAATGTTGGTTTTAGGACACTGATCTGGGTCCGCAGCACACACGCACTGTCAACTTAGACGTATCTCCACAGCGCAGTGAAGGATTAAATAACGTTTTTTCAAAAAATTGTTACTACTAAGTCTGACATAGAAAGTCGCTCGGTGTTTTGTTTCTCCTGAAAAATGTGTAAAAACCGAGTCACGACACTTAACCACGCAACCTTCGATATGTTTCTGTGAAAAGAAGAAACTGGAAAATTAAGGAAAGCAAGAAAAAAATGCAAGAGATTTTCGAATGACGATTTCTTTTTTTTTTTTTTTAAAGCCAGGACGAGGGATGTTGTACTGTTTATGTAATGAATCACTAGCCTACAGAGCGAGTCTTTGTTTTGGAGACGCCCACGACGGCCAAATTCTGGACGGAATTTCATTCTGGGAAAGGGAAGAGTCCAAGTTTCTGTTTGGTCTGAAGCCAGGTATGCTTGGCATTCGTCTAGAATGGTCGCCGTAGTGCAGGCTTTGGTACATCGATGGAGCGGACGGAGATTGTGTACTTGACATCATTTTAGGTGCTACTACAAGTTTCTTTGTATCTGTGGATGAGAGGATGAGTTTGTTTTTTTTAAATGGCATTACTACAGTTGCCAAGCATGAAAATGACATGAGCATTAAGGTATAGATCAGTACAGAATTACAGCGACTTTATGGAAGAAATAAACGGTCATGCTGCCAGCAAAATGTGACCCGAGAAATAATGGCAGAAGCTGACTGTGTCTGTCCAGTCTTAGTATGAAAGGATCTTCCCGGATTTACTAAGAAAAATATAGGAAAATATGGAGTACAAGTCTTGTCTGCCAGCAGCTGACTGTGCCGTTCCGGGCTGAGTATGCTATCCCCCTAGACCCTGCGCCCCCCCCCCTCCACCCCCTCCAATTTGATAAACGTTGCAATACGGACGTCAACTCTTCGAGTAAATCATTAAAATATTAAATACGATTGGTTTATACTGAAATGATGCTTTTTGCTTTTTTCTCAAAAGTAGTCAAATGGTACTTAGATCCAGTGCAATTCTGACCCCCTCATTTGAAATAACTAGGACTAAAAATTGACAGTGATCATCACTGCAGTAAATTACATGTATTCCCCCTCACCTGTTCTGATATCTGGATACGTTTGGTCCTGCCAGTCTCTCATATCGGCACGCTCGTGTTGCAGCTGACAGTCGTGACAAAGGTCCGGGCCAAATACCTCGCAGTGAATGGCTCGTCTAGTTACGGACAGAGGAGAGCTGTCTTTTCTCAGTGATCTTGATGATGTCATGGTCTTTGGGTTCATAATTTGTCTGGGCGGTGTGGTGACAATTTGTAAATTCTCCCCGTCCGGAGAGTCGAAGATTCCGTGGGAATGAATTGTGCTGCTGTTATTGTTGTTTGTGGATTTCCTACTCCCGCCTGAACTGTCCCCATAAAACGAATTAGTCTCGTTTACATGGTCTGCTCTTTTGCATGCACGCGAGTCTTCATTTTCTCGAGGCAAAAAGACGCTTAATGTGAGTGTGCCTGTTGATTTCGACATTTCGGTTTTGCCCTCAATCCCGATGTCGGGAACTTCCGTGTTCCGATCCATATGGAGGGGGTTACAGGGTTTAACTTTCCGATTGGGTGGACGAGCAATCTTTGCTGGTTTTATTGCGGCCATACTTCTTCCAGGAGGTCTGGGTGTTTGTTTAGTTGTAACACTTCTGGGTCTATTTGTGTCTATTGGTATTGGAGGTACTAGGCCCCGATCTTTCCAGCTATAAGAGGTTTTTGGTCTTTGTTGCGTAGATTTCCTTTCCAGTCTGTTCTCAGGTTTTTCCCTATCAATGCTAGGTGGAGAAATGGGCATGGCATAATGGTTTTGCCGACACGGCGAACTGGGTTGATTCAATCTGGTGCCTTTTCTCAAATGGCCACTTTGAGCATCTGTATGTGTTAGCATGATAGTCGAGTCATCAGATGGTTTGCTAGCGTGTAAACCGACGGACCTCCATTCTGAGCCTGAAGCTGGCTCTTCATAGCTCTGAGGCATTGCCTGGGTTTGCAGTGTCGCTTCTTTGTCTTTCACAGACCTGTTTGCCACTAAATCTTGAGGAAGACTTTGGTCCCGTTGATCTCCGCATTGCTGGGGGTTAGTTTTGTATATTTTCATTACATCGCCTGTAAGCTGCAGCCGAGCTTGTGAAAGTGGTGTCGCGGGAAGCACTACGTCTCTCTGAGACATCAGTTCTCTTGCTTGATAACCAAACACAATTTTGCGTGACCTAGGGGAATAACTTTTCCTTTGTAACGTTGGACTTCCAGTCCGACTTGAGTTTTCCAACTGCGCGGCAATTTTCTTTCGTTTCAAAGTTTGCGGGTTATTTCTATCATTCAGAAGCTCATCGATGTCTATAATACTCTGCATCTTGGCGTCCGATGACGATGGACGAATTGTGGAAATATTTAAAGGTGGTACATATGTGTCTTTCACCGTAACCTCGTGGCTGTTCTGGATATTATTCATGTCAACAACTGGCCTTTGAAATCTGCCCTGTGTTTCAGTGTTGGACGAGGACGAAGAATTTTGTTCCGACTGAGCAGTTTGGTTTGCCATGGCGTCCACGATAGCTCTAACGAAATTGTACTCATCCTCCAGACTCCGATGATTAGAACACGCTGGCGAGTTTTCTCCCAAGGCTCTGAAAGACGATCCTGATCTCAGTCGGGGAGGACAGAACCGTCTCATCCTGGGGGGATTTTTGTCGTGATGCACCAGACGCTTCAGTCAATTCTCAGAAATGTTCACCAGTCTCAGTATTCTTTGGCGTCTTTCAAAACTTTCAAAATTTTCCCCCTATTGTGGTGATGACTGAGATGTGGAATTGACCATATCCTGGTTACCTGGAGACTGGACAAGAAGAACAATCAGAATCTGTGACAATAAGACTGTTAAAAGAACCCTCCTAGGCGACATGATATGGCTGTTATCACTATCAGGTGCCCTAGCATCTATAATTTAACTTTAACAAACATGCAAAAACGAACGGCCTGGCCTGTCTTGTGTCTTCTGGCACTCTATACTAGGAGATCCACTCACAACTTCACTTTAAATGACTGACTGTCAGACTGACTGAATGACTGACTGATCACTCACTCACTCATTCACTCACTCACTCACTCAAGGAAGCTTAATTTAGAAAACAAATAAATAACCATTACGAATTTAGAAAGAAAAAAAAACAGCAAGAAAAATTTTCCCCACTTTACAAGACACGACATGTCTTGTAAACCGGACATCACAAAACACAGTAAATATTACGTATGTTACGGTGGCCTGCAGAAACAAAAAAGGAGGGGGCGACGGCCCCGGGCCTTCATTTCAGGGAGCATCCAATGAAAGAGTATCTAGGCCCTATACTTGGAGTCCATACAATTAAGGAGTTGACCTCGGGCATAATGGGGCTTCACCAAACTACTGCACACCACTGGTATGTTACATAATAATAATGGTAATAAATTAATATAAATCATGTGTAGATAAACTACATGTGGTTGTAGCAGATATGAAGCAGTTAGATAAGAAAATAAACGAAGCATGTTTGACCTCAGGTCAGGGCTTTGCAAATGTTGCATAAAGACCTGCTGTATTTTCCAGATCATATTTTAATATAAAGATAACGTTTTCACCCATCTGACAGATACTTACTTTGAAATTTTAATGCTTAACTTCCAGCAATGGCAGCGCCATCGAAAGAATCCTTAAATCTTCCAAAGTATTTAACGCGCGTTCTTTACTATTTCTACTTTCCTTTCAGAAGGACACTGACAGTTTTTAGATTACCCCAGCGGCATGGTAGTGCAAACTGTCAGGCCCATGCGTAACGTTTGTTTTTGGGTTATCTCATTTTTAGCCTTTGACTGATAACAGTGACTGTATTAGGTGATAATTTACAACAATTTGCTCTTACTACGTTGCATTTTGTCTGTCTTTTTTTTTAAAGCCAATATCATAACGCTAAAGTATCTTTATCTTCGACGATAAACTACGCCAACTTAGAGCGCTTGCCCGATGCTTAACTTGGACCTTCGTTCTAGTAGTGCTTTACCTCAGTACGTTCTGATTTTGAAATTTCTTGAAAGCCTGTAATATACGACTTGGATAATATAAGAATAGATTGCTTGTCAGGACAAAACATGAGGGTTTCTCTTCCCTTTTCCTTTGCGTTTTATGGTATCTGTTTTTTCGGTATTATTTCTTACGCGAGGCTTTGCTTCACACAACGTTTTCTTTCTGCCATATTTTGACTTTGCTTCGGGGCTTGCTGCGACCCCACAGATTTTCTGTGCTTTTCATAATGTTTTTGGAATCAAGGTAGTAGTCCGAATAGTGATCCATACAAATTTAAATTGGCGTTCAGTTGTCAACCCCCCCCCCCTTTTTTTCAACCCGGCCCCTTTCCCTCATACACTGAACTCTCGCCATGCCACTGCACGGGGGGGTTCTTTCATGGGACCTTCGGTGTATTTTGTCTCTATATCGGGAAATCTTCGTTTCATAAACTTTCACTTTGCCTGGTCGCCTAAATAAATAAGTTTGTCCATTATCATTCCAAAGTGAAGTCCCCCTAGGTCTTGAAACGAGTCAATAATTATTATCTGTCAGTTTACATTAGGACTAGGAGGCTGCTTTTGTATTTCTTTTGTTAACTTTTATCTCGGAATAACTCTCACATTAGCCATTTATTTGCACCAGAAGTAAGAATTCAGTGTTGATATTTATCAAAAACAGGTGCATTGTTATCATCAATCTGTAGGTTTTCATTAGTTCAGTGATCTCTTGCAACACAAATCTGATGATAGTTCAGTAATTTCTTGACACTCCTTCAGAAAATTCAATGAATGAGATTTTCAAAATCAGTGTTGCATAATGTGACAAGCAGAATATCTCAGCTATGCCCGGGTTAACAAACAGCTGCTTTCCTCGACGACTGCATACCTATTAGTTTATGTAACAAAAACAACACTTTAAATATTAAATTTACGTTACCACATCTCAGCAAAAGGTCTTGTTTTTCTTCTTCCGGTTGGTTTCACGACTCATGGCGATTAAAAACTAGCACTGGACACCTCACCAAAGAGCTTATCGTGCCTGTGTTCAATAAGATTTTTGGCTTTGTGCACCTCACTGTTCGGGGGAAAATTTTCGAAAAAAACCCACATTTTATTTAAAATTAAAACTTTGGTTAAGTTAAATTTGACGGGCATCATTTCGAACTTTAAGTAATTTGAAATGTTCGTGATGATACTGAAAATGAAAACTGCAAGTGCTGCAGTTACCGAGAAAACGTGTTAATTTTTTGTTGAAGTCCTCAAATATATTAGACTAGCAGAGGCATCCAAGGTTGCACGGGATAAAACTTGCTTCTGCCATCCTCCTCTTCCGTCTCTCTTTCTCTCCTTATCCCGCCTCCTCATCCTCATGCAGGGAAATCGCACCAAAATTGAACGGGTGTCAAATGCAGTTTCGTATGGGCATTTTGTGCACGACGCATGCTGTTTCTGTTGGGGAAAACCAAAGGCCTTATTGAACACACTATAAGCTCTTTGGGGTAAAACCAGTGACCAGCATGTCTCTGGTGGCACCACAGACTAATAAATTAACCAGACGAAACACGAGCTTCGGGCTGTGTCGTTTTTTTTACGGAATTTCCTGAGCGGCGGCCGTATAACCAACATGGCCGCCGCTCGGGAAATTCCGATTCTAGTTCTATCTGCAGTAGAAATTTCTTTTTATTCGTCAAGATTGGTTGTATTAATTTCTTGGTGCAGAACCAAACTTCCGCGTTCAGTAGACGCGTCAAAATGGTCACCTGTCACCTGTCGGCTTCATCGTCATCGATGTTAGCTGCTACAGTGGATGTCACGACAAAATCTCCTCCACCCAATCCTGTCCTTAGCTTTCCTAGTTAGTTCACTTATTTCCAGCTGGCTGACTTTCTTGATGTTATCGTGATATGTAATGGGTGGTCTTCCTTGTTTTCTCTTTGTTTCTGTCTTTCCTTGAAGGATTGATATCATAAGGGCCGTGCTTTTGTTTCGGGCCGGGTGGCCGATGTATGCAAGTCTTCTTTTATTTATTTCAGATTCAAAATTGTGGCTATGCTGAAGCGTCGGTCGCTACTGTAAACCTAAAATGGCGGATGGTTCATGACCTTTCGCTGTTTTGTGACGTCACACAATGGGATCATCCAGTCTAGGTATTTTATTAGTCTGTGGTAACCAGCATGTCTCCGGTGGCACACTCTAACGAACTGACTATAAAGACCGAACGCGGGCAACACTCGAGGACGAAATGAACCTAAAAAAATCTTCTTTTTTTTTTTTAGAAATTCGCGCTTCAGCGTTGGTAATTATTAATGGTAGCATAGTGGTCTGGCTATCGACTGTAATCTATATAGAAATTCTAGAGCTTGTAATTATTTGCGGATTAGTCAATGGGTGCCATATGTCAGCAGGTCCAGAAATTATACGTAGTGCTGATGTTGAAACAAACACAGCAGTTCAATATTAATGCGAATTCCATGATTTACCTTGTGTAGAAATACACCAGACTTAAACATGTGCATTTTTGTCTCTTCGAGGATTGAAATTTGGTCGGCAAAAGGGCTAAAACGCATAAAATATTATGTCACAAACACATCTCGCATTTCGAACAATTGGAAAGACTCTTACACATAATGAAATTAGGAGTGAGAGAACCATTTTCATGACAAAACCTCAAAAATCGGCAAAATGTCACATACAACAATATTCCAAATACCCCCCTTTATGGTTTGACAAGCAAACTAATTAATTAAGAACATTGTCTGTGCCGTGTCGGAGAGTAAAAGTGTCAGATACCAGTTGATAAGCTTTGTTGCTCGGCGGAATGGTGGGCTGTTTATGCGTTATCTTGAACAATTTACCACTTGTAGAGTAAATGTCAACGCTCTCTGCTGCAACACTTCGGCTTGACAAATCTTATCGTCTTTTTATTAACCTGGCTGTGCTTTCTCTCTCTCTCTCTCTCTCTCTCTCTCTCTCTCTCTCTCTCTCTCTCTCTCTCTCTCTCTCTCTCTCTCTCTCTCTCTCTCTCTGTCTCTCTGTCTCTTTCTGTTGTTTTTTTCTCTCTCTCTCTTACTATCTATCTATCTATCTATCTATCTATCTATCTATCTATCTATCTATCTATCTATCTATCTATCTATCTATCTATCTATCTATCTATCTGTGTGTCTGTCTGACTGTCTGTCTATCTATCAATCTATCTATCTATCTACCATCTATCTATCTACCTATCTATCTATCTATCTATCTATCTATCTGTGTGTGTGTCTGTCTGACTGTCTGTCTATCTATCTATCTATCTATCTATCTATCTATCTATCTATCTATCTATCTATCTATCTATCTATCTATCTATCTATCTATCTATCTATCTATCTGTGTGTCTGTCTGTGTGTCTGTCTGTCTGACTGTCTATCTATCTATCTATCTATCTATCTATCTATCTATCTATCTATCTATCTATCTATCTATCTATCTATCTATCAATCTATCTATCTATCTATCTATCTATCTATCTGTGCCCCATCTGTCAGCCCGACTGCTTGTCTGTCCAATAACTTAAAGTGGGTGTAGCACTGAAGTAGGACACATAAATACATATTGTATAAATATCTATTCAAGCTACGTGCACTGGTAACCCCATGTTGGAACCAATGTGGGCAATCTTTGCATTACCCCCTAACTTACAAGCCTAAAAGTCCCACTATGATAATGTCGTTGTCCAAACGACTTTGCCAGTTCCGCCTACCATACAAATGATTTGCGCTGACTACAGTATTATGTTTCATATTATGGTCTCTGTTGACTTTATGCGATAAGCCTGCCTGGTAACCCTTATGACACGATGTGTAGCAGCCTAAGAATATAAGATTGAAAAGCCAAGTCCAATTTGGCAAGAATGTGTATACAGACATACAAGGAGCACGGTCTCTTTGAATAACAATTGCATTAAAATAATGAGAGGCGTCAGATACGAATATTGATCAAATAATATCCAGTAGGTAAAGAGCAGTTAGGCAGGTCTCTAGTTTCAGGTAATTCGCGACCGTATTTGTTTGTTTGTTCTATCTCCATTTTCTAAAAAAACTGGAGATATTTTAGTCTGTAGAAGAGGTATAACAAATGCACACTCTGATATTTGTTTAAATTGTGTTGTGGCACTTATCAAATTATTTCATAGTTCCAGTTTATTCCAACTCCTTACCGTAATACCAAAGCCGCCAACGTTTAACGTCGAATTTCTCAGCTGTGCAAAAAGTGGAACAAGCAAGAACTAAGGGCCGCGAATTACCCCAAGAAAACACGAAAACACCCACCTTTCGACGAGCTCTGCGTGAAAAGAAGACCTACCTTCGCCGACATAGCCATGCTCTCTGATCTTGATCACGAAGGAGATAGAATCAGGCAGGTCTCTAAGTTTATTCGATCTCCCCCAAGCAATCTTCAAACTAATTTCCGAGGAGTTCATTATTATGCATGAGGGCAAAAGAGTTGTGTCTGACAGCAATCATATCTGGAATGTCAGAAATCTCAGTGGCAAATCGCGGCCTTAGTTCTTGTTTGTCCCATTTCCACTTTTTGCTCAATTAAGAATTTCGATCTTCAATGTTTGCGGCTTTAGTGTTATGATAAGGAGTCAGAATAAATCGGAACGGTGAAACAGTTTGATGAGTGCCACAACGCATTTTAAACGAGGTGTCAAAGTGTACATTTGTTACACCTTTTCTACATACTAAAAAATCTCGAGTTTTTCAGAAAGTAGAGACAAACCAAATTAGGTCACGTAATTTGGAATGTCAGAAACCTCCCCAGAAAATGACTTTAAAAAAGTCATCAAGAAACATTAGAATCCCAGAAATTACAAAAAGTTCTATTGTTTTCTGTCTACTTCATTTATGAAAAATTTTACATGAGCAAAAAGCAGTTACATTTAGGCTGTTAGCGTACTGATTCAAGTCTGCTATGCATCTGTTTCGTCTCTGTGCGCGAAGTTTCTCTCTCCGTCACATGACTCAAGACGGTTTTGACGCACCAGAACTAGTGAGACTAGACTTGTTCCATCCGTCTCGCCAGTGAGCGACCTCCCGTTTAACTCCATAGTCCACATCTCATACTGAAACTAAGACAAAACAGACTTGACTCGGTGCGTCATCATTGTTATGGTAAAGGTGCCAAAAAAGCGCTCGGATCTCGACGCAGTAACTCATAATTGGATGATTTAGACTGACAATGATTAAGTATTTTCGAAGTTGGCTGTTGTTATCAGTAGGGCCTACTTACGCACCCAAGCATTTTGTGCTAGGAGCGCGTACGTATACGTACCCATCCCTAACCCCGTCCTTATCCTCAACCTTAAATCTTATCGAATCCCTAACCATGCCCTCTCCCCTTTCAGCCAAAAAACAGGCGGAAAACAAATTGAAAATGTGAAAGAAGAATTAATTAATAGTTAATTAAAGCTGTTGTTAGGAGCATTTCGGGAGGAGAGCTCTCCAGCTTTGGAGTCACAAGAGGCTATAAAATACGAACCCCCAGAGCAAAAAACCTGGGGGAAGCAGGTACTTGTAATAACAATCATTTTTCGAAAGGCATGGAAAGAACAATTTGAAACCGCATAAACTGCCCGTTCTTTACAGACTAATCGCCAATATCTTTCAAATCACCTGGAGGATCTGTCGCACTTCAAGAAGAGGGTAAATTATATAAATTATTCAATACAATGCCTTTCAGCTAGACTCTGCGACGGGGCACCTATCTTTTACACAAGGCATAAAAAATTTTGATCTATTAATAATGGAGTTTACTGAGTTTTTACAAGAAGATCCAGTCAATTGATAAAGCGAACTCTATTCAAGAGAAAAGATCGATAGGTTTCCCTTAATATCTCCGGTTTCAAATGAAGACGAAAGCATTTTAAACCCGGATTTTTCCCCGAGGGTGATTGTAGGGAATGGAGAAGAATACACGTCGGGGTAAACTATGAAAGGCTGTAAGAACATCTCGACGTAACAAAACCCAATGGAGGAAGCGGGAAAAAAATTACTTTAGGCCGGGCTACACCGTGCGCGTGTTTGCCGATTGCAATGTAGACCAGCAAATTCAGGCGCGGGGCAGCAACACCCCCCCCCCCCCCGCAAACACAGGTCATCGGCTAAGGGATTTCTCGTTCTATCGAACACTGCCATGGGTGCTGCAACCTCTGGACTGTGCACCCTAACCCTAACCCTAACCCTAAAATGACTCTGAACGTCACCGAAAATCCCTGGGATGTGGGTGTGTTGCTGCCCCGCTCCCGAATTTGCTAGTCTGCACTGCAATCGGCAAACAGGCACACCGTACAGCTGCGCTTTCGATTATTATTATATCGTTACTGCAATCTAGATACACTGTTTTCTATAAGTTTTTTTTAGCAAGAGCCGCCGCAAGTCACGACTCGTAAAAACAAGAAACCTGCTATTAAAACATGTAAATATAGTCCTTTCTATTGATATATAACACTTCTATATTTATTTAACAGGGCTAAGAAACAGTAGGTGGAACTATTCCCTTATTGAAGAAAACAAGGTACTGAGACGGGTTGACGAGCTGTTTTCGCTACCTACGAGTTTCACAAAATCACAAGACCATTGTCAAAGAGATAAAGGTAGCCAACAACAACAAAACATGCGATTCTGTTGCTTTTCCGGGCTCGACTTTTCTGCTGTGCTGGCAAAACAAGAATGAGAAAAAAGTTTTTCCCCATGTCATTGTTGTCCTTCTATGTCCTTGGTTGGTCTTCCAGCCGACTACAATACCTCACTAACATACGACGTGAGATTTACGGCTGACCATAATGAAAAGACACCATTGATACCAATGCGATCAATGAAAGTTTTGGCCCTCAGCTACTTACAAAACATGAAAAATGCCTTAATGTCCTCCATTCTTTTTTTTGTCACGCCAGAGAACGTATAGATTTCGAACACAATGATGTTAAAAGAATCCAATTATCCTTTCACTTTTCATACCTCCTGGACATTTCTAGTATTGTATACGCGATGATGAATGATAGCTTATCTATGACATTCGGACAAGATTAAGAAGTGAGAACAGTCTTATTTCTTTGTGTAGCAAACTGCATAACATCGATTAAAACTAGGTTCAGGCTACTTGGAACATGTAATTAAATTATTCACAAAATATTTTTTTGTTACGAACTTGTGGCGAGTTTCCAAAAAAAGTAGCTAGAAACTCATGGGGGAGCCAGACAGCAGAGAGTCTTCAGAGAAGAAACCCCCCTGTTCAAGTGTTTCGGCCCTGAACTCCTTACACTCTTATTATGGTCAATTTAGTAAACCTAATCCTACCCTCAACCAGACCCTAAACCTTTACAAAAAGATTCATTGTGCAAACAGAACCAGCCACTCCGTAGAAAATTAACAGAGATCGCCATCTGGGTGGGGGACTACAGCAAATGTGTATTTGCGTCTGTTTTGATTCAATGTGCGAGGTCTCACTTTCCGCCAGCAGCCTCAGGACCGTTTTGACAGTGAGACAGACAGACTTGTTAAGTTGTTTAGGTCTCGCTAGTACGAGAAGTTTTGTCTAACTTCATAGTTCACAGCTCACGCTAGAACAGAGACAAAATAGTCTCAACTCGTGCTTACGAGTCAGTTCTTTCTTAACTAAAAGTTAAATCCTCACTAACAACATCCAGACCCAAAAATAAAGAAAAATGCATCGGTATAATGATAACTTCAATACAGTTTGTTAAGACCAGGGCCGGAGTAAGACCTTTAGGGGCCTCTAAGTATTTAAATGATTTTGGTGTCCCCATCTAGTGCATGTGTAATTCAACATATACAGAAACAAAAAAAAATTAAAAATAAAAAGGCGAGTCTTATACGCCAACAAATACTTTAATTTTTTCGTTTACTGTGGGGATCCCTTTTGTGGCCCCTAGTTCAGCCGCACCATTTGCAGTTTTGCATTATATAGTCCATTGTCAATCTGGCATTAAAAATGGCCTGTGATGCCCCCCTTCCCTTGATGCCCTAAGCACGTGCTTAGTTTTGCTTAATAATTCAGCCTTGGTTAAGACACCCAAAAATAATTTAACTTGCTACCGAGTTTGTTGCCAGAGCGGGGTTTAGCGCCCAAAAATCTGATCAACCAGGAGTTCCGTGAAAAAAAAAAACTATTGGCACTGCTTTTCATCATTTAACGAACTCATCCATATATATATCCTAAATGATTATGATTTGTGCACTTGTGCAGATCCCAGAAATCCAGTACCTTCTTACATGCATGTCACAAATCACAGGAATAGAATCCCAAAAATAAATACATAAATAAATACATGTAAATAAATAAATAAATACATGTAAATAAATAAATAAATAAATAAATAACAAGATTTTGTTCAAGAGAACAAATTAACAACATTAAATTAGAGCAATTAGGTATGTATGATGACAAACATTTGAACGTGTATGTCATAAAAGGAATAAATTAATTATCCCAAATGAAAGCAACGTAACAGATATTTACCGCAATAGTCATTCATTCGAGTCCGATTGCAAACAGCCACCGTCCTGTCTCGTACTGGAACGTCAATAAACAACGAATTTCTATATTATTGTATGTGTAATTGCTAACAATGTCCGACACTCAAATCAGTGTCCATTTCCACACCTGGCTCTTAAGAAAAGGCTGATCTCTTTACTTCCATGTTAATCCAACCATTCCGGGCTCAAACTTACCCAGTCAGTAGAATCAAGATTGAGATTAATATCTAAAAAAGTACCCCTTCAGGGCTTTTTCCCCTTTACGTTATGGACTGTTGACTGGATTAGACCCCCCTTCAGTTTGTTCAAGAATTGGATAAGTTTATGACGGGCGGTGTATGAGTCTTGGGGAGACGCAGGATCGATAAAGCGTGTTATGAGGGCTGGTGCCTGTCAGCTTCGTGACTTTCGATAGGAGACGTATAGGTTTACCTTATTGGGATTTAGGCTGTATTAATCTGAAGGACTTGCAAACTTTTACCCGCTCTATAAATACATTATGATATTTGCGTGTTTCGTCTACGTTAGTGTTTCTAAAGATGGGGCTCACTCCCCACCGGTGGGACCTGGCAATAATTTGGTGGGGCGTGGGACTTCAGAATGGGACATAGAGACTTTTCATAGAAATCTTAATTTCATACTACATAGTGTATTATTTTTAGCCTGACTGTATAGATAAGCTATTGTTTGTTTAATGTCCTGTTGGTGGTTTCCTTGTTTAGCTCGGATTTTAATAAAAACTTCTTTGGAATTCATACATATTGAATATATAAATATTCTTAAAATCATTTTGTATACTGTACACTAACTTTGTCCGATCACAATGAGGCGCACGTGTTTTTTTTTTGTTTTTTTTTTAAAGTGGAAGTGGGGGGGGGGGGTTGAGAAACACTTCACTAGGCCATGGTGGTTCCCAGAGTCCCACACCACACTCCATCTCTTGTAATCCCCGCCCCCCCCCCCACCTCCCCCTCCTCCTCATTATGAATTATTACCTAATTATATGTACATTATCTTTTCATTTATTTTTTTTTATTTTTTTTTTTGCAACATTATACCTTTTCTATTTTAAATTTTTCAAAAGAATATGCATCACTCTTGATCATAATTATTTGAACTGGCCGTTACGTGCCTATAATGAACTTGAATTTAAAAAAATTGTAATAGCTATAATTATGAAATGCCACCCGAGTATCGTATTAACATGGGCACTCTTTTGAAATCTCTTTCTGAGGAGCTAGCTACGTACAATTATGAATTATGGTAATGAACTGAGAAGTTTTGCTCTATTTTTTGTTGTTGTTGTTGTTGTTGTTTGTTCAACTAAAATGTTGTAGGATTATATATATAAAAATTGAATGTAGACGATTTATCTGATGAAACAAGCCAAATAGTCCTTGCAAAAATAATGTCACTGAAGATTTTCAAACATGAAGGCTTGGTCGTGCACATTCATCATTCACTTGTACTTCAACTGAAGCCAAGCGAAGGAAAAACATGCATGGCAAAGAGGGCTCAAAAAAATTCTCTAAAACTCTAAACTCGAGCTTACGTACATTGTGGATGGCTCCTTTTGCAAAAACGGTATCACTTTTTATTTTTCAAAATTTTTAAGTAGGGCAAGGGGTGTGAGTGCAAGCGTGCATGCGCGTATGTGTATTTGCTTGAAAAGGGAGGGGGAGGGCCCAAAGGCAGACTGTTTTTTCAGGGGTGGGTGGGTGGGGGGGGGTCAGGAAGGGGTAGCCTAATGCCCAAACAATATTGAACTCTTAGTTCGCGACTTAGTTGAGTTTACATGTTTTGTTTTTTTTTAACGAACGCGACACAATGACGTGTGAGTTCGGTGAACAAAAGTCTCCTTACACACTTGCTACAATCTTGCTACATTCTGCAGAATAATCAGAACATTAAAAAAATATTATTGTCTTTGCATTCTGCTCTGCTTCGTAATCCGAACTGCTCACACCGTTTAACATTTTAACCCTCAGTACGTAAGAATGGGTTTCACTTCGGTAATTAACTAGTAGTGTAGTCTGACAGAGAAACACTACTTAACGCACCATTATTATCTACTGGACAAAGCACCCGGAGTTCCTCAGAACAAACCTGCCTTTTTCCTCTGTGTGTGTGTGTGTGTGTGTGAGAGAGAGAGAGAGAGAGAGAAAGAGAGAGAGAGAGAGAGGGAGAGAGAGAGAGAGAGAGAGAGAGATTTGGCCGGCAAATGTTGAGATATGAAACAAGCAGTGAATCAGAACAGAGTTATAGATTTACTGCATGTACCTACATTGTCTTTGTCTTTGTCAGACTTGAATCGCTTCTCTCTCACCCTCTCTTTCTCTGTCTCCACCTCTCTGTCTCTCTCGACTCTCTGTCTGTCCCTCTCTCTCTCTCTTTGTCTGTCTCCACACCTCTGTCGCTGTCCTCTCTGTCTCTGTCTGTCCCTCTCTCTCTCTCTCTCTCTCTCTCTCTCTCTCTCTCTCTCTCTCTCTCTCATTAAAAAAAAAAAGCAGTGCCACGTTTTTTTATCCGTCTAAATCAGTCTGGTTGATGGATGGATTGGCTGTCTGGCTGATCGGTTGACTGACCAATGCATGGTGCTCCTAACACCCTCCCGTCTACCCCTTCTTCATGCCACTATTGCACCCCTCTATATGCCACTATAATGTACGTACAAAAGTTAGCAAAGGTTTACAACACTATTTAAAGTGGGGTAGAACACCCAATGATCTATATAATATAATAAGACACAGAATACCGAGACGGACGGACCATTCCTTCTTTCAAGTTATATTTATTATGTCCACAACTTGTGCGCGTATAAATACGGTACTACTACCAGAGCTCTGTGGTACCAGTCTTTTTCGTTCAATTAAGAATGGGCGTGGCGCGAATTGTTTCATTGGCGACATGGATGATACGCGCGCAAGTCGACGGACGAAATTTGACGAAATTGAACAGTCTCGGTATCCTGTGTCTCGGATAATAGCCTAGATAATATCAGCACGTCACTGAAGCCATCATACGTCTTCTTAAACCTATCAATATCGGCCCAGCATTGCTGAGAAATCTTTACAACTCCATAAGTTGTACGTATTTAATTCTCAATTAATTATTTTGAACTGCAATTGAATGTCATAATTTAGATTCACATCGGCTCTCTTAAATGGTTAATGTAAATGAAAAATGGTTTTGCAAATTTCATATAGACAAGATTTCAGAAATCCAGCTTTCGTGATTTTAGTAACCAAAAGGTTAACTGAACTCGAAGACGACAACTGACACAGGAAAACAAAAGGACTTAAGTTTACCATACCAATATTTCGTGAAACCGAGGAAATCGGGAGTATGTTGAGCTCAAACAGATATCCCGAGTTTTCTGTGAGTTTTGTATTTACAATGGCCGAAATACCCGAGACATAAGAACTGTGTTCACCTTGACGTCACAGCCGGGTATAAAATCGAAGCGCGCCATTGTGAATTCCTATTTCATGCACTTTGACATTTGCCAGACGAATGTGAAGATTCGAAACAACAGTGAATCAGAACCACAGAGCTGTACAACAGCTATCTATAAAGCTCTGTGATTGCAACCAAGTTATAGATGGTAGTGCAGAATAATACCTACTTGAGCTCCAATGTAGACTTACTCATAATTTGCAAAATTCACGCTACGAATTTGCAACAAGCGGCCACCCAGAACAGACAGTGTCATAATACTATAAAGAATACACCTGGTCTGCTCAAAGCGAAAAAAAGCTACAACAGAATCAACACTTACAAGTTTCAAGTTTCAAGTTTAGTTTATTATAGGCCTGGCGGCCAATTCAGAAACACACAAGAATCAAAGGCCGCCTATCAAGGTAAGTCTGATTTAATTTCATAAATATCCAATTTGGTGATCCTTTCTCATGACACAAGTGACGAAATATCACAAAGAGCAGGACCCGCCTTGTACATCTTGAAAAGCGTTGGCTTGTTTTAAGAACAGTAGCCTACACGAGATGATGAAAACGCATCATATTTTATTTGTATCGCAAAAGGCTGTTTGTTAACAGTACAGCCAGCGTTTGAGCGAAGTAGGCCTAAATTTACATAAATTTCAAACACCGGTAGAAGCCCAAGTTTGACTGCTTACTTGGAGCACTAGAAATTGTAGCCTACCAGTTTACAATGGAAGTTGAATAGGCTGGGTCATGCGTATTATCAATCACAAGGCAAATCAATGTTCCCCTATAATAAAGAAAGGGCGCTGCTTGAGACCCTCAGAAATTTTGCATTAGGAAGTTTGTGTTTTCGACCAGAAAATGCGCGTAGGTTAAATCAAAGATAAGGGGACAAGGTGGTCTAGAGGCAAGGTGCTCGCCTCTCATGCCAAGGGTCCCGGGTTCTAAACCCGGGCAGTGCAGGTATGTTGGAAATTGGATTTTTCTCGTGTTTTCAAGTCCCTGGTCCTATTGGGGGGTAGGATCGAGTAGTTCTTGGAAATTGGATTTTTCTCATATTTTCAAGTTCCTGGTCCTATTGGGGGGTAGGATCGAGTACCTAGTCTTCTCGGATAAGGACGAAAAAATTCGGAGGGCCCGTGTGCACGTTGCGCACGCTAAAGATACCTTGGCAGTTGGAAATCGTAAAGAGCAGGCCGAAAGGCCGCTGCCCGGGCAAAATTGAAATTAATAGTTTAAAATTTATCCATATCATCTCCCCCCCCCCCCCCCCCCGCCAGAACAAGAAATAATAAAACAAGTAAAGTGAGGCGTAAATGCCAAGGGCAGCGAACCTCCTAAAATAGACCTCAAAACAAAGACCCTCAGAAATTTTGCATTAGGAAGTTTGTGTTTTCGACCAGAAAATGCGCGTAGGTTAAATCAAAGATGATAGGATGAGACACTCCCTCCTTCGCACCTCTTTAAAAAAAAATTAAAAAATTGTGCACACATTTTGCACCCTAACGGGGGCGGGGCCTTTGGCGCACAGCATGAAAAGGTTTGTTGTTATGATAAATTGGGAGGACTTCCGAATGCGTTCCATAACTCGACAAGTGCATAGGCATTGTCAGATTGATATGTAATGACGTGAGGGCCTAGTCAGTTTGTATCATCGAGGCCGTAGGCCGATGTTCGTCTGGGCAGTAGACAGATTGACATATCGGGGAAAGCCGCCGGGGTAGCTATGTACTGTTTTCACTCGGGCTATGGAACGCATTCGGAAGTGATTCCGAGAAAATAATGATGCTGGTTTGTTACATTGCTACTGCCACTAAAAAGAAAGAAAAAATAGCGAGTGAAGCGAGTATAGTTGAATTACAAAATGACGTCAGTCAAGGTCTGCAGCGATAACTGAACAGTGAACAAAATTCAATATTTTCCCTATTTGGCCTTGTAAAATACTGCATTGTTCATTACTTCCGTGCATTCACCGCCAGGTGGGGGTGCGAAATCTATGCACTCAAAAAGATCTTGTTTCTAGTATCTTTGTTTAAATCACGCCAGAGAAAAGGAGGGGAGTTTTGCATTAGGTTATCTGAGTTGAGGGTTTCACTTACAGATGATATTATGAGGTAGACTTCGAACAGGTTTGATAACAGATTTGACGAGAGCAAAAATGTAGGTGCCCCTTGAGTTCAAATTTACCAGAAATTTAACAGGAGCAAATTATCTAAGTAGGTTTTCATGGCAGAAGCTAGGCCCATCTGACTTAGATTTTAGGGGGAGAGCGGGTCCTGAAATCGACCTTTTGATTCAAAGTATAGATTTTTAGTTTGTGTTCTTGAGAAACTCCGAAATATGATAAAACCCAGATTTTTTTTTCACTTGACAAAGACGAAAGCCGAAAATTTTGTATATTTTCTGTCTTCTCTTTAGTTTGCTTTGTATCGTTTGGGTTTTATTTCTCACGTGGAGCTTCGCTATATGCAACTTTTTCTTTTTGCCCAATTTTGACATTGAGAAAGTTCGGCCATTTGAGATCACAAATGTACAAGAACGCGCCAACCGGCAAGATACGTGTCCGCCGGACACTTGATTCTATGATTTGTAGGCGTATTTTATTACCTGCGCTAGGATTCATTTTTTATTTTTTTTTATTAAAGACTGCCACCCACCTTAGGGCACCCTACACACACTGTAGTTTGGATTGAGACTTTATCGTGTCTGTTTGCCTAATAACCCCTGCCTAATAACCCCAGTCAGCAATGTTGTAGTTGAGAGGATATTCTCTCACGTTGGCTAACATCTGTTAATACAAAGACCAGAAACCGAATGCAACTCAATTTTCTTGAAATGGATCTGGAGCTTTTTTTGCTAGTATTGTTGTTTGACTTGAACTGCTGATTCCAATCTGGCAACCCCCAAACATGGCGGCAGAGTTCAAGTTGTTCACGCTATGGGATATTATTCTAGATCTAGAAGCTAGATCTAGATCTAGATATAGAAGAAACAATTTTCAGCAAGACTTTTTTTTTTTTTTTTAGTTTTTTTTTTTAATTAGGCCTGACAGATCTCAGGATCTAGTCTAAATCTACTTCCTTGAAACTAAAATTTACCCAGAAATACTTTTGGCAAGTGACACTCAGAATGAAACAATTCTTCGGATTAGGCTTATTTCCACAAGAATGTGTCAGTTTTCCAAATGATATGGCATTAGATTTAACCTTAGAGCTAGTCCGTCAATTTCATTAGGTACAAGGCCAGTATTTGCTAAGCCTATTCCTTTTTTGTTGAAAGGAAAAATTGGACAAAACCTTAATTCATTACCATTTATAATCGCAAGACATCATACAAATTTTCCTATGTTTTGTTGCAGAGGCAGTTGTCAGAGACTGAGCCATGCACACCACTTTGCTATGACATATGAGGTTTGAACTTGGCATCAGAAGAATTCACCAGAAGCTATCAATTCAAACCTGCACAGGTGACATTGTCAACCTCAGTCAGTGTGATAGATTCTACAGCTTGATTCAGTGAACTTGAGATACTGATTGTTGATACCTGAAAAATGGCAACAGTAAGTAAAGTACTCTTTCAGCCTATCACAACTCAGTTCAAAGGCATTGCATCAAGACAGTTGAGAACATCACTTGATCAGGATTTCTTTTGTAGTAGGTTCTTTCACTCTAGTCGTTGCTTTAGAATGACAAGGTTGCAACTCCCTCCCATCAACTTTTGAGAAATTGTGCTCATAGCCTTTTGAGAAGTTTTTTGTTCTTTTTCTTTTTAGTAATACTTAGTCTATAAATTACACACCGGATCAGCTTAATATTTTGACTCACAACGGAGAAGGCATAGTGTGAAGTGTGTACCTCAGTTCAGCCAAAAAGTGAAAATATAGAACCTTGTCATTCGAGGATTTAATGCTGAGGATGGTAGTGGCCTGGTTCTGGTATTTGCTAGTATTGTTTGGCTTAAATTTAAGATCAGGCAGCCTAGAAACTCAGCGGGAATTTAATGAAAACTATGGTGATGACATGCGGCAGAGTTCAGGCGATGGGAATGAAAACTTAATCCGCAACAAGATGTTTAGTTCTTTTTTTAAATTAGTAATGAAACTAGGCCTAATGGATTTCACAATCTAGTCTAGATCTATTTCCTTCAAACTGAAATTTATCCAGAAAAACTTTTGGCAACTGACATTCAGAATGAAATTCCTGGTCTTAGACAGTTGATAGATCTAGATGTAGTCTAATTCTTTGGAATTTTGCACAAATTATTTCAGTTTTCCTAATATCAGATATGGCATTAGATTTACAAGTAGTCAAGAGGTGGTCTTTCCATTTCAATCGGTACATGGACTGTATTTCGATATTTATAAAAATTTATGTAATATATCCATCGTATTTCTTTTCATGTTTAAAAAAAATTGAATAAAACTAAACTTTTTAATTCATTACCATTTATAATTGCAAAACACTATACAGGTTTTCATTTTCCCTGCTTTGTTCCACAGGCAGTTGTCAGATGACTGAGCCACACACGCCACTTTGCTATGAAGTATGAACTCATAGCATCAGAATTCACCAGAAGCTATTATTTCAAACCTACACAGGTGACATTGTCAACCCCAGTTGACGTGATGGATTCTGCAGCCTGATTGTGTGAAATATTGCTCCTTGATACTCAAAAAATGGCAACAGTGAGTACAGTACTCTTTCAACCTAAGATTATCACAACTCAGTCTAATTCTTAGGAATTTCCATCAAGTTGTTTCAAAATTTTCCTAATGATATGGCAGATGACTTGAGCATTCCATTTTATTAGGTACATGACCTGTATTTGAAAATCCTATTCTTTTTTTTTTTTGTTGTTGAAAAAAAATTGAATATATAACATTTATAATTCATTACCATTTATAATCGCAAAACATTTTATACAAATTTTCCTTGCATTGTTTTGTTGCACAGGCAATTGTCAGACAACTGAGCCACACACACACCAATTTGCTGTGAAGTTGAACTCTTTGGCATCAGAAGAAATCACCAGAAGATATCCTTTCAAACCCTGTGTGACATTGTCAACTTCAGTCAACATGACAGTTTGTTCAGCCTGATTGTGTGCAGTACTGGTCCTTGGTACCTGAAAAATGGCAACAGTGTGAGTACAGTACCCTTTCAACTTAAGATTATCACAATTCAGTCTAATTTCCACAAGTATTTCAGTTTTCCTCATGATGTAGCATTAGATTTAGTCTAGAGCTTTAAACATTTTTCATTAGGTAGATGGCCTGTATTTGATAATCCTATTCCATTTTTTAGTTGAAAAAAAAACTGAATAAAACTAAACCAGTTAATTCATTACCATTTATAATCGCAAAACATTATACAGATTTTCTTTGCTTTGTTTTGTTGCACAGGCAGTTGTCAGAGGACTGAACCACTCACACCAATTTGTTATGTGAGGTTGAACTCTTTGCATCAGAAGTAGTTACCAGCAGATATCCTTTCAAACCTGTGTGACATTGTCAGCTCCAGTCAACGTGACAGTTTGTTCAGCCTGATTGTGTGCAGTATTGGTCCTTGGTACCTGAAAAATGGCAACAGTGAGTACAATACTCTTTCAACCTAGTGTCAACTGTCAAAACACCTGAGAACATCACTTGATCTGGATTTCTTTAGCGATAGTTTAACACAACTCAGTTCGAAGACATTGTGATAAACCAGCTGAGAGCATCACTTGATCTGGATTTTTTAGGAGAGCAGGACAACTTTCTCAGCATTCAAGACTTGGACAGTGCATTAGTTAGTGGTGTTTTTCTTTTTTGTTTTGTTTTGTAAATTTACTTGAACATAGACTATTCACCAGAGAGGTTAAACCATTTCTCCCAAATGAAATGGTCAGGAAGAGAATGTAATATTGGCAACTTGTACCCATGATGCAAAATTGACATAGGGTTTATTTCCATGTCTGTGAGGTAGTTGTAAACCATGGCTACCACAGGAATTCTGACAGAGTAAACAGGTTGGGGATACTGTAATACTCTTGATTTGAGATGGTTCTTAAGCCAGAATTTGAAAATGACTAGTAAAGCGGTCCATCAGATTCAGTCATCAGCAAGCTTTTTTTTTTTTTTTTAGCATTTAGGGTATTTAGTGATTTCCAATATTATAACCATGCTGGAATTGGAAAGTGCAGGGTAACTGTTGAATTGTCATCATAAATCTGACTGATGGGGAAAATGCAGTTTAATGAATACATCATCGGGTTCTAGAAAATTTGAAACATATCACATGCATATTCTGCAGCTGGGGATAATGCAGTCAGTGCAGCTGAAAATATTTGAGTACAAATTTGCTCATGTATTTAAATGCATTAGAATGCGATCAAGATAATATAATTGGTTGTGGTATATTTGAATATTCAAAATTCAAAATGTGAGACATTATCTAACTTCAGACTAATAACTTCATCGCTGACTTATAGCACAGAAGGAAGTAATAAAGGTATAGACACAATACAGTGAATAGGCTGATAAAGGTGATATTGGGGTGGAAGTATTAATAAGTAGTTTTCTAACTTTATGGCTTTGGATTCATAGGTGTGAGTCAGTGCAATAGAAATATGGAAGTTTATTGTCATTTCTGAAGGAAAATTAGAACCTGTAAATCTTGGGGGTAAACTTATCCTGACACGTGATTGAGCTGTCTTGGACAGCATGCCATTATTTTCAAAGGAATAAATGATTAAACTTACAAAGAAGGCAAGGCAAGTGATTTTTCCCAACAAAGGCTAGGAGGTGCCATTTCCTTCCATTCCTTAATAAGAGGTTGAGATTGCATATGTAGGAGTAGAACAACCATGAAGGGATTCACATCCCTTGAAACTTAATCTTTGAGGTAAAGCTGGTGATTTTGTTTTGTCAGTTGTGATCACATCAAACTGTAGGATTCATTTTGGTGTAGTGTAGATTGGACAGAATGAAAGGACAGGTTTCATATACTTTGTCATAAGTAAAACTACATCTTTTTTTGTGTCAGGTCAGTGAAGGCCTCAGATTTTCCAATCCTTTTATTACCAAATGGCATGTTCTAATTGTTTTCATATCCAGGACTCAGCAAACTTTCAACCTCATCAGTAACTGTAAACTCATTTTTGTAATGAACAAACTTATTCTGTTTACAAGTTTTCTGGTCTTTCAATTCAAGAAGATAATTGCGTTCATGAGTACAACTCATAATAGTGGCTTTATGTAGCTGTGGCAAACCGTGTTCAAATTTGAAATGTCAGACAAAAATGCAGGATTTCTGTGCAGTGAATTATGGTTCATTTCATCTACAAATGGTTCCCAGATCTTGATGAAATTTTCCTAAGTTTGAAACCTTTTTTCAAAGTAAACTGAGCTAATTTGGGAAGTCTGAGGTCTTCATTGGTACCAGTATGACAGTAAAATGGTACTATCCTGTGTCTGTTGACTGAGCTGGCAGTCCCATCAAAGGATCCTGTGAAATTGAGTCAGTCAGATGTTTCAGTCATAATGACAATTTTATCAACTTTAATTGGAACAGAAAAGAACTAATTTTCACAGGATTCTACACCCAGCACCTCCAGGGTAGGAATTCTAAAGTTTTTTTTTCAGGATTGTAAACTAGTTTTTGAAAAAGATGTGAAAAGAGATTAATTTTAAGTTTGGGAATTGAAATGTATTAGGTCCACTTCCATCTGAAAAGCTATTTTATGGAACATTAGTAAAGAAATACCCTGGAGGTTATTATCAATTACATTTGGTCAGAGTTTTGAAAAAGTTTTTTGTAGAATTTTAAATCATAAGAAATATGAGTAAAAAGCTGTAGACGTAAGAGATTAAACATTTTGGCATCAGGTTATCATGTACATAAGATACTCTTAAATTTGGCCAGAGTTTGAAGAACAAGTTAGTGTCTGTGAAACAATAGAAATCTGGAGGATTTGAATATAGGTTAAAAAAACTTTTAATAACTATACTAGGGAAACATTTAGCCTTTTTGAGTATATATCCGTTTGCCAGCCGGAGGCAAAAAAGATACAGCTGGGGAGGAGGAGGGGAGGGGGAGAGACAAACAAGGAGCTATGGATACAGGTGAAAAAAATAGTAGACAAATACACAAGACAGGCTGGTGCTTTGTGTTTTGCCATTTGTTGAAAGGCAAGAATGAAGATCGGCAGATCCTCAGGTTAATGAGATGGAGGATAAGGGGTGCAAAGAAATGGAACTTTAACAGGAAAGGAGCTTTGAGTTACTCATGGGGAAAAATTCTTCCCGTAAACCTGGGATTTGCAAGATAGTTTTTAATTTGGACCTTTATTTGGCTGTGTAAAGTTTATTCTGGATTTGGTCTGGGTTGTAATTTTTTTCCTCTCAAAATTTGGAAATTCTCACCAAAGTGGTCGATTTATCTGTAGTGACCCATTGTCCAGCGAGGCCCCCTTGTTTGTGATTGTGGTCAAGTATGTTTATGTGCGTGACTCTGTTGTTTCTGTGTTGCCCTGTCCCTTGCATGTAGCACAGGATACAGGGACGTAAACAGTTTTCTGACAATCTTGGTTCTTTAGCTGTTTAGGATCAAGTGATTTTTCTGAATCGAATGAAGTTGAAGTTAAGATACTTCAGTAGGCACCCATACTGGCAGATTAGCACTCATTTACTCTTTCTTTCTTTTCCTTTCTATGTATATATATATAGCTTTCGCTGTCTTTCTTTCCTGCATGTATATATATATCTTTTCTTTCCCTTCTGTCTATATGTTTATATATGTATATTATCTTTCTCTCACTCTCTATCTACATATGTATATATATTATATCTTTCAATCTATCTACATGTACATATTTCTTTCATTCTCATGTCTCTCCATCTTTCTCTGGAAATATATTAAGACTAATCTGACCTAGTTCACACTGAGAGTTGCCGGTTCATTCATTGTCAGAAAATTAGTTACGTGCCTGTAAGAGACCTCGTCTGGCATGAGAATGGGGAGCTATTAAGGAAGGAAAGGTTGTCGGCGGCGGTTCCCTGATTTCTTGTCTATCGGTGGGACCCAGACCCGGACCTTCAAAGATAATCGATCTGGAATGTTCTATCACCTGCAGGTCAAAGGGTTGCCCTGGCGCCCGAAGCTCTTTGCTCAATCAGATGGGAGGACATTGTCCAATGGTGATATTAGACAAACATTTTGAATAGGCTGAAAAGGGGATGAATAGATAACCTTGTTTTTTTCTTCTTGCAAGTAAGCTGGATTGGGGTGACTCTTTGCTGCAGGAGAAATGTAGATGTTGTGGGAGATGGGGACAAGAAGTTCTCGAACACGTGACTTGAGGAGAGATAGTTAGTTTGAGAAAAGAAAATTGATAAATGCTGATGGTCATGGACATTGACCATAGACATGCTCTTGGTGTGTTCAAAAAGGAAGTGCCTCATTCTTTGAAAGTAGAGTGGGAAAAATAGAAAAATATATTTATGAGAAACAGAAATACTCCCTTGGAGGGGCAGTCGGAAAAAAAAATAAATGTAGTACTCCCCCCACCCCGGGGAGTAATTTTCAGGGGGGGGGGGGGGGCTCAAGGTAGAATAAAGCACCCCCTCCCCCAAGTGAGTGAACAGATGTTTGGGAAAAGAAAAATTGACAAATGCCAATGGCCAGGAACATTGACCAGGGACATGGCGTGTTCAAAAACATGCCTCATTCCTGGAAAGTACAAAAATAGAAAGATATATACATATAAAATGAAATACTCTCTTGGAGGGGAAGTCGAGAAAAAAAAAAATAAATGTGGTACTCTCCTCCAGGGGAGTAATTTTGAAAGGGGGGGGGGGGGCTCAAGGTAAAATAGAGCACCCCCTCCCCCAAGTGAGTGAAGAACAGATGATTCAGGGGCTCTGGGATGGGAGTTTCTAAAAAAGAAAATGAGGAAATTGTGAAAAACGAAAACGAGTAAGATTTGCTCTTTTATTGTTGGGGCACAGAGAGAGGAACAAAAGGTGATATAAAACTTTGCCCTGGCAAAGAAACAGAAATCGAGCTGATAATGGTCTCAGGCATTGGTCATTTTTGGTTAATTGTAAATATTTTTGCCAAATCCAAATGAGTTTATAAAACACGTTCCAAATTTTCTGATATGCATATTTGTTATCAAGATACAGATGTAATGCTGATAAATTTGTAAGGCAGTCAGAATAAATTGTAGGTATTTTGATCTTTTTCAGTTCATGCGGAACCAGCAGTATAACATTGTGTGAAGATGGCATTCATTTGAGTTCAAAATTTGCCCACATTTTAAATGACAGGAAGTGCATTCGCTATTTTAATTGTGAAGCAAATTCTTTTTATTTTATCATGATTGAACATTGTCAGTGAACCATGTAGAGCACATCATAGCTGTTTTAAAAATTATAGTAGGGACAGCATCAAATAGTAGTACTTTAATGAAAAAGTAAACGCAAGTATTTTTTTTTATTCATAATCAGATGATATTGAGGGTGGACTAAATTTAATTTAGGTTATCAGTTTACTGTATCTCATCTCAATTTTCTGAAATTTTGCTACTATGAACAGCAATTTCTGTGCTAATTGGCACAAAGGAAGTCAGTATTCCCTAGTCACAAAATTTAATGTTCTAGAAAGGGCTTGGATAACTTTATTGTGCATAAGTCAGCAATAGAAACAGACTTGGTGTCAGTAAAATGGCGAACTTCACTGTTGAAATGAAGTACATTGATGATCCAAGCTCTTTAGCAACTGTACTAACCTGCATGTAGCCCCAAGCATGTTGCTCACATTTCAGTCTGCATGCCAAGGAGCTTCAAATTTTGTGACTGGTGTAATACTGGAACATGGTATATTCACCTAATAAATATGAGATATTGTCTTTCAAGATTTTGCAAATAAATAATGCACAGACAATTAAAAGGTTGAGATGAGAAATACTCTTACAGGTTTTTCAAAAAAATTATTTTCAGTTTTGTCTTTCTACAAATGTAAGGTTTTCTCAGTTGTTAATTCAACATTTGTTTCATGCAGAGGAAAGGAGGGCGGGGTGGGGTTGAAACTAAATGTACTGAGCAGAATATTCTTAATGGCACACAGCCAGACATATTTCTTTCTTTATACAATCAATCAGGAGTCATAGTTAGCAAGCCGGTTGTTGTGTGTCTGTGGAAATAATTTATCAATGTGAACATTTGGAAATATTTAGAACCAAGGCACTTGTAGACAGGATGCCATCTTTGCCAAATGAAATTTAGTAAACTTGATCCATTTGTTACAAAGGGTATCAGTTCACTGGCAGAGTTTATATACTATAATAATATAAAACCAATATACTTGGACCTGTCTAAACAGAGTGCCATCTTTGCCAATTGAAATTTAGTAAATTTGATCCCTTCTTTGCACAGGTTTATTTTTTTTTTTGTCTAAGTTAAACTCTTGTCAAGGTCTATTGAGCTTAAGCAGACAATCAGCTGTGGGACATATATTTATAGCCAACTCTGACCAAATTTAAGAAGCAGAAGAGAAAACAAAAGAATGACGTCAAAAGTGTAAAACTAATGTGCAAAGGAGAGACTTTGTTTGAAGTGCACAGACATTAAGTTATCAACATGAGCATTTGGAAATATATAGAACTTGTGCCTCGCACCTGTCAATATAGAATACCATCATTGCCAACTGAGATTTAGTAAATTCAAACCATTTGTTGCAAAGTAGTTGTTAGATATGCCGGAACTTAATCACCTGCAGACATAATAGATTTTGTATTTAGTGATGCCACAGAATTTCATATTTGCAGATTGAAATCTAGTAAATTTGATCCATTAATTACAAAGGTTTTTTTCCTTTTTTTTTTCTTTATATTATTAGACAGTGGAGCATTTTTAGCAAACTTTGACCAAATGTAAGAGACAGAAGAGAAAACAAAAAAGTGACTGATTCAAAATGTGAAAATAAATTTACGGAGGAGAGATTTTGGCTGAAGTACTTGTATATGTAACTATTTCAAGCCACCAACTTGATATACAGAGTGACTAGATTAGAGAAGGATACCAAATAGTGTTACAGGTGTGGGTTAACTTGCAAAAATGTAATTATTTGAAGCCAACAACTTAATACGTGCATACAGAGTGATTAGGTTAGAGAAGAATACCAAGCAGTGTTATTAGGGGTATGGATTAATTAGGAATATTAATGAGAAAGCAAAAATGTAACTACTTGAAGCCAGCAACTTAATATACAGAGTGAGTGGGTGAGAGGAGGATATGAAATAGTCTTTCAAGTATGGATCGCATTAGGTCAGTGAAAGGTTCAGACTGCCAATCTTATTACAGCATATAGCTCAATTAAAATTTAGCAAGAAAAGGGATGGGGAGGGGAGGAGGGAGAATAAAGGTTGTATGTTCCAAAACTCTGAGTAGCAAACGGTAAGGAAATGTTGCAGTTAATCAGAATTGAAAGAGGAAAATATTGGGGGTAGGGGGAGGAACCTTGCATAGGAAACAGTAAAAAAAAAAACCATTACAGTGAATCAGAATTGGAAGATAGGTTGGGGGGTGGGGGGGGGGAGGAGAGCTTGTTTAGGAAACAGCAAGGAAATATTACAGTGACTCAGAATTAAGAAAAGTGGGGGGGGGGGGTGTTATGTGTAGGAAACAGTGAAGAAACATTACAGCAAATATGGTGGGGGGGGGGGGGTGGGGAGGATTAATTTCAGTTAACATGAAAACAGCAGTCATTATTAAAGACAAAATGCGCTGATGATTTGAATCTGCTGAAACTGTATACAGATAGGGATACTATTTTTTTTTTTTTTTTTTTTTTAAACTGAATTATTTTCAGTAATTGTTTAATTATGGTAATTTCTGTTGATAAATCCTGGAGGGGGGGGGGGCGATTTTGCTGTACTTGTTTTAAATCTAAATTATTTGCAGTAACCATAGTTAATGGTAATTTCCTTTAATAAATCTTGCATATAATGGGGGGAGGGGGGGTTGCTGTATTTTTGGGATCTAAATTATTTGCAGTATTGTCTAATTATGGGAATTTCTTTGAAACTTGAGTGGGGGGGGGGGGTTGTTGAAGAACTAGCATTATATGGGAAGAGCATAGCATTATGTACGAAGGTGTCATTGTAAGATATGCATCAAATATGAAAAAATACTGTTTTATTACAAGTTTCAAATTAAGAGCTGTATGATACTACGTGTCCATATAAACCAGTATAGTGTATAGAACCTCTTTCATTAGTTGCCATAGATGAGCTAACATCTCATCCATCCAAGCAGTTATGTCATTATGTATGATTATGCAGTTACTTGATGTGAAATATTTTTGTCACCAATAGCACGTGGGAGGTTGGCGGGTGCTGCTGGTAGGGTTCTCCTTCTTTCCTATCCTCTTTCTCATCTTGTCTGTCCTTCTTGTCCTTTTCCGCCTTTCAGTGTATTTTTGTTGTAATTTTTAAGCTATATTATTTGCATTCTTTTAATTTGTGGTAATTTGGGTTAATTTGGGGGGGGGGGGGGGGGGGTCTGAGTTTACTGTACTTTGGAAACTAATTTATTTGTAGCATTCTCTAATTTAGTAATTTGTATTAGGGTTAGGATTAGGGAAAAGTTGGGGGGGAGGGGGGTGAGTTTGCTGTATTTTTTAAGTAAAGTTATTTGCAGTATTGTTTAATTATGGTAATTTGTATTGTAAATCGTCGGGGGGAGGGGGTTGAAGAAAAAAATCTGTGTAATGTATCCAGTTTCATTAGAGTTGCCATGAACGAGGAAACGTCTCACTCCACCAGGTAGTAGCTATCACACTTTTTATGCAGTTACTTGATATGAAATGTTTGTGTTTTTGTATGTTACCAGTATCACGTAGGAGGTTGGCGGGTGCTGCTGTTAGGGTCTCCTTCTTTCATACTCTATCTTGTCCTTTTCCTCCTCTCAGTGTAGTTTTGTTGTCATGTTGAGTGAATGAAATTATGTGTAGAAAATATTGTCGTAATTTTATAATTAACTTTCTTTTCAGTTTCATTGCAATTTCTATTCTTTTTCAGGAATGCCTATTGATATATATTATGCACTTGCAGGTTTCTGTGTGAGGCGCTGTTAGGAACTTTTTTTCAAAATTGATTGAAAGGCATACTGTGAAAGTACAGACTGTGCTTTATTTCATGTAAAAATGTTGAAAATTGACCAAGTTATGGCAGCAAGGTGGAAAGTTGCTTTTGAGAAACACGTTTGTCTACATAAATTTAAAAGGACCATTTGTTTGGATCAGAAGAAATGAAAAAAAAAATAATTAAAGGTGGAATTCATTAAAATCTTTATCCCCATGCATAAAAAAAATGATTGAGAAATCTGTTTATGCCAAAAACTGATATAGGATCAGGAGGTCCTATCTATCTACCTATTTTCAGCTCTATCTTGAAAGTGCAGAGCACGACATGTGGACCATTTCCCTAGAGCGCCTCACATATGTTGCAGTCTGAGAAATTCGGTATGCATCTCTACTGGTTTGACGTCCTTGTTCATTCATACTTTTCCATATAAGTACATCAGCATTTAGCTCTCATGATAGAAGTGGGAACAGAAATACAGAAATACTAAGTGTCCTGCATATGTTAAACCCACTGTGACAAACACTTGAAAACAGTTACAGATAAGATTGCCAGGTGTTTCATGATTGTTGTCATCTGGATTGTTCACCTGTCTTAGAAAAAAACTGATTCACATCTTTATATGGACAAATCTTGTGATTGCTAAAATATTTGGGTCAAATTGGAAATTGGAAATGGGTAAAAAGTAAATTTGAAACACTGGAAATCTCATAAATCTGAAATTATGGTCTCAGTTACACTTGATAAATGTAACATAGAAAGGTATGGGAAGTCAAATGTATCTTTGGTACAACTCCAAGAAAAATTTTAAAATTAACGTGCTGAACATTGTCCTCATTATTTCTGACAGGTTAAAATATTACATGTACATGTTTGGATTATTGAATGTTTGCATTTTGATTTCTACAGTGTAAAAATAGGAGACATGATTACCAGTAGATAAGCTGATTTAATAATGTGAAAACAAACTTTGGGAGGAAGGTGGGGCACTTGGAACATAAGCAAAAGGTGTTATTTCCGGGGTGGGGGTGAAGAATAACACTGGATGTCAGAGGTAACAAAGTTATTTATGCTTTTTGCAGTGTGCATTTCCATTGGTTCAAATGTGAATTCTCACAGGTTACGACTGGTTATACAGATGTTGTTATAAATGATGGTGTTGGATGGGCCTTGGATTATTTTGATTGTAACAGAAATGCTTCTATGTCCTATTGTCTTAAGATTTCCTGTAGATAGAAGTCTTAACTTTCATTTGATCATGGTGCTCAGGTTTTGTGTCGAAAGCTGCGCATTTTATAGTTCAAGGTTTTAATGTTGGCTGGTTTTGCTTTTAAAGTTTTTAGGAGTGGAGGATAATCGGCACTTTGCATTTTAAGTTCTTAGGGAGTAGTTGATGATCAATGTCTTGCTTTTAAGTTGTTTTGGAGTAGAGGCTGATTCGCTTTTAGTGTTTCTTCTTGTAAATTTCTGTACAGAGGTTGAGGGTGTTGTTTTAAGAAGTTTGATGCAAAAGTTATATATACCGGTATTGATGTTGGTTCTTGACCTACCAGTTTCATTGATTTTCTTCATATAATAGAGTCTGACAAGTTGGAATTTTTTTTTTTGAGTTTTGACGGGCAGATTTTTGTGTCGGGATGTTCACTGATTCAGATGCTGTTCAGTGATTTGAGCATTGTCAAAAAGGGCAGATTTTCTTTCACCTGAACAATGGAGTGCACACTGTAAACTATTATGCAATGAAAATTATGCCACAAATGACGTATGGGTATATCCAGTGTTTATTCTGCCATGGAAATTAAGGCTGCAAAATAGACGCCAAAGATAGATGTGAGAAGTTTAAAGGGATGAATTAGGCTTTAAAATCCAATACAAGAGAATGCAGATTCAACAGGGCACATAAGCTTGAATACCTTTACGAATAGAAAAAAAATAGACATTGCTGAACCCATATAGACCTAATCTTATGAGGACAGTATATTCATTTCTAAGGGGAAATTGAAACCTGAAAATCATGAGGTAAACCTTTTCCTGACAGGTCTTAGAGCTGGCATAGACTGCATGACATTATTTTCCTAGGAATTTTTGGTTGAGATGACTTCACAGAGCTAATTTATGCTGGAGATGAAACTGGATTAAAAAAGACAGAATTATTTCCTGGTGTGACATTTAAATGTTCAAAGCAGAGAATATTAACAACTATGATGTCCGTAAATTTGGTTGTGAAATGACTATAGGATGAGAATGCTGATTTTGATGCAGGTGATAAATTGTAGAATTGGAGAACAAGATCTCAAGATCTCTTTGAGATATTAACGTAAAAGGACAAACACAATGAAAAAATAATGTACTGAATATAATGGTGTTTTTTTAATATTTTTTATTTTTTTGTTTCTTTCTCTTAGGTTGATTTATCTTGACAGAATTTTTTTTTTTTTTTGTAAATAGGGTCTGATAAATTCAAAAGAAGGGGTGGGGGGCTAAACATCTGAACCATCACTTAAACTGATTTAAATTCCTACAAATTTGTTTCACATTGTAGACGTAAATGGAATGCCTAAAGTAAACTTCTGGAAAATTACTTCCACAACCAAGTCGACTTTAGTTTTCTTATGCACTTATTCTATAATATAGTGATTTGTGTATGAATTTTTATATATGACTGATATATTGTCACTGCTCTATGCTAATCGCATATGTCAGACTATGCCAAAAGACAACTGACGGTTCATTGCATTCCCGAACCTGAGGTTCTATCAGATATTACAGAAAAGGAAATGCACTAATAGGAAAATGTCATAATCCAATAGAATCATAATGGCATGTCACCAAATGGCAGGGAAAGAAAGTTTTTTCTTAATAATGATGCATGTATCTCAAAAATGTCAAAAATGACTTATGCCATTAGCGTGGAGCATTGAGGATTATATGATTGATGTATTGTGTGAGATTGATAATGTGATTGATGTACTGTATGTGATTGATAACTGATTGATGATTTATGTTTACAAACAATCAGGGATCAGGATACACAATTGATCCAGTTGGAAACTAAACAAAATCGTTTTGGCATTATTCATTGGAGGGGGGGGGGGGGGGGAGAAATTGCTGGAAGAAATTAAAATTTATTTATTGGGGATGGAAATTTTCAAGACTGGGGAAATAATTGTGTATTGTGTATCTAATGCTTTAATCTTCTCTATATATAACAGTTGCCTACACTTATTCAGTAATGTTATTACATGAACATTTTAGGGTTAGGTGATTGCATATAGGATTTTCTGGGTGTCGTTTCATAATGTATAACTTGATATGATTAGAACTTTATGTGTTAGAAATTGACCCATTGTCCATGAAATGTCCATCATGTCAGTATGAAACACAAAATATCTTATCAGTGTCGTTGTCAGGATGCCCCATCATGCAATATCTTGTGTAAAGCAGTCATACCAGTCCATACTTTATAGTACTACTGCTTAGTACTGAACAGCCTGCGAAAATTTCACTTGTAAACTGTTGACTTTCATATCTTGAGCGTTAGATCTAGACGAGGGGGGCGGGGGGCTTAAATTTAATATTTCTTGGCTACAGAAATTTTGTGCATAGACTTAGTCAATAAATTGTACAGGTTGCAGTATTCTTGTAAATTGTAATTTGATGCGCAGCAAAGCCCAAACTGAAACTAAATTCAAGTAATTGTTCAATACATGTATTTTCCCCGATTCTGAATATTAAAATTTCTCATTATCCCCTATTTCATGTTAATCAGTATCCTTTACCCAATTAATTCATATTGTTAGATTAGAAATCCCAACTTAACTCAGTTGTTTTATTGACAGACCTGCACACCAAATTGTTTTCATTATCAAAGCCCTATGTGTATACACATGTATGTATACATCTGCCTGTGACATTGAGTCAAGGCACTTGCCAGTTTGTGCACGATATGTACCCATCCTGACTTTGAGCCATTGAAAACAGTGACCAAAGTTTGAGAAGTTGTGCAGGCAATTGGGGCTGAAACAGGTAAGTATAATGTGCAAGATGTGCAAATTAAGGTCTCTGACTCAATTAGGATCTGTTATTTTAGTCCTTCCCTAATGTTGAATTAAATGATCAGTGACATGTGATAGAAAATCCTTGGTCCTTACATTCAGGCTCTGCTGCATAATCAAAAGTTGGGAGGGAGAGGGGAGTTTTCTATTCAGTCTGTAGACAATAGTGTACATGTTTATATTTTCTTTCATTTAGAGTTTCAGTTTGCTTCATTTAGTACATGCTGCCATAGTCTACCTGTAATATGTTGGGGTTTTTTTTATGTGGGGGGGGGTTAACTCAAGTTGTAGACAATAACCTGTACAGATCCATATTTTCTTTTGTTAAAATAACTTTGTGTTTCAATTTGCTGTTTAGTACATTCTAAAGCTCAAGCCACTGAGGTGTGCTTAATTATTTTCTTCAGACTAATCGTGCAGTTTGGTGGGCATAATTATACTGTAATATTACTGTCATTAACAGTTTACTTAATATGGGTGCACATTATCTAATTTTTTCTGTTTTTTGGGGGTTTTTTTTGTTTAATATGGGACTGATAGGATGCAAGTTGAAAAATGTGAGATGGTGGGACAATGGGGGTTGAACCACCTTTCTCTTAGAAATGTAGTGACAACTTTGAATCATGATCTAGTATTGAAATGTGATGCTCTAGTTACATTTACAAATGTTATTAGTTTAAGAAGTTAAATAAAAAAAAAATGGAACTTGCTCGTCTGTTTTTGTATTCTTGGTTGCCATGGGAGAGATGAGATGAGAGATTTGTTAGTTTGGTTAAGTTGGAGTGGGAGATAGAAATAATAAACTGAAGATCATTTATGTAGCGCCCAATCCAAAAATTGCTCTTGGTGCTTTAGTCTCTTCCTCTCTCTCTTTGTCTCTCTCCACTACACATACTTTGTAACTTAAAACTACATTTTCACCAAGATGTTAACAATTTTATTGTACTTCTTCAATCTTATTTGATAGGTGCAAAATACCATTCATCAAAATGGATGATGAGGGGAAGGTTATTTCTAACAAGGCTTCATAATTATTCAAATTTCATTAGTAAAAGCAAAAACAGTGGAAGTGAAAGCAAGAAGTAAAAAAATTGTAAAACTTAGAGTTAAATACGTCATAATTATACATACATTATTTATCATAATTGTAGAGGGTTTGGTAGTCATGTTTATTGGCAAGGGAAACAAATCCATACTTATTCTACACAAACTGAGAAATTGATTGGTTGCTGCCCTTATCCCAGCCGCACATTTCAATCGAAAAACACCAAGAGGAAGATGGCATTTTTCCGAGAAAAAAAAACATATTCACCGAGTTATTTCCCGAGAAAAGTTATATTGCAGCTGGGAATAAAAAAAAACAACTCAATCCTTTCAATTTAGTCTTGATGAGGATTGTGGAGCACGTGTATGTTGTTGTTATTGTTGGGGGGAGAGGGGGTGCGGTACTGAATTCTGAGGACACTTTAAAAGATAAGATTTCCTGAAGGAACGTGACTTCAGCTCCATTTCAAATTTTTTTCACCTTTTGTAATTTGTGTTTGTTTGTGTGTCCATGTACTTGTATTTTTATCATGCAAGATACACGATGGTAAAGTCTGACCATCTTTACCAATAAATAAAATGTGTCATCCCCCAAAACAGAAATCTGCATGTCTTTATCCCATCCCCATATCCCTCCCCTCTCTCTCTCTCTCTCTCTCTCTCTATCTCTCTCTCTCTCTCTCTCTCTCTCTCTCCCTCCCTCCCTCTCTCTCCTTTCCTCCTTGTCTGTCTGTCTCAGTGTCTGTCTGTCTGTCTCTCTTTCTCAGTCTGTCTGTCTCTCTCTTTTTCCCCTGTCTGTCTCTCGCCTCTCTTCCTCTCAGTCCCTCTCACTCTCCCCCCTTACATCCACTAACGTATAATCTGCTGAGCAGAGATTTATGACAAATACTTTGTTACGATCATACACCTTTCCAGACTAAGGAAAAATCACTCAAGAGTGCTGACCATTAACATGTTTTGGGAAGAATGAAGTTTGAAACGGGGACAATGCAATAACAGGCGCCTTTGTCTGTTCGTCTTCCCCAGGGCCGGATCAAGACCGTGCCCTAAGCACTTAAAAGATTTTTGGTGCCTCAATTTTAATTTAAACAATAAACGATTAAAAATGAAAAACAAAACAAAAAAAGCCTTATACGCCAGCAAATACTTTAATTTTTCATGTATTTGAAGAGGGGGGGGGAGGCCTCTTTGTGGACCCTGGTTCAGCTGCACCATTTGCAGTTTTGCACCATGTCTGGTAGATGAATCCGATAATGAAAAATTTCTGTGGCGCCGTCCGACCCCCCCCCACCTTTTTTTCCCTTGATGCCGTAAGCACGTGCTTATTTTGCTTAATGCTTAATCCAGCCCACGTCATCCCCCGACCCCCTCCCTCCCCCTTTTTTTTTTAAATATTCACGAGAGTTCTCACCTTTCATCTTTCACCGAGGCATTGTCCATACACTGCAGGATGTAGCCTTTCATTCCTGTCTGTCTGATGTCTTCCTCATCCATGTTTGTTCTCCCTCTCTTTTTAATATCATTCTGCCATCTTCTTCCTGTTTGTCCTCGTGTTCTTTTCCCTATCCGTGGCTGCCATTCAGTGTAGCGTTTTGTCCATCTAATGTCAAGCATCCTTCCCATACGTCCGGCCCAATTCCACTTTTGTTGTACTGTAACATGAATTTTACTATGTCCGTTAACTTCGTTTGTTTGCGTATTTCAGCGTTGGGGAATTTTATCTTGTAGTTTGATGTTAAGTATTCTTCTTTCCATTGCCTGCTGGGTAGTTCCAGAGAGTAGGCCCTATGTTTGTGTTTAGAGGTTTCACTATTGGTGGATTTGCACTGCGAGACACGGTAGGTGCCGCGACACCGCTGGTAGCATGGAGCGGAAAGTAGGTCGCTGCGGTAAACAATACCCGTTTGTGCCTTTCCACAGGGCGTATGAGCTTCAGCGCTTAATAATGGCTCTAAAGGGTTTCAATCAACCCAAAATTATGAACAAACCACACTAAACAGATATGCACACTGTCTTTGATGAAGGCGGTCTCTTTCATTACAATTTTTGTTTACCGCAGCGACCTAGTTTCGCGATTTGGCGGAAGTGAGATCTCTCTAATGCATACTCTCTGGTAGTTCTTAATTTGTTCGTAAGTTGTTGTTGTTGTTTTTTGCTGTCACGGCAAAATTGTGACAGTGCTACTGCGACTAAAAAAAAAAAAAGAAAAGAAAAAATTGCCAGAGTTTTCCCACAGCCATTGAAGTTATAATTCCACAACAAGACTTAGTGGCGTCAAGCAAGGCCTATAGCAATAGCTGAAAAGTGAACGAAATTGAATATTTTCCCTATTTGTTTTGTAAAATACGGCACTTTTCATGACTTCCGCGCGTTTGCCGCTAGGTGACGGTGCGAAACCTGTGCAGGCTAAAAGCACTAGCTGCCTTATCTTATCAGTTCTAGTATCTTTGGTAATACACGCCAGGACTTCGCAGATAAGTAGATATATTTATTTAATATTTTATTAACATTCTATATATTTCATTTTCTATATTTTTAATTGTTCGATTGTTTTATCTGTTCAATTTTCCTTTTTTTTTTTCTTTGAAGAAAGCTATTGCCGAAATATTGGCATCTTATCTGTCCTCCCTTTCTCTTTGCGTTTCATTGTATTGTTTTTGGTATTACATTTGTTTCTTACCCGAGGCTTTGCTACATACAACTATTTCTTTTTGCCAGTTTTTGACTTTGCTTTAAGCCTTGCTGCGACCCCACAGTTTATCTGTGGTTTTTATAATATTTTGTCTATTGCTGGCTCGAGTGTGATCGGTAGCAACAGCTGTTTAGAACAGTGGTCCTCAGCCTTTGTATGGCCCCCACAGGCTCCAAACCCCACCTCTCTCCCGGCTCCCTCTTCTCCCCCCCCCCCCCTTTCTCCTCCCCCGTACCCAACGGACACATTTCACAAGCAGACAGACTACACACAAATTATGATGTCAAGTGATTCAAAGCCTTGTTAATGACAACAGGCGTGTTCATCTTTCAATGTTCATGATGAAACAAAAAGCATTCTCCATAAAATAATTATAGGCCTACTTTTATAAAACCCTGCCTTTATCTATTCATAAAACCCACCTAGGCGTGCTGTTGAACAAGTCATAGGCTGTCCTGTGTTTGCTCCCAAGTCGCCGACCCCACCCCCAACTCCCTTCATTGCTTGCGCACCCTTGTAGCCATTTTCTTTGTTTTCACCCCCCCCCCCACCTTAAAAAAATCGACTCCCACCCCCGGGTCGACATCGCGCAAGTTGAGAACCACTGCGTGAACATTTTTCTTGACGCTTAATTAATTTATTTGTAGGTATTGTAGTCAGAGTCAGATAAAGAAATCGCATTCGACAACTACATGTAGGCCTACATGTAATTCGGCAACATACCAGCCGGATGGTATCGTCGCGCTGAACATGAAGAGAAAAACAGATAAAATGTCAAATGTAAAATTCATTCTGATCCTCCTGTCACGAGTGGAGTGAGCGGGATTCAAGGATTACGGGGGCATGGAAGTGTAGGATTGACTCACGGGATAGTGAGGCTGCTCACCTATATTGACTTCTGTTAGTTAACGTTGAAGCGTGCATGTTGTGAGTGAAGTTGAGGCGTAGTAGAGGCAAAATCTGAATAGTCAGATCACTGCAAGTTAAGAAGCCCAAGGGGACAGACGTGAGATCAGAGGCAGTCGGGAGATTGTTGTGTGTTTTCCAGTGATGACTGGTAGGTTGAACTGTGATTGATAATTATGATGATTGATGTACTAGATTCTCCTATGACCATGATGTAAATAAGTTATATGTGAGGACTGTGAAAGTCATTGATTACTGTGTATAGAGATGTGCGCAATGAGCGATAGATGTAAGTTAGGATCATGGATTCGTAGCGAGTCTGAGTACGGTGTAACACGGTGGAGGTGTGTTACCGTAAGATGTGTGGTGAGTGAAATGTGGACTATTGTGAGTACGCTTGATGGTTCGTAATGAGTGGTGAAGTGGATAGTAATTGTGTGGTGTATTACAGATGTAATGTTATTCTTATAGGTGCCGGGGTTGGGCAGAGAAGCCACCCGCGGTGAGCGGACTTGTGCCGGGGTTGGGCAGAAGGCTACCCACAGGCCTGCCTGAGTGAAGCTGTCGTGCAGGACAGCGGGAGAACATGAGTCGTGGCAGTCTGGCCACAGACAGGGACGTTGTTATTGTCCTTATTGCTATTGAAATAGTAATGTGCTGTTAAGACCTCGAGGGGAGATTGAGATACGGAGGTTAGGTTGAGCAGGCGCCAATAAGAGAGGCCAGCAAGTAATATATATATAGATGTGAGGCTGAGGCCAGAGCATATTTTAGAAAGTATTATCGGGTTGTGGGCCCGTAGAAGCATGAATGTCGGGGATACTGACCATTGTATGGTATTGGAATTGAATAATGTAATGCACGTATATCGTTATTTCTATGTATAATAAATGTGTGAGTCTGTTTGGTTGTTCTGTTAAGTGTTATACTTGTTCGTTCGTGATTGTTGTCCTGTCATAATTATTACATTTCCCAGTCTGGGATTTGTGACACCTCCTTCCCCCCCCACCGCCTTCCTCGGCCAACCTACCCCACTCCTCCGGCCAGTCTATCTCCTCTTCCCCCTCCCCTGGCTTTTCCCTTTCATTTCAACACGCAAATTCACTATTTTTAGGCTTTATTGAATAAGTATTTTTCTCTGTTGTCCTTTCTCTCAAGTAATCACAGTTACAGGCAACGAAACAGGAAAGAATACAGGCCTGCCAACTCCCTACGTCAATCCAATGTGGATTTTTGTATAGCATTTTCGTATGGTTGGTAAGATTACCGAAAGGCATTCCCTACATCGGATCAACGTCGGCGCTATGTCGCAATCAGAGGATCTGCGTGGGATGGAACGATATAGAAATTGTAGTATCTTTGGTCCACCATACCTATAAGCAAACTTAACCCCAATCCTTTGATTCCGATTTCCGTAGCCTTCTTCGCTAGAGTAGGAGGGTGTCTCAAAAAGGAGTACACAATCTGAATAGTTATTAATGCAGTGTCAATCAAGCTACATCTAAGATCTATCGTTCAAAATTAAAGAGGACAGATGTGTAGTTATTTGAGTTATCGCATGTGCTCAAACTGACGGCCGTTCTGAGGTAGACACAGATGAGAGGTAAGAAACTCCTCAGCCGGAGCGAGGCAGATGACGATCTTCAGACTGAGGAAGAGTGGATTCTTTCATTAGATGTCTCGGCCTTTAACTTTCTGGCATCTTCTAGAACCCCGGCCACACGATGCAGTTCCGCAGAGTTGTAAACAACATTAAACGAGTCCTTGTGTACTACATTTTATTTTCAGACACTGTGTAGTATGGGTTTTTCAGTCCGGGTTTTTGGTGCATCAGTTGGATGACGGCTGTATTGCGCCCTACGTTTTGTTTGTTTTTTTGACTAGGTTTATCCAAAAAAAGGAAAAGTTTACAACATGGGAGAGATGGTGGGCTGCTTTTCTTTTATATTTTTCTTTCAGAATCTAAAGAATACCTGTAGTTTTGAACATGTGGCTTTTTGTTGTTGTTGTTGTTGTCTTTGTCGTTTGTTGGTTTTTAAAAAGCATTTTCTTCTGTATCTTTTTCTCATTTTTCTTCATCTTCCTCTGTTTCTTCTTCTCCCCCCCCCCCCCCCTTTTGTTTTGCTACCAAAATATTACTACGCGCACCGATTACCATCACATGAAATGGGGGGAAAATCCATTGAACACAATGTAAAACCCGTCCAGCGAACGTGCCCCGGCGTGCGTCATGCACGAACGGAAATTAAAAACAATAATAACAACTTTTCACTTCCTGTTACCATTTGACTTCACCTTGATGAATCACAATTTCCTAGAAATTTGGCCCCCTCGATGTCATCTACAGGCCAGGCTTGTATTGGTCAAACTAACCATCTCTATTCACTTGTTTCGGGAGTGAGTACCTCGGAATGTGATTCAGCAACTGTCTTTCGCACAGTATGATTTTGTTGCATCATGCTCTTGTCACAGTTAAAGAGATGGCTGGCATCAAAGAAACGAAAACGCAGGAAAGAGAAAGCAGTTTGTCCGTCTGGCGAGGTTGGTTCGCTTTTTATTTATTTATTTATTTATTTACGTAATTTATTTATTGTCTTGTGCTGGTTGGGCCTCGTCTGTCCACAGCAGGATGTAGCACTCCGCCAATGATTTCCATTCTTCTCTGTTTGTCGTCCGAGGTGTCCATGCCTGTCTATCTGTCTGCACTTTTTGGATTGAAGTTCCTGGATCCCGTCCCAAGTCCTGTGCTTGCATGCACACATCTCAATCATTTGTGAAAATGTAAAAAGATCAGTTGTCAAGACAATGAGTGAACATCTGTGATTCCTAGAAAGGATTTGGAAGTTTAAAACTGTGTTTTCATGTGTACGGAAACGGAGAGGGCAACGGAAACGTCAAAAACCTAACATTGTAACAAGTAGTGAAATAGAAAGAATGTTGTAACGTATGAGGAAACGCTATTTCCGCACACATGGAAACTTTACTACTTGGTGGATTTTTGCTCTTTCCGTTGCCGTTTCCGCTTCCGTACGGTACACATGAAAACACAGCTTTAGAGTTTGTTTGTTTTTGTTTTTTAAGATTGTTCTCTACACATGTCTTTGGGTCTAGTTGTTTTTATGTATCTAGATAATTTAATTATCCGCATGAACCTGTGATTTAAGGCTCGTGGTCTATGTATCACCATAAGCATGTAGTTTATAATTATTTACTTTTTCTACCTATCTTCCCATTTACATAAAATTAATGACAGGAAAGATTTTGCGTTGGCTGTCTGTCCCTAGCGACTGTAATTTATGAAACGAGAGGGCTCACTATTGGTAGATTGTACTGATGGATTGGGGGGGGGGGGGCAGTGATTCAGTTAGCATAGAGCTAAACGTAGGACAGTGTGGTAAACATTGCCTGTTTGTGCGTTTTCATTCGAGAGAAAGAGCTATAGACGGCTTTAAACCGTTTCAATCAAAACAAAAATGTAAAGAAACCACACTAAGCAGATCAGTAAAGTAATCGTTTGCAGATGGCCGTTTCCAAATTCCTGCATACCGCATTGCCTTTTCTTGCTGGTTTGACAAAAGTGATACTTGTATAAAACAACACACCTTTCTCTGTTTAGCTTCTGTTAGTTTCGTATTCCCTCCTCTACAGGAAGTGGCAAAAGCTGCAACACCTCAAGGTGATGCTGAGTTGACACACAAAATGTCCAATCTCAGCAAGTCCTATGACCGGCTGCCAACTGTCTTCGTCAAAGACTGCGGCTATATTCCTCTGTGAGTGGAGGCTCTGACTTGTTCTACTGGTTGTTATTGCCATTGTCTTGTTGTTGTTGTTGTTGTTGTTTTATTGTTGTTGCTGCTGTTTTGTTTTCATTTACCAGTTAGAAGATTATACAATTTAGTACCCTGTCCCTTTGCACCAAATCGAGAAACAAGGGCGGCGGGGGAGGGGGTGAGAAGTTAAAACGTTTTATCTCACTTTTCAATAAGATTAAACATATTTAGGGGCTTGTCCATGATTTTTTTTCATCTGTCTATTTACCTACCTACTCACCTGCCTACTTACCTATCTACCAACCTACCTACCTACCTATCTACCTACCTCTCTAGTTAGCTAGCTTCCTATCTATCTACATACCAATCGACCTTCTATCTATCTATCTATCTATCTATCTATCTATCTACACACCCATCCATTCATCCATCCATCCACCCATCCATCCATCCATCCATCTATCCGTCCGTCTGTCCGTCTACTTATCTATCTATCTGTCTGTCTGTCTGTCAATCTCTCTTTTCTGTCTGTCTAGTGTCTATCTACCTTAAAATCTCTCCCAGGGTGCTGACGAATGCCGCAGCCATCATTGAAAAGCACATCAAAACGAAGGACTTGTTTCAGACACAAGGACTGGCGTCCAAAATTAGCAGCTCTTTGGTAAGCCAGGGAGTCAAGCCAGACAGTAGAACGTTTTTTCATCTACGGGTCGTTTATTTTTTATTTTAATTTTGGAGGGTGGAGGTGGGAGAGAAATGATAATAAGTATTCTGTTGCGATCCAGCCCCAAATGGGATCGGATACGTGGGGATGAACTTTGGATCACTCGAAGAATAAAAAAAATGCCCAAATTCCCCCCAGCATACTCAAAGATACTGCAATAGATAAGATGAGACAGCTGGTGCTTTTAACGTGCACAGATTTCGCACCGCCACCTTGTGGCAAACGCGCGGAAGTCATGAAAAGTGCCGTATTTCACAAAGCCAAATACTGGGAAACTATTGAATTTTGTTCACTGTTCAACTATCGCTATAGGCCTTGACTGGCGACACCTATTGTGGAATTGTAACTTCTATCGCAGTGGAAAAAACTCTGGCTTTTTTTGGGTGGCAGTAGCACTGTCACAATTTTGCATCATAAATTTACCGTAATATCAAGCATTCTTTTCATACTATGCACCATGGGCCACGCCCCGTCCCTCCGCCGCCGGCACGTTTTTTTTTTAGTGGTGCGAAGAAGACAGTGTCTCATCTTATCGTTTCTTGTGTCTTTGGTTTACTCCCAGTCCGACAATACGCCACATTATTGATATTGAATGCTGTAAATAATAAGCAACATAATTATGTATTATGTCCATGCACAAGCTATGCGGTGCCGACTATCAATAACGCATAATTATTTTGGTTGAATGCGTAGATTTCATGAATATCCAAAGGAGGCACTATGCCTGCAGATCCATGAAAGAATTAATTTTTAACGTGGACCCACAATGCGTCTAGTCCTTTGTGAAAGAGACTAAGATCTACAACCTGATCTGAAAAGTTTTGTACCCGTTCATATGACTCTTTTCAGATCCATACAAAAGGACTTTTGAGAATTTTACAGTGTGATAAAATATATACGGAACTACTTTCTTCCATTTGTGAAATTTACAAGCTTTGAATACCAAACATAAATTAAGTATCCAAATAGACCGTGAAAGGCGCAGAATGGTCGTTACCGTGCCGACGCCCCGTAAAACAAAACCCAAGCTCAGGCTAAGACCGGCGCAAGGAAATCTTGCAGTTTTTGAACCAACTAATCTGTCAGTGTACCCGCCGCATTCCAGTCCACACCGTTGCTATCCTACCCATGCTCATCACTGCTGTTTCGGCGACTTTATTTAGGAAAACTAAAGGACAGGCGGACGGGGACAGAAGCTAAGTCGTGCACAGCTGGCGAAAGTTGCGACAGAGTGCAGATGGGTTTTTTTGTTCAGTGAATACATGCATGAGTGTCAAATCTTATATAATAATCTGTTGAGCTCTTTATTTTAGGAGGTTCCGCTGCCCTTGGCATTTACGCCTCACTTTTCTTCTTTCATTTTTCTTTTTGTGGTAGGGTTTAATTTTTTTAGAATTTTGCCCGGGCAATGGCCTTGTACGGCCTGCTCTTGACGATTTCCAACTGCCAAGGTATCTTTAATGTGAGCAATGTGCACATGAGCCCTCCCGAATTTTTCGTCCTTATCTGAGAAGGCTAGATGCTCGATCCTACCTACCATAGGGTCAAAGACAGGAAAATATGAGAAAAAACCCCAAATTTCAAGATGCTTGCACCGACCGGAATTCGAATCTGGCACGTCAAATCTTATATATAAATAATTTTGGTTTAATACATTTTTTTAACATCTTTTTATATATCAACCTTGTATATCGTTGATACAGAGCCAACTGAGCAAGTCACGAGTCACAAAAATCAAGAACGCCAGTGTCCATGACGTTATAGAGGCCCTAAAAACATTTCTGGTGCGCCTCCCTGAACCGCTGTTCCCGGATGACGTTTGTGATGCCCTCATTGCAGCGTCTCAGGCTGACTCCACCAACAACTACAGCGCTATCCTGGCCGAGTTCCGCAAGTCGGCGCCACATCATTTCGCCATCTTACACTTCATGATGCGTCTTTTACATAAGGTGGCGCCATGTTATTTGTATTGGTTTGTGTCACTCAAAATTGTGTTGGTGACTGAAGCATTGCACGGCAATATCCGCTCCCCAATTTCGCACGGCTTTTTTTTTTTTTTATTGTACGGCGGCTGAGTATAGTGTGCTGGCAAAGATTTGTTTTGGGGACGGCGGCCGAGCATGCGTACTCTTGGGCAAGGCCGTCTTAACCTTGCCGTCTTACCCTTGGTCCCCTGGGTAAAGCAATAAGCTGCGGTCCGTACCCTACACAACTGCTCGGAAATTTGCATGCATGGGGTCCCCTAAACTCTGGGGGACCTTAGACAACTGACCACTATGCCCATGCGTTAAGATGGCTCTGCTCTTGGGAAATCGAAACATATGGCCTGGAACTTCCATTAAAGACGAAATAAACTCCAGTACATGTATTTTCGTAGGAGTACACATTCTGTGACAACAAGTGAAACGAAGCCAATTGCATTTGCCATTCTATGTTAAAAACTCCACTCTGCATTTTTGTTCTGCCATCTAAACAGTCTTCCTCTTGTTTCCCCATTCCCTGGCTTTTCCTTTTCACCATCCCTTCTAACTTAATCAGTGTCCTTTAATTCATTCATTTCCATCCGAGTCCTTAACGTTTTGTTTCCATAATCTTAATCATTATGCTATCGTGATTCATCAATTTCTGTCACGCTCTCCGCCCCCCCCCCGCCCCCCCCCCCGTTATCTCCACGTTCCCTGTTATGATTTCTTTTTCGTTTGGTTTTTTTTTCTTCACATTAATTAATATCTATTCGTGTCTGGCTGTTAACCACAGATTTAATTTTTATCTATCTATCTATCTATCTATCTATCTATCTATCTATCTATCTATCTATCTATCTATCTATCTATCTATCTGTCTGTCTGTCTGTCTGTCTGTCTGTCTGTCTGTCTGTCTGTCTGTCTGTCTGTCTGTCTGTCTGTCTGTCTCTCTGTCTGTCTGTCTGTCTGTCTGTCTCTCTGTCTATCTATCTATCTCTTGTGCTTCAGGTGTCCCTGTACTCAGAATACAACTACATGGATGTACGGAAGTTGGCCACCATCTTTGTTCTGGACGTCATCAAGCCCTTGAATCTGGAGGACTCAAATGACGTAAGCATTGGTAATGTTTGGTGGGGGTTAAAATACACACCGGGGCAAAACGCTGACACGAAAGAAAAGACCCAAGAACAAATAATAATTATAACCTTTAGTCACTATTATTGTTGGTCACTATTGTCTTTTAGCAATACTAATATTTTTTTCTTTTGTCTGTCTGTTGAAGTTTATGTTTTTGGGGTTCGCTGGAAGTTAAAATACAAATCAGGGCACAACGCTGAAACGAACGAAAAGTAACAAGTAAAATAAGAGCAATTTAAGTCACTATTATCGTTGGTCACTATTGTCTTTCAGCATTTCTATTTTTTTTCTTTTTTGTCTGTAGCAATTTCTATTTTTGGGGTTTTCTTTTATTAGCTCTATGCTTTATGCTATCCTTCTTCCTGACTTAATTCAGTGACCCAGCAATGATAAGTCACCTTAGATTAATCATTCCATTTTAATTGCAGTGATGTGTCGTCAGTAAGAATCCACTTTCCCAAGTTGTAAGCTCCCTTTATTATTTCGTGACTGCAAAAACAAAGAAAATACATGTACACATTTTTTTTAAATGGTATAATAATAATAATAATAAATTACATTTATATAGCGCATTTCCAATAAATGCTCAATGCGCTTTACAAGTAATAAAAACTCATTCCTCTCTCTCCCACACTTCCTCTCCCCACCCCCCTCTCTCTCCCTTCCCATCACATTCTCACTCCTTCTATCACATGCTCTCTCCCCTCAGGTAAGTCAAGAAAAATAAGCCTGCTGGAACAAAAAATGCTTTAGACTCTAGTTAGAAAAATTTGATTGCCTGGATAGCCGAATGGGGAAAAATTGTGAATGCATTTTTTAATATATATTTTTTTAATTTTAAGGGAAGTCTGGATAGATGGCTGGATGGGTGGGTGGGCGGACGGACTGGTGGATGGATGGATAAACGAAGGGACGGATGGATGGATGAAATGAGGGACGGGCGGATGGATAGGTGGATGAATGGATGGATGGACGGACGGATGGATGGACAGAGGGATGGATGGAGTGAGGGACGGGCGGTTGGATGTGTGGGTGGGTGGAAAAATGGATGAGTGGGTCGACAGATGGTGTGTACGAATGGGAGCACAGTGATAATGAACAACGGGGTCAGCCTATGACGGTAAAGCATATATATTCAGTATCAAACCTCATTGATAAATATCAACTTTGCTTGTGGACCACAGAGCCTCTTCCTGACGGAGCGTATGCAGCGACTTCCGTATCTGATTATGGTCATCGAAAATCTCATCAGTAATGTTAGTGTGTTCCGAGCCTTAAACAGTGGAACAATCTCTCCTCTTACAGGTAAAATAAATATGTGAATGTGATTCAAAAGTGGAGTGCGTAGGGTTGGGGTGGTGGAGGTCGCCAAAGAAGATCACAGAGAGATAATCTGACAGACAGAAACACACAGAGAGAGAGAGAGAGAAAAGTCCGATTTCAACAGATCCACTCACAAATGGAGGAGGAAGCCATACCAATAGAACGGATAAAAAAGAGAGAGAGGGAGACCGATCAAAATAAAGGTTTCAGAGTGTTGCAGCCGAGCGCGAAAGGATTACATTCATTCTCTCGTCAATTTTCGAAACAAAACAAGAAATAATATGAGTTGAGCGGCACAATCATGACGGGAGTTCAGATGACTTTATAAACTCAAAATGGGCACTGAGAGGCAATGGGTTGCGTTACGAGAGATGTCAGTGCAGGCAAGGGGGGAGGGGTGTATTTACAGAGTATCAAGTAAGAGGACGCATACGAGAAAACACAAGGTAAAATTACAAGAAAGCCCAGAGATTCTAAAATAGCGAGTGTCTTCAGTTGCTCAATTTAACTCCGCTCCTCACTCAGATTACATCAGTGTTTCTCAAGGTGGAGAGTGGCCATATTTCGGTGGGACATGGGACTTTAGACTGGGGCGTAGAGATTTTTCATAGAAATCTTAAGAAAAATTTCGAAGTACATTTGAACTTAACTGCATAGATAAACTGTTGTTTGTTTATGTCGTGTTGGTGGTTTCCTCGTTTAGCTCGGATTAAAAGTCGATCATTTTTTTGTCCGATCACGGTAGGGCGCAGGTTTTTTGTGTTGTTGTTGTTGTTGTTTTTTTGTGTGTGTGAAACTTGAAGTGGCGGCGTGGGACAAAAAAGGCCGAGAAAGAGTGGATTGCGTCATAATAAAACATCTGGTAGTTATCAAATTGTACAGAGACGTTTTGCAGGTTCTCCCAGCGCCCGCTCTTTGCCCAAACCAAGGTCTACGTCTCCAACGGGCTCGAAAAGCACGTGCGGTGAGTACCTTGTACTGCTTATCATTGTACATTTTTTCCTTTTTTTTTTTCATAAAGCTATGTTGCCATGCGTGTGCCCTGTTTTCTGTGTGAAAAGCACCACGGCTGGACGGCAAAGGGCGTACATTCCATTGATATGCATGTACGTCTGTCTTAGTCTTACTTTTCTGATGTAAGAAGGACAAAATTTTGGGGAAAGAGTTATATTTTTACAAAGGTATATTTGGACCGAATACGGCCTAGATAGCACAAAACCCTGGTTCCGGGTTATTTGGGTCGGTAGTGCGAGCTTTGCAGTTTGTACTGTTCTGGCAAGTTTTGTCGGTACAATATTGCCTAAAGGTTGCGTCAATTACCACCGCATTTTGTGGTGGCCTTTGACGGTACGTCGATTGCCAATGGCTATCCCAGCCCCTTTTCGCCTGATTAGTCAATCTGACAACCGCCCATTGATACTAACTGACTAGACCCTTACGCCCCCAGGTCCATCTGACCATTCCAATGCACACTTGAATCGACAATGGACACCGTATTCCGCGGTGGCAATTGACACTCCCAGCCCTAAAATACCTTCGGCTCAAACAGCACAGCACCGGGTTGTATAGGCCGTATTCGGCCTAAAATTCCCCTCCTTCTGTCCTATTATTCTGTTATGTTCGGTCTGCCGTCTTGCATTTACCTAGCACAGTGTGACCGTTATTGTATCCACGTGCTTTCTCAAAACCCATACTCAAACTCATGTTTTGAGGAACCCTTCCCGCTTTTTGTTTCGTGGTGGCATTCTCAAGAACAAGATTAAATTTTTAATTACTCTTAAGACGGTGGATTTGAAAAAACAAAAATGAAATAAGATTTTGAAGTGCAGCACATGATTATCTCTGCAAATCGTTGATAATTTTTGCTGAGTACAGTTTTCAGAAATGTGTCACCACCGGCAAGAGAAAGCGAGAAGGAATGAAGAAAGAAAGGAAAGATGGGTGGAAAGGAGGGAACGACTTTTCTGTCTTGTACGTCTTCATCGTGTAGAAATGGCCAGTCCGCTCGTATGTTTTCTGTCTTCATTGTAAAGAAATGGCCAGTCTGCTTGCATGTTTTCTGTCTTCATCATGTAAAAATGGCCAGGCCGCTCGTATGTTTTCTGTCTTCATCGTGTAGAAATGGCCAGTCCGCTCGTATGTTTTCTGTCTTCATCATGTAGAAATGGCCAGTCCGCTCGTATGTTTTCTGTCTTCATCATGTAGAAATGGCCAGTCCGCTCGTATGTTTTCTGTCTTCATCGTGTAGAAATGGCCAGTCCGTTTGCATGTTTCCTGTCTTCATCGTGTAGAAATGGCCAGTCCGTTTGCATATTTCCTGTCTTCATCATGTAGAAATGGCCAGTCCGTTTCCATGTTTCCTGTCTTCATCATGTAGAAATGGCCAGTCCGTTTCCATGTTTTCTGTCTTCATCATGTAGAAATGGCCAGTCCGTTTCCATGTTTCCTGTCTTCATCATGTAGAAATGGCCAGTCCGTTTCCATGTTTCCTGTCTTCATCGTGTAGAAATGGCCAGTCCGTTTTGCATGTTTCCTGTCTTCATCGTGTAGAAATGGCCAGTCCGTTTGCATGTTTCCTGTCTTCATCATGTAGAAATGGCCAGTCCGTTTGCATGTTTCCTGTCTTCATCATGTAGAAATGGCCAGTCCGTTTGCATGTTTTCTGTCTTCATCATGTAGAAATGGCCAGTCCACCAGTAACTATGAAATCCATGGAAAAGTCGCCTATGGTCGAGTGTCGTCAGGGCGACAGTGTGGTAGCAACATCGCTCAGCGCCGGTAGTGTCAATAGGCCTGCAGTACAGGAAGGTGCCAGATCAACTCCAGTTATCACCCAGCTGGCTAGATTAACTGAAGCTTCGTGCAATGATCAGCTTTGTACTGTTAAATCGGAGCATTCTGGCCTAAAGGTATTGAAACATTATCAGGGGATATTAGAAAGAGCAGATCTGACAAACAAATTGCACATAATAATGGTATATATGTCAGACTTAAGCCAAAAGGCAACTGATGGTTCATTGCATTCCTGAGCAGGATGGCCATCAGACAATATTATAGAAAAAGAAATGCACCAATAGGAAAATGTACTAATCCAACAGAATCATGGTGGTATAAGTCACCAAATGACAGGAAAAGAAACACTTTTCTTTCTTAATGTCTCAAAAGTGTCAAAAATGACTTACGTCATTAACGTAGAGCAGTTACGATATTGTAAGCTTTTTCTGCATACATGAAAGCTGGATTTTGCCCGGCAGTCGTAGCTATAAGGTATAACATAACTAGTCCAAGATATTTATTTCATACGTTGCAACTATTCTAATAATAATTTCTTTACAATTTATGATTCGTACTGCATGCAACAAAAAGTCCAAGCAATGACCTCTCACCCCGTTATGCTGAAACTTCACTGGACAGTCAGGTTATTAAAAAGAAAATAATCGTCATATAAAATCTTTTTGCAAGTTTTTGGCGTGTCTGTGCACATCGGCAGGGGCCCGCAAATACTCCCGCCGATGGTTGGCAGGCGCCTCTGGTAGGGTTTCCTTATGTCCTATCATTGTTATATTCTGTCTGTCGTCTTCCTTCTTCCTAGCACAGTGTGGCCCGTTAGCGTGTGGACGTACTTTCTCCAAACTCAGACCCTCATTGGTCAACTATGGTCGTAAGAAATGGCCCTCCGAGACACCGGTGCTCTAAAATACTCTGTACTGCAACAGGAATGTTTAAACTACATGTGTATATATTAACTGCCCAGAAATGTTACGGGCATCTTTCTGCTTGCAATTAAGAGCACCGAGTGCTGCGTGAAAAAGAATGGCCTGTTGCTGGGCTGGACAGGTAACTGCATTCATTCATTTCTCCACATCTCTGTCGTGCTATGGTAAAAGACTGTATAATATAATTATACGGAACCTAAATTTTACAGGGTACGCAATACACAGTTCGCATTGCGCTCCGCTTTACCGTTGTTCAAAGTTCATTTCTTGTGACAATTCAAAAAAGAAAAAAACTTAGCCGTAGAAAATTATAATAGGTACAACGCGGGTAGAAAAAATAGAGCACATTTCATTTCTATCATGACTCTCGGTGTTCGTCACCATTGCGCCACCATGATGTAAATGTCCAGAAGTTCTTGGTGTAGAGGAAGTGGGCCGTTTATAACTGTCCTGGGATTAAATGCCATAAAAAGGCTAATTTTACATATGATTGCGACATTCTGTCCTTCTTATGAAAGGTCTCGAAGAATCATATGATAACTGTAAGAAATTATCCCGTTTAATTAATCTTTTTTAATTAATAGAAAACGACAGAGCCGTGGTCGCTTATGAAAAAAAACATCATCACTTCACCCACTTGTTTTTGACCCACCGCTTACCGAAAATGATTTCTTTCTTCCGTTCTTTCTTTTTCTTTTTTCTTTTCTTTAGCTAAGGGTGCCAAATGAAGATGGAGGCGGTGCAGCACCCTCCACTCCGACTCGTACAGCCATTATTCAAAAAGAGACGAGTCCACTGAAAACAGAACGATCTCCAGAAGGGAAAGACATTGGCACGCAGGCCGGTCGATCTCAGACCCGAGATATGAAGGTGAAAAAAAATTCTCCGGTGAGAGCGAGCGGTAAACAGAAATCGAGTGCAAATGCCGCCGATACGACCATGAAGACACCGGTACGGAAAAAACGAACTTTGAGCAAGAGCAAGATTGTAAATCCGCCGAATACAGAGATCAAAGCTGTCCCGTCAACTGAAAAGAAACATGTGATGCGACCGAAGAACATTCATCACGTTACACCCGAAATTAAACGAAGGCGTAGAACGAGATCTAACAATAAAAAGGCAAAACATGAGCATACTGGATCCGGCTGTTGCAGCCGGAACTCGGATTTTGCCGCGTTCCAACCGGACGAAGAAATAGCGCCCTGGAACGACACGGCAACCAACAGTGACGACACAAGCGTCATGACCAAAACCATCAGAAACCCTCGCATTCTGTCCTCACACTCGTCAAAATTTCTGTCCCGAGATGGGCAGCATTCGGACTCCCAAGGTACTTGTAACAGACGGCCTCAACTTTTAGTGACCATGGAATATGAAAGGGAAAGACCTCAGCCATCCACTTCGGGCTCATCAACGTCCTTCAGCAAGACCACTATTTCCAGGACAGAAGAGCCTCAAGACAAGGGAAGAATGTACGTGTCACATTCGCTCCATTACGCAAGCAAAGAAGTGGCGGCTTTGAGTGAAGAACTTATAAAAGGAATTCACGTGAAATCAGGCATAGGTATCGTTTCAGATGTACGCAACAAAGCTCTGCCGCCAAACAATAAATTGGTTAAACGAGACTTGCCCTACAATTACGTTAAAAAGAATTTGGAAAACACCCATGCAAGATTGCAGGGGGCCAGGGAAAAGCTGGTGGCAAATTCTAGATTAACGTACACTGAACCTGAAAAAGGCCCGGGTTTGGGTGAACCAAAACCGAAACCATCGTCGGATCGTTTGAAACCGGAAGGGCGAACGGTGAACAACAAAGCGGTAAGCGATTTAGTAGCGCCACCGCGGGGCACCACCGTACGCCAGGTCGCACTTCGGCCTCACCATCATGAGCAGCCTCAGCAGCCACAGCAGCATAACATGAGAGTGACCGTGACCAGCCATCGGCCTGGTTCTGGCGGACGCTGTCCTGAAACCAACCGAGTTCAGATTAGGGAAACGGCCGTGTTTCAGCAAAGGAATTTTGAGAGTTGCTGCACGGAATGGTTTGTGGACATTTTCCTGATTTGTATCACGCTATTCTGTACGTGCATGGTTTTCTACATCCATCAGTACAAAAGATCCAGTGACCTCTTTTACGGAAGTTGATCTGGCTTGAGAGATCATTGAAGACCCAGTTGGAAAAACGACCATAATCACTTTATCTATGAAACTGAAAAAAAAAATCGGATTTTTTAAAATAGCCGAAATAATCAAACTATATATTTTGTTAAACTATATATTATGTTTATTGGGGCTGCATGTAGCCTACATAACCAAACCCTACCCGTGAACCATTATTTGGACTACCCTTTTCTCGCTACGGTACTATTGACCATGTAGCCCAACCCTAATCCTACCTAACCCTAACCCTAATCCTAAACCTAAGGTAATTTTGATCATGTAGCCCTAATAAACGGGTGACCTTAATAGGCTGCATATAGCTCCAATAAAAACTCCCTTTTTTTAAAGTTTGGAAATCCCCAACTGCAATGTTAATGGAGATAAAGTAAAGCAACCTGTTTCATCAGAGGGAGAATTTACTTTAGTAGAAAAAAAAAAGGGCTTTGGGGCAAAATGGGCATTATAATAATATTTTTCAAATAACCAAAAAATCTTTCAAATTGGCCCATGGTCGTTCTTCCATCTGGCTTTTCATTTGTGTGTAGTGTAACCACACTTACACCATATGAATGTTCAGTACAATGTTGATTTGCTCTGCAATTACCAAGAAAACCGCAGATGCTTTAATTTTTAAGGGCCATTTAGCAACCACCATCAATAAAATCAATTTATATGCGATATTCCCGTGCTGCACGATTGAAATACATCGTACTTTGATGTGTGGAGTCCATGAGGACTATTGCAGATTACCATTTCTTTCACCTGTGTGCCCCAGAGTGATCAAAATATGTTCTTTGTTTCCTCATATAAACCTTGATAATAAATAGAAATCATTTTATACGTATACTGAAACTCTTTGATGTGTTCACTTCTTTCCACCCAGTCAGCACATAAACATTTTAACACCCTGATCTTGTGGCAAAATCAACTATTGTTTTGTAAATAGAAAAGGGGTGGTGGTTGTACTGGTTTATCCCAGTAGGAATGTAATTCTTGCTCAGTTTACAAAGTATTGGAGTATAAACAAGGTACATATGTATGTGACATCTTCATAACCAGCGAGAAATGTTGATTTTGCAAAACTTATACATAATACCTTTCGACGCAACTTCAGGTAACGTTTGTTCACCCTTCATTTGAAGAAATGTCAGTCCAAGTCTTTGAGCATCGTGCTGTATTAATTATTGTTCATTTCACCTTCTCATTCGAAATTACAAAGTAAAATATATGCTGCTAAATTCATGCAAACTCTTGGTTTTTACAGAAAAAGCTGCCTTTGTTACGCCCATACTTAAAGAACAATTGGGAGGGGGAGGGGAGGGGGGAGGGGGCAGCGCGTCGGTCTGGAGGCAAGATGCTCGCCTCTCAAGCCGAAGGTACCGGGTTCGATCCTGGTCGGTGCAGCCATGTTGGAATTTTTTAATTTTTTTTTTTGGAGGGGGGGGGGAGAGAATTCCTGTCCCTGATCGTATGGTAGGTAGGATCGAACGCCTAGTCTTCTCGGACAAGGAAGAAAAACTCGGAAAGCCCGTGTGCACGTTGCGCCCGTTAAAGATATCTTGGCAGTTGAAAGTCGAGAAGAGCAGGCCGAACAAGTTGGCTGCCCGGGCAAATTTCTAAAATAAACAATCCTTCCCACAAAAAATGCACAGAAACAAGAAGAAGAAAAATGAAAACCAGAAAAGTCAGGTGAAAATGCCAGGTGTAGCAAACCTACTCAAATAAACACCTAAACACACATAAAAAATGAATAATACTGCCTTTTTTTTTTTCTTTTTAACGTCCACCCCTGGGTAGTCCCGTTTTAAAATTTTGTTTCCACGTGGAAAAAACAACAACAACGGTAATCCCAAATATTTACAAGAATCACTACGGTTTAGTTTGCATTGAAATTTCTACAGTACATAATGCAATTACTCATAAGGCCACTCAAGGACAGAGAAATGTCATGTCTTTTGAATTACATTACATATTATTGTATATTGCATTATATCATTTTAGATACTTTGTGCCAAATGGCATAACTTCGCCGTGCTGCTCACATTGTCGTAGAAATTCAACTATTTAATGTTTGAAAGGACTTTACTATACGCTACATGGCTATAATGATCATTAGACGAATTATCCGCGTTTCCACGTGTACGGAAACGGAAACGGCAACAGAAACGTCAAAAATCCACCAAGTAGTAAAAAGACAGAATGTTTCCATGTGTGCGGGCGCAGTTTCCAGACACATGAAAACATCATTTCTATTCCACCACTTGAAGGATTTTTAACGTTTCCGTTGCTGTTTCCGTACACAAGGAAACCCAGCTTTGCGGCTTTCAATCCTGGTGAATCATATTATATAGGAAGTAGAGCCTCCAACGTAATCATGCACGGCTTTTAAACCGCTGAGCCTTAAATTCAACAAAATATCATATCATGCATAGAAAGACGTAAAAGTGTGCGTGGACATCCATGTATTTTAAAAGGTCTTGAAGTTCGCGATATTGTTAATACTTTCGTTGATCTGAGCCGTAACTGAGTTGAACAGAAGAAAATGTTCTGACCCCCCCCCCCCCCAAAAAGAAAGAAAACACACATTCTCTTCGAGTAGAATTAATAAGTACGACAGGAAATTTCGTTCTGCGCCTCATTTTGCACATTCGTGATCGAAACTACTTTAAAAATCACATATGTGTATTCGCCGAGTTAGCGGACCAACTAGTGCCAACAAATGAACAGAGACAAAAACATCCAGTTTCAATGTTTGATACATGTATCACAGAGGAGCAATCGAAAAGATTTTCACATACTTGTAATTAAATACACATATAATATACTACATACTACAAATTTCAAGAATGACACACCAGCCCTTATCTTTCACACAGCAACCAAAACACAGCAACGCAACACCGGAGTTGTACATGTAATGGGATTTTATTCTCTTAAAAAAATGATGCAAACACAATACCTCTCTCACGCGTATACTTGGAATAAGCAAGACTAACTCGATACGATAACAGTACAAAAATAGCAGTAGCAAAGATCATGGGTATGATTACTGTATTATAATTTATGATCTTCCAAGCGATAGTTTTCAGAACAGAATAATTAGGCGAAACTTAACAATATCGGGTACAGACACATGGAAAGCCTATGCAGTAATCAAATACATGTATCTCCTTCATCCCTTCCTGGTGGTTGTGAAAATAGTTGGGTTGGATCAAAGATAAGATTATGGACATTATGTATACAGAAAGATCCCTCCGTCATGTCAAAAAGACCCAGGATCCTATTAATTGTACTTCTGTACTAAATGGCCCAATAAAATGACATCAGGCCTCGAAACGGCACTTTACTAAGTCTGTTGTCAGTGGCGCATCCACATTTTTGGGAACCTGAAGCTTGAACTGTTATGGGGCCCCTTTGCAACCAGCAACGATTGGGCAACATCCAAAATTCACTCATTAAAAAAAAAAATTCCCTCATGTCGGAGGGGCCAAGAAGCTCAAGCCTCATTGGTTTTATAGTAGATCCGCCACTGTCTGTTGATACGTCCCGTTTTGACAACAATAGTTTTTTTTTTGCACTAGTACAACATGGGGAAATATAGAGCGGGAACTTGATAATGTTCGCTCAGGCTGAGTGCTGGCCACCATGCAACCTCTAATCCACGTATCAATTGCATGGAACTATTATGCAAGTGCCGATGGACAATTACTTGAAGCTGGAAACAAATCACTATGTGTGTCTTTATATTAATACTGTTTGCTATCAAACGTCCATCTTAAACGTTTCACATGTAATTCTCGGAAATTCATCACTGATCTGCACGTTTTCATTCCTGACAATTCACCCATTCACAAGAACTATAACCGACAGTGTCTGTTCCATTTACCTGCGAAGCAATTTATGATACCACTGCAAAACTGCTTATTATACAGGAGAGAAAAAAACGACACAATATTTCAACGACAACTTGTTTGTCCACAAATAAAGTAAATACATGTTTCCACCTACCTTCTCCTGAAGCTTTAAAACAGTGTTTCTCACGGTGGGGCGTGGGACTCCAGAATGGGGCGCGGGGACGTTTCATAGACATCTTAATGTCATTGTGTATAACTTCACTGTTTAGATAAACTGGTTTGTGTCGTATAAGTGGTTTCCTTGTTTAGCTCGCAACTTCTTTTGAACGTATAGATCCTGAATAACCACCATATGAACTATTTCCTTGTCCGGTCATAGTGGGGCGTACTTTTTTAAAAAAAAATAAATTGAAGTGTTTCTTTTGGGGGGGGGGGGGCAAAAAAGGCTGAGAAACACTGCTTTAAAGGAAACACAGAAGTAACTATATCCATCAAGTTTGAGCTTTCAGCTGAGCAAACTATCACACACACTAAAGCCCCAAACTTCAGTGACCAAACAGCATCGAAGGACTGGTCTGAGCGCTTTAATACAAAAACAAGAATCGAGTACAACACATCAATATATAAAATGTTACTTCGCCCGACATGTTATAAATTATGCATGCACTGTAACAAAGCAAAGACGCAGGGAGGACCTTTTCTTCCAATTTCAATTTCCTGAAAAGAGGCCACAGAGAAAACAGGTGAACAAGGCAAGAAACTAACCAGGCCTAATCATAATTTGGAACAATTATTTAAGGTCCACTCATTATTTCTCGTGCTATATTTTTCCACAGGGCAAAATATTTCAAGTAAAGTGCTGAATGTAGAACAGAAAGAAATCACAATATGTAAATTGCAAACACCATCTGCCCATTTAAAAAAAAATAAAAAATGTGTGTGCTTTAGTCTGCATGTCCAAAAAAAGCAGCTGGCAGTAGGAGCAGGACCATTATGAAGAATACAACATGAAAAAAGAGGCAAATAGCTACAGCTCACAAAAGAAACAGTAAAAGCAAAAAAAAAAAAAAAAGATTCACCGAACATAAAGCTATTTTCCCCTTCCACAAAGTAACAGACATTTTGAATAACAGCATACTTGATATAAAAAAACAGAATTATCTTTACTTAAGTCAATACAAAAACTCCACTGAAAGATCTTTGGAAGCAAATGCAACCTTATGGCAACACCGCATTATGCTGTATTTTTTTTCATATTTTGAGCTATTTGGTTATGTTGTCAGTTCAAGAAAAAGAATTTTTATAAAAATCTTAGAAAAAATACAACAACGGCCAGTTCTTCAATTTTCTCAAAGCCTTCCGATCTCATCTATCTCAAATTTTCATTCAGTCTTAGAAAAATATTGATTTTCCAGAGTGACAAGGAACATTTTCTCCTCTTCCACTCCAAGATAATAACAAACAGCAGCTCTTTTCACACCCAGTTTTGTGGCACTGAAACATTTTAATATTACAACATCTCTTCTTTGAACCATACTCAATAAATTGGATCATTTCTCTTTGTTCTCCAACCACTTCTTTGGATATTCCGTGCGGGATATATCTCTACGCACAAAATTATATGTACTTTGATGATAAGACTTCCTAGCATACCAGCATAATGTCAACCCTGTTTCTATACTGCCATCTTAGCCCTTGTTTGTTCCAGCTCCACTACTTGCACAGCTGAGAAATTCTGCGTTAAACGTTTGAGGCTTTAGTATTATGATAAGTAGTTAGAATAAATCGGAACCGGGAAACAGCTTGATAAATGCCACAACACATTTTTAAAAGTGTCAAATACCTCTTCTACATAATAAAGGACCTCCAGTTTTTCAGAAAAAAAATAATGACATGTATATAATATACTATTTCATCAATGAAATTCAGAGGACATTTGGTATATCGCCTATCAATTTCAAGTCGACATGATGTCCAAAAGTACATTATAATATTCAGTATTTCAAAATGTTTATTGCTACTTATTTAAAGGAGATCAAACTTTGAAGCCATGATACTCAAAAGTGGAGTCAAGGGAGACAGAACACTGGTACAATATGCAAAACTTTCTGCTTGTGAGAGTATCAAGGCCTGCATCTTTAAAACTACGCACTGCAGTCTGAGAGGCGTAGACACCTCTGGGTATATGCTTACTCATTCCATCTGAAAGGTTTTGTGATGATGATGAAAAAACAGACGATGAAGTTAAAGACAGATGAACAGAGGATATATAAATAAATTACACTTGTACGGATTATTTCAAATTACACTTGTACAACTAAAAGACAATTACCAAATTTCATTTTTCACACTAAGCAATAACCACATAAATGACCACAAAATCTAAGCTGGAGAGCAACATACCTAAATCAATAAAAATTCTTTTTTTTTCATCTTTGCTGCATCTTTCAATTGGCTGAATAGCAAAAATGATATGTCAATCAATGCTGTCTTCGCATTAGTTTGGAGTCACTTCAGCATTGTTTTATCTTATTTAAAGGGAAAACTTATAATTAAAAAAAATATGAGAGTTGAATATTCTGTTGCCTTTTCACAGGGAATTATTTGTGCTGATAGTCAACTGGTAATTCAGAGTTCAAAGCGAAAAATTCCGAAAAACCATTAAACTCTGAACCACACAGCTCATAAATGCAGTCCTACATACGCAGATAAAAATATTGTATCGTAAGGTATTTGCTATACTGTTGTATGCGACATTTTGAGGTTTTGTCATGAAAATGGTTCTCTCACTCCTAAGTTTACTGTGTAAGTGTCATTCGAATCAGTTAAAAACTTTTCAAGGTATGTGTTTGTGACATAATATTGTCTTCCAATATCACATAACTCTTCAAAGTTTCGATCCTCTTCTCGAAAAGACAAAAATGCACATACAACAATATAATTATGGAAAATACCGAACAATATCTACAAGGCTTTTGTTAGGGGCCCTGTGGTATTTTACATAGTAAGCTACAGATGAGCAGTGAACACATTCAGTTTTTTCTCCATTCTGCTTTGTAATTATACGATGTCCCCTACCAACAGCTTGTCTATAAATTTATGCACGTTTTGTGTAATCTTACAGTGACACAGGATGAGCTGAGGACACGGGGAAAACCTCAGAAGTCTGGGAATCCCTAGAACTCCTTAAATTAAGCTCTGACAATTCTAAAAAGTGTAATTCATAAAATAAATTACACAATAAACTCAAATTTCAAGTCTAACAGAAAGACATCTAAAACATGACACAGCGTTGTATAATGGCGCTTGGCTTTTGTGCGACTCTTGTTCTTCATTCACTGATTAAAACAATAAAAGAATAACATCGACAGCTGGAAAAGGTTTAAAATTACATGTGATATATAAATGAACTTAAAATAGCACAGCTTTCTACATCTCTACAAAATAAGAACTTACACATGACAAGTTGGAAATAAATAAAGATACAGGATGTACTGTCATGAGGGGATAGTTTACTTTAACCATAACTTTTTGTCCATGAATCTTCACCATTCCCTAAAACTGTAATAATCAGGTTTGGCTACTTTTCAGTAAAAGTGAAAAACTGTTTTATTTTGCTGATTGGTCTAGTTATGATGAATTCATGGAAGTTTGCTCTTAGATTATTTTTCGGCTTAGGAGTCTATAACCAAGATCATTCAATACTGCTTCGAATGTAGTTGAATATTTATAACAATCAATTTTTCGAATATTTGAATTACTCCACTCTTAGGGAACGGTGATGAAATGAAGCAATATCCAACTATAAAAAGTACTCTTCTGGAGTTTTAAATGAAACAGAAGTGGACACATCCGTCATCTTTGAGCTTTCAACTTAGTAAACTACATCACACAATAAGTCGTCAGCTTCGGTGAAGAACAGTACTGGAAACCTAATACATATAGCACAGCTTTCTATCTACAAAAAATCTTAGGCATGACAAGTGGGAAATAAATAAAAATACATGATGCACTGTCATGAGGGGATAGTGTACTTTATATAATGTTATGCAAAGTTTTACGGCAGAGATTACCTCTTAGCCAGCGCAGCACATACTGTCACTCTCTAATACATAATAATGGATACCCGATAGCTTATACAGCAGAGTAATTTTGTGTTCTGTAACGGATAATGAAGCATATACTTTTATAATATCTCACAAGTTTCATTACTGTCATAAAATTTGTACGACAAAAAAAAATGCAAACTTTTTCAGTGTCAAAAAAAAAAAAGTACCAATGAAAAACCATAGACGCATAGTAAAAAAAAAAAACAACAAACAGAACAAAACTAATAAGCAAACTCAACAACTATAATTCTTTCACCAACTGCTGTTTGTAATCTCCATCCAGTAATACTCATCTCTTAGATAAATAATTATAATGTAAATCCTTCTCTCTCTGCACATCTAGTGTAAAACTTAGGATAAAGAAACTTTGTGCTACTAAAACAAGCCATGATCTGGTCCAATCATGACACACAAAAACATGATGGACCTAATTTAACAGGATCAAGAGAAAATAAGCAACAATTTTATCTGAGATGTATTCTTTATCTTATTAAATACATTTTTAATTACATATAAATACCAACAAACATTTGAAGTGTTGTACTCCCTTTTAATCAACAGAGAAAAACAAAATTGCTTCAAGAATATTTGGCAATACAGATTTGTCATCTGCGGTTGTGCTAATACAGTGTCATGCCAGGGCCAGCAACACATCTAACTCATATATAATCTGCAAATTACACTGACTTGAAAGCCAAAATTAGCCACAAATTAGTTTGTTTAGAATATAGAAATTGACAAAGTCTTAACAAGCTATGGCTAGTTCAGAACTAAGGCTTAAAAAAGAGCGAGAAATCATAACAGCACACAATTATATGCATGAAATGATAGATTCATTCAGTAGAAATCTGATTTATAATTGCATGGATTTGGAATCTTAGAATCTGAAGTCCCATCTGCGTGACTTTCAGCATATTCTCCAATACTCAACCCCAACATTAAAAAAAATTTTTTTTTAATTTGATTGTTTAATCATTGCACAGAGAATGATATCTAATCACATACGTACGCATACCAAACCTGGAGGGGAGTTGTGTCTGAAGGTGCGACGAACTGGGGATTCTTCTCAATAAATTTATTGAACTAGATTGCTGGCAAATGTTTGCCTTTGTCGTAGCATCCAATGCTTTTGTTTAGACTTAATTTAATAAGTATTATATTCCATCACAGATTTGTACCATCAAGGCCCTTGTTCTATTTACACTGAAAGGTCATGGCCTACGATGTGGGCAAAAATACATAGGTGACTCTATGAGGTGTTGAAAATACGCCTCCCAAAAGTCTGGATCCATGGGCATTTTTTCTCAATATGAAAATTTAATTTTTCTTTTTATTTCACGTCCAAGATGGCTTCAAAATTACAAAATAGCCTTTCGTCGGTAATTGTTGGAACCTCACTAAAACCAAAGAGTATGTATTTATAGAGAGATCTCACTTCCACCAAATCACGAAACTAGGTCACTGTGGTAAACAAGAAATTGAAGAATGGAAAGAGACCACTTTCACCAAAGATAGTATGCATATGTTTACTCTGGTTTGTTCATATTTTTGGTTGAGATTGAAAATGTTTAAAACTGTTTATCAGCTCTTACGCCTCGTGGAAATGTACAAACGGGTATTGTTTACCGCAGCGAGACCTACTTTCCACTCCATGCTAATAGTGGTTATGAGGAGCCTCCTGTGTCTCGCAGTGCAAATGGACCAATAGCGAAACCTCTCTATACATACATACTCTCTGGTAAAACTCAACTCAAAAGCTGTTGTTAGGAGACAACAATAGTTGACATTGAAAGCTATTGTAATTAGAGTGCACACCAGTACAGACAGCCTTTGATTGTAGTTTTAATGAGAATCCAACAGTTGACCACCATAGACAAATGTGAGGACAAGGCCGCTCAGTTTCAGCATATACAAGTGTATAGTTAGGCCCAATTCGGCCTATACAACCAGATGCTGTGCTATTTGGGCCGAAGGTATTTTAGGCAAGGGAGTGTCAATTGTCACCGCGGAATACGCTATCCATTGTCGATTCAACTTCAAGTGTGCATTGGAATGGTCAGATGGACCTGGGGGTGTGAGGGTCTGGTCAGTTTGCATCAATGAGCGGTAGACAGATTGACTAATCAGGTGAAAAGGGGCATGAGTAGCCATTGGCGATCGGCTACTGGAAAATGCGGTGGTAACTGATGCTACCTTAAGGCAATATTGTACGGACACAAATACTGTGTTTTCGAAAAAACACGCCAGTACAGTGCAAACTGCAAACTCGCACTATCGGCCCAAATAACCCGGAACCAGGATTTTGGGCTATTTAGGCCGTATTCGGCCCAAATATACCTAGCCTTCAGCACATACTGTAGGAAAAACTTTTAAATACATTTTTGCCTGTAGACCCAGACTTTTGAGAGACCTTCTATTGTTTGTGTCCAATGATACTGTGTAAGTAGGATACATTATTTTTACAGGAACCGAGACAAACAAACAAAAAATTTTACTCTATAGATCTTTAACGAACTTTCTGTGTTCACCCCAATACTGAAATCCTCCATGTACAAAATCACTGAATGTGTCTCCAGTAATCATTAAAACGTAGACATTCCAATTGTCTCAAGTCTTAAGTAAAGACAATCTCCACACGATTTGCTTTTGCACTTGTTGTTAGAACAACTTTTTAACACTTTGAAAATCTATTCCCAGATAGAAGCAGAAATAGAATTAAACGGTAGTTCTCAACATGGGCAACATCGCCCCTCTTGGGGGCAATGGGTGGGGGGGGGGGGGGGGGGGCGCACAAACGAAAACAACAAAAAGGGGTAATGGGGAGCATAAAAAATGAATGGGTGACAATTTCGGAGAAAATATTACTAGTCTGCTGAGCACATGTGCGCTTTATAAACAGAAAGGCCATTTGTTGGTGCATTTTGACAAAAATGTTCTCTATTTTTGTTTGTTATGAATGGTCAACAGTTTTGTTGCTGTTGATAAAGCTTTGAAAAACCTAACATCAAAAATTGAGTGTAGTTTGTGGACTTTGGATTATACGGGGTGGAGTAAGTTTCTGGAGGTGTGTTGGGGGTGGGAAGGGGAGATCAAAGCAAATTTGTGGCCTACAGAGGGAGATTGCCTAAAAAAGGCTGAGAACCACTGGAATAAAGCAATACTGGGGGCGATGGTTTACTGAGCCAACAACGGGATGATTATGAAGTGTGATTGTGAAGTACATTAGCAGTGGGCTCTGAAGGGGAAAAAAAAAAAGCATGCTGTAAAGTTAAAGACTTAAAGATCACCTTTACAATGTAAAGCAATGAACTTAATCATAATGGCAACAAATAAATGTACATATAAATACACACTCAAATACATTTTTTAACGCAAGATTGAAATTGTACAGGGGCTGACTAGAAACGAAACAAAATTAAGTCAGAATTTGACCCAAGCATATAAAAAAAATACATTTAAAAATATCATGGTGTGAAAGCAAACAGCATAAAGAGTGAAGATAACAGTGAACAAATTCTGAACAAAGGCAAGGAAGAAAATGCCAGCAAGTTATGCAAACCACTTAATATCAGTAATCATATGAGTCTTCCCATTCTTGACACAAACATAAAGCATTTGCAAACAATGGCCCTGCTCATGAAAATAGCTTGGACAATGTTTTGCACAACACAACATCCATACATATTTGTCAATTCCATATATTATATTATGAATATGCAGCAGTTATAACAATGGGATCATCTGTTAGCGAAAGCCTATATTAATCTGCTGTACTGGCCTGTCCATTCGTTACGAAGTACCACAAAAGGTTTTTATTAGTCCAACATCAATGGACATTTGTTTGAAAAAAAAATACTACACACAAATAATAATGCTACAAGGAGAGGAGGCACAAGCATCCAATGAACTTATCAAAACTGAGGATTGGAGAGTAAGCCAACTAAGTATGAGTTGAGTGGAAAGATCTCCCACGATAGGCGATGCACATTCAAGGGAGGTACTTTGCATTAAATTGAATCTAGCTGCTGGCATTGGGGAGCTGGGAGACCTAATTCTTATCACTGTTTTCCTACACTGCAAGTCCAGTATCCAATCTCAAGCATTACATAAATTCAAACATTACCAATATGGAACCAGCTGGTCACAGGAACCATAAGTATGAAAACCTTCAAATGGATCTTGGGGCAGAGAAAGCAGCACTTACGGGGATGCCTGGTTTCTAGGATTCTGGTTCCTGTCACCAATCAATCAATCAAACATTATCAAGTCCTTTATCGTGTTATCACTGCAGTTTCAAGTGAAATCAAGCATTCAGGCCTTTTACATCCAAGTCATCCCCCACTTTGTTTCCATGACATAATAACGATGAGCTTGTGATGGGTGGTCACAGTGCGGAATGGGATAAGGCTGTTAGGTTTACCAATTGGTTTCAAAGACTGCAAAATGTCTTGCAGAGTGGGCTAATTGGCTTTAATACTTTCCAGTCATGACAACCATCATCTTGAATGCTGAAGACGCAAGTAATGCATTAAATTGCACACGAGTGCAAAGGGATTGAATCTGCCCTCAAAAAAAAATATATAAAAAATCAGAAACCAACATTCACAGGGTATGCTTAATGGTGACAATTAAAATCAAGTGTCCATGTTTTTTCAGGTTTTTTTTTTGCATTTCGTGAAAATAGCAACTTTAACATATTATTCAAGGAATGGGCAAGGTTCGGCAGACTCATATCAGCACCGAGAACTAAAACGTGATGCCTGGAAATAGATGTATCCGGGCCAAACCGGGTACCTCAGCTAGTTTCAGATAATAAAGATAGTTACATTCTGATATGTTTAATAAGCATTAAGATTACCGCTGTTTCTGTTGCCAACATTTTGTCTACCAACCATCACATTAAAGACATTTTTATTTCATGTGATATTGTACTTCCTACCCAACAACTATATTTTTGCTATATACCCATAATAAAAACGAAGAAAAAGAAAACAAACAACAACTAAAAAAAAAAACATGTACATAATACTTGTCAAAAGTGGGCCACGTATATATAGAGAGAGAAAACTACCATTTAACATTGAAAACCTATATAGTCCCTCTCAAACACAGCAAAAAAAAACAAAAAAACAACGAGAGTAATCATTTTGCACATGAAAAGGCAGCAACAAACCTATCAAAGAGTCCATCTGAGTTTGATTACCTTGTACTTTGCACTGAAAGAATAATACTGCTTTAATTTTTTTTTTTTAATGTTTCCTCTTAACCTCGAAGTAGTTCCAGATATTTTGCATTTGATAAGCACAGTCACATTCCCCTCCTCTAGGGTGGGAATTAAATACAGACAACCAACTACTTTAATATTTACAATGGGAAGTAGACCAAAAAGCTGTAAAACAAAGAAACTTTCACACAGTTGGCCACAAAGGATAAACATAGTGTAACAAACAATATTAAACGGGACAATCTTACAACAGACGTTGCACTTCTTAATGAAAGCTACTAAACTTTGGTGCACTTTGCTTCTGTTGTCCTCTTTCCACACGAGGCAAGTATAACTGCCACAACATTCCCTAATCTTTTTGGCATTTCAGAAGCACCAAAACAAACACGGCCCAAGTACTTTCCTGCCTCTTAAAGAGAGGTTGAGAACTCTCCTCACACTCAGATTCTGAGCTGTATTTCAGAAGTGATCAAATGAAGCACAGGATGTCAAGAAGTTCTAAAAACATCCCTTCAGACTACAGTCGGTTCAGTAAATAAAAGCAGCTAGCTGGCTAACATTCAGTGCAGTTACTTCTTTTACTCTTGCTGAGAACACACGAAATGATATCCTATGGTGGACAGAAGCTGACTAACTGATTACACCAAAACCTTTTGAACAGCCTCCAGGAGTTGAAAACACAGACAGGCACAGAGCAATGAGAACAGTCGAGGTCTATTGGTTAAAACTGATCCCCTGGCTGTGAATGAGGCTGACCACTTTTCGCAAGGATGCAGGCAGCCTTTCTTAGTAAATAACAGGGAAATCCCAAACAGTACTACCCATACCCAAAGACCTAATTGTCGCGTAACATGACTGCAGTGAGCCAGTTCAACATATGCTGGAACAAAAATATTTGGAATATTCGGTTTAAGTGATATTTCATTAAAACAGTGAATCAAGTCTTAAAATAAGTTTATCTCTGATAGAGTTCTACTGCATAAACCAAAGAATCTGAATATTATAAAAAAAATCACAGAAAATCTGTGGGGTAAAGCAAGGTAATTAATCAAAAGCTTTATTTCTCTTTCCTCTCCATTGTATTGTATCATTTCTGTATTATTTCCTTCGCACGGCTTTGCAAAATACAACTTTTTCTTTTTGGCCATATTTTGACCAAAAGTCTGAAAACTTAACAAAACTTAACAAAACTTGGCAAACTTACATTCCTCTTCTCAGAATCAAGTACCCATGAATTTATTCTAAATTGCTAAGGAACACTTTCCAGGCTCTTCTCACACTTGGGCTGTTGAGGATTTTGGCCCATTACACAGGTATTACATCATTCAACAAGTGACTATGAAAGCATATACAGATATATAAATATGATATATCAATTATGGCTGCAAGATAAGAATCTGAGAAAGAAATACACACAATATCAAAAACAAATGCAGTCAGAATTATCAATACAAGCAAAGGTACAGTAAGTCATAATTACATGAACAAATAAATAGATGAGATGAACATTCTCTTTGGAAAATACAATTAATTACAAGGAGATGAGAAATTTCAGAAGTTATTTTTGATCTTGCATACAAAAATCATTTCAAATTAAAGCAAAAAAAAACAACAACAACAACAATAAAAAAACACAATCATTCACAAAAACCCTCATCTTTTGTAACAGGGTCAGTAAATGGCATCCAAACCTCAGACAGTCTTTGACATATTTAAAACTGGTCATGAAAATGCAACAAAATCTCTTACTTCCTACTTTGCAACTCTGTCTCTTCAAGTAAAATAAGTTTGCGCTATCTTGTAAAAATAGAGGTAAGGTCCACGGCCTTTAATAACTTATGTCTGATTGTATAAAACACAATGTACAATCCGCACCGCAGTTTCAAAACTTTCTGATTTGCATTCTACAAGCAGAAAACTTCATTTGTGATTTACACTGTGATTAACATTTGCCAATCTACAGAAAGTGATTTGTTTTAAAACTTCTACCCCAAGTAGAGAACAAAACAGAAATCTGCTTCGCCAAAAAAAGATAATACCTGAGAAAGCATCAATAGAGATGCAAAGAGGTGGCATTCGACAGTCCTGAAATATTATCACGTCAGATTCAGCCAGCCCAGGAATGAAAAGCAAACCAAGGAGGTTCTACTTTCTTTGTATCACAAAAAGAACTCTTATGAAGTTAAAAGCAAAAAATATTCAGCAAAATTAAACTGCCACAGGCATGATATATATGATGTGTGTGTGCGCCAGAAAGCTCAAACATATGGTATCATCCGTTTCTAATGTGGTTTGAAAGAGCATAGCGTTTTTTTGGTTATGTTTGGTTTTTCAGAAAACGTCAATGCAGAATTTTTCCTTTCAATATTTACAATTACAGCATTTAATCTTGCGAGACAGTTCCAATAGTGCCTTCACTTTTAACTTCAATTCTCTTACAGCATACTTTGAAGGCAATGTGCACTCAACCATCCATAACACAGGCACATTATTTGTTGTGATTTAGTGAAAAATCTAAACAATTTCAATTTTTTTTAGCAAAAAAAAAATTTTAAAAATTGGGCACCAATATTTCCACCTTCTTCCTATATCCACTGGGGGGCACTAGATTGTCAAGCACCATAAAATAACCACACCAAAATACCAATTCACTCTGCTGATTTGTCTCAAAATAGTTTGCGACACCTGCTTTGTCCAAAGAAACAAAAAAAGGAGTTCTTCAGATAATTGTTTCATAACACTATACATTTTACGTGTACTTCATTCACTACTACTTTACTGTATATTATATATAATTATACATGGAATAGGTCTATACTTGTAAAGGAAAAATTGGATGGGTTGGTTCTAAACCATGCCTAAGCCCACCTAGACTCCAAAACAAAGTGTATAGTACAGCCATAATAAAAGAGTTGAAGTTTGCAGAGTCCAGGAGTATACAATACACTTTTTGCTGAATCTGTATTTCAATTTTGCCAGTTTTGTCATGATTTGGGCACAATATAAAACTAACCTTTCCATTGCAGAAGCGACAACTCAGTTAACTGTCCTGTGACTGGCTCTGATAGGGGCATATTTTTGATTATTACATGCAATCAATATCATAAGTTTTGAAATTACCAAACAATCCAGTCATATCATGCTAACAAGGAAAGAGAAAGTTTTTTTAGTTGCGTACATTGTTCAATTACATTTCTCCATAATTACAGATAAATTTAAAAAAACAAAGTATGTTACGTTTTCATGAAAAACCTCAGTGGCCATTACCTTTTAATGAAATAAAAACTTCCAAGATAAAAAATGCAAATCTGCTTTGTCTCATAAAAATATGATAAAACAAGGCTGTCACACAGTGAACAAATGGCTCTGTTGTTTTAAAATAAAATGAAACAGCCATTTCGACACCCTGTTACAATGATCAAACTTGGCTGCGTGCACACATAAGATTAAAAACACAATTTCCCTAAATACATAAAGCTGACAAAAACCCTTTGTGTGCAGTAAAGCACATCTGAAATGTACTTACTCAAACAAAGTTAATCTTCTGTCATTCGATAAAAGAGGAATACATTGTTGCTTCCGAAAATTTAAGCAAAGCAAAAAGGTTAGTAAGATTTGGTCAAGCTTTAGTACTTGTGCTTCATCTGAATTTGTCAGATGGAAAGAAGTAGCATCATTTGAAAAGTTCAACAGTGGTTGTACTAGATAATGTCATGTCAACAGAGAATAACAAAACCCCTAAGTTTGGTACTGCACTGCGGGGAATTTCTTTCGTGTATCTTTGCACCCGCAACACCCTTACGGGTCTCCGACAATACTATGCATGGAATTTTGGAAACTGTCCTGTGATTGGCTATCCTCCCTCTCTCAACATCAAAGCCAGTCCCAGGAATATTAACACTTGTCACGGCAAACTGACTTGATAATTTAGATCTAATCATCTATTCTAAACCATGTTAAGTTACATATGATTGTTTATCTAAATTATGCTCAGCAAAATTTCACTGCAAAAAAAAAAATTTGACTTGCAAACCATAAGTGATTTCTTGACAAGATATTTTACTGAATTCAGCAAACTAACACCAGTCCCAACCTGCAATTCAAAACATCTTTGGTTTTCTCTTCTGGCCAACTGTACTGTACTAATACTGCAAACCCTGTTATGATCATATAAGTGAAATTTCTGCCAATGCTATGGTACTTATCTTCGAAGAATGCACATTTTATATGATGTGTTTTGTTTTCTTTCACCTTTATAGCAAGCCACTTTATAGTAGGCTTTAAAATACAGTGCATGAATCAACAACTGACATTCCATTTTTTGTTATTTCCCATCCCATTTCACTAAAATCAGTTGTCTTCTACTGTAAAAAAAATAATTTTTTAATGTGTTTAACAAAACTAATGTCACTTTTCAATATAATCCTCTCAACTATGGACTATCTCAACGGGCCTTGCCAACACAGAAAGGTATACTTGTTTTTCTTGGCTTTGTTAGCAACAATTTCTATTGCTCTTCCCATTGTTTACAAAGCCCTGATTCAGCTGTCAAAAATATTCAGTAATGTTTCATCCCTTTTAACAAGATCTTTTATCATATAAATTTCAGTTATCTACAGCTTAATCTCCATGCCTGAAAGAGAGGATTTCCCTTTTTGGCAGGAGACATAACATTGCAGACAGCCACGAGTAAAGAGTCCCGGATAAAAACAGCTGTCTGATACAACCACTGAATAGGAAAATGAGTGAATGAAACAGCAATGGAGGAGACTGCATACAAATACAATAATCACTGAAAGCAAGCTATCACAGAACAGTACATTTCTTGCGTTTGCGATTGTTTGGTTTCACTGGAGGTCTCTCTTCTTCTTGAAATTTCCTGTCAACAAAACAACAATGCAAAAATTACTTATTTGAGATCTCAACTGATGGATATGGATTTAAAATGTATTAGTGTCAGTCCGATAAGCATAAAGTTTATGATACAACTCAGTTAATCCATAATTACCTTTTGTATACTTTCAGGGATGTAAACAGCCGGCGACAGTATGGAAGGAAATTGTGCGGTATGCCCAGAAACCGCACAGAAAAAATGATTAACATGTAGTGTAGGCCTAATTAATACCAACCGTTTTAAAAGAACAAAGCCTGATATTGGTAATTAAATTAAAATTATACAGTAAATCCATTTCCTATTAAGGGAAAGACAATGAGAAAAGAGAATCTGACACACTTACACAGTTATAGAATGACTGCACTTTAGACCCATTACTTTTGGTCTTATAAATGTTATAGAGGGACTGATGAAGAGTAGTTAACCAGAACAAAAAACGCATAATTCATAACTGTCTTGGCTGAGTTTCTTAAAAAAAGACGTTGATACCAAATCCCCGTAGGTCTACGTATCGATTCCCTTCAGATTTAGACCCCATTAGATCTTAACTTGGAGATTTACAGATCTAGATCTAGATTTCCAGATTCTAGATCTAGATCTAGTCTTTGCCGACTGCCACCTGAACTTCTTCAGAGCATGCCATCTGCGCCAATAGCACTTGGTATCATAAATTTATTCATACTGAGAAAATATTTAAATCCCAGTCCCTATAGCTGGCAAAGCTTTTCAGCATCACCACCACCAAATTCTGTGGTGGAAACCGCATGTGAAACATCGCCACAGGGACTGAGGCTACACCACTAGGCCAACGGAAGTGAAAGGCAACAACAAAAGAAATCTTCTAGGCGAAAAGATCACGATTAGACCTTATTTGGTTTGCCAGATTTCTAAAGAACTGTCCACCGATTTGAGGATGAAGTGTGTGTTAGTGCTACTGGCGGAAGGTGGTGGACGGTCGGCGATCGCGCCTCGGGCGGAAAGGGCGGAGTCGGGAACCGCGCTTTGGACGGAAAAGACGGAAGATTTACATCCCTGATACTTTGTATGACTGACCAAATGAAGGAAATGATGTCTAAGACAGGTGAATTCATATTATGTTTCTGTTATTTTTCATTTTTTAGTTTTAAATAAGAGAAATTAGAGGAAACAGAAAAATTCATGCAAATATCAGAACACTGAGAATTAGGTGAGTACTAAAAACTTATAAAAGACTGCCTCTTGAGCTGATCAGCTGATGTGCTGTTGCTGCTTCACAATCTTCAGCCATTTAAGCGGAGACACGGCCCCGCGATAGGCCAAATATTGGTAACAAGTATCCATTTTCAGATTTATGTTCACAAAGTTGCGTCATTCATTTTTGCATCCTATACCTGTACTTTCATTGGCCTGAGATACCGAGAAATGGGAGGAAAAGGGAATTTAACCTTTAACAACAGCCTTTGAGTTCAGTTTAACGCGATTCCAACAGCCGACTGTCAGTTTGTGATTTCAGTACTTCGAAGTCATATACTGTCAATTCCCATCTTATAAACATCAAAAGACATTTGAAGACTGTTCACAAAGGTTAGCATCTCCACCACAACCAAAACCAAATTCATACCTGACGATCCTGACAAGTTCATAGAAAGACTGATCAACGTTGAGCCTGTGTTTGGCACTTGCTTCCATATAACGAATCTTTAATGTGTTTGCAAGTTCCTGGCCTTCTACTGTTGAAACCTATTGGAAACATGCAATATGCAACTCAATAATAATCTTCAACCGCATTTGTAATCCAACAATTCACTGCTCTAACGGGATTTTCTTCTCTGAATATGTGTGCAGTGAACAAACTGGATCCATGAAAGAATTATTTTCTGACATGGCCCCACAAAGTATCTTGTCCTTTTTGAAAGAGGCTGAGATCTAAAACTTCATTCAAAAACTTTAGAACACATTTACACATTTTTTTTTCAGATCTATACAAAACAACTTTTAAGAATTTTACCAACAAAATAAAATTTATACAGAACTAATTAATTCTATTTGTGAATTTAAATTGATGTAACTCTGAATACCAAAATATAAATAAAGTACCCAAATAGACTGTGAAAGGCACAAAGTGGCCGTTATTGTGCCGACGCACTATAAAATCCAAACTCCACCTCAAAACAACTTTACCTCACTATCCTGTTAAGTTCAAGTCAAAATGATTTATTGGCATGGATTTGTAAGGATATGGTCATAATCCAAATTACTGTCTTTGTATGTGTGATGGATCCCCTACCGACTTTCACAATAATGACGTCTTTGACACCATTGGTAAATTCTACCTCTAAGCTACATTTCCGGTCACATTTGTGTCATAATTTTTTCACAAGTTATGACATGTGAGTACATAATATAATCTGCATCATGGGCTGCCAGAGTAACTGCTTGGAATAAGCAGTGTGAGCTTACCACACGCTGTGGATCAAGATCCGATTTGTTAGCTACCAACAGCATTGGAAATTCATCTCTATCTTTCACTCGTAATATCTGTCGATGGAACTTGTAGATTTCTTCAAAACTGAAATTCACAGAAAAAGATTGAAGATTGCTTTGAACTATGTACTTTAACACATCTAATCAAGTCACATGTAAAATTAAATTCTCCTACACTTCATGTGGAAAGACAATACATAAAGAAAACGTTTTAATTTTTGATGCAGGCTCTAAGAAAATGGTCACTGAATTAGATGTACATTACTTTCTAAATCGTTCACTGCAGCATCTATACAGTGAGTTCCAGGACATTTCTATAAATTGCAGATAGTGAGTTAGTTGTTTTAATAAAGCAAATCCCAAGTCAAAGTCAAAGTCAACTACAGACAAAATCATTTGTTTTTCTAAAAACTCCTGACAAATTTATGAAAAACTGAGGTTCCATTAGCATTAACTGAGCATGATAAGTGGAACAGGATAGAACAGAACTGAAACAATTATTGAATATCTTCAGCCTGAATCTGTCATTGCAACAATTAGACAGAAAGTGGAGCCTTACAGCCTGAAGAAATAACAAATCATACACAGAAAGCATTTAAAAATGGTAACAAAAATTAATTTTTAAGAATGTCATAGCACACAAAAGTCTAATGACCAACAAATTATTATGATGATAATTGAAGACTGGAAAAAAGAACGTGGAAGCAAAGGACGAAGTCTTTCAATTCTCTGAGCCACTAGTAAAATATCTCTGAACAGTATTCCATGTGAAGATCAGGAAATGGTAATCATTTTCAAATTAAGGTGTGACATAATATTCTGTGACGAAATGGTTTAAAAACACTTTTTGTAAAGTGGTGACAACAGTAAGGTAGTGAATTAGTTGCACACAACTGACCTGCTTCTATCAATCACAGAATAAACTAGTAAGAACCCTTCACCAGACCGCATGTATTGCTCTCTCATTGCACTGAATTCCTCTTGACCAGCTGTATCCAAAACTGAAGAGTTAAGAAGACGAAAATTATGATAACTATAGATTAATGAAGGAAATAGCTCGGAGATATGTATACTATGTTTTACATGACTTTATAGTATTAGTATATTACATTTTTATGCATTTCAAAACATTAAAAGAGGATGCGTGGAGGACTAGAGGAGGGACAACAGTTTAATATTCACTTCTACCTAAACCCATCAAACTTTCGTTTTGCAAGTTACATTTATACTGATTTACTTAAAATCACTGTATAAATATTATGAAAGGATTTTTTGAAGTACTAACAAAAAAAAAGAAGCAAAAAATAATTTGTCATCCAACATGTCACATTTTATCTCTTTCCTACAATTTGTTTAACTGGGTTGCATGCTAAAACTTTCTTTTGCTTGCGGCTCTCTTACCAACTTCATATTATTATCCTACACCAGTTGAAGAAGATTGGGCCTACACATGTATTTAACCCGTGCCGGTGACACAGACAAAATTTATATTCTTCATTTAGATGTTCAGAAAAAATGAAAAGTGAGGATTCCCTAATACTAATAGTGTCAAAATAAACTGTAAACTTCATTTGATTTTTGTTGCTGTTGTTTTTTTATCATCCTGTTACGGATTCATTCTCATGGTCACCTGTTGAACAGTCAAACAGCCTGTCACTAACTTCTCATTGTTGCAAACTAGAACAGGGGCCTTCTGTGATCAAATAGAAATCCTAATAAATTCTGTGACAGTATGTACCCTTGACTGGACTGATCACAGGAGCATCCCCATTTAAATAATAATATGTCATGTACTTAATTTTTCAGTTATCATAATATAACATATCAGTAATCCTCCTAAATAACAGCAACTTTCACAAATGTCTCAAATTCACATTAAATACGACTAAAAATGAAAATACAGGAATATCAATGTGGTCTTGTTGCATCCATATTGTTTGAGTCTGAGGAAAATACAATTATTTTTTTTGACAGTTCCCAATTTTTATTACAAAATCTCCACCCAATTCTTTACATGTGTCAAACAGCTACATTAATATTTAGCAAACTAGTAGATAACCCGCAACTTATTGGGCCAAGGGCAAAAATTGGCTTTCTACTCACCTTTAATCTCTTAGTCTTGTTTTGATTGGCTTCACTTCTGGCTCTCCCCAATATTCCCTTTTCTATCCGCCCTATCCTCTACTCCCCATCTAATTAATTTTCAGACTGAACGCATATCAAGTACAGTCTCCCATGCACTGGGCTCATCGATGGGAACCAAAAGAGGTTCTTTGTATATTATCGTTATCACAACATCTTTAAAAGACTGCCTTAAACTTCAATGAACACTGTAGTTTGGTAAAATTAACTGACACCTAAGATAATTAAATTTCATAATTTTTTTAACTGTTATTCAGACTGCAGCGCTGAGCAAAAAAAGTAGCCAAAGTGAAATACTCCTCCCACAAATTTTTTTTATACTAAGATATGTAGACATCAAATACAGTAAGCTCCCCTCTCGAGTGCCTTGTAAAGCAAGACATCATGCAAAACAAAAACAAAATCTAGTAAATGTTGTGAACAGATGAATAGATGATTAGAAGTACCTTCTTTATTACGTTAAAATGGAGTGGTAATATGGCACGACAAATCTGCTGCATACTTACTGTCTAGTCTGGCCACATGATCATCAATTACACACTGTTTTGTGTAGGAGTCTTCTATTGTTGGGTCATAATCAGTAACAAAATATGACTGCGGAAACAAATGCAAGAATAACATGTTAATAAGGAAAAACCTTGGTATAACTTCATCAGGCTTGTTCTAAAAACATTCTCCTTTTATTTATTTTTTTTATGTCATACCATTGGCTGGTTTCACAGGTATCTGTCTAAAAACCAATGTTATGAAAGTTTGGTAACTCATCCATGTGCAGCAAAAACTACATACATCTTTTACAATCTAAGAATAACATCTTGGCCACGATAAAATTTCAATTAGAAGTCATGCCAACCCATGACATACAAGTTTATAAATATAAGCGAAATAATTACCTCCAAACCAGTCAGTTAATTTAATATAAAAAAGAAAAAAGGAAGGATTATCTTATTTATAAGTTAAACAACTTTAGTCTGGCACATTATAACTATTGCCGAACCATGCATTTACCACAAAAATATAAGATGCATCTAGGGGACTAACACACACACACGCCCTCGATCCCCAACTCGTCAGGACACGCAAGAAGGACTTCCGAATGCGTTCCATAGCCCAAGTGAGAACAATACATAGCTACCCCGGCGGCTTTCCCTATGACAATCTGACTACTGCCCAGACGAACATCGGCCTACGGCCTCAATGATACAAACTGACTAGACCCTCACGTCGTTACATATCAATCTGACAATGCCTATGCACTTGTCGAGAGCTATGGAACGCATTCGGAAATCCTCCTGACACGCCTAACTTCACGCCCTTATATCCCTGTTGTGCGTTCCAAATGGATCCCCTCCCTAAACAAAATATTATATTTGGAATGGAAGTTAGATGTTATGATTTTCACATCATGGGACTTGAATCAGATTCAGAATGTCCTGTGAATGCAGACCACTGGCTTCTGTCTTAATTGGCCAATCCAATGAATGTATCTGGGACCAAAACATTTGAAAGAGTAAAAAAATGTTTCTCCTGATGCCTTCGCCAAGCCCAATATAAAATTTGTTTCCCGACCTTTTCCTGGTTTCAAATTAAGACACATGAACCTTTATGTCATGGACGAAAAGACATGTCTACCAAAATACCAACCATCATGAAAGATGTATTTTAAGCATGAACATTAATAACACAATACATTAATACTGATCTGTGAGACCACTTCAGCCAGGGAAATGTGGGATTTTGCGCCTCTTCATGGCTGGATTTGATAGGTCTAGTATTGGATGGACCTAAATTGGCTAGATCTAGAGGTCTAGAGTCTAGTACTTAGTAGTCTAGTAAATTTAAATTAACCCTCACCCTGCGAGGGGCGGCAATAGTCGGTATTGACTCACAAGCGCTCACGCCACATGGGCGGCAAAAGTCGGGAAGGTCAAGCTGACCGCGCCACGCGCAAGCCGTATTTTCATGCATCAGGTCACTGACCTTTTTGAGACGTAACCACCGTGTTATTGTTCACCGTTTCTCTTCTAAATCAAACGCATTGTGACATGGACATGTTAACCAGTGAACCACTGGTCCGAATCACAAAGACTAAGCTTTCAAAGGCTCTCCCCACACTTTCAAAAGATGTAACATCGACATGCGAACTGTTGCTCAACAAATTTGCAATATTATCTCATTTTCTCACAAGCTGACCACCATCTGGAGTTGTCTGTATCTAAGAACCAATCAGAAACAAGCTCTGAAATAATCTTTGCCCCAAATGCCCACATTGGTTTATTAGTATTAAAATAGTATGTGTCAATCAGGATGGAACCATTTGTGTAGGGCTTGGGAGGGCATGGCTAGTTATCATGCTTCGTTCTCACGAAAACTACAGCTGTCAATTTGGAATCATAAGTCAGATCATTGGTTAGAGACTGACAGACTAAGGTTTTGCTGGTTAATTCATTATCAAGCGTGATAAGGCATAGCAGCGAATGTTTTCATACAGATCAATAAAAACCGAACCACGTGGACAGCGTTTGTGGTCATCGCATAGCGGCACGGGTCAGTGACCCGAGATAAGATTCTCCGTGAGTAAGATCACTGACCGTGCAGCGGGCTTGACGGGTAGCACCTGGGGTATGGGTTAAGACTTAAAAGTCAAGATCTAAAAACAGGCCAAAAATCTAGGGCAATCTAGAGCATGATCAGAAAAATACTTGTGTTTTCGACTCACAGGACATGAGCATTTACAGCAGTAAACTTCACCTATATCATTCGGGAGGAGTACCTTACTCGAGCGCCACTTTTTGATAAAAAACCCTATATATTTTTTCGGTACTTATTAATTTTGTTAGTTTATCCAATTGTCATTGGAAAAAAAAGCAATGATTGATATGTAATGACGTGAGGGTCTAGTCAGTTTGTATCATCGAGGCCGTAGGCCGATGTTCGTCTGGGCAGTAGTCAGATTGACATATCAGGGAAAGCCGCCGGGGTAGCTATATACTGGCGCTCGAGTACGGAACTCCTTCCTATCATTCTTATTTTGCTCTTTCGAGTAGACAATCAAAACCGATTATCTAGATCTAGATCTAGTGGTCTATACTGTAGCCTAATGTCAACACCCTATTATCGACATTAGGTTGTTTGAGTTTACGACTTCAGCTTCCAGCTGCTACACAGACTAACAAACATAGAAATATCCGTGTTACCTGTATAAATTGTATGGTTAAGGCACTTTTTCCAACACCACCCCCTCCAACTACTACTAATTTATAACTTTGACTGAAACTATTGCTGTCGTTGGCATTTCGGGACATCTTTGCATCCATCCAGGAAAACAATTGAAAAATATTGACAATTTGCCAGATTTACGGTATTACTACATGATACAAAAACAGTGCAAACAGGCAATTTACTTGCCCTCGACCTAAAACGAAAGGCTACCAGTATAAATCTTGGGCTACGTAAGGTTTTAGCGTGTGAAAAGCAGTACTTTTGACTGGGAAATCTGTTTAACGGCAAACACGTATGTTTCAACTACAGTTTAAAAAAAAAAAAAATGCCTGTTTACAGCTGTTGCCAGTCTGTAGTAAAATCACACTCATAATATGTTTGTAAAAAATAAGAACTACGGTACATGTGTCGTGTCCATAAGAGGATGCATTTATTGAACATTTTTATACAATTTGTGACATTACATAATACTCAAATACGTCCACATAGACTGAGACAGAATATAATATAAAAAGCTTATGCAGACTCGCTGTTGAGAATAAAATTGATCTGCAATGAGTTTTTAGAATGTTAATTAACTTTGGGAACATTATTTCTACAGTGTGTACTCTCTCCAGCCTCTATTTAACGTGATCGTATCTTCTTCACATTCATGATTACAATAGTGCACTAAAGTAACACTACTTGGATAAACAACAAACAGTAGCATCGAAAGGGGCGTGGGAAATGGAATTAATACGAAACTGTCATGGATGACCTTATCAAGACTTTTACAGACTGCATCACCGTGCACTGTTGCTGTATACTGAGGCGAAATTAATCATTCGCCCCTTTCCTCCGCTCTCGTAGGAAGAGACATATATATTTATTATACTCTGCCATACTATGCACAGCGGCTATTTTCCGATATCTTTGTCTCTGTTCACAAAAACAATTTTCATCTGTAACTATCTGTGAATGTAACTGTATTTCAAAATGACACGTTATTTCCTTATCATACAGTTTCGGTGCGGCAAACATCCTCTCTTTTCCATGCAGCTGAAACAACCACGTCGAGACAGCAAGTTTAGTAGACATATCTTATTGAAATGCAGTTACGAAGCATTGTCACTCACGCAAAATGCACCAATCCTTCTCCCTAACCTCTCCATTGTTCTGGTCTTTGCAGTGTTCTCCAAGTGTTTGTTCAATGTCTAGTTTGGTTGCCTTTCTGATCCCTCCCCAGAGGTATTGTAGTCGGTATGATATGAAGTTTCATATGCGTGGGCGGTTTAATTGGCCTCTATCTATTTGTATTATGCTGGAAAATAATCTAGAGGAAAAAGGAGTAGACCCAAGGCATGAAAAGGGGAATAAATTCATTTCTTTACTGGAGCAAAAGAGGGCTGAGCTATAGAAAACCTTTGGATTGTACTGAGGCATACCCACTGTGTTAATCTGAATACCGTATCATGTTGATGTTTTTACATTCAAGGCACCCAAAAGAATCCAGTTAGGCAAGTGCGTACGTACGATTTCCTGAGTTGGATGGCCAAAATGTTTAAATATTGTGAAGATAATCCTGAAAAACAAAAGCGAACTCCACTATAAAGGCTGTGTGTGGCTCCCGTTTTCATGACACATAATTATGGAGATTACAAAGAGTGTTGGAAATTTTGTTGTCGTTTCAGCCAATTAATATGAAAATTAACTTTCTCTTTGATTGTGTGCCCACATTCCTTTACGCGCCACGTTGTAAGGGTGTGAAATCTGTCCCAGTAGTTCCTGCAAACTATTCATTGTAAGTTTTGACACAGTAAAAGTATTAGTTGCTGAAAATATTTCATTCAAATTAGTGAGTTATCTTGGGAACAGGCCTGTGTAAGAAAATAGTATTACTTTTCGGCGGTATACTGCATATTATAAAATTAATTTACCATTGACATTTTTTGTGTATTTGAACATATAATAGCATGCAAATGACAGCAACTCTTTCATCGTGTCAGTCTTTGATTAATCCATCTCACAGTTGAAGCCTTTCATTCAAATAAGCGTATCATGACAACAGGTGGACTTGGACTCTCATTCTCAGAGCAGTCAGTTTTCCTGTTCGTCATTCTGGTGTATTTATTAATTAATTCTCTTGTGGTCATTTAAATATTGTCTGTTGTTGTTTTTTTCTTAAGTTTTAAATTCTCTTTTATGAAAATTTGCGGGATTTTTTTTTTTTTAAACCCCAGAGAACTATTGGTGGCTTGCACAGTTTTATTTTCCACTGTAACCATCTATGAACCATATCATAATTCCTGACAGTTATCAACAGTACAATACTGAAATTCGACACATTATTGTCTACATGATTTAAGTTTCAGACTGGGTTTTACATAGCCGGTGATAGATAATGGTTATGAGACATCCCGTGAGGCTTCCTATCATTTTTCTGTTTTTTGTTGCTGAAATAGGCAAGTGCAAGAGAGTTTCCTCTTTCCACATATTAATCTAATGATTGTATCAAAAAACAAAACAATTTTTTTTTTTTTGCTTCATTCGGCAAAGTATAGATCTAGTTCCGGTAGCATATACCGCCCGATACACAATCGGTCTGCCTGCAACCACTTCATGCGGAGCTTCCTCTAATGTGATTGGTAGATATTTTTACACCGGCCGCACTAAAGTTTGAAAATCATGGTGGATGATGGTTGCTACGGTAGGATTTGTTGATTAAATTATATTTACTCGGGAGTAGAGCATTCAGCATTCCAGTATGTAGAATCTAACTAGATCTATGTGTTTTAAGTTTGAAGAATATTGACTATCTTAGATCTTGTCAGTGTAGCATGTAGAGATCTGCTCGCCTGCTGCAGGCTATAAATTTGCATCAACCGAAGCTGGAACGCGAGATTTGACCAAAAACGTGACTGAAGCTAGACTCTAGCTGTTTTATTGTTGGTTCTGCTCTGCCGATATAGAACCTTGGCAGGGGTCTGAGCTTCTATGTGCTTGCGTTCCTTTGTTGTTCAGTAAAGTCCTTTCAACATTACCTCCGACTGCATGATAAACAAAACATTCAGAACAAGATCTAAACTTAAACTGTTTTACTGCCCGTTTGATAAAATCACTCAGCTTTGCTTTGTTTAATGAGTTGGAGGGGGGGGGGGGATTATCATGCACAGTTTGCTTTGCATTGGATAGAGCTGTTTAGGGAAGGCATAAGGGGCTAAAAAGCAGGGTAAGCATAAGATCATTATCGGCGGATACTGCCCAGGTTTATTAGCCGATAATGTTGGTAGCCTATACTGCCAGGTCTATCCGCCAACATTATTGGCAGATACTGCCTAGGCTGCCAACACTATCACTAATCAGCAGATACCGCCTGGGCCAGCAACATTATTGGCAGATACTGCCCGGGATTATCGGCCAACATTATCTAGATATCTACAGATACAGCCTTGGCTGGCAACATTATTGGCAGATACTGCCCAGGTTATTCCGCCAACATTAATCGGCGGATACTGCTCGGATTTATCCGCAGGTATAATTTATTGGCGTTGACTGATCACAAAAAAATAAACGAACAGGATTTATTCCCTATTGACTATTGTTGTTAGATTTTATTTTTTTTTTAAATTACCAAACAGATTGATTGCTGATAAAAAAGACTTAGATCTATAAGAAAAGAAGAAGGAAAAAAACACCGTGCTGAGAATTGAACCACTGTCCCCCAATTGACAGGTGAAAATATTTATTTAAGAAAAAAACTGGATTTATTCCCCATTATTGTTTAAAATAAAAGTACTAAAAAAAATTCATATCTTTATGAAAAGACTTTAAAAGGAAAAAAAACAAACTGCCCTCTGAGAATGGAACCACAGCCCCAAAACTGACAAAGATGCTAACCACTACGCTATTGAGTACGCTGAGCAATTGTGAAGGAATTCTCACTCAATAAGCATGACTAACCCAAGAAACCCATATCTACGGATTAGACCTGAATCTTCATTATAAAATATAATGTATCCATTTAATCAATAAAATTCCATTTTTATTCAGAAAAGCCTCTGCAGTTTCAACCAGTACCATGAACCATGCCATCATTTTCAACACATGCGCAATATGAAAGTTGATCGGGATGAACAGACAAGAGCGGAAGATGGAGAAGGGTTCGATTTAGGGGAGATCACTGGCAAATACAGAATTTATGTTGGCTGATAAAAAAGATCCTGGGGGAAATTTTATCCGACAGTATTGGTGGATAAACACTTCGTTTTGGGACTAGATCTAGATTTTAGATTGGGAAATTCCAAAAAAGTTTCGTAGGCTGTGTCCTGCCACTCAGTCAAAATAGCTCTACATGTATATAGATCTTGCCCTTATCCTTTACCCGAAATGTTCATTTTCTGGTTGAAAGGGTTGGGTGAGGGGTGAGATTAGTGGGCTGAATTTTATGAAACTCTTGGTCTTACTCTTTCTTGTTATTTAGCCTAAGGACAATTGGCTGCCTAGTATTTTTTGTCAGGCACATTTCTGCTTAGAAAAATGCAGGAAAATCTTTTTATATTTATAAATCAATAATTTGCAGGTGTTGACAAGCAGGGAGGTCACCTGTGACCTGTCACTGTGTCAGGCATGTGCTTGCAATCGGGCCATTTGATTTTGAATATATATATATTTGTTGCTGTAAAGTGAAAAGTGCTCTAAGGATGTTATGTAAATTGTATTTATATTATTTAATGACTATCGGGCAATAATGTTACCATCATGCCTGGATAAACCAGACAGTGGCCTAATTAAGTAATTTGTTGGAAGTGGCTCTTGTATAAATAGAAAGCTCTTATGATGTGACAACTTTTGATGTTACACAAATTTGACAGATCTCTCAAGAGTGGAGAAAGATAGGATTCCATAATATGTAATACCATTTATTTCACCAGGAAGCAGTTCTCAAGAATGAATCCTGTGATAATGAATGCATTTGAAGCAAACTTGTATTTCATAATTATCCGATTTGCTATAATGCAACAATCTGTTTGACATTTATCAACCACTTTAATTTTTCTCTTTCCACAGAAGTTGTAGTGACAACTTGTTGAAGTTTGAAACGTTAAGCTTCTAGTTCTACTCTGTTGCTGTAACAATCTAATTCTAAGTAGTCAGTAAATATGGCAACAGAGGCATGGACAGAAAACTTTCCTGTGGCTTGCCAGACGCTCCTGGCACCAGAACTAGTGTGCCAAGCTGCTCTAGAAGAAAGATTAAATGATATTGCTGCAGAATTCACATGGCTAGAGGAGATTGTGGACGAAGCTTACAAACTTTTTGCTGTGAAAAGGTATGCTGCATGAACCCAATGAATCATTAGGTGGATCAGGTGTACTAACTTATCGGACAAATTTTTTGATGACTGTAACTAGAGTGAATACTGACTTTGAAATGAATAGTTTCTTTTCTAAGAGATTACCAGATTTTTTCAGTACCAGGCAATGAACGTGGTACTGGTCCATCAAATAATCTCAACCTAGAATTTAAAAAATTGTCAATGAATTGAGGAATCGAGATTTCTTTGAAGTGCTCTGCTATGTAATATGTATGCACGCAAGCATGGTTATCACTTTTTTAATCTGAGATCTCAAGTTGGAAAGGGGTAACAATGATGAATGAAAGTGACAAAAGATATTCAAACATATGAAAAAATAAATTCCCAATTAATTATCAAATGTGTCTTCATCAAGTGAAATAAATGCAACTGCGCAGTACAATGGTGAAGAAGTATCTGTTATTAACTGAAAGAAGTGCATTTATTGCACTGTTACATGTAAAGAAAGAGATTATTAACATCATTAAAGTAAATTAGTTTGCTGACATCGGTTTTTATCAAGTTAACCTGATCAATTAGTGTAAAACATGCACTTGTTTCAGTTTTACTGTTGATTCATTAATGTACTTTCTAGAGAGTATTGTCTGTTTATAGCATAATTTATCTCTTCTTTTTTCATCATCAGTAATAAACTTGAACAGATGCCCAAAACACCGTGTGTGAAACAAAAACGACAGAAGGGAACAAGACAAGTTAAAACCAAAGAAGCAGAAACTGAAGATGTAACAGGAGCTGCACTACCAAAAGCCAAACCGACAAAGCTAAAATTTGAAACAGACAGGTACCACAGGAGTTGCTTTTTCTGGCTTTTTGTAAAAAAAAAATACTTTGTTGTAAATCAAATTCTACAAAATAAACATTGCGAAAACATTTCAAATATGGAAGGAAATATCACATCTTTGCATTTTTTCCTCTCTTTGATTTACTGCATGATTGATGATCTGAGTCATGTGGCTGATCTTAAGTTTGACCCAGCATTGGTCTTTCAAAGTTGCCTGTTTATTGACATACCTTTGATAATTATTAATAGAATGTATATGAATGGGTTGTTTTAAGAACCTAAAAGTTTGTGGCTGATCAAGTCCTGTATATCTGTCTGCCGTCTTACTTTCTCCTCTAACAATATCACCGTTCTTTGGGTCAACCTGCTTTCTCAGTAACCCAACAACAACTACATTTAAGGTTTTAAATAATTTTTTTTTAAAACTTCCAACACTAATTAATGGCTTATACTTTTGTCTCAGCTGCTGATATTATTCTGTTTTTGTTCCAGCCTTACAGAAACTGATGGTTCTGATGAATCAGGAGTGGGCAATTCTGGTCGACCAGTTCGTGGCTGCAGAAAAGCATCCAAACCTGTGTATACAGAGGAAGATGGTGCGGTCAAGAGATCCACCCGTCAGTCCAGAAAGGCAGTGCAAAAGAGTGCCGAAGCTACTAGTACCAGAAGTTCTTCACAGCAGAGTAGGGGCAAAGAGAATCAACCACCTGTTGTTAATTTAGCTGATATAATAGAAGACAAACATGATGAAACACGTGAAAAATCTAAAGTTACAGGAGTATCTCAAAAGAAGAAATCAGAGCAAGACAGTCCTAGTGTAAGGGCCCGTGCCAAAGCATATGAAAACATGTTGAAGCAACGCGTGAGCAAAAGCCCAGTGAAAGTCCCTCGTTCTGCTACACCAGGCAGTGATCACAAGAAGGCTACCACCAGTAATAACACAGGCACACTGAAAGGAAAAGTGCCTCAAGGGAAACGTTCCAGATCTTCGAACAAATTATCCCGCCATTCTCTTCATCGCCATTCATCAACACGCAGATCTAGAAACTCTCAACGTTCAAGCAGAAGTAGTAGTAGCAAGGTAAGAAAATTTAAAAAAAATTTTTTTTTTTTTTTTTTGGGTCGGACTTGTTTAGTCTGCTCTGCAATTTTTCAACAGTTATTAAACATTTTCTGAGTGTAGGCATGGTTATCACTTTTTTAGCATGGTTAGCACTATATCAATATAATGGTAATTATTACATTCTAATACACAATAGTAATATTGCTTACATTTATATTATGTGTGAGAAATGAACTTTACATCCATCACAGATGTCATGTGAATTAATTAGAGTATTGTTGGTATGAGGCCGTTGATTTTTGTTGTTGTTTTTTTGTCACTTGAGTTTGGTAGACATAAAAAGTTTTTAAAAAACATTAACATGGGTAAATTCCAAATTGAGAAAATTGCCCTTTGTAAGCGCATGCTATGGGAAAATCATAAGTGTTCAGGTATGTTTTTATCATAATAATTATGTTTATTCCTTGTTTACTGACCAAGGTGAATAGTTTTGTAACGGCTTTTGTTTCTACAGCATTCCACAGAAAGTAATGGAACAAGGCAGCCAAGAACAAGACTTCGCTTGAAGAAACCAAACCAGGTAAGCTGCTGCCACAGGTTTTGAGTTGGTACCTCCTGGGTTCACTTTGTTCATGTAAAACTCATTTGGGAACCATTTTGTATTTAATTTATATTAAGCTATGATAGTTTATAGCAGTCTTCTTCTTTCCACCAGCTAGTTTTTTTACAAATTACATTCTTTTCATCTTTGAGCTATTGAAACTATTATTTGAAATATTAGTCTTTAGACGGGGTATGAATTTTATTTCTGCATCAAACTTCTTAGTTCTTTATGTATGAGTGAATATATTGGAGGAATGTTTTTAGAAACGATACTGTGTTCAGCCAGTTCAGGAAACTAAGTCAGGTATATGCTGACACCAAATAATACCTGTGTAACATAATCATGTGAGAGAGAGAGATTGAACTAGCCAAATACTGCATGGCATTAAATTTCTATCAATACAGTATTTTTCCTATACATTTATGACAGTTTGCTGCCCTACATACTTTGTGATTCTGAGTGCCAATCACTGCAGTAAAAATATCTTGGCAAATTAACATGAATATAACTGTAACTCGTAAACATTTAAAAGTATAGTTTTTGTCAGTCAGTTTCCCTCTTTTCCCCATATAGGGAGAACAAAAACCAGAGGCTTCAGAAGAGGAGTCATTACATTCTGACTCATGTGAAGCAGCTGCTACTGCTGAAGACAGAGCACAGGTGTCAACCCCACAGAACAAGGAATTAGCAGACAGGGGTAGCGCAGACATGTTTGATGCCGAAGATCATAATCAGGAAGAACAACATGCGATTCACACACATGATCCACTTAATGAAACTGAATTGGTTGTCACAGAAGTGTTTGAAATTCACGGCAAAGATCAACCAGCTAAGTTAAGAGAATTTGAAATGACAAAGACAAAAACAACCCCAGTTGGTGAAACAGTAAAACAACAAACCAAATCAGTTCCTGCAGAGAATGAGCTGGATCCTCCAGGCTCCTCAAGTGATCAAGGATTTAATGATGGGGATGGAGATAGTGAAACAGAAAGTGTGAACACTTCTGCTGTTCAAAATAAAAATAATGAGACTTTCACAAAAGAAAGCAGTGACGATAATGAAAATACAGGTATACCAACTCGCACAAGAACAAGAGCACAGCAGAAGGACAATAATAAACAAGTCGATAACACTTCTAAAGGAGTTGTTAAGACAAACAAAGACTCTGGCATAGACACAGGTAATAGGGAGTCTGCTGCTGTCGGCAATTCTACCTTCACCAAAGATAAAGCAATATCTCCACAAGAAGAAGGGGCCAGGACCACACGAACAAGAGCCAGAGCACAGAAGGAATCAGTTGCCAGTGAAGCTTCAAGTGAGGAGAAAGGGCCCAGCACCAGAACAAGACAGCGTAAAATAGAAGGGTAAGATTCACAAATGTCCATGTGGAGTGGCAAGTTTTTTGTTTGAGCATATATGGGAGAATATTTTTAATATTCAAGTATATCCTTTGTCCAGACAGTGCGTTAAGAAATGCTAACTTTTTTCAGCCGCACTGTGAAAAATAAAAAAGCACTGCCCCACACCCTGTGTTTATGTCTAGGAACCGGCCGTCGTTTGGCCGGGTGGGTTAGGTGTGTTTCTCTTTCCAAAAGCATGCTATTTTAGTATTTACATGTATAAATTCACATGTGTAAGCTTCATAGAAACTTGTGCGTGAAGATCCAAAATGGAAATAGGTCATTCGGCTTTCTGGAAGTACGGTCACAAATGACCGTCAGGTGGAATTGTGCTTTATTCCGGTCTGGCCAAATGATAGACTATTTTAGTAATCACCGGCTGAACAACAGCCAATGCACTTTTTGTTCTCGTATGGCCTGTCTAAGGATATTGGGTATTGGAATTGATTGTGGAAAACTGATTTTTCTCTTGATTTTTTACTATTTTGAAATGATGACCATAATGAGCAGTTTTCATGTTTAGGACTGCTTTCTTCTTCCAGATCTCAGCAGGAACGAGTGGAAAAATCTGTCAAAGACGAACCCTTCAAATTAACGAGAAGTCGGATGCGTAAAGTGAATGACCCCGACAGGTTGAATATATGTGGCAGTGATGATGAAGTTATCACTGGCTCTCCTGCCATAGATGGCCAAATATCTGTGTTAAGGTATGTTATTTAAGAATTGTCAATCTAAAAAAAGATGACAGTTTGACTATATCATATGTAATCCATTTTGTAGTAGCTTAGGAATATTAACTAAGTCACTGATAAAGTAAATGATGTTGCTGAGGTGAATTATGTTGTCTCAGAAGCTGGTATAGTGCTAAAAGCATTTTATGGAGTAAAATCAGTAATCAGTTTTTTGTTGTTGTTTTTTTTTGTTGTTTATTTGTTTGTGATGGCATAGAATGAAAAAAGTTGTCTAATGAAATGTACAGGTTTCACAGAAAATTTTCAGTGTGACTTCCTTCTGATTAATTGCACTTCTAAACAAAGACCACCTGACAATATTATGATATGAAAGACTAAGATGTGTTTTAATGGTGCTGGGCATGATAGTTCTAAGTGGGGCTTTTTGAGACTTTCCTTGAACAAAATAACATTTATGTAAGTATACACTCTGCTTTTGCAGTGCACATTTCCAATTTTAACCCTCACCCTGCGAGGGGCGGCAATTGTCGGTATTTACTCGCAAGCGCTCACGCCGCACAGGCGGCAAAAGTCGGGAAGGTCAAGTTGACCACGCCACGCGCAAGCCGTATTTTCACGCATCAGGTCACTGACCTTTTTGAGACGTAACCACCGTGTTATTGTTCACCGTATCTCTTCTAAATCAAACACATTGTGACATGGACATGTTAACCAGTGAGCCACTGGTCGGAATTCACAAAGACTAAGCTTTCAATGGCTCTCCCCACACTTTCAAAAGATGTAACATCGACATGACAAATTTGCAATATTATCTCATTTTCTCACAAGCTGACCACCATCTGGAGTTGTCTGTATCTAAGAACCAATCAGAAACAAGCTCTGAAATAATCTTTGCCCCAAATGCCCACATTGGTTTATTAGTATGTGTCAATCAGGATGAAACCATTTGTGTAGGGCTTGGGAGGGCGTGGCTAGTTATCATGCTTTGTTCTCACGAAAACTACAGCTGTCAGTTTGGAATCATAAGTCAGATCATTGGTTAGAGACTGACATACTAAGAATTTGCTGGTTAATTCATTATCAAGCGTGATAAGGCATAGCAGCGAATGTTTTCATACCGATTGTTACAGATTGGGGTATGCCCTCAAATGTTACGGGGAAGTATATTATGGAATTTAGGTGTTCGACTGCATTTAATAAATATCGAGAGGTTTTACAAAATTACTCTGCCATACCATGCCACATACACTAATAACAATTTCGAGTAAGTTATATCAAGGACCTTGTAGGGCCACAAATTTATTACTTAAATTCCTAACAATTTCGTCTATCGTTACATATTAAAAAGACAACATCAGCAGCATCAAATGAAAATACTATAAGACATAACTAGAAGTCTCCTCTAGATTCTTAAAAGATTAGAAAATCCATATCATTCTGACTCATTCACAGTTTACTTAGTAATTATTTATCTTCAGAAATATAATCTGACTACTATCTCACAAATAATATTCTTATGTCTCAGACGACAGTATTAACTCAGTAATAGCTTATAAAGGATCAAACCGTCAAGACACACTGACGTAGTTAAGATAGATCTAGATCTGCTCTAGGATGGGCTGGCAATCCCCAGCCTCATCCAGACACATCAAATTACAATTTACAAATGTGTATATCAGTCACTCAGTCTAGATCTTAATGGCAAGTAAAAACATTATAGTCTTGCATCCTTTGGTAGTACTTCTACTGGAAAAGTAGGGTCAGATTCACGTCATCGTCGACGCACTGTCTCAAAACTTACGATTGGTTCCCTGAAACGATATCAGGGAACTGGAGAAAATAGCTGTGGGTAAATTCATTGTCTATCAAGGACATAGACATGTCTTTAACAGTCTCATGATTCTCTCAGGCTGAATCTTAAGCCGACGCCCTCGCGGGTGGAAAGGACCTGCATGGAGTGAGTAAACCTAAAGATGGCTTCGCTTATATCTTCTGCAACCCCCAGCCAACTGCTCAAATTTGATTGGTGCATCCATTTCGAGCTCAGCTCGCAGTCTATTAATAGTAACAGACAAAGTTAAATTACTATGTCAAAAGCGTTCGCAAAGTCTCTCCACCCTCTGCGTTTTATGTACGAATTTATTCACTCCTTATTCGCCCCGTCTTCCCTTGCTAAAGTACACCCAAACCACGGGGTCGAAAACTGCACCGTCACTGTTAATTTATCCATTCGTTCTATCTTGCCCCACTTTCTTTCCATCTTTAAGAAAGCGTTTCAAAAACAAACTGTCCACGGGAATAGTTCAAGGACGTTTGCACTGGCCAAAATCAATGATGACATGAAATAAACAAAGCGTGCCCCAGCACGGCAATTCAAATCCTAACCCTGACACCGATCAATAAAAACCGACAACGTTTGTGGTCATCGCATAGCGACACGGGTCACTGACCCCAGATAAGATTCTCCGTGAGTAAGGTCACTGACCGTGCAGCGGGCTTTACGGGTAGCGCGCGGGGTATGGGTTAAGACACCCTGATTTAAGTAAAACAAGGGTGTATATCTTTCAGATTTTCTCTGATTTCAGATTTTTTCATTTTGGGGGTAAATTCCTAGTTCTAGAGCTAAATCTATCATTATTTTTAGTTATTTCAGGTTGTTTTTGTTTTCTTTATTCACTAATAATATAAAAATTCTCTGACCCATGAAAATAGTCTAGGCCAAGCAAGCGGGGAAATAGATGCAATGAAAGGGAAGTAACTCTTTTTGTTTTTAGTTGTAAACAAAAATTAACATCATGGCTTTGTGTTCACGATTTCCCAAGTTTGTTGAACGAGATACAGTAGTTGATTCGTTTTCAGAGAATTTTTTCAAATGTCATTAACACCCCTGGTAAAAACCCACTAAGGTGTTCTGTGTAAAGGTGAGAAATATTAGTGATACTGACGCCAACACATTTGACATTGGATTTTTGGGGGTTTTGGTTTTTTTTTTCAGCAAAGGAGGAAAGAAAAGAATGGCAGAGGAAAGAGGATTGTCACCACGCCCAAAGCGTTCATGTGTCGGGGCTGATCAGAGCACTGTGGTAATTAGTTCGAATGTTTTTGTGCTGTTAGTCAGGACGGATAAACATATCAGCATCAGGGAGCAGTCTTCCAAACATAGTGTTGTGTCTTTTAGGGCAAGAGGCTCTTCATTTTGCAGTGGTTAGGGATGTAACATTCAGTTTGTTTTTTGTGGAGTGGGAACAGGGAAACTGCTGAGTAGTGTATGAGAAAAAAAAAATGTAGCAGCCAAATTTATTCAAGAGAGGGCTTACATTACAGAGAAACTGTTGGAATAAAAGAAAGGGGAAGCATAAGTTTTATTTAAGAATAATAATATTGGGATTTTATTTTTTTCCCCGGTCATTTGCTGGCAATTATCAAATAATACCATTTTTTGTCTTGCCACAGTTAACAATGCATGTATGGAGTGAATATAATTTAGGAATTTTTAATTTTTGTTGTGATGGAAAAATTTTTACATGAATTTTTATGATTTTATTGAGGAAATTATCATTTATATGGTGGCAGATTCATCTTAGTAATCTAGGGTGTCCTAATGATAATAAAAAAAAATAAACAGAATCTTTCTATTTTACCATGCTTTCCATCTGTTTATGCAGCCACATAAGGGGTTTCAGGCTGATCTAGCTGGGTCCTTATAGCACAAACATTTACCATAACCAAAAGCCATTTATTTTACATGTAAATGTGTTTGCCTAAAGATACTCAAATACATTTTGTGGATTTTCATGTATTTTCTTACAACTTTACCACTGTCAGTGTTTCTCATTGTCACTAGGTATCACTAATGTTCATTCCCATTTTTTAACCTTTTCAGAGCACTAACTCTCCATTGTCAACTTCATCTCCCATCAAACGCAAAGGTGAGATAAATCTCCACATCTCTTCACCACTGTGTTTTCGTGTCTGTCTGTATTTAATTAAATCATTGACTTATGATAATGGGTCATGAAAATGTAACAAACATCATTTAACCCTTTCACTGCCGCATTAATTTTCCTTGACTATTCCTTCAGTGCCAAATAAATTTTCCTTGATTGTTCCCTCAGTGCCAAATTAATTTGGGGAAAAAAACTAAAATGGGTGATAATAGAAAAAAATTCATAACTCACTTATTTATAAGAATGTTATAACTCTGTAAAAAGTAAACTTTGAGGAAATTGGATAGAGAATCCACATATATGAGAGATTGTGTCATAGCTGTGGTGGTGGTGGCAGCGGCGACAGCGACAGCATCATCATCATCATCTTCATTAGTTTTTAGTCATTTCCTAACATTACAATAGGGTTTAGATGAAATAATACCATCTAAAATGATGTTTCCAATACAGAAATTGATAAAATTTACAAAAACAAAGATACCGATGCCCAGTCACTCCCAGCACCATCCTCATGAACATACAGAACGACGACAATTTTTGCACGCAAAAATAAAAAATGATATAACAGAAAAAATTCATAGCTCACTTATTTCTAAGAATTTTATAACTCTGTAAAAAGGAAACTTTGAGAAAATTGGATAGAGTATCCACATACATGAGAGATTTGGTCATAGCTGTGGTGGAGTTGGCGGCAGCATCATCATCATCATCATCATTACTTTTTTTTTTTCCTTTACATTACAATAGAATTTAGATGGAAATAACACCATACAAAATGATGTATTCAATACATAAATGGATAAAAATAATAAAATCAAAGATACTGGTGCCCTGTCACCACCAGCAACATCTTCATGAACATGCAGAACGACAACATCACCCCTTCGCCACCCTTCTTCGCGATCATCTCGTAACTCTACATCGTCAACAGGACTAAATTCCAGTAAAGGAATATGTCTAGATCTAACTGGATCTACATTTACTAGTTCAGCAAAACCTTCAAAATTACCATCACCATCTTCCTCATCAGAGGATTCAAACAGCTGTAAAAAGACATCATTGTCCGAACTTTCGTCGTCAGACGCCATTTTGTTGAGTGAAAGGCCTAGCTGCCTTCAATCACGCACAAAAAATGAACCCGTCGGCCAAATTAAATAAATCAAGGCTTATTTTGAAGCTCAGCCAATCAGCTTTCAGAAAATCATTCTGCCCGGATCATTTCCGTTACCACGTAGCGACAGTTCCTGTTTACATCAAGGCACCCGTGCTACGGCCTAGGCCGTACGCGGCATGACGCTATTAGGGAGTAAATTCGTACGGCCGAGGCCGTAGGCGGCATGACGCTATTACAGAGTAAATTCGTACGGCCTAGGCCGTAGGCGGCAGTGAAAGGGTTAATACTGTGTATTCTGAATGAACATTTCAGTTCACTTTAATTAGCATTGCTTTCAGCGTGTATACAAATTTCAAATGTATAATTTGTTCTTTTTACCAAAGGTGATGGATTAAATGCTGAGGAAAGAGATGTTCTGCTTTCTCCTAGAAGGGTGAGTAAATTTAGAAATTAATTTGTTTACAAATTTATCTGAAAAGCAGTAAAAAGTATCATAATAGCTTTGAAGATTTACACTGCATGGTGCACGCACTTAGTAAACTTTGTTCCATTGGTATATATGAATAGTAGCAAGATAAATTGGTAATTTTTACTTCAGTGAAGGAGAGATCAAATTTCCTGTAAGCACAACAAAAAGATGAGTAGCCTCAGCTTGTTCTTTGTTGTTGTTTTTTTCTTAGCCATGCTAGATTGCTCGGAATACTTAATATGGATCTCATAATACTTGATTTGTCAAATTCTGGTGACTGCACAAATGTCTGCACAGAAAATTTAATACATTTACTTTATTCACTTTTCATGCTAAGCTGCTGGTGCTTCTCTCATTATACAGATGGTACAAAGATTTTGCATTTGTGTAGCTGCTTGACAAAATGAAGCACATCATGCATTTTGGTGGTATGGAGATATTGGTATCACCAGATAGGTTATTCAAAGCCCTTTCATTTGGTAATAAAAATATTGCTGTAATTTAATTAGCAGAGAAATATGGCCTCTCAAAGACAGGAAGTGATACAACCATAGTTTTGAGAAAAACGCTTTTAAAGTTTCAGTTTTTAGACAAAATGATTGATGGTGGATGCCTTTTAACAATTTCTCAAATCAGGGAGTGCCGAAATGTGCCTCATTTTGTCGGGCGGTTACACATTTATGAATTTTTGTATTTACCTTGTCTTGTACTGTAGTTTGAGGTCACTTGCTTGGTAATGACTAGTAATATAATCACCTATTGCCAGCCAGAATCGTACCATATATATATATATATATATACTGCCTATTATAAATTATAGTTTCCCAGGCCAGATGTGAATGAGCAAACATACTGAATTTCTAAATTTGCTTTGAGACTTTTTTCTTGTATTCAGTCATTTGGAATTAAAGCACAAGATTATTTTTTGGGCAGATAATTAACATGCCCAATTGTTACTTTCAGCCATGGGCTGGCCCAGTCGTGAAACTACACAAGTGCGAGAGACCTAATTGGGCTTTTACTTGACATGTATTATTCCTTATTTTACTTGCCGTTTTTTAATCAAAACCAATGGAAAAATAATGTTCTCCTCCTTAATTGAAAATAATTTGATTCTTTGAAAGAGTTCTTAGGATATTTGACCAGAAAGAGTAGTCACCTGCAGTTGTGGGAATAAATATGTGCTGTTTCATGATGGAGCCAGCAAATAATTCTGCACACTATAGGCAATATTACTAAAGCTGTTACGTTTTCCTTATGATTGTATTATCCCAGCGAGATTGTCTATCATGCTCTTTTATCATGCAGTGAAATCTCTTTCCTCAGAGCCCCAAGCCATTTAAGTTTAACAGTGCTCAAAAGAAGACCACAGATTTTCTTAATAGAACCCCAGGCTTTGGACAAAACACCACCAGAGTGTACAGTTTCCTCAGCAACACACCCACATGTCGCAACAGTGGTGTCTTGAGCTCTTTCCTCAAAAGAAACACACCTCCCCCAAAACAAAATATTCAGGTATCAACTTTTTTGTATTTCAAGTTTGTTTCTCTAACCCTAAAATGCATACATTTAATTTCAAACTGAAGTCAAAACAAAGTGAAACTTGAAAAGCGATATTATACAGACATTCACAATGAATCAAGTAAGCTTTTTGCCGTGATATTCCAAGAAATAGTGATTCAAAGAAACGTTTTGATGGTTACCCTCTTATGGAGAAAATTATGGATGTTTAGGGAAAAGAGTAGAGAAAATGTGAAATCTGCATTATTTGTGGTCCAACAGCAAAAATATAATTATATGAAACTGATTTAATAGTGAAAGCAGAATATGCTGCCCTTGTGTCATGCATACTTTGTGTAATGAAACTAAGACCTTATTGTAATTTAACATAAATGTGATACATGTATATAATTGTCCTTACAACTTGGCCTGAGTTTTGAGGCACTTGCAGGCTTACTTTAGACAACTCTTTGTCTGAGCTGTGAATGACCTGGGCAGTGGGCATATTTTAGGACAGCAGAAACAAAACTGATATGTAAAGTGTAAAAATTAATGTAAAATATTTAAGAGCACATTCTTGAATATATTTACGGCCAAGCTACTGAACACTAACGTGAAAGGTCAAAGTTATGCTACTAACTTCAGCACTACTGAAGGATTTCTTGCTTGATGCCATTTGCTTTTAGTTGGTACACATTTAATGTAATGTATCATGCTAGCAATCATATGATTGAACATTAACCCATCATCAATTTCAGTGCATTGGTTTTTCCAGATTTTAGTCGGTTTGGTCTGTCTGATGTAAGATATTTCCTTGGTGGTTGGAAAATTTTTTACTTTGGGTTTAATTAAGGCATGTCAGTTTGATAACAGCAATATTATGCTTAGAGTGGATCTTTAATGAGAAGCCTTTGTGGTTAGCTTGGAAGGTGTTAAGTAAACTAATTTAACAGTATGCAAACTTTACAAGTAAAGTTGTTCTGTTGTGGTGTAAAATTGGTGGTTGTGGTTGTGTCCTTATGGCTGCCATGCTGTTAGGAAAAACTTAATTCTGTAGGTTGGGCATTTTCCCAGTTGGTGTACAGAATAGATCATTATTGTAGCATTTTCACTGATATCACAATCTTTCTTTGCCTGTGATGCCAACACAATTATAAGAGGATCTGTGTGTGAAAGTATCAAATGGAAGTGAAATGGGTCCAATTCTGGTCAGGAACATGACTGTGGGGTTATAAAATACACTGGTATCATCATTTGATGAACTATTTTTGCAATTTCAGATCATCCAAGAACAGAAGAAGCAAAAGTTAATGGAAAAGGAATCTCGAGACAAAGAAAGATTAAAAAGAGCTGCAGAGTTGAAGAAAAGGAGAATTGAAGAACAGAAACGGTAACAGTTTTTTAACCATACACATTATGTAAATGCTGTCGATCCTGTTTTACCATTCATAAATTAAATTACAAATACATGTATACTCATTTACTGTGCAGTGAAGCTCACTATCTAAACTGTGTAAGAATCCTGTCCAATTATCTGTCATTTTCACAGAGACATTGGCTGGTCTTATTTATTAAACTCCCTCTATAAGCTTGCGTACAACCTGTAAATTATCAGTAATTGGAATACCATTTCAGGTCTTTGTTTGATAGAATCAGTCTTGCTGACTGTCCCTTATTTAACAGGATTGTCCTGTGTTTAGAGTGTTGAGAAGGAGGTGAGAAATAATTATTTTGCAAAAACAGGAGTTCCTCCCAGGTTTGGGGAGTTTGCCTTTGAAGGGCATGGGTTAACATGCCCCCTTGAAGGGTACCTTATTGAGTTGGTAGATCTGTAGAATGGCTCCTCCGTCCCAAAGTTTCATTCATGATACATCTTTCTTTCAATTTCATGTGTTTCAAGGTATCTCACTGGCATCTTTTGCATTTGATATGATAAAAAAGTATTTATATTCTTTTGTAGACAAAGAGAAGAAAAGGAAAAAAGAGTGGCGGAAGCTAGAGAAATGAGAATGCGCAAGGAGCAAGAGCAGATGGATAAAATTAACAAAAAATTGGAAGACAAGGCTTCACTAAAAGAGAAGATTTTGGAAGAACGCACAAAAGAAGAAAGAGAGAAACAAAAATTGAGGTGAGAGGTCAAGTGGAAATTGCTTTGCAATATTTAATGTTACAAAAGTCATTTTAAGATGGTGAACTTTATCTAGAATGATATCATTCCAATGTATCTATTTCTGGCCCCATTTCCTTATCACCCAAGACCAATTGCTTGCCTCAAAATCTGTACTACAGACATAATATATTGCAAGAAATGCTGAATTAATGATATTTAGTGAAAAACAGGCTAATGACTTATTGAGAATTTAAAGCCAAGGTAATATTATATTGTTGTCTTTGTTTTGGCCTTTTATTAAAGTGAAATCTGAATATTTTATTTGAAGTTTTTTTTTAAAGTAGACAAAAGATCATCTCTTGCCTTTGCCTTCTTTTTCGATCTTTAATTGATATGGAAAATGAAAGATGGCAAGTTAAATATCTTGATAAGCTGGAGACACAAGTACAGTATGTTATAATAATATCATAACTAAACCTCTCTGTTGGAAAGCAGCACTAACCTTGAGTTAACAGGAGTCTTTCATATTCGTATGTTTACTATAGATTGAAGAAACAAATGGAAGCTGATGCAAGAAGGAAACAAGAAGAAGAGGACAGGTTAAGGAAAATACTTGAACAGGTTTGTGTTTATTTTTTTCTTATACAAGTGATTATTTCATTCAGGTGTGGAAAGTTTTCGCCTGTTGGATTTCATTTGAACGTCTATCATCATTTCTGTGCAATCATACCAGTACAAGCCTAGTTTTTTCAAATATATTTTGGGGCTTAGAATCTGGATTAGCAAATTGGGTTCCGTTTTCTTTGTAACAAAGTATGATAAGTTTATAAGCTGATAGTTTTAAGTGTGTTCATGTTGTCGGTGTCCAGTTTTTGTACTGGGCCAAGTAATCTGTTTTGGGTTAGAAGGGCCAGTTGTTGTTTTTTTTTGTTAATTAGTTTTGTTTCGTTCTTTTGTCTTTAATTGCCATTTAAATCGTTACATTATTACATTTTGATGAGGGAAACATCCTTTGCTTGAATAAGTGAAACACCAGATCCCATTCTTTTTACTGACCTTTTTGCACATGGTTTTCTGAACTATCATATATCGTTTATTCACCCCACAGGAGGAGGAAGCGCGGATGCAGGAAGAGTTCATGCAAAGAAAGAAAGACTTTGAAGAAACAGAGAGGAGGCGACAGATTGCAGAGGAGAAGAGGAAACAAGAGGACAGGTTAGCTGAGCTAGAGCAGAAGCGTTTGGAAGAGAAAGCCAGATTGAAACAGTTGGAAGAAGAGAAGGAGAGGGAAAGAGAGCGTTTCAAGCAGGAAAGGTTAGTGTTTTGGGTTCCAGTGCTAATGTCTTTTTTAAACCTGGTCACAGTGAAAGAGGGCCATATACTGTGGAGTCGAGCTGTGGTAAAAGAAAGAGAAAAGTTTTCATGTTGCAAAGCCCTGCATTAGAAACAAACAACAAAGAAATAGTACAGGTAAAGGGCACTCTTGTTTTGTATGAGTTACTTTTGTCACCATGTGTGGCGCTCCAGGAAAACCCGTCGGATGATGCACAAGCTGCTTTTGAGATTAGATACAGGTCTACAAGGTCATTTGTGAGCGTGCATGGGAAAACCCAGCATAAGTCGGGAACATGACATTTTGAGTTCTGTACATATAATAAAAGACAAGACATTTCTGATAAATTGAAATCAGTAACCCCCCTAAAACAAAATTTTGAGAAAACGGCATTTAACCCTAAAAGTGGCAATAGCTAATTTACCAAGTAATATTGGAGTGATTGTTGTTAGGAGACCGTAGTCTAATTACAAAGCCGTTATAGAGATCATAGTGAGGAGTGTTCACTGCTCATCTACAGTTTACCCTGTAACATGCCACGGTCCCCTAAACAACAGCCAAGTTGGAAGCTTGTGATGGACCCATATTTTCACTTCAAAGCCGTTTTTCTCAAAATCAGCTCTGCCGACATGCCGGGTTTTCCCATGCACACTCACATTTTTCTTAGTTTCTCTGGTTACTACACCTGACACTTTAAAACAACCGTATCTCAAAAACTGTTTGAGATGTTGACTTCTAATAAAAAGCAAAATACACAAAAAATGTCCCTCTTTCATAATAGTTGTATATCTCAAAATGTGAAATTTGACCCATGTGAAGGGTTTTCCTAGAGCACCACACATATGATATCTCTAAGTATGTTTGAATTCATGTTTTGCTCTGTCTGTTGTCTTGCTTTTTCCCCGCACAATGTAATCAGTATTGTGGTGTCATGCTTTCTCCAAAGTCAAACTTGAAATCAAATTCATATGTTGCCTCTACTTTCATGAACTTTCCAGACTGCAATTCATTGATGTTGAAATGTATACCTGAAAAGTGAGAGACATTAAATATGGTGAAAAGGGGCAATACAGTTGTTGGACATCGTTTGAAACACAAAGATGGATGGATTGTTTTATTTCATGTTCCATGCCACGTTTAGAGACTCGCTCCTTAGCCGCATTCTATCCTGATGAAGATAATTGTAATTGTAGTCTTTGCACGTCAACTTGATTTCACATTGTGCAATGTTTTGTATAAGGTTGCTGCATGACCTCAAGGGAAATTTTGATTAAGAAATGTTCATCTCAAACTGTCTTAGAAATTCTGCATGGTGGTTTAGTTTACTGATGGTAATCTCTTTATTTCTCCAGGGAGAAACAGTTCGCATTAGAGAGAGCTGAAAGAGAAAGGCAAGAAAGGGAAAGAAAGGAAGAGAAGGACAGGAAGCTGAAGGAAGAAATTGAAAAACTAAAAACAATGGTAAGGCTATTTTCATGCACCTAACTTCAACAAAACTGGGTCCCTGTCACAGACTAATCAAATACCCAGACTGGATGATCCCATTTTGTGACGTCACAAAACAGCGAAAGGTCATGAACCATCCGCCACATTAGGTTTACGGTAACGACCGACGCTTCAGCATAGCTACAATTTTGAATGACACCATTTTGACGCGCCTACTGAACGCGGAAGTTTGGTTCTGCACCAAGAAATTAATACATGTACAACCAATCTTGACAAATAAAAAGAAATTTCTACCGCAGATAGAACTAGAATCGGAATTTCCCGAGCGGCGGCCATGTTGATTATACAGTTGCCGCTCGGGAAATTCCGTAAAAAACGACACAGCCCGAAGCTCGTGTTTCCAGTCTGGTTAATTTATTAGTCTGTGGTCCCTTGCAGTTGTGGAATTTCAGAGATATAGGAAATTTAAAAATTTGAGGAAAAGCCGTGGAACAATTGGAATAGCCTTAGAATTCTTTTCGGGGTCAACAAAAATTTAAAAGGGGGGGATTTTCATGTCCTCGCATTGAAGAAGCCTTGAAATATAACATTCTAGTCATGGAAGAGCCCTGGAAATACATTCTCAAGGAAGTATAGAAACCCTGCAAAAACTTCCACACGTTTTGTACATATGAGAGATTTCTTCTGGTCAAGGGGACATGCAATTACATCTGTATGGGCATGGCTTTACTTTGAGTGAAAGGGAGGGGGAAATTTACAAAAGTGTTTAAAAACTAATAGTGCATCTTTCAGATACATTTAGTAAGTTTTCATTTTTCCAAGAAGTCACACGCGAATCTGTTTTTTGAATGAGTGTGTCCCCAGAGGTTAGCAGGAAAATTAAACAGTTTGAAAACTGAAACTGTTTTTGTTTTCCCATGACAGTAGTTTTCATAGAACTGGGAAATGTCCTCCTCAGAGCCTGTGGAGGTTTTGGTCCATTCTCAAGCTTTGCATATATTTATCACTATGTATTTATGAAATATGCTCGTTAACTGCCAAGTGGCTATAACATAGTTATAAAATGCAGGGTGCCTCAATAAAATGTTCATGCACTTTGAATATTTATTAATAAATTGTCAACTATGATACTTTCAAGATTTATAATTCAAACCAAAGAGGACAGATGTGTAATTATTTGAGTAATCGCGTGTGTTCAATTTGATGGCCATTCTGGCCAGACACTGATGATGACAACGCGTTTGAACAGAGTTGCAAATAAGTATACATAAGTGGACTGCTTAACAACCTTAAGCAGTCCACCTATGTATATTTTTTTCAGACACTTTGTTAACTCCCGATGAAAGTATAATGTGAAGGCCTGTTTTGAAAATGTTATGCTGGGCTGCAAATTATGCATTCAATGATATAAACCACATAAATGCACTAGACCGTGTTCTTAATTCCCTAGGAAAAAGAGAGGCAGAAGCGCCAAGAACAAGAGACATTGCGACAGCAGCAGCAGGAAGCACAACAGAAGGAGCTGAAACAGCTGATCAACAAACACAATAGCAGCATCAACAAACAGTCCTCCACCACTACCACATCAGTCCTCAATACCACACAGACTCTCAGCGCAAAGGACAACAGTAGCAGGTATGCCTGTCTTCTGTCTTATATCAGCACTAGAATGTTAGGGGTTCAACAGACCAGGGCTTATGATGTAGGCACCAGACTGGTGGCTCGCCGTCCATAGATTTTGCTTCATACTAGCACGATAGGCACTGCTTGTTGCAACGCCTACACCGGCCTTGGTGTATTTCACCCCTTATGCGTGCATTTGAAATGCTTCAGGAGAATTGCTTGGAGGTTTGTTTTTTTCCCCAAGCACAAACTCATTGGACACTTCATGATTCTTGTGAGTTGTTGCATTTCCATCAGGAGGCTGGCAAATTGGTGGCAATCATTTCTTCAAACATAGACTTATATACTATAAGTTATAAATTTTTATAATTTTCACAGGGATATTTAGAAAGTTAATCCCTTACCATGGGTGAAAGTTTGCCGGAAAAATTGGGGCCGTCGGGCCTCGTGCCGGAAATTGTCTGTGGAAGCTTCGTGTTATGTTTTACACTTCTTGTGTTTGTGGCATTGATCCGCGGGATTTTGTGTGGCAGAAAAAATGTTGCGGGAAATTTTGAGTTGGCTAACTTTCACCCATGTCCCTTACTCATGCATATTCTAATTTTCTTTTCACATCTAAAATATTGCATGGTGTTGAAATCTATAGTTCCCGTGTATGATGCTCAGAATTTCTGCAAAGACTGTTAATTTCATAAAAGCATTAAGGCAGTCTCAACATAAAATCTTGTCTGTCATATTACAATTATAGCTATTCCCTTGTTCATAGTTAATATTTCTGTTTCTTAACTTTGCTTCAGTCTGCTCAGCTAAGCTCAATACCTTAGTCTTAGTCATAATGCAATTTTCAGAATATATATATATTTATGTCTAAAATTTTGTTGAAATATTCAAGTATGATCTAAATGTGTTCTAACGTCATCAAATATTACCAAATAGCTTTTTTGTTTTGTTGTTGTTTTTTGTTCTGCTTTTTGTTTGTTTGTTGTTATTGTTGTTTTCTTTCATTTTAAGATTCAGACATTATTCAAAATTTGAGGGATCAAAAAGCTATAGTCATGTTTAGGGGAATATAACTTTTTAAAAAATTTACTGACACAATCATTTAGACATTTTTGAATTTTTTGCACGTCTCAGAAAATTCTCTGTTCTTTTTTCAGTTATGACATTACTCCTGTGAAAGTGAAAGTAGTAAATGCCAAACTGAAAGATCCAGAGAACTATGACATTGACGATAAAGGCTCAGATGAGTCCACAGATGATGAAGAAGCTCCCAAGAAAAGGATTCCTGAATGGGCAACAGGTTTGTGGCTGATTATAAACTCAGACAGACCCGCCAACTGTCCCTCACTTTACAGGTTTGCCCTGTATTTAGGTTCTTTGGCAGGACCTGAGAAACTTATTAGACTTATACTGAAAGGCAACTGACGGTACATTGCATTCCTGAGCATGAGGGCTATCAGATAATATTATAGAAAGAGAAATGCATCAATAGGAAAATGTAATGATCCCAATAGCATCATAATGGCATAAGTCACCAAATGGCAGGGAAAAAAAGTTTTTTCTTAATATCTCAAAAGTGTCAAAAATGTCTTGTGCCATTAGTGTAGAGCAGTGATGATATACATAGAGTATATTATGTGACCAGTGAAGAATATGATGGCTTTTTGTTCTCTTTTCTATGGAAAACATTTACTGTATTAGCAGACAGTGTCCATGTGCCTTTATATGGCACAAGTCACGGCGGTTTATTCTCACTACCAGAGCGGATCACTTAGTTCGTCCGCGGGAAGGTCATTAATCACCGGCCAATCCCTGTCTTGACAGGCGCACAGGTACCACAGCCACTAAACCTTACCGGATGCCGCGAAGTTTAAAAATTGGCTGTTTTGTTAGCTTTTCTATCACTGAATCTTTCGTGAAAACCTGGAAGTGTGAGATATCAATTAAAAGCTCAGTACCTGCTCTCTGTCCTTGTCCGGTTGTGATTGCATTATTCATTCAATCTTGAGCAAGTCGTGAAAAGTGTGTAATTTCTGGTCAGATTTTTCTTTTTTTTTTGTTTTTAAAAATTCATATAAATTAATTGCTACTTTAAAAGTTGGTCATATTTACTTCTTCACTTGCGGCAACTGTTAAGACGTGTAGTAAAAAAATAATTGTCATTAGGCGTGCATAAATAAATGACTTATCAATAGGTGAAGTTGTGTCACCTGGGTTAAACAGTGAGAAAAACAAAGAGAAACTCCTATTAAACTGTGGAAATTATAGGACTTGAAATAATTAGCAATGATACAATTTAGCAACATTGTTTAGATATCGATTTCCTGATAATTGAACAACAAAACTCTTCCACCAACACTATACGGACAGTGTGAACAAGTGAGAACAATCTGCGTAAAGCTTGTGGCGAGCGAACTCAGCAAAGAACAACACCACAGAAGAAACCTAGACAATCTATAGACTTTAAATCCCACATGTGGCATCATTTGAATAATTTACCATAGCCGGCCTTTTATAGTAAATCGCGGTCACAAATACACGAAACGAATAACACCCATGACAACCACACAGACACGAGTTTCAAGCCACTATTGACACTATACACACAATCAGGAAGAATTTCGGTACATGTAATAAGTGCTACTCTGAAGCCCACACATTTATTTCACAGTCTTGTCCCCACTGGGCCCATCCAGGACCAAGTCATGGCAGACAAAACACATTATTATCTTGAGATGGAAAATATGTTTGCCCTACAAAATAACACCGAAACTCCACATTTTTTAAATGTGTTGCCTCGACTTATCAAGAACAGGATATCCAGCATAGAAAGAGAACCGGACGGGGAGCAACTAAATTCGACAATTAAAAAATTGAGACAAAAGCATTAGGAGAAAGAAATGAACATGCAGAGTTAAAGACAGCCATGAACGAACATCTTTTACAAGTACAACTAGAGCTGAGATCATTGATTCCCCGGCAAAAACAACAACAAAATTTGAAGAAACAAGTCACAACGGTAAAGATTCCGTCACAGGAGCCAGCGATAGTGTTTAGTGGGAATTTTAACAATGTGTCTCCATGTTTTCAAGTGCGTTGTTAAATCTTGGAGGTAGAAATATGCATCGTGAGAAACGTCAGTGTGTGAGCATTTGTGCTCTATTCACATTGTCTTTATTACCATGGAGTTTCGGTAGGAAAGTTACCCTAGAGACTAAGTTTCTGTGTATCCATCCCGTTAGCACATTATCTATGTAGTAAATTATGGACCCTGCCAACGCATTTGAAGACGCCTAGCGCTAAAAGTAAGTTTGTGTGAAAGGTCAATCAGTCGGCTTTGAGTTGAATTTTAAACAACATGATTTTAAAGTGTCAGTTTCTTAATATGAATTTTTTAAAAACATATATTGTGAGTAACCTTCCACTGCATATGCCCTTGTTTCAAGCGCGTCCTCGTTGTATGCATATTTATATTTTGTCATGAAAATTATATGTCTGTTAAGAGCATTAAAAACTCTTTCTTCTGATACCTTCACATTTATTACTTGACTTAAACTGTGAAGCTCACGCGTATTTTTTCAACACATACGTAATGGCACAGAGCAGCGATATTACCGCAAGCCGGCCCAGCTGGGCTCAGGTAACTTGACCCGTGCCTGGCTCGACGGGCTTGGCGAGGAATGCCATTAACTAAGTGCTCCGCTCTGAAACCGCCGTGCAGTAGGCATGCCCATGAAGTGTTTCTTATTGAAGTAGTAATAATAATTAATATGGTTGGCAGACCTGTTCATATAATGATGGGCTCATGTCATGTGATATTATTTCTCACAAGGTTTAATGGTTTATGATAGATGTAACTTATTTGTAACTCTTGTACTTTGAATTCTTTGTGTAGTTTTTATTACTGACAAAAGTTAGCAGGTTTCAATTCTTTTATATGCATGATCTGTAGCTCTGAAGCAGTTAAAGAAATTGTCACTTTTGTGAAGTTTACTATTAAGAAAGTCACTTAGTATTTAACAAAATTTTCAAATCACAGACTTTAATATTGACCACCGATATACTTATTTTGTGTTCATTTCTTTTGATCAAGGAGAAAGGAGGCTTATTATCATTTAGGTTTTTTCTAATTATTTACATTAGTACATTTAATTTGTTGGGGGGGTTTTTTTTGTTGTTTTTTTTTTTTTGCATAAATATTCATATTCAACGCATGATCTTGCCTTTTCTAAATGTTGTACATGAGAACCACTGAAGTTGGATTTTAATGAATATTCTTGCAGGTATACCACTCAACACAGCTCTTATTAGGCAGCATATGAACCCTCCCAACTTAGAAGAAATTTTCCGCACACATAATTTGGAGCCTCCAAACCTGGCTGTTATGTTCGCTGGTGGAAGGAAGAAACGCAGATACTATGAGAGAACCAGCTCAGCTATTTGGACTTCACCCATAATGAAACACTGATGTTAAACAAATTGGTATTTTAGTTTCCTTAATTCTTTTACCATAGAATTTTTGCCAATACTTTAATTACCATTGCATTAAAGCAAGAGTCTACAAATTTAATTACATGAATCAATGGGTTATGGTATACAAACTGCCCAACTTTAAAATTTTACGGGGGGGGGGGGGGGGGGGGGGGCAGAAGATACCCTCAATACCAAATCATGTGTGGAATGTCCTACCATCGATCATAGTGGGAATTAATAAAAAAATAAAAAAAAAATACATTGTGATCAAACCATCACTCTTTCTAAATTTGACAAACAAAATTTTTTTCCTCCCATAAAGTTTACTTTGCTAGACTTGCCACATTGACAGTTGGTCATTGCCACTTGCCTAGAAATTTCCAGAAATCTCAATGATGCCATTGGAGTGTAAAACCTCATCTGGAAAAATTAGAATAGAATGTGTCTACTTTGTCTTGTCCAACCTACCACAGAAAGTTCAAGTAATTTTGTATGTAAGGCTGGAGTGGCATCTCTGAGCAGGTATAATTCTGTTTATTTGATTAATTAATACACACAGGATTTTTGTGCAAGTGTGGAACAACGTTACATTAAGCTTTATCAGTAAGATATACCTCATCACAGTTATTTCTGGGAAGCTACAGTTCGTACCTTTTTCGAACGTATCTACTTTGTCTTGTCCAACCTACCGTGGAAAGTTAAGTAATTTTATATGTAAGGCTGGGGTGGCATATCTGAGCAGGTATAAATCTGTTTATTTGATTAATTAATACGCACAGGATTTTTGTGCAAGTATGGAACAACTTACATTAAAGCTTTATCAATAAGATATACCTCACCACAGTTATTTCTGGGAAGCTACTGTTCATACCTTTTTCGCCAGTAATGTATCTTTCATGAGCAGATCTTATTTATGACGCTTGAGAAACATTTCCTAGATGCCTCCTGTGTATTTTACATGTTACTGTTCGTTAGTCTGATCAATCTCATATGGAACTGTCCATCATAAAAGAAATTTTTAATAGTCAGTGCATGTGTAATAATGTAGTATAATGTCTTGTCATGTAGGTTTGCATACTTTAATCATCAAGATGCATGTGATGACTACTAATATTTTCATACCCTACTGCACAGCATCTGTATGGCCCTTTGCCTACAGAACATAGCACGTCATGAAAAACTATGCAGGGAAAAGGTTAGTGTGTAAAATAATAGCTAGTCCTGTATTGACATTTTATTCATTCTGATTTTGCTTCTGAATATATGAAAAATATTTCTGCCCTTTTCATAAATGTGTTTATCATCCATAGTGATTGCAGTGTTTTGCCCATTTTTTTTTTCCCTCGGTAAAGTCAATTAGAGAAGAATTGCCGTGGTATTGGAAGTTTCATGTACCATGAGTTTGATTTGAAAGGTTCAGGGTACTGGGGTGTGTTACAGTTGAGTTTATACTGTACCTTTACGGTGGTAATATCGAGTGGTATTTGCCATATTGTTGAATGCAACATTTTGAGGTTTTGTGATGAAAGTGCTTCTCTCACTCCTAATTTTAGTGCATGTAAGTGTCATTCCAATCGGTCAAACACTTTTCAAGATATGTGTTTGTGATGTAATGTTGTATGTGTTTTGGCCCCAATTTTACACTTTTCAACTTTCAATCCTCATTTTCTCAAAATGCAAAATACACATTCAACAATATGGAAAATACCCAACAATATGAGAGTGAATCAGCCTGCTGGAATATAACAACATCATTTGTAACTTTCATATCTGAATGCCGAGATTTTGTTCACAGCAAATGTTGATTGATTCTTGTTTCTGCTGTCAAGTGGTTGCAACATAGACAATAGGCCCAAAGGGAATGATATGAAAGCAAAAGAGGTGTGGATGTTTAGATACACTGGGCTGGGAGATACATATATATCAAACATATCACACAAAAAAAAAAAAAAAAACTCAGTGTGACTTTATATCACTAGGATAGCTTCTCAGAACATGAAAGTGATTGCTTACTTTTGAAAGGTTGTAAATATTGGATGTTGTTCTTGTTAATTTTTGTCACAATGTGTTCATGCATCTTCCTGGACAAGCAGTTGATGATTAGCAACAGTGTCTTCTCTAGAACTATCACCCATATCTTCAGTTGAATCATTTATGCAGAGTGCCTTTTCGTAGATGGAAATTGTGCTCCTCAGGGCTGAGCTCAGCTGTTTTGAGATTTTCTATCATCATTTTATACATGCTTAAAAATCTGAAATATGCTAGATTCAGGCCTGTTCAGTGGTTTCAGTTTCAGTCCATTTTCAGCCCTATGAAGATTTCCTAATTCCCACCTATGAAAATAATGATATATTTTTGTTGTCACAGAGGGAATCTCTGTTAAAGTGTTGACATTCGTCTTTCACATAGTGTTGACAGGCATCTTTCTGGACTAGCTAGCAGTCAGTGTCTAGCGTCAGTGACTACTACAGAAATATTGCCCAGATCTCCAGTTAAATTATTTATAAACAGTGCCTTTCTGACCACTGATTTATAATCTATGTGGTGTGCCTCTCTTTGGAAGATTAGCAGATAATTATGCAGAGTGCCTTTGTAACCAGCAGTCTATCCTTTCTTTGGAACAGCAACCAGAAATTGACCTGTGGTATGCTGTCTCACTTACATGCAATATTTTATTTTGCTCTGTCCTAATAGCTCCTATCTTACATCCATGTTTGCCTACCTTTCCGAAGGTCTGAGTTTACCATAAAATATGTTTATTTTGATGTACATGCTCTACTGTGGAAGGGGTGAATTTGATGGCTTTAAATGACACACAACCAGTCTGATATTAAAGCTCATGCATAACACAAGCAGTCTTTTCATTTCTTATAAGACACCAAGAGTCATAAAATTCAGTTCATATTTGTAATAATTTAGTGAAATTTTTTTAGCTTATAATGTCTGACATGGAGGTTTATTGTTTTGTCGTTTTTATTTGTATAAATTATCTAGCACAGGATAACTTCCCATTAGTAACTTCATCAGATTTTTTGGTCGTGGAGAAGAAAAGAGGGGGGGGAGGGATGATATCAGACAAGTTCAGTCAAACATCCTGCTTTGTAGTATCATTATTCCTATTCTTATGTCATTGCAATGTTCATATTACATTCGTGTCATGTTAATCAGTGCCTTTTACATCATGGCTTTTTTTTTTTCCAAAAGAATGGACATAGTGGAAATGTTCTTTAAAAAACAAAAAAGACAGAAAGGAAGAGGGGGTGGCTGTCAGATTTCAGAATGTTTTTAATGTTTATTATATTCCCTTGGCCTATTTCTATTTGATCTTCCTATGGCAGCTATTGCTGCTGCATTGATCTGACATCATCTTTTAGTCAGTTTGTTTGATATTTACTTGCAAAGAGTTACACGATGATTTTGTGTGTTTGATGAACTTGCCCATGGCATTATAACACTTTATATTATCCTATAACCTGATATTTATATCATGTCTGTAAATGCAAAATCCATGTGTAGATATTGCAAGTAATTGTGAACTCATCATCCCACAGATGTTAATATAGTTTTTTGATAGTCATCAGGAAAAATTGAATAGCAGTGATCTGTGTGCTGTCAGAGTGGTATATCCAAGGCCTGATCAGAATTTTAAATTTGAGTCGCCAGATTGTTTCCATTTTTCAGCTTAATTCATATATTTTGCAGTCTCATTCATGGTGCCTGTAATGTAACTAACAGTAATATCTGTTAATCTTATGGAAGTTGGTTTTGATTGAGTTACTTCTTTTCTTTTTTTTTTTTTCCTCTTCATTTTGTACAATTATTCTTGAATGCATTTGTCCAGAATGATTTATAACTGGCAAAAACAGCATTTATTAGGGAATTAAGAATGTAGAGGCGCCCAGGATTACATACAGGCCTACACTCTGTTATATTGGGATGCATTATTAGTTTGTCTGTAAATGTCATTTCGTATTGCAGTTTCAATAGCCACAAGTCACAGTAGTCATTCGGATGGGGGTTTGACCATAGAAGATAACTGAATTTTTTAAAATGTTGTACATATTGTGTACAGAGCAGACACTTTTGAATCAGAGTAAAGAGGATAGAAAACTATGAGAGATGAATACTTTCTTTGTTCCCTCATGTGAAATTGATTGAGTCATGCTAGTTTTATCAAGCCTGTTAGTGGAAGTCAGTTTGAGTGCATTTCTGTGTGCGTCTGCTGTGTGGAATTTTTTCTTCTTCTCATATCTTTGCTCTGTAAATTGAAGTATAAAAGTGTAAATTGCTGGCCCTATCATGAAACAGTGCAAGGGACTTAATCTTTGAGGAGAGGGAAGAAAAACTATATTACTTGAAATGTATTCATAAACACATTTTTGGTAATGTGAATACATGTAAACATTTGAAATATTGTACCCCCCCTTATTAATCAATAGAAAAAATAAAATTTCTTCATGAAGGTCACAGATTATTTGGCAAAAATAATTGTTCATCTGCAGCCGTGTGTGGTACTTTCAAGATACTGATATACTGATGGGGCCAGCAAAATGTTCTGTACAGGAGTCTGAAAATTATACATGTATCATGCTTCTTTTTTTTTTTGTTTTTTTTCCATGTCTGGTTTGCATCCCTGAGTCTATATATTGAAGTAAAAATATTCCTTAAAAAGAAAACATGAATGTAATTACTGTGCTGTGTGAGGAAGTTAATTAACTTGTAAATGTCAGTACAAAATGGACATGTCCTGACCAATGTTAATAAACATTTTTAATGAAAAAAATTGTTTTCAACTGATTTCTGCTAATTGTTCATATCTGTTGTTTTTTGGTTTATTTAAACAAAACAAAAAAAACAACATGCCAAACACCCATTTCTGACTCATGCATTTTAGTGAATTACTGGATTCTCATATGACGATTTTAAAGATATACAGCAGGTTACAATTCATGAAATCCGGAGCACTGTTCAACACTGCTGTGATTCACAGAAATGCTTGTTTTTATGATTTATTTTATAGTTGGAATTAAAATTCCACCCAAATGCATGCCTGCATAGATGGAAGAAGTTCTATGCAACTAAATAATACTAAAAGGTTTTAACATTTTTTAGTCATTAATCATTCCGTTTAGTTTAAATACTTCATGTGTGTATAATGCACACAGACGTGAGACAGTGCCATCTCAGGGCTTGTAATAATAAAGTGTACGAAAAAGGGGTTTGTATACTGTCCACTGCAGTAAGTATGCAAAAATATGCTTTTGTTTACCAAGCATGTATTAGCATACTTTTATATTGTCTACTTTCCTTGTTTATCATCATGAAGTGTCATAAGCAGCAACACAGCATATTCATATATCAGTTATCGTAAAATGCCATATTTCTGACAGTTACATAAAGTGAAAAGCTCTGAACACTGGATTATATACTGTGTGTATTTAAAAAGTACAGAAAGTATCCAGTATCCACAGTACTTGTTGCTTTTAGGGTAAACTAGACTTTAATATGCAAGACCAAAGTTAATAATTATGTATATATGTAGTTCACCACAAGCTCAGGATCACTTGAAATATATGTACAGTAGACAATGCGTGAATGATTAAACCAAAATCGGCAGGACCACGGGTTTGTTTTCGGTTTAGCGATAGGAGGCTTGAAAAATGCCAGTTTCAAGAGAGGCAGCACAAATCACTATCAAAGAGGACAAATCAAGCAAGTGCATAAGCAAAAAAGACAACATGTCCTCTGTTGCTGTGAGGAACACGTCGAGAATGGATATGCGGGTGAATGTGGACAAACACTCAGAGTAGAGAGACATGAGTGTGGACCAACAGTACAGAACTGCCGTCCTGCTGATCTCGTTGCCGTTACCGTACACGATGCCATGAACTACATTGTCCGCGGTCGCTGGCTCACCATCTTGTCTCTCCGATGTCTTACAATTTTACATGTAAGGTCACCTGTGATGCGCCAAGTCTTGTCTGCTGTCGTCTGATTTCAGACCAGTGGGATTATAGGCCTCCCTCCCTCTTCCTTACCCCTGTAGTGCTGCCGTTTCCATTACGTAGACCTGTACGATCGTTCAGAACAAAGCTTAAGCATGCTCTTCTTGGTTTTTTAAAAATTATTTTTGAGGGTGGAGGGATGGTACAGTAACTTGACTTGGCCTATGGCGAATCTCAGTGGACTGGCAGCTGAATCCAGCAAGTTTCTTTTCGGTTTATCAATAGGGCTATTTCGCTTTAGAGCTGGTTAGTTAACAAAGATAAAGAGGAAAAAATTTGGGGACTTCTGTTTTCTTTTGGTTTACCGCTATTTTCGGTTTAATCGTTTTCCACTGCAATTTGATTGCAATTCATAAAACAGAATTCTCCAATCTGCAACTGCACAAATTGGCATCTGTTTGGCCTCTGTTGAAAAACAGCGATGACAGTAACTCATTCACACATTAATCTACAAACATTTTTGCTATGTTATTATTGTTATGTCCATGTGTGGGAATTGTACTCCTCAGGACTGACTTCAAACCAACTGGTGAACTTTGTCTGCCCTCTGTCTGTTCATCATACTGACGCATTCATGAAAATACCAAGAAGGCAAGTTTACAGCTAGGTTCAGATCTGTCAAATGGTTTTTGGTCCATTTTCAGCCCTAGGAGGAAGATTTTTCCCAATTCCTACCTATGATGTCATACACACTTCTCAGACATGCACCTCCAATTATAATTAAAAACCCCTCTTCTTTGATAGACTTTTTTTATTTAACAACAAGGAATCTTATCCACAGGAGGCTGTTCTCTTTTCTTTGGTATTAAGAAACATTAATGGCTTGTGAACACTAGTTGAACACTACTTTGAGAAATAAGTAAAAAGGAACATGGAAAAGACACCCTTTCTCCCCGAAAAATGCATTCTGAGTAAAAACAGTAAACTGCTGGCTTAGCAACATGTTTGTCAAACAACACTGTATGTGCTTCCAAATACAACTTTAAAAAAAATAGAAGGCACCTTTTCTTATACAATACAGTTTTCAATATAAAATAAGTTTGTTTTTCTTACAATAACAGTAATACACCAGGCTGATCTTATAAAAGAACTGATAAAAACTGTAAATATATTGGTAAATCATGACATTTCAGATAATATAGATGTAAAACAGTGTATGCTGAAATCACCAGTATGCTGCAACACAGATTGAAATTAAGATCTGCAAAACATCACACTAGACAACTTGCATGAAAATAAAATACTCTGGTCAACTTAGAAATAAAAGTCAGCACTCATCAATATATATATAATATGCGTGCACATTCCATGTATAATTCTGGCAAATATGTTTTGCTCGAAATACGGTATGAAATGTATATGCAAGAAAAAAACAGATTGTATGGACTGGTGAATGTTTCTGAAAAGGGGCAATAAGAAATGTGACTTCAAAATTTATACTGAAATGCCTTGGGATGGTACTGATCACAAACAACGACAACTCCAGAATACCAAAAAAATTACACTTGAAAAGACTGATGTTATAAATAATATTAATACCGCTGTTAACTTAACAAACCACACTGTTTGCTGCACCACCAACATTTGCTAGTCCATTTGTCACTGCAGTATAGGACTGGTTTTAAACCTTTCCTCTCTTTTTGTCCATCTTAAGAACAAGAGGCTTCAAGAGCAGCATTCCAGATGACATGAAGAGCATAACACCCACAATATGCATGACATCAATGAAGTTGCCCTTCTCTTCGGCAACAGCACCTGTAGGCAAGATAATGATAATTTCCATTAAATATGTTGGCATCAACTTGCCAATGACAAGAAAATCAATTTTCCAGGAACTGGAGAAAATTCACTGTCCACGACAATCAAAATGAATTGTGGTGCAGTACTACAAAAATTAATGTGAAGTTTCAAGAGCTATAGGTTGGACTATAATTTATTATTTAATTATTTATGTCAAGAGGAATATCATTATTGAATGTTTCTACTTTCTACCTAATTCAAATATTGGGGACACACTGTTTAGACTGTAAACAGTAGATAGAACATTATCAGTCACTAAATTTTAACCTTTAATAAACATTTGCAGTGTTGCATTTTCAATCACTGAACCCATTTCCTGGATATGTAAACATTAGTGAACCAAACCTTAATTACTTTTTTATGCCTCCTGCAAAAATTTCAAAATCGGAGTTATTGGAGACAGAAACATACAGTAAATATATGTATGAATGTTTTCTGAAAATAAACTGAGCAATTTGAAACATACAGTTTGTTTCCACATTACAATAGTCAGAGTGTTAACTTTCAAGTATAGAAAATATTATTTTACATATTGAGGGCTGCATGGTAAACGATCGTAACTTAGTTTTAACAAAATTTTCAGGAGAAGCAAAAAATTGAATGATTTTCTTCATCAGACTTAGACCTAATGGTAAAATATTTTTTTTAAAAGCATTATTTACATTTAGCTTCCAGAATTTAATTTTAACCCCCAACTTATTACACAACTTCTGGGACTCATGGGCTACAAGTACGCCAAAGTCCCAATTTTTAAAAAATAAAGTCAAGTTATAACAGTTTATCCTGCGGTTCTCGATATATAATAATCAAAAAATATTTACACACACACAATTCAGTTTGATAAAAAAATTGAAGATGACATAAACACAGATTCTGCAATCACTTTTAGTTGTTATTTCCAAGACATACCTATAAATGAATTAACCATAAATTAACAATTTTAGTGTTAACTCAGTCTCAGGAAAGAAAAACACCTGCGACAACATCTAGATTTGGAAAACCAAGAAATGACATAATTAAAGCCAAGGGAATTTTTTTGATAGTTTTCATCAAATTCCTTATTTATGACCCACTTAGAGAGGAATTAGCATGAATGAAGAAATCATGCAATTAACTCAATACTACAATAGAACATAAATGAGAAAAATTGTTTACTTGTAAAATCAAGAAATGCCGATATATTTCATATGAATCCAAAAAAGGATCATGGTCTTTGCATCTCAACTCTTTCCTTATTTATTATACATCTAAGCTAGGAATTAAAATATAAAAAGGGTTTATCATGAAGTCCCACATCAGAAAGAAGAACAGGAAAACTATACTACAAAATCTAAACGAATCTTTTTAATTTTGTGTCGGAGTTAAGCAGATGAAGTTATTTGAATAATGTTCATAACAAAATTACCAAAGATAGGATTCAAGGCAGAAGCTACCAGCGTTGCCATTGTGGCCATGATACTGAACGCCTGTGGCATCTTTTCCACACCAACCACCTCTACCGCCAATAAAGGGGCCAGAGCTATACGACTTCCGGTGAAGAGGCCTAGGATGATCGCCATGATGATGAGAGTCTCAAAGTTGGTGAAAAGCCTGATGAACTGACAAAGTATGCCTGAAAATAGTGGTAAAATCATATTATAAGGGAAGTGAAGCCTCCAATGTAATCATCAAAGGCTTTTTAACCGCTAAGCTTTAAATTCTACAAAATATATTACTCGTAGAATGACGTAATGGTGTATGTGTGCGTAGTTTAAAAGATTTTGAAGTTCGAAATGTTTTTAATGCTTTTGTTGATTTTGAGCCACAAGTGAGTTGAACAGAAGAAAGTGTTCAGACATCCTGAGGCAGAAAACAAAAGACGCATTTTCTTTGACTGGAATCAAAAATTATGACTGGTAATTTCGTTATGAGCCTCAATTTACACACTGGTGATTGACACTCAACTTTAAAAATCACATCTGCCTATTCCCCTAGTCAGCGGGCCAACTAGTGGAGTATAAAGAACGCATGTAGGTTATTTACGAGAGGCAATATCACAACTGCAATATCATGGACTGCCAGGAAGACAAATGAAGAAGTGTTGAGGCAGGCAGATGAAAAGAGGACACCCGTAAACAAAGTCAGAAAAAGACAGGGAACATTCTTTGCACATATAATGAGAAGATGAGGACTAGAATTTAGTAACAACAGGGAAATTCAATGGAAGAAGAAGCCGGGGATGACAACGCATAAAGATGCAGGACGACCTAAAGGCCTGGGTGGGAATGCACACCACCAACGACATCATCAGGGCTACGAAAAATCGTGAGAGATAATTTTGGCGCTTTTAAGTTATGACTACCTCACCATTGCTCATGGTGAGATCCATTATTCTCACAAAATGACACATAGGTATCTTGAATAATTTTGAAGATACTTGCAGAAATGTTTTTGCCACATCCAAGAGTAATAAAAGTGACCAAAACTTTGACATACTTTTTCGTAAAATGAGAAAATTGTTGATAAGCCAGTACGTGAGATGGACAACAATTTGCTTGAGTGCATCTTTTACAGATCAATTTATGTTGAATTTCTTTCCTAGGCTGGATGGCAAGTACAGTGGAACTTGGTTATAACGAGAGGTCAAGTTCCACCAAAAATGTCTCATACCAAAGGTCTCGCTATTCCAGGAAAACGTACAAAAGGCAGGGCAAGGATTAAAATACCCCACTATGTGCAGGACAGGCTAACAAGGGAGGTAACCATGCAAAAATAGTGGGGCATTTTAATGATTTTTGTTGTTTTTTTGTCTTTTTGTGCTGACAGTAGCTATGTTTTGATCAAATTACGAGAGAGTCAGATTCAAAAGTTAGAGGCAGACAAGTATGTTTATTTCCGGTGGTTTCCCATGCTGTATCATTCAAAGTATGGGAACGGACTGGCCACATGTTTGTGACAGGGAGTCTAGGCATGTGGTCCGAAGCCCAGTGTAGACAAAGAGCATATGGCGCACGGCGATCAATTACGATCAAAGACCTGCTACATGTAATAATTATAGCACATCACAGGTAGTGACCAGAGAGTGCACATGTCTGACGAAGCTACAAGGTGGTAGCCTTCATGGCCTGCCCCACAGTGTGCCTCTGTGAGTGATGAGTCATCACTTTGAGCTGGCTCTGTGTAGAGTGCTGTCACAGCACGTGGTCAGTAGGGAAAGAAAGCCTACTAGGCCTAAGCAAGAGATGGCCGGGTGGGGCCACAACGTTGTTCTGTGGTCGCCCCCACCATTTGGTCATTTGCCATATGCACTCAAAATTAATTCTCTCGCTATAGCAGGTGCTTTGATTATCGATTGACGTTATTCAAGTATTTTATTATAATAAAAGTGAAACCATACGACAATTGCAGCGCGCCTTTCGCTACTCCTCCGTTAATGCTGATTTGGTGGCCCTCAGATTTTATACAGCGCTTAGTATAGACCGTGGTCGTGTCCCCGGCAGAGAAAATAAAAAAAATAATTAACAACTCGCAGAACGTTTGTATTAGTTTCTAGGTTGCGACACATTAGCGTTCGGTCTATTTTTTCGGCAAATGTACGTAATTGAGGTTGGTTCCGGTGTCTGTATCACACTCACAAAACAACTTCCGGTTAGGACTGGTTTGAATGATGAGATTGAGTTCTAAGACTATCAAGTATGAAACTTTGTATGTTCTCAATGTGCCTCGACTAGGAAAACGAATGGGTCTGGAATTGGGAAATTGACGCTGCAGGGCCAAAAGTACAGGTTTGTGTTTTCAATATGCCCAGGAAAATATTATAATATTTCTTTTCCATTAACACATGACGTTGTCACTTCCTACGATGCGCAAACAAACTAACCCGTGCGCAAATCATAGCCATTTGACGAATGCTGGCGGGATGCATAGCCATTTGACGAATGCTGGCGGGATGCGCAGGACGTTAACGCGCAAAGGGAGAGCAGTAAAAACAAACAAACAAAAATAAAATAAAGCTAAAGGAACGGGCAAAATGAAGCAGGTCCATAATGATCACCCAGAACTGAAACTAATAAATCGATTTATCCCGGGCAGGGCCAGGAACTCAGCTAGTTTTATTATAAAGCTCATATAGTAGAAAAAACGGGGATTTAAAAGTTCTCGTTATTGGCAAAGCTCTCGTTTTTAGCAGTGTCGTTAAACATGATGATCCACTGTACTTGGATTTTTTTTTCTGTTTGGTAGTTTACTAAGTAATGTGTAAGCTTTTTTCAATCACTGATTCATTGGTAGATCTGTTGGTTGTTAGGTGAGTGGTAGGGAATGTAGAGGGAAGATGCAGTATGGAATTTTCTTCACAATGCCTATGCCTGTTATGTCATTAATGCCCACAGTGGTGAACCTACAATTTTGGGACCTTGAAGCTTGACCTGTTATGGAGCCCCTTCAACATTCAACAAGATCCAAAGGGCCACATTAAGAAAATGTTTCTTAAGGGACCTTCCAGGATTAAAGGACCCTGAAGCTTAAGCTTCTTTAGTTTCATAGTAGTGTTGGGTGAACTACGAGTGGCTAATGTGGTTACTGCGTGGGTTCAATAGTAACTCCCTTAAGGATACACAGGATTAACAAACACAGGGTTCTGCTGGCAATCTTATTTATTCAAAAAGCCTAACAAAGGTATCACTACCAAACAAAAGCCCAAAAAAAGAAGAGAAACCCAGAAAAGAAGCCCAAAAAAAAAGAAGCCCAACCAGCCATAAGCCAAAGTTTCTCTGCTACTGGCGCAACTGGACTAGGCCATGTTTTGGGCGAGGCGCGCCACGGCAGGCCGCCGCCGGCCTAGGTTCACTGTGCTGTCGGCTCTTGTCTCTGCGTCTTTGATGGAGTGTGTCGACCACTCGAACCGCATCTTATTTATGAGCCCGCGCGTAAATGACTACAGAGTCTTTGCTCTTTAAATTGAAATGATTCGTTTATTAACAGCAATGAAATAAACAGTCTTCAAAGGATTATGAACTTGCAGTCGGTAACTGCCATTATTCTGTGCACTACGTCACTGACCAAGGAATCCTTGAATGGTGCGTTACGGTGCAAAGCTGAAATAATAGATACAAGAACATACATAATAAATGGTAATCCTCTATGCCCCCCCAAGTCTTTGAGAGGTATAAATACAAAGACTGAAAATGAACGATCCTACATAATCACATAACTTATTTTAGGTATAAGAAACATTTTGATTATGTCAACATAGAACTAGAGCCATGGAACCATAACAACTTGTAGACATCCATGATAAAGTAATGCTCCTTGCATTAGTGAACGTAAAAGTATAATAGCGACAACATGAAACTGCTTGTTTGACTGGTAATTGTCCATAAATAGCTCATGATGATCTATTAATAATTGGATGAATGGCCATTGACTTTGCAAAGCTATAATTGTCTGTGCTAATGAAGGAACAAAATGTATCTCAAGTGTGACCTGAAAGTGATGTACATGTATTATTGTATTATACAGGTTATTGGGGATAATAATGTACTCTATGAGTCCATAGCTTTGACATGTTAAAGTCAGAGGGAGAGAGAGGTTGTGATGGTTGTTATAATTTGCGCCTTAAGCGAGTTGAAGGTAATGTTTCTACTTTGAGGCCAGCTTTATTGAAAGTTTTCAGTGCTCGCAAGGCTCTGGGCGTGCGGTTGGGTGTCTTGCTCGGTGATTTATCTGTAATAGGGGGGCAGACAGGTTGCGGTGCATTAGCCTGGAATGGGTTGTCATCAGGGCTGCCACCATCCGGTTGTTGGTGCTGCAAGGGTTCATCGGTTGGTGATGGGATGCGGCTGTGAGGAGTGGTTGGCAACGGTGTTGTTAGTCTAACCTCTGGTGTTGAAAAAGGTTCTGACATTTGGGGTGGTGCTACTGGATGCACTGATGGTCTGCCTGTTTGGGTTGTGGTAGCTGGTGAGGGCAGAGCCGCCAGTGGTGATCTGGGTATGACTGGCAAATATTTCCTCAAGAACTTCCTGTTGCGAAGGCTCATCCTGCCTGAACCGTCCACTCTCACTACGTATTGGTCAAATTGGCGAACCTCGATGACAATGCCTGTTTTATCCCATTTTGTTGGATATGGTCCAGTTTGATTCTGTATGCGCACACAGTCACCCACTGATAGTGCAGGGAGGATTCTTGTGTGAGCTGACAATCTCTCTGCATCACGCATGTGTCTATTTCGTAATGCATCCTCTCGCAAGGCCAATGTCTCCTGCCATGTCTGGTGGGGTAGGTATTTCCCAGGAAATATTGGAATGAAATCCCGCACAGGCCGACCGAATATGCATTGGGCTGGCGAGATATGGGTATCCCTGTCAGGTGTGTTGCGGTATTGGAGGATGGCTCTCTGAAAGGCATTAGTGTTAATGTCACCATTCTGACCACTATTGTCAACAATCAAGCGTTTGATCGTTTTGACACCTATCTCTGCCCTACTGTTGCTATGAGGAAAAGCCACGGATGATATGCGGTGGTGCACTCCCCAGTTGCGTAAAAATGTCTTGGTAGCAGTAGAGGTAAATTCAGGTCCCCCATCTGAGGATAGCTCGTCACTTATTCCGAATGTGGCAAATGTACGTCTGAGGCTTGATATGAGGCCTTTGGAGCCGTCACTTGCTCTCTCCACAATGGGCCAGTTACTATATCTGTCCACTATTACTAGGTAATTGTGTCCTGCATAGTGGAAATAGTCTGCACATATGGATTGGAAAGGGTAATGTGGCGAAATAGGTGGTGTAGGTGGAGCACTGGGTTGTGACGGTGTCATTCTGTTGCAGGGCGAGCAGCGCAGACGCATTTCGGTGATGGCTGTGGCCATGCCTGGCCAAAAGAATGAGGCGTCTGCGCGTGCATGCATCTGGGAGACTCCCTGGTGCGCGGAGTGCAGCGAGTACAAGACAGCCTCCCGGAGGCTGGGTGGCATGACGATACGGTCATTGTATAGGACCACACCATCAAAGCTGGTGAGCTTATCTTTGTATTGGTAAAAGGCCCTCAGCTTTTTCGGTAGATCATCCTTGGATTGTGGGAATCCGTTTTCTACATAATCAATCAGCTCTGAGTATTCACTGCTTGTAGCTACACGAACATTTTCCCATGTGAGTGAACTGGCACCCAACATCTCGTCTTCACTTGAGCTAATAGTTGTGGTGTCCGATTTAGCTCTTATTGCCATGAGGAAATCATGATGTCCCGTCGGGATATTGTGATCCACCTCCATCACAGTAGTAATGTCGTCGGGCAGGAATATTTGGGTGGGTGGCCCGACTGGGTGACGTGACATAGCATCAGCAGCAGCATGGCGAATCCCTGGGATGTGAACGATTTGGAACCTGAATCTGAGGGTCTTTTCTTTCAAGTTCCTTAGGCGTGGGTTAGGAATGGCATCTAGGCTCCTGTCACCAAACACTTTGAGGAGGGGCTTGTGATCAACAACTATTGTCAAGTTGGGGCATCCAAGTACAAAATGGCGTGTCTTCTCGAGGGCGTCTACCACTGCCAGTGCCTCTCCTTCTATAGGCGCATATCTGGACTCAGCAGATGAGGTAAAGCGACTGCCAACCAATGTCATCTTCCATCCTGTACGACAGCAGAATGGTTTTGTAGATATGCACGCACAATGTTTCTGGAAAAGCCAGAAGCCAATACCTTCCTTGCTGTAATCTGTTGCAAGGCATGTTGGTTTGGCTTTGCTGAATATCTCCACACCATGTTTGATTTCCTCGATAATGATGTGCTTTGTCTCTTCAAATAGATCATCCATAGTGTTTGTCCAAGTGAATGGCGTATTTGGCTTTAGGAAGGAGCGGAATGGTTGCATTCTCTCAGCAGAGGCAAATGCGTATGCAACTTGGTTCACTAACCCAAACCAGCTCCTGATGTCTGTCACGTTTCGAGGTTTGGGGAAATTCTTAATTGCCTCAAGCACTTGTGGGCATGGTCGAACGGAGGTGGGGGTGATATCAAACCCTGCAAATGTAACAGTGTTCTTAGCGAATGTGAATTTGCTTGGGTTAAGGGTGATACCGTTTCGGCCACAGATGTCCAACCATTCAGCAGCCTGGAAGAAGCTATCCTCTATGGTAGAGGACCACATTATGGTGTCGTCAACAACTTTTGTTTTGTTTTGAACGTCACTGACAAGTTCATCAAATCTTCTCGTGTAAGCGTCTCCTGAGGCTATATATCCTTGAGGGCAGACACAATACCTGTACCGACCCCATGGTGTGATAAAAGTGGTCAAGTGTCTGTCCTTCTGGTCAAGGAGAATGCTGTGGTAGCCATTCCAAGCGTCGAATGTTGTTTTCCGGGTGTTAGGTGGAACTATGCGAGCCTGGTGGAATGGTGATTGGGTGTGGTGTGTCTCTCTGGTGGCGTGGCGGTTCAGAGCCTGAAAGTCGACCGTGCGCCGTGGCTTGCCAGACTTCTTAGCGCATATGACCATGCGATGACACCATGTTACCGGTGTGCCCACAGGGACAGGTTCGATTACCCCGAGTTGTACGTCTTGATCCAAACCAGCTTTTACTTCATCTTGCCAGTGAACTGGTACTGGGATGGGATTATGGTATGCCACAGGCTTGGCATCTGGGTCAATCATGATTTTCATTGGAGGGCCTGACATCATGGGTAGGGGCTGATGTTCACACACATTAAATGTGCTGCTTTTGTAATGTTTCAACAGCCACTGTTCTAGTTTTTCCCTGTTTTCCTCTGTGGCGGGGAGGGGAAGGGATTTCGGAACAGTTGGAGGAGCTTGTCGTAGAGGGCATCTGCATTGATCAGTGGTGCCAGGGTTGTCTTGATTTTCATTCTCCAAACTGGAGGTTGAGCCAATTGAAGGGAAGTTGGTAGACAGTAGACCTAGGGCAATGCACGCTTCCATGGATAAAAATATTTTTTCTGTTGACTCTGTAATGTACACTATTTGGCGGGTTGTGCATGGTTCTTTCCCTCTTTTGTAGCCGGTTATGCGGAGGACAAGCGCACCTATGATGCCGATGGGCTCTGTATTTGCTGCCTTCATCCTCATAGTAGTGGGAAGTAGATGGCTCTTGGTCAGACCAAGTTGGTGAAGCAACGTGGTCCCGGCGAGGCAGGATTGGCATCCTGTGTCTGCCACAGCAGGTGACCTGACTGTTTTTGATGCAAGCTCAAAGGTGGGTTTGATTCCCAAGTCCACAGCATCTTCTGGGAGCGCCTGAACGCTGATCATGATGGTGGGTTGGGGGTCAGAGGGCCGTCTTTTCCACAAGTCTTGTATAGAGTCATAGATATGATGATCAAGGGAGATGGATTCGGCCATGTGCTCTGAGGGTGTCTCGTCGTAGATTGTACAAAGGGACTCGAATACCGCAGTCGCTGAATCGTTTTGTGGTTTCTTGGATTTCCTGCATACACTTTCAAAGTGGTGGAGTAAACCACATTTGGTACATGTGTGGTTGTAGGCCGGGCAGTGAGCCATTCGTTCTTGTTGTCTTCGGCCATGGCCAGTTTTGCCACAATGGCCACATGGAGGAGTGTTAGGTTTTTTATCCGGTGGGCGGGTTTGAAACTTTCTCTTTTCATACTGTCTGTATGTGCTGGTGGCATCAACTGCTAATGGGACTGGAGACGGTCTGATGCGTCCAGCCGAGCGCTTCCCACTTTCTTTTGCTTCCACATACCGAATGGTCTCCTCGACCGTCATGTCCTGGTTAGCCTGTCCTAACACATCCAGGCGAATGTCATCATCTGCCAGGCCGACAATGATTGTGTCCCTAACCATTTGGTCGCTGTAGCTGATCTGGGCACCACACCCGCAACCGACCGAGTATTGACAAATGCCGGCCTGTCCCTTTAATCTAGCCGAGAAAGCCCTTATTGGTTCATCCCTGTCTTGTTTCATCTGCTGCAGTTCAAGCCGTGCCACCATGACATTCTCCTGGCGCACTGCCAGGGACTTGATGAGCTGGAGGAGTTTGGGCTCGTCGTTTGATGTGAGGGATTTGAAGCTTCGTGTGAGGTCTCGCCTGAGAACATCGTCACAGCACTCAAGCAGTTGGAATATGATGTCCGGGCCAGAGAGTTTAGTGGCCTGTTTGTAGTCGGTCCATCGTTGAACGAAGTAAGCCCACTCTTCGCTGGTACCCGAAGCAGATATTGACGGCCTCCTTACTTTTTCTGTCTTGGCCCCTGTGGCATGGGGTGTGTGTGCAGTGACCGGATGAGCTGTACGCTCGTGAAGGTCCAACAACCGCACCAGGACTTCAGCAGCTAGGGACGATGGCCATGACGCTGTGCAACTGGGGGCAGGGCATTTGATCTCTGGGTTTGACATTCCGTTCCGTTTATTTCATAAATGACTACAGAGTCTTTGCTCTTTAAATTGAAATGATTCGTTTATTAACAGCAATGAAATAAACAGTCTTCAAAGGATTATGAACTTGCAGTCGGTAACTGCCATTATTCTGTGCACTACGTCACTGACCAAGGAATCCTTGAATGGTGCGTTACGGTGCAAAGCTGAAATAATAGATACAAGAACATACATAATAAATGGTAATCCTCTAGCGCGGACGTCCGAGAGAGCTATTACGTAGCCCGTGCTGCACAAGTGAAAGGCTCGGACATTGAGTCCAGCCGAACAACATAACCGGTTAGGGTCCTAACACAATCGAATTTACAGTACGGTTAAAAGGGTGCCCACAAAAGTCAATTAGGTATCCCAGTAAACTGCAGAAATTACTCTAACGTCCCCTCCAGCTATAATTGAATAAATTTGACCCAGGTTGAATTCATCGGGGATAACATGCGTCTAACTCGTGGTTTACTTTAAATCCGAGATCCTCTTATTAATCATTTCAATAGGACACGTGCATCAAAGTACAACGAAATTGGTACCATTATAAAGTAGAAACTTGCTGCTACAATTCTAACTGACTACTTATACCAGAAACCCGGTAATAGTTTTAATATAAATTTTCAAAGTGTCAGGACTAACAACATTCGACAATTTTGTGCGGGATACTTTCGTCCATTAATACGACGTATCTCCATTGATAACAAACGTTATCATGAGTACCTATTTTGTACCGATAGGGTATGGTCTACTCTCAACAATGAATTCGGGTTCCCGTCTTCCTGTCGGTGGATAACAACGAAGGAGCGAGTTGTAAGAAACTTAAAGCCATGATATAAGAGTTGGAAGCCCCGTGGTCAACATTTCCAACTGACCAATCAAAATGCGCGCTTTTCACCGTGATGTGAATAACGGGTCCCGCGCTAGTATTACAAGGGAAATAATCCAATTAATGGTACTCGGCCAAGTGTCCATAAACTACTATGAGTGGCCGTCCCTCACTCACGCACTAGAGTTACCATGAAAGCACATTAAAAATAGAAAGTCGTTCATCCTCTCACATTCTCCCCTGCTAAGTCACGTAGTCCCTTACGTGACACATACATCAATTCAAAGGTTTACAAAAGACCACTGAAGGTATAATCAAACTCTAAGGGGCTATGATACCATCACTTAGAGTAGAACAATTGCAAATTACACACAGTGAACCGAAGTACAACAATGGTCCATCCTCTTTATAACTACTAACAGGTGGCGTGAACCGGCTAAGTTACTACTGGCATCCTGAAGATGTACACAACAGTCTCAGCTCTGGCTGTAGTAAGTTACATCATATGGACAAAACAACAGGTCCCAGACCTGAAACGGTGGTCCCAGACCACTATCAGGGTTAACGTAGGATCGAACAGTACAAAAAAAGACAATATGCTATAAGGGCACTAGTGCAATGAAAAAGGTAAGGTCAACATAGGCATTAAAAGTCATTGTAACTAAGCTGTGGAGAAAGCCAACATGGGCATACTCTCTAACTTAAAATCTTGAGGCGGAGCTCCCTTGGATTCGGTGGTCTATCATCTGGCCTGATGGAACTCGGGGGGGGGTCTTGATGGGTGCGCTCCCCTGCTCTTTCTGCACTCACAGTCAATGTCTAATGTTAATCACTAATAAGAGTCAGAGGTCCAATCTCTGGGGTTGTCTGTGTGGGCGGCTGGACCGTCGCACAGGAGGTAGGCGCTGGGAAGTTGTCATCCCAGGTTGAGGGGCCGGTCGGGCTGCAGGTGGCTGGCAAGGGTGGTGGGCTGGGAGTACCAGACACTGGTCGACGCAGGCTGTGGGGGCGGATGTTGCGGATACGTGTAGACCACTGGGGGGTGAAATAACCGCAAGAGGTCTCCGTTGACCGCAGTGGCATCTCCATCTGGGTTTCTGATGGTAAAGTAACCACCATGAGGCGGGGGAACAGACAGGACGGTGTGCACAGGAACGGGATACAGGTCCTGAATCTTGAGTTGATGTTGGAGGGCGTTGGTCTTCGTGGCTCCCTGGTTCCTATGGGGTGGGGCAGGGGTTGGCTGGCTGGCCGGCTGGGCTTCAAACTAAAAATTTCCATGGCTGGGCTTTCTACACTACAAACTAACCCTTCTGTGTATCCCACTTCTTGACACCAGAAAATGTTGGGTGAACTACGAGTGGCTAATGTGGTTACTGCGTGGGTTCAATAGTAACTCCCTTAAGGATACACAGGATTAACAAACACAGGGTTCTGCTGGCAATCTTATTTATTCAAAAAGCCTAACAAAGGTATCACTACCAAACAAAAGCCCAAAAAAAGAAGAGAAACCCAGAAAAGAAGCCCAAAAAAAAAGAAGCCCAACCAGCCATAAGCCAAAGTTTCTCTGCTACTGGCGCAACTGGACTAGGCCATGTTTTGGGCGAGGCGCGCCACGGCAGGCCGCCGCCGGCCTAGGTTCACTGTGCTGTCGGCTCTTGTCTCTGCGTCTTTGATGGAGTGTGTCGACCACTCGAACCGCATCTTATTTATGAGCCCGCGCGGACGTCCGAGAGAGCTATTACGTAGCCCGTGCTGCACAAGTGAAAGGCTCGGACATTGAGTCCAGCCGAACAACATAACCGGTTAGGGTCCTAACACAATCGAATTTACAGTACGGTTAAAAGGGTGCCCACAAAAGTCAATTAGGTATCCCAGTAAACTGCAGAAATTACTCTAACGTCCCCTCCAGCTATAATTGAATAAATTTGACCCAGGTTGAATTCATCGGGGATAACATGCGTCTAACTCGTGGTTTACTTTAAATCCGAGATCCTCTTATTAATCATTTCAATAGGACACGTGCATCAAAGTACAACGAAATTGGTACCATTATAAAGTAGAAACTTGCTGCTACAATTCTAACTGACTACTTATACCAGAAACCCGGTAATAGTTTTAATATAAATTTTCAAAGTGTCAGGACTAACAACATTCGACAATTTTGTGCGGGATACTTTCGTCCATTAATACGACGTATCTCCATTGATAACAAACGTTATCATGAGTACCTATTTTGTACCGATAGGGTATGGTCTACTCTCAACAATGAATTCGGGTTCCCGTCTTCCTGTCGGTGGATAACAACGAAGGAGCGAGTTGTAAGAAACTTAAAGCCATGATATAAGAGTTGGAAGCCCCGTGGTCAACATTTCCAACTGACCAATCAAAATGCGCGCTTTTCACCGTGATGTGAATAACGGGTCCCGCGCTAGTATTACAAGGGAAATAATCCAATTAATGGTACTCGGCCAAGTGTCCATAAACTACTATGAGTGGCCGTCCCTCACTCACGCACTAGAGTTACCATGAAAGCACATTAAAAATAGAAAGTCGTTCATCCTCTCACAGTAGATCTACCATTGAGTGCCTGCACTGCATCAAAAATTCAGCTTTCGTTTTCTTGTTCAGTTAAACACGGGAAAGCCACAGGGCCGGATAACATTCAGGTTGAAGTGATTGTCGCTCTGAAAGAATTAGGTATTGAAATTTTTAGAGAGTTTGAGTTTGAACAGATGGGTGACAGGGAAAAACCAGGACAATATGGGCTTTTTGAGAGCATCCGAGCAGAGGAATGAGTGGCGAACCATGATCGTTGATATCTGTTCCAGATCCAGCACTTGAAGAAGAAGAAGAAACAAACTAGAATATGGACCATCATGTAAGCCTGGGAAATTTGTCACTGGAAACACAGTTCCTCATTATCAAGTTGCAAAATATTCAGGAAAATGCAGTAGTGCCAGCAGCCATTGATAAGATTTGAAGCAAACAGGATGGAACCATGTAAAAGTTTTTTTTTAAAAAACATTTTAATTTTAAGTTGGCAGCGTCACTTACCTAGAGAAATCTGTGAGATTGCAAGTGTTTGTGACGGTTCCAAGATGTGAGTATCTGTAAACAGTCCAAGACACAGTCTGCTCACCAAATCAACACAGCCTACTATGGTCAATAAAACAGCACTTTCATCCAATGTGGCACCTTGGGATTTGGTCATAGCAGCTATGTAGTTCTTCATATACAAATTGACAGCTCCAAACACAGATGATATAAGGATAAGCCAAAAGGTCCAGAGACTGAAGGACAGAAAAGTAAAACATTGCAAGATATTTGTAGAGCGGGAAACAAAATTAACCAGGTGCAACATTAATAAAATATAGATGTTTTTTCATATAGCATGATTCAGTGTGTATGCTAAATTGCCATTCATGTTTTAAATTGTACTATGTCTTGCATTTTCATGACTATCTCATTGTAAATCTTACCTAGCATTTAGATTTCAATAGTAATACATCTTAAACTGATTCAGTTGAATAAATTAAGTAATTTAATGTGTGCAACAGAAATTGAATAAACTAGGAAGCTGATTAACACGATTTCTTCCTACCTGAAAAATTTATAGCATCTGTCCTTGCATTTTCGTTTCGTTCCGTCTTCATTGCTGTCACTTTCACTGGTGTCTTCAGGAATAACTCCAACCATCTCTGTCTCTGCATTTGTTTGACTTGTTATACTGAAAGCACTGGTGTAATGGGCAGCCGGAGTGTACCTGTGATCACACTGATAGATATATCGAATGGTCTGTGGCACAAAAACTGTTCATATCTAGACATATCAACTTCACAGAAGAAAGAAAAAATTGACCGCATGTGGAAAGAGCAACGTGAGATAACACATGCTATTTGTTTTTGAAGTCTTTTTTTTTTTTTTTGTATGTAGATTTCTATTGTCTTCTACAAGTTTCTCAGACTAAGGGCGCCAACAACAGAACACTTTTTCCCTAAATGCCCATTGTTTTGAAATTTAACATTTTTTATTTTTTTTTAAATTTCTACAAACACTGTTTCTATTTTACCTTTTTTTTTTTTCTTTGCCCAAAGAAGGCCTTCGATCATCAAAAGCTACCATTTTTTTTTCCTTTTCATTACAAGTTTTTTGTACCTTTTCTTTACGGTTTGTCTCTAATGAGAGACTTTGCAACATAAACCCCCTTTTTTTTTTTTTTTGGTCAGAATTTAACTCTGTTCCTGTCAGAATTTAACTCTGTTCCTGTCAGAATTTAACTCTGTTCCTGTCAGAATTTAACTCTGTTCCTTTCAGAATTTAACTCTGTTCCTGTCAGAATTTAACTCTGTTCCTGTCAGAATTTAACTCTGTTCCTGTCAGAATTTAACTCTGTTCCTGTCAGAATTCAACTCTGTTCCTGTCAGAATTTAACTCTGTTCCTGTCAGAATTTAACTCTGTTCCTGTCAGAATTTAACTCTGTTCCTGTCAGAATTTAGCTCTGTTCCTGTCAGAATTTAACTCTGTTCCTGTCAGAATTTAACTCTGTTCCTGTCAGAATTTAACTCTGTTCCTGTCAGAATTTAACTCTGTTCCAAGCCTTGTTGCAACCCTACCCATTTTCTGAGTTTTTGTTATTGTTTTCTATTGTCATTTTCTCTTATTACTATTCCAGTCCTCTTGTCTGAGTTGTTGATTGTAAAAAGATAAATGCTAAACAAAGAATTTACTCTCTGTGTTTTGTCCTACCATCTAGTTACTAGTCTTCACCTGATCCTGATTTCTGATCACGTACATCGTAAGATTATGACTTTTAAACATCAACTGAAGAGTCATCTTTTTACACTATGGATGTCCATCTAGGCTTTTTTCCTGAGTATGCCTGTATATTGTGTGTGTGGTTTATATGATATAAATGTTGTAGAGCGCTCAGAACCTAACTGTTAACGGGATGAACTGCTATATAAATGCTATGTACTATTATTATTATTACTATAACACTTACATGCTGCCACTGTTGCCCTGATCAATTGCATCATCTGTCGAACTCTCCTTGTTTCCATCTTCACTAAGCAGTCGTTTGGTTACAAGTGTGTGTCGATCGCTGTTCACCAGTCCATTCTGTCTTTGTCCGTTGGGGGTATCAGTGCTCCCAATCTCAGGATCCTCACTCTGCTCTTCAATTCTGTCGACCATATTTTTACTTGAGCTGTTGGCCAATGATTCCTTCAAAGGTTTATCCACCTCACCTTGACTACTTTTGCTGTCTCTTGAACGATTCTTTTTGGATTTTCCCCTACGTACCAGTAGTTGCAATTCAGGTCGAAATCTGGAGAACAACAGAATGATTATGTTAATTCAGCTAATTCCAGATTTTTTTTTTTATGCGAAGCTAATTAAAGTCCCAGCATCAGTGAAATAAATAATTCTGATAACATTTTAATATAAAATCTCAACTACCCAGTCCTCAGTGAGGTGGAAATTTTTGTGTGTGTCTATGTGTGTTTTGCCTCCTAGATGAATAGGATGACAAAATCGATAAAATGGCTACAGACTACATACATCAGTCTATGGACAAAATTTCCTTCTTGAATGCTTCTTTTTAGTCCCTGATTATCAAATGCAACCATAAGAAATAAAGTGGATTAAACCATCTATTACAAATTAACAATCTGGAACTGCTGTGAAACACTGTTTAAGCATTCACCTGCCAAATGTGCATTTCCCATTCTCAACAAATTTTCACTGTAAGCAAACATATTAGAAAGTTATGGTTACCACAATTTTCAGTCTTTTTTCCTGTTTTCATTAACTATATTGTTTCCCAGCTGTTGTGATCATTTTCCTTCCCGCTGACATTTTGATGACAAATTGTAGCGGACAGTGAGAGAAGCAATGCTGTAAAAGAGGATTCATCTAGAGACAATTTTCTTTTTCACTAGTTGAGGTCCACAGCGCAGCGGATTGTTTTATCGCTGTTTGTTTGTTATCTTTCAAAATGTCACTCTGCACTCCCTTTGTGCATTTATGCCCTACACACCCTGTCAGCATTTAAGACGATGATTATCACGAAATGGCAATAATTTGCATACGACACAGGTCAGTGTATTTTTTAGTAAACACATCGCAGGAAGTAATAACATCATGTGTTTGTGGAAAAGAAAGGATCTGGGGGCAAAATCAGCCACACATTTCAAACTCAAAAAAAATACATCTCCATCATTACAAGTTTTCAAATAAAAAAAGAACCTTTTGTAGGTTAAAAATCTCGCAAGTTCTTTTTATTATATAAAATTTATATTTTTTCTGTTGTCACAAGAACTTAAACATATATTTATGTACCGCCACACAAGACCAGATTCTGTCACTTACTTGTACGCTTCCACTGGTCTCAAAAGAAGTCCTGCAAACAGAAGGTGTAGTTCAACAGCAGCAAAGATCATGAAGGTCCCACTGATACCATACTCCTTCCTGACGGCTCTCACAATAGGTGGTATACAAATAGCTGCTACACTTTGCCCGCTGTTACCTAGGATCTGGGCAATGGAACGTCTCTTGTGAAAGTAGTGACGAATAAGGCTTATGCCAGGTATCAACATTAGCCCTATACCCAAACCTGAAAATGCACATTTGCAAATGTACAGGGCTGTTAACATTCAGCAATGTAACAATGGGTTTTCAAAGGTCTTAAATTTTGTCATCACAAACATGATGAATTGTGCATACATTTACCAGGAAAGTGCCTAGGATTGGATTTAACTTATCTACTGACATCATGTGATAAAAATTTCATAACCATAATCAAACCACAGGCTCAACGACCATATCATCTGCTCTTATTACTGTGACACGACAATAACATGAGAATGATTCTTAATTAGTAACCACTAACAGAGTGTTTATACTGTTCACATCTACAGGGGTGAAGTAGTCTGGTGTAGCTATAAAATTAACCCACAATTCATTGCTGTGACCGACACTGGGACATATATAAAACATCAGCCACTGCCATACATGCACTCAGCCCTGGCCTAACTTAAATCCACCGCTCATCCTTACACGGTCCCAGCACAAATAATTGCTTGGTGCAGATTCTTTAAAACTAAATCAAGAGAATACCCCATTTGCCATCAGAGAGACAAGAATATCATTTAACGCACGAATGAGTCTTCAACTGGTCTGGATGAGTTGGACTAACGTGTATTTTAACAACAATTTGTTGGTATTCAATAATGACACGACAGAATACAATCCAGGTATCTTATATCTTGCATTAAAGCTTGCTTGAAAGAGGAAGAGAATCATTAAATTTCTTCCAGAGGTAAACATATACATTACATGTATTAAATGCTTAACTTAATCATTAACAACAGTTATACTTGTCAAGAGCCCGGTGAGGCTGACAGCATCCAATAAAATGAAGATCTGTTGACATAACTTTTAAAAAATCTGTATAACAATACATTCACTTTAATAAACTTGAAAACGTCAATTTCATCAGTATGTATCAACTAACTGGAGAAAAATTGTGAACTTGTCAGTCAAAGAACACATTTATATATACTATGTATTTTATGTCTCCGCTGTCTCTATAATTTTCAACTTCCTCAGTGTCTTTACATACTAGATCTAAGCACTGTTGTTAAAAACACACAAAAATCTGGCAAAAGCCCCTTTGATTTAACCACATTCGTGATAACAAAATGATGGAAAAAACAGCTGTTTGGGACCAAAGCCAGATAGCAACACACACTGTGAAGTCTTATCACAGTAGTGTTACATACTTCATTTGACTGACCAGTTATAAAAGTTCAACACAATTTATTGTGACATTTATAGCAAAATGGGTAATTTGGAAGACCCAAAGTTTTCAAGGAAACATACATTGGACACTAGCAAAGCAGAGCTCACCTTTCACGACAGCAAAGACGATGAACACTTCAATACTTGGTGACAAGGAATATCCCAAGCTACTTGCTGTAACCAGAAAGCCACTAAAGAAGACAACCTTTCTTTCTCCAAAACGAGGTGTGATCAAGTTTGTAGAGATCAAAGCTGGAAGCGACCAAACATATGAATGAAAAAATGAGCTGATTAATACAATATGCATGTACCTTTTTTTTTGTTGTTGTTGTTCAGAAGATCAAAATCTACATTAGTTTAAGTATAGCAAAAAATGAGTAAAGCCTGTATGTTATAAAGCTCCACACAAGAAAAAAATGAAAAAAAAAAAAAATTAGTCACTCAGAAATGAGAAGGAAGAAAAACAAAAATGACAGCTTTCGGTCTGAGACGACCCTCTTCAGGAAACAAAAAAAAAACAACACTAGTACAAGTCATGCTGTGACTTCACAGACTTTTTGTGTTTTTTTAAAAAAACTATTAGATAGTTTATTATTTTGTCTGCGGGCTTACATCGCAGATGTGATCATGGAAACAGAACCATTCTCAGAACTAATGATCACTAGAGTTGTTACATTATTGATGTTGCTCCTAATGTGCATACAAAAACAACAATCTTCAAATGGAAATACACAGTACATAATTTATTATCAATATTATATCAATCCATTCCCAAACAAACAAAACACAAACTTTGGGACATGTAGTTTATGTAAAGATTGCTCACCAACACACAAATTAGAGACACACATTCTCTTGAATATATAAAGATTTAAGTTTTATGACTAAGTTACACATCAGCAAAGTGGTATTTACATCCATTCCTGAACAAACAGAACAGCCACTCTAGGGCACAAAGACAATGCAAGTTTGTTCGCATTGATTATACAGCGTTTTGTCAGAAAATCCATTAGCCTGAACTTAAATTTCACTGCCCTGTCTGACACAAATGAGTCAGGGCTAAGGGTAACATAAATACTTAATACTTACACATCAAACTGAGAGACAAAATAGAAAACATGAAGATAAGAGAAGCTGTGGTAATGGTTGTGTCATACTTGTCTATTATCTCCACAAATAATATCACCATGGCCTGGGTAGACGCCCCAACTATGAAAAAACATATGAATCCTCCTGAAAATAGTTGAATAAGGAATGCATTAGGTCAGCCCCTTCTTCTATAATAAGATGATACATGTACACACATTGGGTAGCTTGATACAAACTAGAGAGGTTTACTTTTAAGCAGGGGAGAGAAAACACTGTCATTCTCAATGCAAACAGAATAAAAATATTATATATAAATGAGAATACATGTACTGTTAATTATTAAATGTGAACAACTTTACTGGCCACCAATATCCATTATCTAGGTGCCTTAATACATACATTTTATTAGTTCTTTTTTTTTTATGTCATGAGACAATAAAAGTGAAAATAATCATTTTTGTGAATGGCCTAAATATTGAAGTTTATTCATAATCAAGTTTAAAATGTGGACCCCCAAAGCTATTTGAAAGGTAAGCAGATGTTCCAACTTTTGTGAGACTATTATCAAGGAGCTCTTGGGCATTTGATGTTGTAGTTGTTTTTTTTTTCACAAGGAAGTAAGTGCTTATCAGATATAATTCATATAATCTATCCACTTATTTCCACATGCTCAGACTGATTCTTTATTACCTTCAATAAAACTAGGTCAAACTTACCTAAGCAAATTGCCCATGCATAGCCTCTGTCAACAGGCAGCAGATTTTTCTTGTAGTACTCAGAGTTCTTGTCCACATCACCTTCTATTGCTGGTTTGTCTTGGCTTTCTGGTACAGATGTCATGATGTTCAAATGATGTCATGCACTTTAATTATGTCAAGTAGAAATAGTCAATAATCTAGCTGGCTTTGCAGGACTAGGGCTTTTCAATTCCATTGACGCTGGAATACAACCAAAAAAAAATACCTGTAGTTAAACCTACTCTAAGTGCATACACATTGGAAGATTAGAAGTTCAGAGAAACAGAAACTAGTCTAGATCTATACAAAAACAAAAAATTTCAAATTTACAAAGATATTATAATTTATATTATACAAACAATGAACCCCCCCCCACCCCCCCAAGTTGATAGTTCTCCGACTGCAGTGCAAAAACATTTAGAACTTTCTTTTTCTGCCTCTCCTTTGCTCCAGTCTTCTCCCAACATCTTGTTACCATGATGACAACAGGGGGATCCATAGCTCCAGTTTCCCGGCTAAAAATTCTTCAGTCCATAAATATACATGTAATATGTTTAAAATAAACAAGAATCTACTGTTTAGATCGAGGCCTATTTGTAAAAATTGCAAATTACGTGTGGCTCTGTAGGTCTTCTTCTCTGCAGGCCCTAAGCTACATTCTATATAGCTCTAAGTGTGTACTTGTTAACCGTGATAATTGATATCCTCTACCCTCTCGTGCAGCTGCCATGCAAAGTCTAGACCGTCCTCTTCAATCTTCTCTTCATCTCCCCCCCCCCCCGCCCCCCACCACACGCAGAACCTGCTGACTTTGACTCTCGTTTTTGCCCGGCTCCCCTAATTGAAATGACCAGTCATGGTTCATTGGCTGGTAGATCTACGTCACCAATGGAATAAATCCAAATGACTGTATTTAAAAAAAAAAAAAAAAGTCAGCCAGTAGTACACAGGCCTTTATAGCCTACCAGATCTAGATCTAGATCTATAGCCTAGCTCCCGGCAATCCACTTCAGATCTAACCTCAGTTTGTCGAACTAACTTTCCCCGCGACCGGTACACTTCAAGATAAACCGCAACCTATAAACTGCCTCGTCATGTTTGTTTGATAGACATATTTGATATGAAGTCCAAAGTTCCATTCGTGCATTTCTGTCGTTCTTGTAGCTCTTATCATTTGAAAATGTCTCGTGCTGTTCTTGAGGATTTTGTGTTAATGCTGAATGCACTCAAAGTTCGAGGCACTAAAACTCCATGACTTTGCCAGGTGACAAGTGCAGTGCTGGCACACGTGGCATACAATCCCTATACCCATCAGCCAAAATATGAAAATTCAAAACTGGAACAAAAGAAAACAATCGTTGTGCCGAAGTCCAAGACCAGTTGATAGATGTGCAGTGATTGGGTCTCTCTCTCTCTCTCTCTCTCTCTACCAAACTGCCGTCAAATTCCAATTTCAGACCACACCCATCCATCCCATTCGTAATAGCCTAGATAGTACCGTAGTAGCAATAATAACAATAATAACGGTGGTGTATGACTTTGTAGTATGAGCTAAAAAAATGGATTTGTTTTGTTGCTGTTGTTGTTGTTGCTGTTAATATTATAATATACAGGGATCTTCTTTTTCTCATATTCTACTAGATCTAGGTTCTGATCAATGCGCTTTAGGATGGTCCCAGGGGTTTCGGTGTATGACTGATTTTGAGTTTGGATCTATATGGCTTCAGCATACTGCAATATAAAAGCGAGGAGCCATTATGTTGTATTATAATCGATTGCTGGCTGGTAGTGGTGGTGGTGGTGCACCTGTACGAATGCGTGCTTGTGGGCCTATGTGTGATAATACTAATTAATTCAGTCTTGTTAGGCCTATAAGACTTTATCACTCATGCAGTGAGCAAACTGGCCCCATACTAGCCTGGTGAGAAATAATGAACATTGCAATATTAAATTATTAATACAGTGTAATGCGGGACATGCATTATTGAAATACATTCCAGTGCTCATCGCTTGAGGGAAATCATTTCTGAGTAAACGAGCTGTTGCGGCTGACTCATTTATAACAAAATCTCGCTCCTCAAGTAAACTGCCCAAGTGTGTTGGAATATTGAAGTCATTACCAGTAATTAGTCTAACATCACTGGCTTTGCAGTTGTTTCAACTGCAAACAAATGTAACGGGACCTGGATGATCGGTATATTTTCATCAGCTGTTGTCAGCCTCATCAGAACTCAAATTTTAACCTCTAACCTCAGTCATCAATGAAGTGTTACATATCGAGGCCATTACATATAACGCCCCGTGCAGACAGCAAGAGTGCTTTTTTTGTTGTTTTGTTTTACGTCCCATATGTGGCAGATCATATCGTATCATGTGGGCTGAATTTTCAAAGATAGATACAGGCATATTAAGCTGTGTCTCACAATCATGTGCAGGTATTTTTGATTGTATGCCCTTTTTTCTTACCTCGTCACAGAATTCGCACACATATTAAATCACAAATGCTGGGGGTATTACATTGGTCTATCCTTGCTGTGCATGCTGATTTTATATTATACAATACAATCTTAAGAGGCACCGCAAACAGGAAAACAGCTAGGTCTCTCACCAACTTACAAAGTTGCGTGCGAGGTTTTATGAGACCAAGTACGTAATAGTGTTAATATTTACTTTACTCGCCATACCGGTACACTTTAAGACACGGGTTAAAAACTATAACAATCATCGTATTATCAATATTGTGATATCGTTGCGAGATGACAGGTACAGATCTGATGTCCCTTGCATGAGTCTTGTAATTCCAATTTGTTATGAAAAAATGCGTGAAGAAAGGCATTATGTTCTTCTTCTTCTTCTTCTCCTCCTTCTTTTTTTTTTTTTTCCTTTTTCGTCCTTCTTCTTCTTCGTCTTCCGTCACAAATTGTTCTGTTTTCACAAACAACTGTAACATTTATAAACAGGTGTTTATTTTGGACTAACTGACATTAAACACAAAAGTTCAATTTCCTAAAACTTTTGATTTCAAAGCCTCCTCTGGGGATATATATGCAGTTCTGACGAAAAAAAACAACTAGATTTCCTGAAAGATATCCACCCGATTATGATAGGATCCTTGAAAATGGAATCCTTGCGTCAAACTGATTGTATAGAATAGAATACATGCAGAACATTGAAACCCAGTTGATGGCATGTGAAGAATTACGATCACTGCGCACGAAGCAAGTCCAGTAAGTAGTGTCTGGATCCAGCTTTGCTCTTCTTTCCCTCTCCTCTCTCTCTCTGTCTCTCTCGCCGGTCTCCCTTTCCTTCCCTTCTCTCTCATTCTTTCTATCACATTATCACACGCACTCATTAACCAAATTCTCTCTCTCTCTCTCCCTCTCTCTCTCTCACTCTCACACACACACATACAGTGTGCAATATAATATGCAATCTTGAGCTGTGCATGCTGTTTCTGTTAGGGAAAAGTGCACCGAATTGAAGGCTCTTTAAAAGTAGTAAAATAAAAGCCATACCGGAAATAAAAGCCGAAAGAGGATAATGCGCGAAGACAAACTAATGAATCGAAAAAAAATAAATGTTTTCTGATAAACTGCCGTCCAAGCATTAGTAACTAACTGTCAATGTTCGCATTATGATCTGGGTATTGTTGTAACATGTAAGAACATTTTGATGCTTAGATCCTTCCTGCGATATAGCAGTATTAACAGATGCCAAGCAGCGGCAAGTCCTGAAATTTATATGGTATTGATGGCGTCACGTCTTTACATCTTCGCCACACCTTTTCAATTTCATCTTCTTTCTTTGTTTTTCTATCGGGGGAGATGCAGCTTTCGGACGCGGGCCTGATGGGTAGCGTCTGCCATGGTCAGGTTGATTCTTTCGGTTGTTTCTTTGACACCTTCTATCCATCTTTTCCTAGGATGCCCCTTTCCTCTGGGTCCATGCCTTTTCATGTTAAAAGCTGTGTAACTATGTTAGCTGTTTGTTCGGAAACTTCGTGGGGTGCCCTAACAACTTCAGCCTTTGTTTTCCTATGTGTTCTAGACATGGCGCATTCCCTACAGTGTCTCTGATGACTTCGTTTCTGATCTTATCTCGTCGTGGGAAGTTCACTGTCTTTCTGAGACACCTAAAAATTCGCCGTTAGTTAAGCGTCAGTTGGTGTTTATAAAAACACTTTTTCTTATCGACTCTTATCAACCATCCTAGTCCACTCTACCATCATGCTGCTTCTGTGCTATGGCCGTCAAACAGACATTTTTGTGGACCGCCGTCGAGAGAGGCAAAACGACACACAAATATTAATATAATCATGTGCCATATTACATTGTACTCTGGAGTATTAGCTAAGTGTGAGAGGATGAACGATTTTCTATTTTTAATATGTGCTTTCATGGTAACTCTAGTGCGTGCGTGAGGGACGGCCACTCATAGTAGTTTATGGGCACTTGGCCGAGTACCATTAATTGGATTATTTCCCTTGTAATAGTAGCGCGGGACCCGTTATTCACATCACGGTGAAAAGCGCGCATTTTGATTGGTCAGTTGGAAATGTTGACCACCGGGCTTCCAACTCTTATATCATGACTTTAAGTTTCGTACAACTCGCTCCTTCGTTGTTATCCACCGACAGAAAGACGGGAACACGAATTCATTGTTGAGAGTAGGCAATACCCTATCGGTACAAAATAGGTACTCATGATAACGTTTGTTATCAATGGAGATACGTCGTATTAATGGACGAAAGTATCCCGCACAAATTTGTCCAATGTTGTTAGTCCTGACACTTTGAAAATTTATATTAAAACTATTACCGGGTTTCTGGTATAAGTAGTCAGTTAGAATTTTAGCAGCAAGTTTCTACTTTATAATGGTACTAATTTCGTTGTACTTTGATGCACATGTCCTATTGAAATAATTAATAAGAGGATCTCGGATTTAAAGTAAACCACGAGTTAGACGCATGTTATCCCCGATAAATCCAACCTGGGTCAAATTTATTCAATTATTGCTGGAGGGGACATTAGAGTAATTTCTGCAGTTTACTGAGATACCTAATTGACTTTTGTGTGCACCCTTTTAACCGTACTGTAAATTCGATTGTGTTAGGACCCTAACCGGTTATGTTGTTCGGCTGGACTCAATGTCCGAGCCTTTCACTTGTCCAACACTGGACTACGTAATAGCCCTCTCGGACGTCCGCGCTGGCTCATAAAGATGATGCCAGTTCGAGTGGTCAGTAGACTCCATCAAAGACGCCGCAACAATAGGAAGCACAAGTGGACCCTGCAGTACAATAGACCGGCGGCGGCCTGCCGTGGCGCGCCTCGCCCAAAACATGGCCTAGTCCAGTTGCGCCAGTAGCAGAAAGACTTTGGCTTATGGCTGGTTGGGCTTTCTTTTGCTTGGTAGGGTTCTCCTATGCCTTTTTGTTTGGTAGTGATACCTTTGTTAGGCTTTTTGAATAAATAAGATTGCCAGCAGAACCCTGTGTTTGTTAATCCTGTGTATCCTTAAGGGAGTTACTATTGAACCCACGCAGTAACCACATTAGCCACTCGTAGTTCATTCCAACATAAGTAAGAGGCATACGCCAGAACCCACAGAGCTACACAATAGACCAGAGAGGACGCTCCACTGCGACCACTAAAGATGGCGGCAATTCGCATGGCCAAATAGCGCTGCGCCAGTGCAGACAAAAGGAGGTCGAGCGTCTATTAATTACCGCCCACACTAATAGTACACAAGTAGGCCCTATGCACCATTTTTCACCTTTTTTTTCCCGAAACATTGCTTTCCTTTTATCTCGTCATGAGGCACCACAGAATGCACAGTGACTGCAATGGATCTACTTCCCGCTCTAGTCTGTCTATACAGCTGTGTCAAAACCATTTTAGGCAAGAACCGCGTTTTCTACTTAATTTAATCCTTCTACAGTCTCTAGCCGTTTAAAATCAGCCAATTAACAAAGACATTATGTTGCCGGGGCCAATGAAATTAGCTTTCCTAAACTGCTGGAATATAGATCAGTGAAAGCTCACAAAGACTACTTTTATAAACTCAGCACTTGCGGCTCTAAAGCACTTGACAGGGTCACTCATGAGGCTACATGTATTTTCTTTTGTCAGATATAGGGTTAACTAACTGTAAATATCACATGTTCTTATCGACTATCATCGACTTTCACACATCCTTATCGACAAGTCCCTACGTCCACTGTCCTTTCCCAGATAAAATGAGTACACTTACCTGACTTACGTCCATAATAACTACATGTATGTACTAGGGTACTTGACAGGTGCACAACAGACTACGGTACCAAATGTCTAACTGAATTATGTTAAATATCATAACCATCAAGTTTGAGGTTAAATATCACTACAGATTTTAGTTACAGATGTTAGTGACAAACGTTTAAATGAAGATCTAATTAAATACTCTTCTATGGACCACTTTGGACAACAATATTGGGACCCCTGTTATACCGGTAATTAAACTACGGTCTCACTGATAAATATGCATTAGTTCTAGGTTGTTTCAGCTGTTCCACACCAAACAGAGCAGAATATATTTTATCTTTGACATAATATACCAACTGCCACTGCACACTGTGTGCAATTTATTGTTCTTTTGAGGGGACCAACAGAAAATATCAAGGAAATGCGTAATAATATGGTCCACGGTTTGCCCGTGTAACACCAGTGCGGTACGGTAACGTTTGCTTAGTAATAAAAACATGTAGTAATGGACGTCGTGTAAACTGCTTACGTATATATTGTATAATCACGTGAATGGGGTTGCAAATGCTTGAATGTCGCTCGACAAGTGTTTCAGATAAACAAAAGACTATGCCCTGCTATCATAAAATGTGAATAAATCGTGTTATATTCAGATTGCATTGACCCTGCAATTAAGAAAAAACGCGACCTTAGTTCTTGTTTGTTCCAACTCTACTTATTGCACAACTGAGAAATTCGACGTTAAACGTTTGCGACTGTATTATCATGATAAAGAGTTAGAATAAATCGGAACTGCTAGAATGCGTTGAAAACGGTGTCAAAGTGTACATTGGCCATAACTCTACTACATACTGAAAGATCTCCATTTTCCCCCCGGAAATATGGAGATAGAACAAATAAGAACTAAGATCCCGAAAAGAAATTCTGTTTAAGAAACCAAACTCGAAATTATATAAATTTTGTTTCCGACCTCATCTGGATGGTCAGACTCACTGCATCAACTTCATCAACGGATGGTGTTTGCTTCTGTAGCTGTTCTTCCTTCTGAAGACCTACGTGAGCTGCGCTTTGAAGTTTCCTCTTTCGCTGCTGTTATCAAGGTTTTTTTTATTTTTTCCTGACCTATAACAATCACTGGCGTCACTAACACGATCATGTCATTATCATTATTATTGTTAGCAAAAAAAAATTTTTGTCAAATCACCCATTAATAAATTATCATTTTTATTTAATCTGTCCACATAAGATAAGATAAGATAAGATGTAACTTTATTATCCTGTTGCCAGGAAATTTGTTGTCACAGCATCAGTAACAGTACAACAGTAAATTTACTGCAATATCTAAGACCACTACGGTTCGGGAACCCTCTACCCCCTAAATACGCCGAAATACGCCGATTTGGGACCCTTATCATATCCCTAAATACGCCGAAATACGCCGATTTAACATGCGTCTTTAAAAAAAATCTAGCCAGCCGTGTTCCCACGCCTGGCGATGTTTGCTGATACTTCTACTATAGTGTAAACAATAAGGCGTTTCAGTGAAAACCGGATGTTTTTACGTTGATTTTTAGATTTTTTGTGCTTGTTTGAAGTTAGACGATTTTTTTTACCATGATTATTTTGAGCTGGATGATGTACTCAGGTTGTTCCGAGAAGCAACTGAAATACAATATGATGGAGATTTGTATGGTTTGCAGTCCACAAATTGCAACAATGATGGAAAAGAAGATATTGTATTAGAAGATGGTAATGAATCTGATGTTGAAGTTGAGGTGCTGCAGGACACCAGAGACTGTTTGGGGTTGTGTTTTGTGTTGTGTCCACCTCTGCAAAGGCCACTGCTTCGCTAGATTTCATGAAGATCTGCGATAGTAATTTTCACTCCCATTAGTCCCATTTCCGTCAGCTATGAAACTGATGTCACATAAATTTCAGTGAGCTGACTACTTGTTTTGTTTCTTATGTCAAACTTTGTCCTTTTGTGCGTGTCCTCTTCAAATTTCATAAAATTCTGATAAATAGTTTTGCCACAATGATTTTTTCAAAATAAGTAGGTGTAGAATAGACGGAGTTACCCCCCCCCCCCCAATGTTGTAGGGAAATGGAATAGAATGGCAGTGGGGTTCTTAGGGGGTAAAGGGTTAAAGCATACCGCACACACGCACATTGCTCACACAACATCGTCAGCAAATAAGAACATTACTCACACACACACACACACTGTCAGAACAATCCATTACACTAGGAAAACTAAAATAAACTACATCAGGAAACACTGCCACTTCGAATTGCGGATGGCAAAAAAGATCGTCGAGATCAAGAAAGATGTACCAATTTTCCTATTTTTCCAATTACTATAGTTTCGGGGCCTTTTCGTTAAATTCATTTATGGGCTTAGTTCCATTATAGTAAGATCCCAGCCAGCGACCCTACGGGAATCAGACGTGCAGGACTGATGTCAATGTAAGATTGCACATGTGAATGACGTCGTTCCTACGTAGACCCGCTGGTAGCAACATCGCACGGTTGTCGGGGTTGACATAGTGAATCCGTCCCATAGGGTAACTCTTACCAATCCCACAGAAATCTACGTTGGACTGACGTACTGCTGCTGGCTTGGATAACTTCGGAGCCTTTTCGCTGGACACATTTACGGGCCTAACTCCATTATACATGTAGCCTATCATTATTATTATTGTCATTATTATTATTATTACGTGTATTATTAAGAAGTTATCCAGGCCAGAAAGTGTGCTATTTTCATGCTGGATAAACTCTGCGACCAAGAAAAAGAATTATGTTTTAAAATTTTTCCACATGTTTGACTGTGTGCCTGCACGAAAGTTCGTTCAGTCTCGTTGCACGAGCCTCATCAACAGCATCAATATGTTTGAAAGTTGTGGCGTCCCACTAGTTGGGCGATCGATATTTCCTCACCCCTGTATTGTGAGTCGCACTCGGCGACCTTTCTCCCCCCTCCCCTTAATAGTCCGTGGTTTTGCTTTGATGTCTCGCGGCTTGACCTGTGTTGGTGTTATTGAAGATGTAGATCTGGGTCAATCGAGAATGTACTGAAGCATTCGTGTTATGTTTTGTTTACTCTAGGTTGGCCTTGGAGTGATGCAATATATTGACGTGTTCGTGTGTGGTTGGACGATCAGTATGTATCTCGTGCGTTCTGGAGTTGTATAGAGCTAGTTAGGAAATCAAGCCACTTCTTGAATGTTCGGACAGAATGTATATAAGGACGCTAGGCGAGCGAGTGGAGGTGTGCAAATCCAGTCGTAGTTATGTATAAGTGCCTCCCCGACTAGGTGTAAGTAACTTGTGGATATCAGCTCTTATTTACAGTCATTAAACGTTAGTATTATGTGTTCATCGGATCCTGTTATTTATTTCTACAACAGTTCGAGACAGTTTCGTTTTTAAAGGGTAGACGTTCAGTTCATCTGACTCTCCCTATCATAACGTGCTGAATTTTGCATCAACTGTTACAAAAGTATTTTGTTTTAATTTGCTCAGAGAATGTCATTTCTAACTCCCAAAAAGTATGTTAATCCTTTGGGCACCGCCCCCATTTCTTGTGGGCTAATTCTGATTTCGTTCATAGGGACATAATATGAAGGGGTTTTCCATGATCAATTAGATCATTTCTTGTGTATATTGTAAAAAAAAACAAAAAAAAACTTACTTTTCTCGCTCTGAGTCTGAGTAGTCTGAATTCTTGTGGGAACTGCAACCGAGTAATAAATGTCAGTGTATCACTGGTGATACATTACTGTGCCTAGAGGGTTAAGTTATCCTTACCTGCAATGGTTACCTGTTATTGGTGTTTGCCTAGTCACCGCATTCAAATTCCGAGAAAACAATTCCAGGTGATTTGAGGTCTTTATTTTAGGAGGTTCGCTGCCCTTGGCATTTACACCTCACTTTACTTGTTTTATTATTTCTTGTTCTGGCGGGGGGGGGGGGGATGATATGGATAAATTTTAATCTATTAATTTCAATTTTGCCCGGGCAGCGGCCTTTCGGCCTGCTAACAATTCCAGGAAAATTCAAGACACAATTTAAAGAAAAAAATCCAAGAAAATCCACGAAACAATTCCAAGAAAAAAAACAAAGAAACAAAAAATACGAAAAAACAAACGAGAAAACGTACGTGTAGAAGTACGCCTTCATTTCTGACAGCTCCAAAAGAGTGTAGAGTCAATCAGGGCCGGTACACTTGCTATGGTGGCGGTTCTCTTCCTAGAAAGGTCTTCTGTAATACATGTATCACTCCCCCGCTTTAATTATTTTGTCTTCAGTTCAGTTTTCCAATTCACTACTTACACAGTCACTGTGTAACCCATAGATACGTGTAACCTAATCAAGTAGATTTTAACATCCAGAGACTTTTGCTAACGAATTTCACACACCGGTAAACCACAACGATAAGTACCGTTAATTTGTATTCAGCCCACCAATATCCTCTATTTTCAGCGCACATCAGTTTTTCTTTCTTTCTTCCTTTTTCTTTTAGCCCTATTTTGTATGATATGTAACAGTATTTGACCATAGACTGTTTTGGAACTAAGTTGTGATAATTCGGTGTAGCTATCAAAAGTGCATCAGGCACATCATAACCCACACCGACGTTTTGGGTTTATGGCTACAGTATCAAGAAAATAGAATCTGCTATCATACTAATTAAACGTAATATTATGCGTTGATGAAGAGTGAGGCAGATGTATCACGTACAACCATGAGGTTACCTTTCACCAGCACTCTGTCTACGTCTCTCTTTACTGGCATGCCAGTTACATTATGCCCCCCCCCCCCTTTTGCAACAAACAAGCATTTGATTGTTTCAGTATAATAATAACACCCCCCCCCCCCAACCCCCAAGTGAACGAAGTTTTAAGTAAGTTTAGTCTTGGGATAGATATATAAACCAATTCGATTTTTATGAGTTGTAAAAAAAATGAGATTTTGGAATAATTCATTTCTTCTGTCGGTGCGTGTGTTCTGGAAATCGTTGCAAAATCATTGCGAGTAGCATCTGCCGAGTCAGAATTCAAAACTGGGCTTAAAACTCAACTTTTTGAAAAATATTGTTAGTTGTGAAATCTCATTCCCAATTCATTTATTTTCTTAATTCATTTTATTTTTGCTGTTTTATTGTTTAATTTCTGCCTCATGTGTGTGCATCTATGTATAAAATGAATGCAGTGGATTATGTTTGAGATAGATAGATAGAGAGAGAGAGAGAGGGAGAGGGTGGGTGATTTGCAGATGGAGAGAAAAAAAACTTTCTGTAGAAAGCGTTTGGAGCAAATTGTTTGGATTCGGCGCTTTAAATGATTTTCATGATTATTGTTTTTTTTGTTTTTTTAAATTTTAAATGAAAATCTGGATCAATAGTTTCATTTAGTTGAGCCGGAGTTTTTCCACGTTTAGTTTACAACCAGCTATTGAATCAGAACACACACTACGTCATGACACACACAGGACGAGTGAAATCACGAATAGGACAACGACAGAAATGATTGACGAAGACAGCTGAGGATTCAACAACTTTTTCGTCATTTCAACAAAGGCAATTTAAGTAGTCAAGGGAAATAATCTTTAAAAGTGAATCATATATTTGTGTTTCGATCTTTATTTTAAGAGGTTCGCTGCATTCGGCATACTCATTCACTTTTTCTTGTTTTTATTTTTCTTGTGGTGTGGTAGGGATTAGTTTTTTAGAATTTTGCCCAGGCAGCGGCCTTGTTCGGCCTGCTCTTCTCGATTTCCAAGCGCTAAGGTATCTTTCACGGGCACAGCGTGCACACAAGCCCTCTGAGTTTTTCGTCCTTATCCGAGAAGACTATTAGGTGCTCGATCCTACCTACCATAGGATTAGGGACCGGAATCCCCATCGCCCCCCCCCCCCCGCCAAAAATTCCAACATGTCTGCACTGGCCGGATATCGAACCCGGTACCTTCGGCATGAGAGGCGAGCACCTTGCCTCTAGACCACCGTGTCCCCTGATTCATACATTTGTCTGCTTCTCTCTCTCTAGCTAAGAACATGACGACACCGTTCCTCAGTCCAAAAAAAAAAAAAAATAAATAAAAAAAAAAAATGGCAGGACACAGCAGTTCTCTTCATGACAGAAGTAAGGTTAAGAAACTCAGCTAATTTATGACTACGAAGAACCAAAACTTGGTGATTGAGAATAGTTTTTTTTTATTTCTTTAAGATCAACTGAACTAAAACTAGAATCACGGATGGAGCACAACTCTATGCTGACAGTGTTGGCTTTCCCTCATTTAACGGACTCGGTTCACTTTTATAAAGGGCATCCTGTCTGGTTAGCGACTTGAAAAGGAGAGATGTCTATGTTGTAAGAAACCAATTTTTGTTGCAGTCGCTGCACTATAGAATCGTCCAGAGTGAGGGTGCGGGACAAGATCCAAGCGTTCTCAGTTGCGACGAGTCCAAGGATGGATGTGCAGGAGAATACAAGACTGTATGTGCTGTAGTCCGTCTCCACTACTTTGTACTCAGCAGGGGGAGCGCCTATAATGAAATCACAGTGACAAAAGCAGTGACAGAGCGTAAAGCGATGTTTTTTGTTTGTTTAGTATTTTTGTATTTTGTATACTTCTTTAATCCCATTTGGGAAATTTGCCGTAGTGTCATTGCAGCCCAGTATAGTTACAACTGGAGCAGACACGTCGTCGTCACGGTGCAGCGCCGATCGGAGTCTTTTTGTTGGGGTGGGGGTGGGGGTGGGGAAGGAGTTGTATGGATAAATTTTATTTGATTTTGCCCAGTCAGCGGCCTGTTCGGCCAGTTCTTTTCGATTTCCAACCGCCACGCAAAATGTACACAGACCCTCCCAGTCTTTGTCTTCATCCGAGAAGACTAGGTGGTCAAACCTACCTACCATAGGATCACGGACAGGAAAATATAAGAAAAATCCCCAAATTTGCATGCCTGCACCGACCGAGATTCGAGCCCGGTACCATCGGCATGAGAGGTGAGCACCTTGTTAGACCACAGCGTTCTAACGCAGGGCATTGCGTGACTGATTGATTACGTTTCCTTTAAGCTTTGTCTGCTGTGTATAGCATGAACATTTGTTTGTAACTACACGAGAGAGAGAGAGAGAGGGGGAGAGAGAGAGAGAGAGAGTTACTTATAAGAGGCTCTCTGGGGAGATTTCGCAAGCTTTTCAATTATGGTAATGAATTACTATTTAGGCTAGGTTTTAATTAATTTTTCTTTTTAAACAAATGAAGTTGTTGGATTAAAAATCAGGTTTCTAATGAAACGTTCAAATAGTCCACGTAAAATGCCGTATAACGTTTTGGAACATCGAGGCCTTATTATTGAGATTCGGTGGAGACAAGCGTATGAAAAGCGTACAGTGAGGAAGGTGGGGTGGGAAGAGGGATATCAAAATCGATTGTACGTTCTTAATGGATGGCCCCGCCGTAATCAGCTGTTCGAATTGCTATAGGCCTATATGCTCAGCACCAAGGCCCTACCTTTTGGAACAACAAGGCCTCATTATTGACATTCACCATTCTAAAGGCCGTGGGCTCTTCCATGGGGTGGGGGTGGGGATTGGAGCCAAGTGTATGAAACGCGTACAGTGGGAAAGGGTGGGAGGGGTGGGGAGTGTTAAAATCGGCCAAATAGGGCTTCATGGTGTTCATGGATGGCCCCTCCGTAATCAGCTGTTCGAACTGCTATAAATTTATTATTTATGTTCAGCACTAAGGCCCAGCGTGCGTTAGCCGAATTTGATGGGTTGTCTACTTGGATAGTGACGTCACGACATTGAATTTCAATGAGACTTGGCACACCAGCCAATTAGTTGGATCTCATTGAAACTCAGTGTTGTGACGTCACCATCCAATTAGACGGTTCATGAAAGACGGCTCGTGCACGCCGAGCATCGTAAGTTTACTTACTTTTGCTGAACTTGACACTCAGAATCGATGTCTTGTTCATATCGGGGATAGTGGCTTCTCCAATAGCAACTTCTTCAGTGCCATTTCTGGGGAAATACGTGATGATCACAACAGGCCCACAAACCAAGATATTTAATATAATTATGTAAAAATATGTAACGGTTTATATATCACAGCAGACGCACAAACCAAGATATTTAATACATGTAAAAATATGTAACGTATACATCACAGCAGACGCACAATCCAAGATATTTAATATATGTTGAGATCTGCAACATGTAGGCCTACATATTATCACAGCAGACGCATAAAACAAAATATTTAATGTGTAACATGTGCATATATCACAGCAGGCGCGTAAATCAAGATATTTGATATTTACTATCTAAAAATTTAATATAATTATATTATTTATTATAATATGTACATATCATAGTAGACTTTATTATAACATGTACATATCATAGCGGACGGACTAATCAAGATATTTATATAATACCGGTATATATATATTTTAAGCAACCACGGCTGTAACCACTTTTATTCGCCTCTTTATATATTTCTAATACTTCATTTTGGCTATCAAAGACGAGTGATACACAGTTTTATTCCTCCCGAAACAAATCAGGTACATACATATTAATTAAACAACATGACATACCGGTATACATGTACACTTTTCTTCTGACCTCCTGGAGGAAGGGAACTTACTCAATATATCTGTTGCGAACTTCCACACTTCCGTCGTCTTTCAACGAGTAATTGGCCTTGACGCAATTGCCTCCTTCGAACAAGTTTGGAAATCTCTTGATCTCATACCATGTTCCCAAGTACTGAATGATAACATGCAACAGAAAAGAGAGTAAAAAAGGTAAATTAAGCAGGGTCAGATTTATCGGGGGCCACAGATGTAATTGTCCCCTCCCCCTATGTTATATGCTTAATTCTTGAGTCAACCATTGTTGTTATAGAAGCTATCAAGGGTACATAGTATCATGGTTTTGTAATTTATCTTACCTAAAAATATACGTGGAGTTTTACTGGTATGTATTTACATCTATACATGTATTTACTTCAGATATGTGACTTTGTTTTAAACTTTCCGTAATGTATGGCTTGTCAGTTCCAATTACATGTACATGCAGCAAATGGACTTTGATGTACCGGTACAAATTTGGTGGGTTACGGTACCGTTGATTTATCTCAATAGTGATGATCTTCAGCCATCCCCGCACCTATATCACCCAAACTTGTTTGAAGGTTCCTCGGTCTGAAGTGAACCTTTTGAGCGTTTCATCGATTGGTTAGGAAAGGATGTTTTTAACTTCGTTTCATTAACAAGTTTCAAGTCGAGCGTTAATTTTTGCATCAGCCATTGACTGTTACCTGGACTAAATTAATGCATTTTAGGCCTAGTTTGTCTCGAACGGTAATGTGGGTCTGCCATTATATCTTATTCATTAATGATTGATCGTTAGCAGTGCAAAATCAAATACGTCTTTCTCTCTCTCTCTTTCTCATGTTTTAAAAATTCCCTGGTCGTAACCGACAAGACAGCTAAACTAACTCTGGTACGGTAATAAAAAAAAATTGGACACCACCAGTGGGATCACTGGTCAAAATGCTTGATGTGCACTATGGCACACACTCAATGCCCAGGCACGCCACTGATTGGATGGGATTTTTAGTAACGCTGGCTGTCATCTTGGTCTGGGCCGTTGGGAGTATTTGGTCCCCCATAGTAGACATTCCCCCGGAACAAGTAGGCCTACGTCGTGGTTCACGCTTTGAGGCAGCTGTGAAGTATTTGTTACCCTCATTGCAAATGCCACCCCCCCCCCCCGGAACGAATGCTATGGAGTACATGTAGTTGTTCCCCCCGGAACAGGTGCTATATTGTAGATGGTCCCCCGGAACAAACTTCATTGTAAAACTAAAAGCCCCCCCCCCCCACCCCCTTTACTTTACCAAAAATGAAAGGTTTCGACAATTAACAATTATTGTAGGAAAGAAATGCTGGCCCTGTGAATACTCCTCCTTTAAAATATATAAATTTACCATTAATTACCACTGCATGTAGTTATAGGTTCGATACTTTTATGCTTGTCAGTTAATAGGACTACCAATCTCGACAGTGTTGGTGCTGTTGCTAATTTCGTCGTTTCCGAACGGAAAAACAAACATTTTTAAATAAAACAGAACTTAACCACCGAAGATCTGACCATTCTTAGACGTATAGTTTCTTAATTTACTACCCTTTGCTCCTCTGACAGCAATGGCAAAACAATGATAACAAAAACAACAACAACAACAGCAACAACAGCCGCAAGTAATACAACTTCTACAACAGTTCCTTTAGGATCTCTTTCTTTCTCTCTCTCTTTTTCTCTCTCTCTTACATGTGTGAGAGGATGAATGACTTTCTATTTTTAATGTGCTTTCATGGTAACTCTGGTGCGTGAGTGAGGGACGGCCACTCATAGTAGTTTATGGACACTTGGCCGAGTACCATTAATTGGATTATTTCCCTTGTAATAGTAGCGCGGGACCCGTTATTCACATCACGGTGAAAAGCGCGCATTTTGATTGGTCAGTTGGAAATGTTGACCACCGGGCTTCCAACTCTTATATCATGGCTTTAAGTTTCTTACAACTCGCTCCTTCGTTGTTATCCACCGACAGAAAGACGGGAACCCGAATTCATTTTTGAGAGTAGACAATACCCTATCGGTACAAAATAGGTACTCATGATAACGTTTGTTATCAATGGAGATACGTCGTATTAATGGACGAAAGTATCCCGCACAAAATTGTCGAATGTTGTTAGTCCTGAAGCTTTGAAAATTTATATTAAAACTATTACCGGGTTTCTGGTATAAGTAGTCAGTTAGAATTTTAGCAGCAAATTTCTACTTTATAATGGTACCAATTTCGTTGTACTTTGATGCACATGTCCTATTGAAATAATTAATAAGAGGATCTCGGATTTAAAGTAAACCACGAGTTAGACGCATGTTATCCCCGATAAATCCAACCTGGGTCAAATTTATTCAATTATTGCTGGAGGGGACGTTAGAGTAATTTCTGCAGTTTACTGGGATACCTAATTGACTTTTGTGTGCACCCTTTTAACCGTACTGTAAATTCGATTGTGTTAGGACCCTAACCGGTTATGTTGTTCGGTGGACTCAATGTCCGAGCCTTTCACGTGTCCAAAACTGGACTGCGTAATAGCTCTCTCGGACGTCCGCGCTGGCTCATAAATAAGATGCGAGTTCGAGTGGTCAGCACACTCCATCAAAGGCGCAGAGACAAGAGCCGACAGCACAGTGAACCCAGACCAGCAACCCGGGCCCGTAGAAGCTCAGAGGCTTGCCGACGCTTGCCATCGCCACCCCGCCCCATAAGGCATGAAGCGGTAGCACAGGACCCGGAGAAACTTTGGGTAAGTTGGAGACTATTATATTAGAAGTGACTTTAATTTGCGCACCCACCCCCCCCCCTTTCTTGGATGCCGCGTAGAGAATGATGGTCTACAGAGACTATTATGAGCGGCTCAACGGTAATTGCCATTGTCATTAGACGTGTAAGATGCGCGGTGCAGTGCAGTGTCTTGATATTGTGACCTTATTGTCAAAGTTAACGTTTGCGGTGCTAGATGATAATGATGGCTCGCTAACCAAGCTATCACGATTTGCTTGTGTGCATATATATAGTGTATGTGTAGCATTTTGCCGCCCGTGCAGATGCGGGGCCCTCTTGCAGAAGAGGGACAGCAAAGAATACATCTGACGTGATACTGCGTGTCGTAAGAGGCGACTAAAGATGCAAAGGTCCTGGTCTCCCGAGAAGAGCCAGTTGGCGGTGGGCCAACTACCCACCCTGTAAAAATAAACCAGTTACAGAAACACAAGCAAATACTTTAAATCAGTCTTTTATCTTGGGAGAAGGGGGAGCATCTGCACCTGTAGATTCAATGAAGGACAATGGACAAAGCCGAAAGGACTCCACTGGCCTGACTGCTCCTTCATCAAACAAGTCACTCCGGATTGCGTCGTGGAATGTCCGCTCCATGTATGAAGCAGGAAAGAGTGCCCAGGTTACAATGGAGATGAGGCGATACAGACTGCACATACTTGGAGTTAGCGAGACCCGCTGGATACAGTCCGGACTGAAACAACTTAACTCTGGGGAAAAGATTTTGTATTCTGGAAGGGAGGACAAAAAGCATACAGAAGGAGTAGCGATCATCTTGAGCAAGCACGCCCAGAGGTCACCGAGGGGATGGGAACCCTACGGAAGGAGAATTATATTGGCATCATTTACTACAAAGAACAAGAACATCAACATGAACATTGTGCAGATATACGCCCCAACAAATGAAGCAACCGATGAGGACAAGGACGATTTCTACAACCAGCTTCAGGAAATAGTTGACACATTGCCAAGAAAAGATGTGAACATTATAATGGGAGACGCCAATGCCAAGATAGGACAGGACAATACAGGGTATGAGGACATTATGGGGTGCAGTGGTTTGGGACAAATGAATGAGAATGGAGAACGGTTTGCAAGTTTCTGCGCATTTAACAGCTATGTGATTGGAGGTTCAGTATTCCCACACAAGAGGATCCATAAGGCCACTTGGATTTCACCGGATGGAGTAACTGAAAACCAGATTGACCACTTTTGCATCACCCGACGATTCAGACGCTCACTGGAGGATGTCATAGTACAGAGAGGAGCTGATGTTGGATCTGACCATCACATGCTGCTGGCAAGACTCAAACTCCGCCTCAAGAAACAAGGTACCAGAGCAGGAACAAAGAGGAGAAAGTTTCAAGTGAGCCTTCTGGATGGAGACAAGAAGGAAGAGTTCCAGCTGACACTGAGGAATAGATTCAAACCCCTTGTTGACCTCGAAGAGACAGTAGATGTGGAGACTCACTGGGCTAAGGTAAAAGGAGTACTTACATCGACATGTCAGGATGTTCTTGGGGAAAAGAAAGTGGAACACAAGGAATGGATCAGTCAAAAATCACTGGACTTGATAAGGATAAGAAGAGACCTAAAAGAACAGGTAAATGCAAGTCGTACAAGAAGCTCAAGAGTTGGTAACCAGGAAGAGTACCGAGCATCAGCTAAAGAGGTCAAAAAATCAATTAAAAAAGACAAAGAGGAGTTCATAGGAATGTTAGCAGAGAAAGCAGAGAAGGCAGCAACAGGAGGACACATGAGGATCCTCTACCAGACTACAAAGACTCTTGCTGGAAAATATGGAAAACCTGAAGTTCCTGTCAAGGATTACAACAGGAAGGCTATTTTTGGAAAGGAAGCTCAGGCAAAAAGATGGATAGAACATTTTAACAGCCTCTTGAACAGACCTCCACCAAGCAACCCACCCGACATTCTACCCGCAAGAAATGATTTACCGATCAGTTGCGACCCTCCGACTAAAGCAGAGATTAATGATGCCATAAAGCAGTTAAATCGAGGCAAGGCAGCTGGACCAGATCAGATCCCACCAGAGGCGCTGAAGGCAGATGCTGCTGGGGCTGCAGAGGGTCTGCACTCACTATTCTCGAGGATTTGGATCGGAGGCAAGTTTCCAAAGGACTGGAAGGAAGGACACCTCGTGAAGCTTCCAAAAAAAGGCGACCTCAGCAATTGTAGTAACTACAGAGGAATCACACTTCTCTCCATCCCAGGAAAGGTTTTCAATCGGATTATTCTCAAGCGAATACAGAATGCAACAGACCCAAAACTTCGTGAGGAGCAAGCTGGTTTCAGGAGTAATCGATCAACCACCGACCAGATCGCCACGCTGAGAATCATGGTAGAGCAGTCGCTAGAGTGGAACTCCCAACTGATAGTGAACTTCCTTGACTACGAGAAGGCCTTTGATAGCATCGATAGAGAAACACTGTGGAGAATATTGAGACATTATGGAATCCCAGAGAAGATGGTGAACCTTATCAAGAGCATGTACGAGGGGACAAGTTGCAGAGTCGTACACGATGGCGAGCTTACTGACAGCTTTGATATCAAGACTGGTGTTAGGCAGGGTTGTTTGCTGTCCCCATTTCTGTTTGTCCTGGTGATTGATTGGCTTATGAAAGAAACCACCAGTGGAGGAAGAAATGGCATACAATGGACCCCATGGACACAGCTGGACGATCTAGATTTTGCAGATGACTTGGCACTATTGTCACACACACACGACCAGATGCAAGCAAAGACTACAGCTCTAAACAAAATTTCAGAATCTATTGGATTGAGGATACATCCTGCAAAGTCGAAGGTCCTAAAAATTGTTGCACCCCCAAGCGCACAAGTCAGAGTAGGAGATCAACCACTGGAAGATGTAGAGTCCTTCTGCTATCTTGGTAGTATCATTGACAATAAGGGAGGAACAGAGGCAGAAGTCAAAGCACGAATTGGAAAGGCACAGGCAGCTTTCACGTCCTTGAGCAAGATTTGGAGAACCAAGGATATATCTCTAAAAACAAAGCTGAGGATATTCAACTCGAACGTGAAGTCAGTCCTGTTGTATGGGTGTGAGACTTGGAATGCGTCTCAGGCCTGCATAAAGAGAATCCAAGTTTTCATCAACAGATGTTTGAGGAAGCTACTTAAGATCAGATGGACAGACAAGGTCAGCAATGAAATTGTATGGAAAAGAACAAGACAGAGCCCAGTCAGAGAGGAAATTGGTAGGAGGCGATGGAGATGGATCGGCCACACTCTCAGGAGGCCAGGAAACAGCATCACGAAGAAGGTATTGGATTGGAATCCCCAGGGCAAGAGATCAAGAGGAAGGCCGCGCGGAACGTGGAGAAGAGCCAGAGAAAATGATGTGCAACGAAGCGGAAAGACTTGGAATAATGTAAAGAGGCTGGCCCATGATAGAGAGGGATGGAAAGTGTTTGTTGGTGGCCTATACCCTGATCCAGGGTGAGAAAGGCAATGATGATGATGATGTGTAGCATTGCCTTGTTGTGGTAGGCAGTGAGGATTTCCTGACATGTTAATGTGGATGGTTATTTATGTTACAGCGAGCGGCACTATACACTTGATTGTATTACGGGTATTTGTGTACCTTGCCAGTACCACTATGCTATGGAGAGCAGTGTGATTGTGGTAACGTGTTTAGTGTTTAAGATGTGTAATTAATTACATGTATTGGAGATGTATAATATTAGTTGGGCCTCACATGGGTGAGCCCCAGGATTGTTCTATGTGCGGCGGTGGATGAACAATGTTTCAGTGAGTCTACACATGTTGCAATGAGTCTCGCCGACATATATATATATATCATGTGCATGTATTATAGTTATCCAGATGTATTATGCTTCTATGAGTTTCGTAAGTGTGTGAAGGACAGTTTCATTTTAAGGAATGTACACATTACTTTATGTATCTAGTGGTGTGTCATACGCATGTTAGCCTGGCGGCATAGCTCCGCGGCTAAGGTCAAAGGGCATGACCCTTCAGTATCGATTGGGAAGGGAAGTAACCAATCAAATAACCCTGGGGGCGGGTTAGTACTAATAATGGGAGTGGGCCAATGAGGATGGCCTGCATTGGGATGCAGCGTCTGTGTTATGGACGGTCAGTGGGCCATGTTGGCCACTGCGTTATTAAATGGAATGGCCACTCTGGATGTGCTGTACACCGGCTCAGTGGAGCGAAACTATTGTGTTCTTGCCCCTTCATTTGTTATGTCCTTCATACTTTGATTAGTACATTAGTTTATGTTGCCAGTGTACTAGGAAACTCCTTGTGTATATGATATAGCCACTTGTAGTTGTTATTCATTAACCTTAGCGCTATTTTATTCCATGCATACATATCCAGTTGGTTATTGCTTAAATTCTATATTATGTTGTTGTTGTTTGACTTAATACTTAATACTATTACTATGTATGTCCACCATTGATTGCCTGATTAATGTTGTCATTATATCCTAATCATATTTTTGTCTTTTTCTCTTGTTCCAGCTTATGGCTGGTTGGGCTTCTTTTTCTTGGCTTCTTTTTCTTGGTAGAGTTTTTCCTATGCCTTTTTGGTAGCGATACCTTTGTTAGGCTTTTGAATAAATAAGATTGCCAGCAGAACCCTGTGTTTGTTAATCCTGTGTATCCTTAAGGGAGTTACTATCGAACCCACGCAGTAACCACATTAGCCACTCGTAGTTCATCCAACACATGTATTTACTGTTTTAGTCAACTATTCATAATAAAAAGAAATGACGATGGTTAATGACCTTGATTGAACTTCATACAAAAAACAAAATGCCATACAATAACAACAACAGCAACAACAGCCGCAAGTAATACGACTTCTACAACAGTTCCTTTAGGATCTCTTTCTTTCTCTCTCTCTTGCATGTATTTACTGTTTTAGTCAACTATTCATAATAAAAAGAAATGACGATGGTTAATGACCTTGATTGAACTTCATACAAAAAACAAAATGCCATACGTTTCAATCACTCAGCTGACAAGTGCTAAAAGTAGACATCTGGACTATTCCCATCGTCTAGGGGTGGTGTGTTAGCAACGACGACAAGAAGATGGAAGAAAACCGATTTATTAGCAAAAATTTGAAAATTGCACCCCTTCATCAAATGTGTTAAAACTGGAATGGATTTGTCCTGTTTACGGGTATAAAAATTCAATTTTTGTGAGTGATCTCACTGATCTGATCAGTGTCTGACCGCGGCCATCAACCACTCAGTTTTGATTTACACTGAGAAGTATTTCTTTGATCCCAGCATCCTACAGGGGCATGGCTAAGAATAAGTCCAGCCTCATTTGGACAGTTGTATTTCCACTGGAAGTCATATCTGCTGCTCGAATACAAAATGGAAAGGTACCGTGTGTCTTTCAAAAATACCTGTCGATTTGATCTGTACGATATCAGGACCCATGGCAGTGAGGTCTCACAATAATTTGATTCGTCACTCTGGCTGCTGATAACAGAGAAAAACAGATAAATGTAATTGAAACCTCGAGAATACTGGAAACCGTCGAAGGCACAACAAAAGCAAAAGGAGCTCTTCGACGGCAGACATCACATGCCAATATATGCGGTTGAAGACAAAGTCATGTAAGTCTATGGGAACAGTAGGCAAGACACAGGGAAGCGGGCAAGTCAAACTCCAAAATATAATGGTTTGGACCAAGAAGAGTTAAGAATGCACTCGGCAAAGGAACACACAAGCTTGATGGTCACTCTTCAATCTAAAACCCATCGTCAAGACGCATCTGCCCCTGAAGAAGATCGAAAGACTGCTGACACAGGGGCTGACGTGTTGATCACGACAGTCTCAACTTCCCTAGTAATACAGTAGACAACGGTTAAACCGAAATCGGCGGGACCACGGGTTTCTTTTCGGTTTATAAAGAGTTTCGGTCTAGCGATACGAGGATTGAAAAATGCCAGTTTCAAGAAAGGCAGCCCAAATACTATCATAGAGGACAAAGAATGCACAGGCTAAGCGGACACAGCACGTCGTCGCCTGCGCTATGTTTTTTACTGAGAACGAGGACGGGCGATTGCTCAGGCCTAGGCACACTCAAAGCACGGATATGCGGGTGAATGTGGACTAACTCTCAAAACAAGGAGACATGCGTGTGGACCGAGGTGACCGGATTAAATTCTTCTACATTCATAGATCTCATACTCCGATTATGGAAAACCTTCAACACCAAAGCCCCCTTTCAAGCCATCAGAAACAATGATCCAGACAGAGCAGTCATTACAGACACATCAAACTCTAAACAAATTTCTACACTTCAAGATTGGGCCAGACGTGCAAAAGAGATGGAGCCTGTCAGTGCTCCACGACAGAAATCGCTTGCCCGTGACACAGCAAAGGCTTTACACTGGACGTGCAACTGCCTCATCTCTGTTGCAGAACATCTACTGACCACTGATGACCCTACTCGTCATCAATATGTTGCCCTTGGCTTTTTTACCCAAGACGACATTGAGCATCACTTCGGGCACTTCAGGATGGCTGCTGGTTGCAAGTACAACATCACAGCAGAGGACGTGGCACATACTCATGCCATTGACAAGGCGAAGTTGATGCTCAACCTCCAAGCCTTGGATATCACTTATGACCAGTCTTCGCACAGATGTAATCAATGTGTGAATATCACACTGACTGATGCAGAGCTTTTGCTTATGGACGACCTACCCAGCAAATTGGATAATGTGGCCCCGGATGTAAAAATTTCCTTGTTTCACATCGGTGGATATATTGCTCACAAGGAAAATGGACTGGCAGGAGATTCGAATGAATTGCCAGAGGAGATCAGGAAATATACTGACACTCTAAGCAGAGGTGGTCTTGCTTATCCTGCGAAAGACCTTTTCACTTTCATTACATATTGTTACCTCTTCGCCTTTGCCTCAAGTGACAATACCTGCAGAAGCCGTTTGATGCATATCTTCAAGAAATTCACCACCACCTACCGCATGGACATTCAAATTGGTGATAAAGCCATCCGAAGGATCATCAACATCTTGATGAAAAATCTGTCAGCAAACAGAACCACAAGCATCAGAGACAGTCAAGCGCCCCCAAATGCAAAGCGTAGCAAAGTTGCCAAGCTGTCGTCACAATAACAGGTGAGTAACATTTGTATTTTTTTCAGGGAAAACATGCTGTTTGGAAGATAATGTAATACTTTGAAAACTGGTACCCTCACAGGAAAAGCAACTGCAGCATGACTAACAGCGTGACTAATTTTCCCCACCCATCACAGTACTCTCTCTCTCTCTCTCTCTCTTTCTCTCTCTCTTACTCGCTCTCTCTCTCTCTCTCTCTCTTACTCGCTCTCCCTCTTTCTCTCTCTCTCTTACTCGCTCTCTCTTTCTCTCTCTCTTACTCGCTCTCTCTCTCTCTCTTTCTCTCTCTCTTACTCGCTCGCTCTCTCTCTCTCTCTCTCTTTAGAGTGCTCCTTTATGCGAATCTTATTTTTTAGGCCTATATATATGCCGTTACTAGAACTAACTGTATCATGATAAACAAAAACCGTCATGATAGAATCACATCTCTCGCTAGCCCACCTCTCACTTCGTTTGCCTCACTTGCTCCCCGCATCGGCACACAAGCCCACAACACGCTTGACCTAATTTAGCGGCTATCAGACCTATACTATTCCGTTCACCTAGGTGTGGACGGACAGTACAGAACCGCCGTCCCACAGATCTCGTTACCTTTACCGTACACGATGTCATGAAATGCGCTGTCTGCGATAACTAGTGTTGTCTCTCTGATGTCACACATTTTACATGAAAGGTCAGTCGCGATGCGCCAAACGTAAGACCCCTTTCACACGGCGCGGGTCAACCCGCACCCGCACTTATGTGCGGGGCCCGCGCAAACCTAAGGCTGAGGTTTTCAGTGGAGCCTTTCACACGGCGCGGGTGCGGGTCGTACTTGTTTGCGGGCGAAATGTTTGCGCGGGTTCCCCTAGGGTACCCGCACCCGCGAAGTTGAAATTGTACACCGTATGCAGGAATTTGTCCTTGGCTGCGCTTTATCCCGTATTTCCTTTTGATTGTGACTTTTTTTTTCTGCAGAAACGGTATGGATGCAGATATTGATATAGAACTGCTAATATCATTAGTACTAGGGAGGCCAGTTATGTGGAGCAAGTTCTTTCGCCAATCAAAGGATACACTGATAATGTACATCTATGTCTCCTCTTTTGTCGCAAATACAAGATATAGGAGGAGGAACCGATCACTGTCCATATTTCACGACTGTACAGTGTAAAATAGAATAAAAAACTGGAGAGCTCTAAGTGCGGGTGCGATTTTCACCCGCGCCGTGTGAAAGGGTATGCGGGTGCGGGTGGACCCCACGCAAATGTGCGGGTGCGGGGGGACCCGCGCCGTGTGAAAGGGGTCTAACGTCTGCTGCCGTCCGACTTCGGACCCGTGAGGTTATAGGCCTCCCTCCCTCTCCCCCTATCCCTGTAGTGCTGCCGCTTCCATATAGGCTATATTACCGGACAGAACAAAGCATCTTTCCTCTTATTTATTGTGGTGGGGGGGGGGGGGTGTAGTAGGGTGATACAGTGACTTGACTCGACGTATGGCAAATCACAGTGGACTTTTCTTTTCGGTTTATAGGATTATTTCGGTTTAGCGCTAGTTTGTTAACAAAGATAAAGAGGGAAAAAATCGGGGATTCTTATTTCCTTTCGGTTTAACGCTAGTTTCGGTTTAACCGTTCTCCACTGTAGTATGGTATGAGCTTTATAACCCCACTCCTCATCCCCCCCCCCCCTTTTTTAAAATGACAGAAAGAACATGCTTTTCTCTTCACATCATTTTATCATCATTCTGTTCCTTAGGTCCATGCGACCAATGATATTCTCTACCTATGCTGGTCCAGTTAGGACCAGATCTATGACACCCGACAGGAACTGACCATTCTCATTCTGTTTGTCTCTTTATCTTCACATATAAACACATTATTTTCACACACACCCATACACACATATAAGAATTATAGGTAAACATTACGATAAAAGCAACAAATAAACAGATGTAAATCAACAAATAAAATATGCCAAAAAACAACAACAAACAAAAAAAAAAAAACGAACGATCAAACAAAAAATATTTGTATAAATTTGACACAATCCCCGCAACAGATATAAATAGTTTAAAATGTAGATTTGAACAGCAAACGAAGAAGATGTGAGGCTGAAAGAAAACAGGAGAGAACAGGAAAGACGGAAAGGAAAAGAGAAAAGGAAGAAAACAAACAACAACTATGTCAGTAGTATTGTTGGTAATGTTATGGGCCTTCCTTTGACATTCTTATTTCTCTCTTAGCCTGGTTTAGATCTCTGAAATTGTGGGTAATTAGGTCGCAGTGTAAAATACATTTCCTTATTTATTGGCTTCATAAATTTACACATTCCATTAGGACACATGTATTTGGTTTGGGGAAACATTTACTTCAATGTATTTTTTTTATTCTAGGGGGAACGTTTGCTATGGAGAAAATGTTCCGGGGGGGGGGGGACGTTTACTTCACAGTATCTGGGGGGGGGGGGGGTAAAGTGATATAAAGTATTTGTTCCCCCGGATCTTTTACTTCATAGTAAACGTTCCCACGGACGAAGTACAACGTCATCCCCCCCCCCCCCAAAAAAACACCCCGCCATTTAAAAAAAAAAAACTGTCAAAAATCGTTCTTGAAACAGAATTAGGATTCGAGGGTTTTTATGGTGACATTTCATCGAGTTTTCGAGGCTTCATGTGAAAATTATCAAAAATCTCCATTTTTGCGAAATACAAGGGGGAACGTTTACTATTAAAGTATTTGTTCACGGTGACTTTTTACTATGAAATACTTGTTCCGGGGGAACGTCCACTACGGGGGACCAAAATATTCGTCACACCGTGGCTCATTATTTGAGTCATCGTGTTTGTAAACAGAGCAGTGTGTAGGCCTTTGACCATGAGGTTTATCAATTGTCGTGTGGCCATACGCTACGCGTGTGGCCTAAGCTATTTAGACTATCATGTCTTGAATTGTTTATTTAGTTGAGAAGTAGACTAGATCTATTCTAGACCAGCTGACTCGATCGGCCGTTGAAGTTGAACTTGAAGAATATGGTGCAAAAGTGCTGTGCGGTTGGATGTTTCAACAAAGCCAAGAAGGGAAACTCACTGTCATTTCACGCGTAAGTTGATAGACCAAAATTTATCGATAGCATATTCTGTGTCTACAAACTCTAGATCTAGATCTAGGAACACCATGGTCTAGAGGCACGATGATCCCTTTCATGCCAATGGTACCGGGTTCAAATCCCGGTCGGGGCAGGCACGTTGGAATGTTGGGATTTTTCTATTGTCCTGTCCCTGATCCCATGGGAGGTAGACTTGAGCACCTAGTCTTCTCCAATAAGGACGAAAAATCTCGGAGGGCCCTTATTGTACATGTTGCGCATGTTAAAGATACCTCAAGTGGCAGTTGGAAATCGAAAAGAGCAGGCCGAACAGGCCGCTGCCCGGGCAAAATTAAATAAAATTCATCGGTACCACTCCCTCCCCTTCCTTCCTCATCCCCTCACGCCCCCCAAAAAAACCAACCCGCTGACAAGCACTGCACTATGGCAACAACATGTCTGCTCCAGTTGTAACTGGGCTGCAATGACACAAAGGCAAATTTCCCAAATGGGATTATACAAAATATTTTTATACCAAAAAAAAAATAGATAGCCTGTCTAGATTTTAGGCCTACTCTACAATACGGATCCCTGTCCCTCCCTAAGTCAAAGTCAGAGGGTAAGCCTAGTTTTCTTCAGCCATTTCGACGTTAGCCTTCTACTTCTGTTACTTGTGAGCACATTATTTTCAGGTCATGAGTAGAATAAATACAGTAGTGCATACAGTATGCAAAGTGGTAAATAGATAGGAAATACACGGCCTTGTGACAGTGTCCCACTCATAAAAAAGCTTCTACGTGGGATGATGCATGTTGAAAAATGCCAACTGATGTCTTCATCTTGATGAAGGGCATAGAAAAGGAAGCAAAGCATAAGAATGAGGTGCGTCCCAAAATGGGTTGTTGCCAGAGTTAGCCTCCCATGCTGTGGGAAAAACTTTCATACCGACACAATAATAGAATAAGGGATAGGGCTGGGTTGTAAACTGGGGGGGGGGGGGGGGGGGCTAGAAAATGTTAGGGATAGGGCCTTACCCTGAACCTACCCCCACCTAGGATCTCCATCCTAAAACTATCTTATTCTTAGCCTTAAAACTCCATACTTCTAGTGCTTGGTTGGTATGTAGGCCTAATTCTTTTTTGTTTGAGTTTGAGTTGGTGTTTTACAGCGCTATCAACAAAATTAGGTCATTTAATTAAGCACCAGGAAGAAAAGGAATCACAAGAGAGTGACAAACATAGAGCACAAGGAGCAGAAAGGGATGATAGCAAAGACAGAAAGAAGGAGCAAATCTCACCATACCGCCCGCCAACTTCAGGCAGTGGTTTTGGTAAGCTAAGGCTGTCTTGGTAAAATTATCTGCCATAATATGATAGAGATCAATGAACCATTGCCTTCAGTTTGTTTGTACAGAATAGGTGGTCCCTACACATACTAGAAAGCCCACTTCCACAGAGTGCAGGTTGTACCAATGTCACAATGGAAGAGACTACAGTTTGTTTTTAATGTTATGTAGGGTTGGTTAGGTTTGTATCTCAGCCGCGTCAAATCATTCCTCTCTCTAGTTTTCCACGGCGTGACCCCGAAAGACTCGAGAAGTGGATCAGCCGTGTTGGTAAAGAAAGCACAGATGGAAAGCCCTGGCATCCAACAAAGAATGATCGTCTCTGCAGTGCCCACTTCACTGATAGAGATTTTTACTCTGGCCTGAATATACGCATACTACGGGAGGATGCAGTGCCTTCAGTATTTTCTGAGTTAATACGTTTTGTAGAACATGTTTACCCTCATCTCCTCTTTCTCTCTCTCTCTCCTCTCTCTATTGTCCATTTGTGTAGTGCATGTAGCTTGTTTGTCCCATGGAGCTTTGCAACCACACTTTATTTTCAATAGCAGTCCAGGCTTGATTAGTTGATATTAGTAAAAGTTCAATGTTGTCAATGTGAGGCCACATGATAGGGCTAGTAGTTCACTAGTCTGTTGTCTGGCCCACCTCCACATTACCTGTACCCTTGCGCATCTTTTCTCTCTCTTAACTATAGTATACGACTAGGTAAACCAAACTGAATTTTGCTTTTTATCACAACTCACCAGTTATTGTCTAATCTGATGGAGCTTGCTATTCTAAGAATTTTGATACCAAATTTGTCATTCTGGTTTAAAGGATTTGAAAGTTATGGCATTTTCAAAAGTGAAAAAAGACCTCAAATTTGCTACATTTTGCAAATTGCACGATAGTCCAACTTTGACCGCCCATAAAATGACTGTTTATTGAGTCACAGCATTAAAAATTAGCAGTTACTAAGTTAAGGGGTGTGCATTACGCTCAATTTTTTTCGAGGGGTACAAATATAGTACAAGCATCTCAGTTTACTTTTTTTAGTCATCAAACTTTATGCGACGTCAATTCTGTGTGAACTCTTACAAGGGAGATAAAAAAAAAGTTTTTTTATTTTTTTAATTGAAAATGAGGTCAACTGTGTCTTGTTCAAGCAATGAAAACACAAAGCTACACACATTAAACCATACAAAAGATAATATACTTGACAGAAGAACAACTGAACTTTATTTTCATGTAGGATACATGCCGTTTTACATAAACACACAGCAGTAGTATCCTTGTAATGCTGGCCTAAAATTATGCCAAAACCAAATTTCGCCCTTCCAGCGCGGCAGTTTGGACTACCTAATACTACTGGTTCATTAGTGTTTTTGCAAATTTTTTAGACCAATTCAGTGCCAGGTGTATGAACCAATGAAGCTGTTAGTGTTAACTTCTCATCACCCATTGTCTTCCCTCTAGGCTTACCCCACCCTCTACCGCCATGCCACATACACTAACACACCATTAGCTTTACAATCTTCTTGCTTCTTTCACTCATGTAATCTCCTTTTCTTTTTTGTATATATATAACATTGTAGACTTTGTAGTGAGTTGTGTCCGTCTATTCAGTCTGATTTTTTTTTTTCAATCGAGGAATGTTTATTCAATTTTATGGCATAGTGTATGGAAATAGTATGTGAGTGACCATAGACAAATTAAAGTTACAAAATCAAGAGCGGCAATCACCGCTCTTTTTTCAACCTGTTGGCTGGGCTGGGCTAGGCCCCTCGGCAAGGTCTTAGTTAGGCCAGCATCGAGTGCTCAGCCCAGACAAAGATGGCGGCATGGGGTTTCAACGTGGCCCAGGCGGGCTCGCTTCACAAAGCAGGCAAAGAGAGGGCTGGCGAAGCCACACATGGAATCTAGTTTAGTAGTGATATCTATGCTCACACTGTACTGCAACAGTACATGGCTGTCCTTTCTTCTTTCGATACACATAAGCTCCGTCTCTGGTTGACTGTCATGAGCAGTGATCAACATGAATATGACACTAGGAACAAGAGATCATGCGGCTATTCGTTCGCCAATAATTGGTTGATAAATTAATTTCTAAAGTGGAGCATCCACTTTGCAATTTCCAATAAATTAACAACACAAAGTGAAGACGTCTAAAAACAATGTGCCTGCCATCTGACTGGAGCTTTCGATCCTCTGGGCAGTCTCAAGTGCTACCAGTTCTCTGTTTTAAAATAAAATAAATTAATAACCCCTTGTCTGTAATTTGCTGACTTAAGTGGATGACCCATTGTGGTTACAGGCATCTATTGAATCCTAACTTATTATCCGCAATCCTGTTGGTCTGAACTGGTGCCTTCTGGGTTGGATTAACCAATGAGCAAAATAATTTTTCATTGCCATATTTACGTGGACCATAGGGCCTATGGTGCAGCTGAATCAGGTTCCACAGAAAGGGACCCCCCCAATAAATGAAAAAAATTAAAGAATTTGCTGGATGGAGTCTAAGACAGGATTTTCCATTTTATTGTAAGTTTTGTTTCATTTCGAAAAATTATAAAATTTGTTTTATGTTGTTTTTTTTGTTGAAGGTTTTGAATTACAGATACAGTATATGGGGTCACCATATACCATGGGGTATTCTTTTAAATGCGTAGGGCCTGTAAAGGTCATAACCCACCCTGCATAGAACGGGACATTCTACTAAAATATAACGATCTATTGCACTGGTCACAGCAGAGAGTATCGAGCACGGTTACCAGATTGGCATTTTTTAAAGCCAAATTCCAGAATGTGGTCTTTTTTTTAGATAATTATGAAAATTGATTTGGCTTTTTGGCTTTTTTCTGGCTTGTTTTTTTCAATACATACTGAAATTGTCTGCACAAAAACTACATACCATGCTTTTTCTGAAACATTTTCTATCGAGGAAACATGTTTTTGGTCAGTTACATGATACATGTACATAATCATGCCAAGATTTCTGCCACTAATTGTCAAGAAAGAACCAACCAGCAAGGTCCTTGGTTTATTTTTTTGAAACTGCTACGGTTTCTTGAAACACTGTCATACACTCTAGGACTTTCTACACACACTGTGGTTCTGGATTAATTCACCATGAAGCATTTCAAGAGCTGGCCTATCTTTGTCTGCCTAATAAGCCTAGTCAGCTAAGCTGTAGGCCTACTTGAGAAGATATTTTCTCATGTATCCTTCATTAAAACCAAGACTAAAAACAGAACGTAGCTTAATCATCTTTATGCTATTGTGAGAATGGGGGCAGAACTATTGCTTTCAAAAAATGTTGCGAAGGCTTTCACTAAATCACTACAAAGACTTTTTTTGAAAAAAAATTCGCAGCTGACAAGAGTTCAGCCACATGTTCTACTTATTCTAGTAGGGATATGATATTAACCTGGTTGATTCTGAAGCTTTTCGTCTGATGTTAGTATGAAAACTAGACTGAAATTGGTTTGGCTTTTATTGGGGGGGGGGGGTCGAGCATTGGTTGGCTTAAACTTAAAATTTCAATCTGGCAACTCGACTACTCGATTGCAGTCACTGCAAGACACGGGGAGCTGGCAGGCTGAACGAAACAGCTAGAGTTGCTAGAGTCTAGACCAGCACAGAGCTGAAAGTAGGTCAGCGCGACAATAATGCCCGTTTGCACGTTTTCATCAGGAGAAAGAGCATACCGGCGGCTTTTTGCAATTCCACTTAACCCCAAAATATGGAGAAATCACGGAGTAAAATAGAGCCAGTACACTCGTTAGGGTGCAGACAACTCGTTCCAAATTCTTGTTTACCGTATTGATCTAGTTACCCAATTTAGCAGCAGCCTGTTGTTTCTGTACATAGGCCTATCTTAGGTGAGGTTGTGCACGCGCAAGGGTTTTCAACCAGGGTCTAACCAAATCATTTTCATTTTTGTTCGGTTGGGGGGACTGAGCCCCCTTCCCCCTCAGCTTTAATTCCATGTTTCTCTCTGTGTGCACAAGAGAGAGGGAGAGGGACCAAAAAGCCTTCGGCTGAGGCCCCCGAGAAACCAAAGATCTGAGAGATAGAGAGAGCAAATAAGGGAGGGAGTTTAAGGGTAATTTTTTTTTTAGGAGTGGGGTCTCCATCAGGACTTTGAAAGCGATCGTAAAAAAAACAAAAAACAATCTATAATAATATTCTAGTCTCCATTCAAAACAGAAATCGAGAAGTACAACGCATCTTGTAGGCTAGTTACAAATATGCATGAGAAAGAAAGAGAGAATAATTTTTGTAGTCATCGCATAAATTTCGACCATTTTATTCTCGTATAATTCAAGTTTATTGCAATGAATACAGATGTTTAGCATTCTGTCAACGTTTCGCAAATTTACGGAGCAATAGAAACTTTAAATCACAAGGAGTTGGGTTTCGATTTGGCGCAAATGAGCTCAAGAGTGTCCAGGAAAACTACACGCCAGTACCGTGAACTTATAACGTTGCTATTTCGTGGTTTCTCTGAAATGTCCTGTGTAGGCACTGCAATTTTGTGTACCTATCGCTGAATCCTAGAACAAGCCTCGTGGAAGCCAGGCCGGGTTCCGAGGAACACATTCTGGGAACCACTGATCTATCCGTCCTGTGCTTGAAAATCTATGTATCGATCTGTTGGCGGTCAGCAGTACAGTATTTCAAAGATTAGAAAACAAAACAAAACAGAGAAATGTCATAATTACTCTAAAAAATGCGCATTAATGTGTTGGTGTGTCATATTTCGGTCGCCGAAATATTTTAAATGCAGACACAGAGGCGGTAGGCCTAGCCTACAACAAAGAGACACACAACAGTAGGCCCTAGCCTACGTGTAACTGCCAATTGGGTCACGGCCTAGGTCACGGCCCTTTGGAAACGTGAGGGAGAGACAAGCGCGCAGCGTTCGCGGCGGTAAACACCAGCACAGGGTATAGATTAGGATCTGTATGAGGCCTTAGCACAGCGCGTAGCAATGCCAGGGTCTGTCTGTCTACACACAGCACAACAAGTATGAATCCGAAGAACACGCACTGTAAATGGTGTAGTGCTGCTACCTGCAGAAATTCAAAGAATAGACGTCCTGATTTGGCATTTTTCAGTTTCCCACTGGATCCTGAAAGGTAAGATTCCCGTTAAAATGTCGGCTGGGCTTTAGTAAAACAGGATTTCGCCGGCGACCCTCTTAAGTAAGAGAGCAATATATATTACAAGGTTCGATGTCTTTGTTGGGGGACTCAAGTAACAAAGATTCAGTCCGCATAAATAATATGTTGGTCAGGAATCTGTCCGGGAGAGGGGGTGGGGGGGGGGGGGTTGTACTAAAACGATTGTGAAGAGAGCACCAGAGTTATATTAGTATAGAGTACATTTATTGTTTGATGTCACAATAATCAAATATCGGTTACCATGACTTCACATGCATGTAAAGTTTGCCCCTGTTTGGGCACGGTATTTGATTATTTTGAAAGCTGAAATCGTAACACCTTTTACTAGGTTGTGTTTCCATAAATTCTTGTTGAGAGGAAAGATTACTTTTTGTGAATGGCACCCATGTATTCATGAGTGTGGTCGGAATATAGAAGTGCGCATAATAATTATCTCTAACCAAGGTGGGATAAAATTTGAAAGGGAAACACTATGGAGGACTATGCAGTGAAAGTACTGCTGAACTAAATTTCGGAAGACATGTTTATGGCAACACATTTTGTCATTGTTTCCGGAGATGCAAGAAGTAGTTAGCGATTATTTATATTGTAAGGAGGATGGATATATGGAGAAAAATGCATTTGAAACTCTGCACCTGTAAAGGCAAGATTTTGTGCTTAGGGCATTTTGAGCCATGTTGTTTCAGTAAAATGACAACATTGAGAAAAAGTTAGACTAATGAATGACTCTTCCAAGGATTTTCAAAATACCAGATCTCGCCTCCAAAATCACTGGATATCGACCATTGGCCAATCAATTAGCATTATTCAACCGTTCCCTTCTCCTCATCACAACTAAATGAACCTGCAGTCCCAAATGTAGATCAGATACTGAAGCTGAAAAAAGGTGGAAACAATGAATGCAACTTCTTGAAAAATTGAGAATGAAGATTTGGCGCATTTTAAAAGAACAGAAGAGCATCATCGGGATAGTCTTACTTTCACTTTTTAGACAGAAAAAGAAAATATTCTTGTCTGCATTGCAGACTGTACATTTTCATAACGAGACTGCCATCCGGAGTAAATTTGGGGGCAAGTGGTCCATTGACAGCCACCACCAGTCCAAGCCATCAGTTCATATGTTCTGGCAAAGATTTTGATGAGTGCCAGAGGAGTTGGGGAGGGCAAGGTTTGGGATTCCCTTACCAAATACACAGGAATTTTTAAAACTTTCAGAATTGTTGCATGCACCAGTCAGTCAGCCTTAACACATCATGATTGCCGAACTCAGTTATTTGGAAGGTAACAGAAGCAACATGCAGAGAAGTGAAAGAATGAAATGGCACCGTGCTGTGACACTTGTGAGAAGACCTTCCTGATTATTAATCTTTTTAAACACATTCATTATTTGATCAAATGCAAGAATCAGGAACTAATTCAACAAAGGCAGGAAAACGTATGTGAAGAGGAAAGTGATTAGCCTTTGATCACAAATGACTATAATGGGACATTCATATCGTTGGGACATCATCAATTTGCTAGTATGTCAATATTTTTATTATACTTTATTCAATTTATAGGGCCCTTTGCCCACCCTTACCACATGGGGACTAAAAGCCTTAGACTTTTAGTCGAGCCCATGGAGGTACTAATAACACAGCTCCATGGTCTAGCCCCTCCACCCCACCCACCCCCCAAATCCAAAAGAACTGGTCTACCTTTTCGACCTTCCCCTTAGTCTTTATCACACCCTTCAAAACTGTCATTATATTTATCCAAATGTCAGTAAAGAATAAAGAAATAGAGCCTACAAGTAGGCCTACATTCCTCCATTTCACTATTGACTATTGACAGCCGCCCAACTGGGTGTGCTTACGGTCGCTATCTATTTTTAGGCCAGTGTATACCTGTCGCCCTCAGTGAATCATCTTGGGTCACACTCTAGGTCACACTGCACTGTAGGCCTACTTTGTAATAGACTGGCACTTACGGGTAAGGTCTACCCCACTGTAGAACTAAGTGTATGCCCCTATATTATGTAGGCCCTACAAGTGCGGGTTGTGACACATACATAATGTTATTACTGTGCTATTACTCCCGTTGCCTTAGAAAAAAAAAACCAATGGTTCTATTGACTTACAGTAAACATGAGAAAGGTGTCGCTCACATTGCTTCTTCGCTCAGCCAAATGTGCGAAAGCAGTGATTATTTATACAGAAGGTACTTAATTCCATGGATTGCAGAAGAGAATAATATCAGTTTGAAAGATTACATGTATTTATGTTTGATGCTATAAACGTTTAAAACAGCTAACAAAAGAAGATGAAGGGCGAAAAGCAACAACGGTAAAAAAAATTTTTTAAAAATTGGTATTGAACTGTTTGAGAGTTTGGTTTTCAAAACAAGGTTTCAGTCTTTCCCCCCCTGTCATCTTCATCAAGTAAGCCACTAGATAAGCAGCATTCAGCGTGTTATTTAAGTTTGATGTGAATGTTATTGGGGAAAGGGATTGAATGACACAGTTACTATTTTATATTTACGTCATGGGACATTTGAAATGTTCAATGCGGCGGTCATGCACAGTTATGGACTTCGTACACACTTTTCATGTGCGGTTGATCTTTGTGCCTCGAAACACCTTTACAAAGTCCATAACATCTCTGCGTGACCACCGCGTTGAACAGTTCGAATGTCCCATGAAGTCATCGGTAAATTTAAATATAGTAACTGTGTCATTCAATCCCGTTCCCTAAAGAACTGTTTGAGACTTTGGTTCTCAAAACAATTTTTCAGTCTTTCCCTTGTCATCTTCATCAAGTAAGCCACTAGATAAGCAGTATATAATATACAATGTGTTATTTAAGTTTGATGTGAATGTTATACAAAAAAAAAAAAACCCACACCATTTAAGACTTTTTAAAATAAAAAACTAGTAAGCCGACATGTATTATAGCTTCCCAGCCAGCATGGGAAATGCGGCGCGTATGACTGGCGTCAATTTGGAAATGGCATATATTCCTAGCTATGTGGATCCGTTGGTTAAGACATCGTGCCGACGCAGGCTTAGGTAGGGAATCCACCCCTGTGGTAATCCTACCAACCCCTTATACAAATCTGTGTTGGATTGACGTAGGGAGGGGGGGGGGGCGCTCACACGGGTGATCTAACAACCTGTCAGTAAACTTAAGTGCGCTACACTTTGGCTTCCATGTTTCATAGTCACGATCTTATCATCTTGTATTTCGTGTGATTACTTATGCATGTTGTTAACAACATGTATTTAGTTTCAGTATAATACGAAGAGCATAATTTATGTTCACTTCTCTATCTCTTAAGTTTTTTTCCTTGACCACTCTGAAGAATTTTCGTGACAAGATGTCAAAACGAAATTTACTCCGACTTCTCATCTGAGCTAAAGTATGACTATCAATTGATTCATCGAGAGCTATCCGCAGACAGAAAAATGCGTTAAAAGCAGTATAGTGCTGACCAAAAATACCATTCGTCACCCACATTTCCGCATTATATACCTGTTATCACTCATGCCAAGAAAATAAAATTCATGTTTTTCAGTGTCCGAAAACCCCGGTTCAGATTAGATCTATACATGTCGAGAATATTTAAGAAAAAATCATTACTGGGAGTAGTGTAGCATTCTCCGTAACCGGCTGAGGTGGCTTTGTGACTCGCAGATCGAGGAAATAAGACAGCAAAACGTGAGACAGAAATAAAAACAGATCAATGAGCAGAACGCATTTAGTCCATCTTGTATTATCCTGTGTCAGGCATTTTACTTTTATCATTGATAAGTTACATTTCATTTTTCTTGTTTTGTGAAATTAATATTGTGTAAAAATTCAGCACTTTGAGGCAGTGAACAAATGCATATGTACACCTTTCATTTTTCTTATTTATTTTAAATAAAATTAATTCATGTATTGTGTAAAAATTCAGCACTTTGATGCGCCTGAACAAATATATACGTACATGAGCACGGTATAAATTGACAGGAACACATTCGTGATGAGTAAGAAAGGGTGGGGGAGGGGGCTGTTGGAGAGAAATCAAAACAAGGCACGGCCAACAACTTTTGCATCAACTTGAAGTAAATCCATGTAAATATCATTCATGATGGCTAGTGTGTTGTCACCATAGATCTATGGTTGTCACACATCGTAGGAGACACTATGATAATTATGTGGGACTTGGAACATCATCTTGTCTAAAAACAATGACCCAAACTATCTTTTCATGTTTATGAACCTAAGCGAGACATCAGAGGGGTACCCTATATATACATCTAATTTTGATGTTTTAACACATTTAAAATTCATCCTCAAAATTGGCACCTTTTGACCTGGGCTCATACAGGAGCACCCGATAACGAGTGAATTACTCCGTATTCACCAATAATCTGAAGTCTTTCTGGGGCCTATTCTTGTAAAGTGGAAAAAAAAAACACTGTCACAACTTTCCCGTTGGTTCATTTTTGTCAGAACATAATACATGTAATGTAAGCTTACATGTGTGCCGTAAGGTAACTCCATGTAACATGATGTGCATGCATTAGGATAAGAGTTTGTCCCGGCGCACCAAAGAGATTATAACAAGGAAAAGGCAAAAAAGTAAAAAGGTAGAGAAAGAAACTACAATGTAATTTCTTTCTTGCTCAAGCTCAAACTTACATGTAAGTTCATTTTCTTTATTTATCTAAGCGTTCGTTCAATTCGATGCATAATTTTTTTAACAGCAACAGAGCGTGTAGCTCATCAGAGCGCATGGGAGACTCTGTAATATGAGACACACATTCAGTTTGTTGCTGTTACTCAGCCAACAAAGAAGTGTTTTGTGTCCAGGTTCATACCAGATCTGTAGCACTAGCAAGACTGCAGATTCTAACTATGAATCAACTTCAAAGCAAACTCTGGAATGTTACCAGTTAGAAACAGTGCAATTTCCTTCTTCCGGGTGGACTTAGCAAGATGGCGCCGGGCATTCATAGGAGAACCACTTTTGAATAGTGCGCAAAGAGACCGCAAGTCCCCTAGACACTTGTTATAAGCTCTACCATTACCAGCTGATGTCCCCGGCGCTGCACGGGATACATTTGTTTACTGGTTTCAGTTCTGTGTGTCGCCGGTGGGTCTGCTTGATCTTGCTCATTCCTAAAGGAACTATTTTGTTGTTGTTTATTGGTTTGTTGGTTGGTGGTTTAGACAAGCCTTATTCCCTGGCGCACGTTAATCCGAAATGACTGGGCAGTGTGTTCATTAGTGAAAACATTGGCATGAAGTGATGACATCACAGGGTCACGCGTTTGTGGAAAAGAAATGATTGGGAAGCGAAATTGCTCACGCAAAGCAAAGTAAACAAATACTTCTCAAATATTTCAAGACTCCAAGTAAAAAAAAAAAAAAACTTCTGACGGTCAAAGGCATCTGTTAAATTTCAGGTCAATCCGAGCTGTACGCATGAGCGGCGGTAGGTCTTGTTAAAAGTCGCGGGTTTTGTTTTGTTTTGATTGTATATATTACAAATATTTAACATGTAATCCAATGTAATTGCAGAGCCAGAAAATGGATTATCGCCGCAGGAAGAGCTGATCTGGAGACGAAACCCCTTCAGGGTCTGCATAAGAACAATGCACTGTGTGAGGAACACTTCGCACCTTCTTGCTATAGGCAGACAAAGAGAAAGCTTCTTTCTAGTGATGCTGTCCCCTCGATATTTCATCATCCAGGCAGGTCTGGTACAAAATGTAATATACACGTATATATAAAATGTGGTCATGTTCAAGTTACATGTTTTTGGTTCTCTGCGAGAAGTATATTATTTCCTTATTTGTGAACATGGAGATAATCACATCTTTTGCTGAACCAACGATCTATTTGCATAAACTATTATTGTTTTTCATGTTGTCTTTTCTTCTGTTCTTGAATGTATGTATGTAATTAAAATCACTTCTTTACAAATTAATACAGAAATACCCCCCCCCCCCCCAACTCTTTCTCTTTTTCTCTGCCTATAGTTTCTCTGTTGCCAAACCACCCTCCTTCCCTTCCAGTTTTCTTTTCCTTTCCCATCTTCCATTCCTCATACCTTGTGCATGTATGTATTCCCCTTTATATACGTGCTTCTTTTTCTCTGTCGCAGGTCCTCTCTGTTGTAAATGTCATAATGGCGTTTAGATCATGGTAAGGGACAAGCAAAGAAACAAAACATGGCTCAATACTATAAAATGTTTGCTATTAGGCTTACAGACTACATTGTAATTTTGTACGTGTACTACTTTTTCTTACACTTGAGCCGCCCCAACAAGCGTTTCTTGACCACCCCTTGTCAGGCGGCGTTGTTAACCGCTGCGAGTTATAATCTAAAGGCCTCTTTCCATGATACGTATTTGGCAGACGTAAAGCATCCGTACTGCGTCCGTATTTTTGTCACGCAGAGTTCCTCCGTGCTTTTCCTTCCCATGGTGCATATTTCTGCATGCAGGCGTATTTCTTGCCCCATGGAAATGCTCACAGTCAATTAGTAATAGGATGCGCCTGCGTGAACGTTATAAGACGTCGACGGTGACGAAGTCCGTCTTTTATCTTTTTTGCTCTTCTGCGAGTTGGAAAAAAATCGTCCTACGATGGTCCCACCCACCCAAATAGTTCGATGTATTCGACCTCGGCTGTTCCGAACACTGCACGGGGCGTTCCGGAAAAAGTGCATGCAAGCCCGACCGGCAGCTGCATTCGTAGCCGGACCGCATTGGGATGACCGGTATCACCTCTTTCTACATAATTTTAATAAAGCAAAGGGTTGGCTACTTTTAAGGAACATTGCCGTGCAGTAGGACTACACCCGCAGTCGGAAGAGTAGGTGTCTAGTTTTACACAGTGATTGCACTGCTATTATGGACAACGAAACTTCACTTGCTGTCTGTCTTTGTATCATTTTTGGTGCCGGTATACTTAACTAAAAAAGTTCGGAAAAACGCAGGTTCTATGAAACGACTCCTCGCGGTCCCCAGCGAACCTGTTATGAAATGCCCCCCCCCCCCCTTTTTTTTTTTATGCAGCTTGCTTGATGCTGTAGTGTAAGTAAAAAAAAAATAAAAAATTTCAGCGTTCATCTAGTGAATCTTGTGTCCAGGGTTGCCACCATGCCCGGAGTCGTGATTTTTTTTTCCGTACGAGCGTTAGCAAATTCAGGAGCGGGGCAGCAACACACCCCCAAACACAGGACAGCTCCAATGCACCCCAGGGATTTTCGGTAACGTTCAGAGTCATATCAGGCACAGTCCAGAGATTGCAGCACCCATGGCAGTGTTCGATAGGACGAGAAATCCCTTGGTCGATGACTTGTGTTTGGGGGTGTGTTGCTGCCCCGCTCCTGAATTTGCTAAAGCTCGTACGGAATGGGACCCGGAGTTACTGACATTTTTGCCAGCTCGACCGATGTCGGAACAGTCGGACGAAATAGCAGAATCATTAAAAAAAAATAAAAAAATTACTGCGCTTTGCCCAAAGTCGCAGCATCCAGTGAATTCAGTGTCGGAACAGTCGAATAAAAAACACCGACAACAAAAACGGCGCTTTACCTTTGCAACATCCAGCGAGTCCTGTGCTGGAACAGTGGGACATTTTCCGAAATGTGGGACTTGAGCGCTTGCAATACTGAGCAGCACGAGCACGGAGGCGCAAATCTGGAATGACAGGAACATTTTCTTTTCAACGTGTTGACCTACAAGGCGGTTGGTTATACCAGACCAGGAGATAGTGCAGACAAACTGCTAGACTCCGTGCTCTTTATACCAGGGTGACCAGCGGCAGATAAGAAAAAGAATTGCTACAGGTGTGGATCCAATTTTAAATTCTACCCAAAGAAAGATTTTTTTTTAAAAAGTTGTATTTCATAACAGCCGCAGTCAAGGGGAAAAAAAGTTGTTTAATCATTTGATTCATATTTGCACGAAATGGCACGTGTGATTTATCGAGGACAGTTACAAAACAAGAGTATTTTTATTTGTCAGCATCTGAAAAGTACTAAATAGGGCCATGTTAGTGTATTGTTTCGTAATATAAAAAAAAAAAAAAGAGGATCTAATCGTAGCCTAGCGAGTCCATGTGTACCACTAAAGAAACACATTGGTGGGAGAGGTCAAACAAAATTGCTGCCATGGTGATGAATGAAGATTCTGGAATGAAGCAGAATTCTTTTCTTGGTAAAGGTCTCTCTCTCTTTCTCTTCTCCCCCCCCCCCCCCCCCCCCCCCCCCCAATAGTTTTGGTTTCGCCATCCACGATTACTATAGACCCAGGAATCTCACTACATCAGTGATGGGTATGAAATATCTGTCAAGAATGATTAACTTAACTTGTCCCAAGCAATGTCCGCGCAGGTTTTCGAGTAAGGATCGAATCAAAACTCATTCTTTGTTTCTCTTTCATGCTTTAAGTAAATGAAATTAGATCGCAAGAGTATGGCATCGTTTGGGTTGAATGTACGTGTAGTTTCTCTTTTCCACATTATTTCAGATTTGATACGGAAATCCACAAAAGTACTGTACATCTGATTATGTTTGTAGGCTCGGCTCGTTTTCACTAATTTCTAAGACCTTGAGGATGTCTTTCCGCTTGCAATGTTATATTGCCTCCTTGCTCAGGGTGTCATCCACAGTGTTTCTACTGCTCGATTTTGCCGAATTCCCCCCCCCCCCCCCCATTTAAACTTTTCGTTTGTTCTTTCCCGTCTTTGAGATTAATTGCATAGCGAACGAAATTGGGCATTTCGTGTGTTTGTTTGTGACTGTGGGGGGGGGGTATCAGCATACATTTGTCACAGAGCACACATTTCGGTTTGAGAGGGAACACAGAAGTAAAAGGAACGGTTTTATAGACATAACAAGGGCCTTTTGGCCTATCAACATGAACGGAATCACCAGGCCACGCTCCTCGGGCATTTGCACTAAACGTCGGTGCAGTTGATGACCTACACGTACTGTTGAGAGTTCGGGCCATTCTGCGTGGTGAGTCTCAGAAAAAAGATAAGGACATAATATTAAAATGTACGTGCTCATCATTTGATCGTCACTGTGGGAGTGATCTGGACTAGCTACGGTGAATCAAGGTGAAGGGAAGAGGACAGTTGAACTGATAAGAGCTAGGAACTGGTCTACAGAAAAGACACACTTTACTTTATACGCCATTAACACGTGTTCAAAAAAATGTTTTTGTACATTTGGCAGACAAACCACGTGTTCGTCCGTTTGAAGGATGGGAGTTTCCTCCTCTTGTGACTGCCCATCCTTCAGCTTCACCGTTAATCAGTCGTTTCAGTTTTATTGTACCACTCGAAAGCTTTCAGTTAGCCTCCATGTTTTAGATCACTTTATTCTTTTTCTTTGTGGTAAAATCGGTTGATCTGTATTAGCCCTATATTGTGTTATACTTGCATTGCTATGTGTAAGCAACAGAAACGCCCCGTGTTTATAGGTGTAGTACACTATTTGGAATAAGGTTACTGTCGTGCAAGTGAGTGAGAAAAGCACCAAATTTGGGGCCTGCGATTGAAATAGCCCTAGGAACAAACACCAATGTGCAGAGCTGCCAGCTAATACGAAACGAAAAAAATAAAAAAATAAATAGAAACGTATTTAGCATGTATTTGGGGTCTTAGCACGCAAGTCCGTTTCTGTGTTGAAGTAAATCTACGTATTTGCAGAATCCCTTCATTTATACCAGCAAGCAGGGGAGGAGTTCCATTTGAGTTACACAATAGGGACAAGGACGTGACTCGAGCGTCCGTGTGTGTGTGTGTGTGGGGGGGGGGGGTGCAGGGGGCAGCGCCCCTTCTAGATCAGGGGTCACCATACTTTTTTCACAGAGAGCCGGATAACTGACAGGCTTACAAGCTCGGGCCTGGCCTGGCTTTTAACCCTTACTTGTATTGAGGAATCTTGGTTTGAGGAAGCTTGTCCATCCCGTAGCTCTAGATATCTCTGGTTTTATCAAACAAAATCAAGTACCATGGCGGGCCGGACCCGTGACCCTTATGCAGATTTGAGGTCTTTATTTTAGGAGGTTCGCTGCCCTTGGCATTTACACCTCACTTTACTTGTTTTTTATTATTTCTTGTTCTGGCGGGGGGGGGGAGGAGATGATATACCCGTGACCCTTGTTCTAGATGGATGTTTTTATAGTAAATGCAGAGCTCGGCGATTGTCACTTCAGAACATGCAATATGTGTCTGGCCAGAGTTGTGTAAACCCATGTGGCGCTCCTTCCCAGAACAGTAAGAGAAGAAAACTAATCTGGAAGCCCGCGTGTGTATGTGTGATCTACCGCCAATAGCCCTAGACGTAGCGATTCAACAGACGCAAATCTACCATTTCATGTTCTGCCAAACTCCAACAGGGCCTAACTTTTGTGCCTGTCCCACTCAATTAGGCGACAGTAATGTTGCATAATTCGCCATTACGGCATACCCTATCGTCCCTCGTCTGTGTCCGCCCGCGCATCGACCTGTCAGTGTCAGTCAGTCACACACGAGCCCGAGTATGCAAGCACGTGTAGGTCAGGTCACGCGTGTGATTTACAGGATAATAATGTATCGTAAACAAAGGCGTTCTGCTGCGGTCAATTATTTAGAATGGTGGACAGTATGTGGTTTCATTTTATTTGGCCATTTTGTTTCTGTTTTGCTTTAGTTGTTTTCCATCTCTAATCATCTTTGGCGGGGTTGTCTACAGGTAGATAATTATAGTCTAGATCGAGATCGGCCGTTTTAAAATCTAGACCTTGATCTATGTCTAAGACGTACATATTGATCCGGATAAATGTACGTGATATCCAAAATCAAAATATCCAGCAGGTGAGCAGATAAACAATAGAACTAGACATGTGAAAGCAAGGTGGATAATATGAGGTTGTTTTTGTTTTTTGTTGTTTTTTTTAAAGGGGTGAGTGGGGTGTTTTTTTTTTTTGTTTAATTTGTCAATATCAGGAATCAGTCTTTGGGTTTTGGAAAGTTAACAGCTGTACTGTAGAACCTCATCGACAAATGGTCCCAACATAATATTGTATCATATACATGTATAGTATACATACTTCTGTGTCTATCTTAACAAAGGAAAATAATGTATACATATAGCAGCCAAAGAAATTTGCTGCTTTGAAAATTCACTTTGCCGTGGATTTTACGTCATGTCAGAAAATCTTGAGGCCATGGAAAAATTTTGTGTGAAAAATTTTTGTCTAAAGGCACCACATCATAATAATATGTACATGCATATATTTTATCAAATTTACTTGTACCATTCTCTGTCAGAGCAACAGTGTATTATTTGAAGTGCTATATTGTACAGTTACAATGCTGTTTGACTGTTCTAACCTTAGGGTAAAATTGATCTGCTTTTGTTCACAGGCTTATTGTGGACAAGAGGACTTCTCGTTTGTCGGATGCCAGAAGTATGGACACAGATAATGAAACTAATATAAAAGGCAAGATTGCTTTTTTATTTGGAGACATGTTAATAAACACTGTTAACATGTTTAATGGGATGTGTGCAGGCGTGTATTGCAGCTGAGCTTACATAATAAAAATTCAACTGACCTTTCATGTCCTTCTTGACCCAATATGATTGCGTAAACTAATGAAAGGTGCACTAATCTGTGCCCACAAAACTGACACCATATAAGATCTCAAAACTGAAAAACGAGACGGACATCATGTCAAGAGACTATCATTATGTTAGTCTTCTCTGATAAGGACAAAAAAACTGGGAGCCGTCTGCACATTGCGCACGTTAAGGATACCTTGGCAGTTGGAAAAGAGCAGGCTGAACAGGCCGCTGCCCGGATGAAATTAAATAAAATTCATCCCTACTACTCCCTTCCCCTCCACCCTCATCTCCCCCAACCCCCCAAAAAATAAAAAAACAAGCCACTGACCGGTGCTGCACTGTGGTGACGACGTGCCTGCTCCAGTTGTAACTGGGCTGCAATGACACCAAGGCAAATTTTCCCAAATGGGATTAAAGAAGTATACAAAATAACCAGAAATTGTAAACAGATCAATTCTTGAAATTATGAGCCCTCAATTTTTTGTGAATTAGTGGTGCAAAAAGGATTGATGAATGTGATGAATTATTGTAAAAGACTATAAGTATGCAAGAGTTTGAGAGACAGTTATATTTTTCCTTCCCAATAACATTGTAGCGTCCCACTAGTTGAACGATCGATATTTTTCTTCCCCCTGCATGACACGTCTCACTCGGCGACCCCCCCCCCCCCCTCTCGCCAGCAAGGCCGGTATTTCCCTTTGATGTCGATGTATGGCTTGTTTGTCTCACTGTAGAAAATCTAGAAGCGTCTGAAAGATACTGCAGTGTCCGAGATTACGCTAGGTCGACCTTGAGTGATGTAATGCTGTGACGTGTCTGTGTACGATTGGGTGGCCTGTATGTGTCCCGAACGATCTAGGTCTGTCTCGTACTTATGGGGCGGTAAAGCCGCTTCCTGAACGTTCCTGGACAGAATATATATAAGGAGGGCCAGGCGAGCAGGAGGGGTGCAAATCGTGGGTGAAAATCGTAAGGTGCAGATCGTAGGTGTGTACATCCAGTTGTAGTAGAAGTGTAGTGCCTTCCCTGATAGGTGTAAGTAACTTGTGGATATCAGCTCGTGTTTACAGTTATTAAAGTTAGTATTAATTGTTCATCGGATCCTGTTATTTATTTCTACAACAGTTCGAGACAGTTTCGTTTTTTAAGGGGTAGACGATCAGTTCATCTGACTCTCCCCATCATAACGTGCTGAAATTTGCATCAACTGTTACATATTGGGGGCTCGTCCGGGATCCGATTAGATCAGAACAGATTCAACTCAGACCATCGAAGTGTTTCTAAAGTACAGTAAATTGTGTAAAGATCATCGAGGATATCCACAACATGTCAGAGGCTATTGGAAGGCTTGGCCAGGAAGCAGACGCCTTGGAGCTCACTGGGAAGGAGAGACAGGACTACATCCGTGAAGGCCTAAGGGAGGAAAGAGAGAGGCAAGAGCGCATGGAGCAACTGAAGATAGAGGCTCAAGAGAAGGAGGCTCAACGACAGGCTCGGGAGAAGGAGGCGGAACGACAGGCTCGGGAGAAGGAGGCGGAACGACAGGCTCAACGACAGCTGGAAATAGAAAAGATGAACCACGAGCTGGAGATGGAGAGGATCCGCCATCAGCATGGAGGCGAGTCGACGCAGGGGACCAGCGACCACGCCAGTTCCAAGAGACCCAAGCTACCTGCATTTCAGGATGGGAAGGACGACCTTGATAGCTGGCTACTTCGTTTTGAGAGGTTTGCCGAGACAGCGGACTGGCCCAGATCCACATGGACGACATCACTGTCTGCCCTGCTGACTGGGAGAGCTCTGGAGTGCTTCTGTCGATTGCCGATTGATGAGGCCAAGGACTACGACAAAGTCAGGGAAGCTTTGCAGAAGAGGTATAACCTGTCAGAGGACGGTTACAGACTCATGTTCAGACAAGGTAAGCCTGAAGATGGAGAAGATGTCGGGATGTTTCTTACTAGGATCAAGACTTACCTAGAGAGGTGGATAAAGCTATCAAAGACGGAGAAGACCTACGAAGGAGTGAGGGACCTGTTTGTTAGAGAGCAGTTCATGGATGTTTGCCCACCAGACCTTGCGACCCATGTGAGGGAGAGGAAGCCAAAGACGCTACAGGACGTCGCAGACTCAGCGGAGGCGTTCCTGGTAGCGAGGAACCGGACACTCAGAGGGAGCGCCAGACTGCAAAGCCGGCCAGTGCGACGGAGTCCCAACGGAGACAGAAGCCCACAGGTCTGCCATAGGTGCCAGAGGCCGGGACATAAGGCGACGGAGTGTCGTACCAAGATAAACGACAAAGGTGAGTTGAAATGTTACCTTTGTGGAAAGCCAGGCCACGTTCGGAGAATGTGTCCAGCCCAGAAGGATACGGGGCGAGGCAAGCCGAACAAGGCGGCGGCGGCCGTAGTTATAGCGGCGGACGACTCGTCGAGACAGGATGCGACGACGGCTGACACCAGCATCAACGTTCAAGCGGTAATGAAGGACGGGAAGCTCCAGTTAGCGGTGCCTGTTACGTGCGGAGGATGCAGTGACGGAAGGACCGTGGAGAAGCTGAAGTTACCAGTGATGAAGGGCTTGATTGGAAATCGAGCAGTAGACGTCCTAAGAGATACCGGCTGTGAAGGTGTAGTGGTGCGGCGATCACTGGTGGACGACGGACAGCTCACCGGTGGGAAGAAACTCATCGCGAGGATCGATAACTCCTTGCTAGCGGCGGAGGAAGCCATCATCGACGTGAGAACGCCTTACCTGACGGGCAGAGTGACGGCACTGTGTCTCCCGGAGACCATCTGCGACCTAGTAGTCGGGAACGTGGACGGAGCGAAGGACCCGTACGACCCTGATACTGAGGTGATGGTAGGAGCGGTGACCACGAGGGCCCAGGAGAAGAGGAAGGACCAGTCTACGTCGCTGAGGGTGCCGAGGGCAGAACGACACGCGGGAGTGGATAGGAAGGAACTCATCCGACTCCAGGAAGAAGACGAAGACCTCAAGAAGTTGGGGCAGAAGAAAATTCCGACCAACAGAGGCAACAAGTCCGTACACTTCGAGAGACACGGAGGTGTACTGTACCGGATTTATAGGGACATAAGACAGGCTACGATTACAAGACAAGTGGTACTACCCGAGAAACTGAGGGAGTATGTACTGAGCGTTGCCCATGATTCTATCGTCGGAGGACATCTCGGCGTGAAGAAAACGAAGGACAGGGTGATGAGCAACTTTTACTGGCCTGGTATCGAAGGTGACGTCGCGAGATACTGCCGCTCATGTGACATCTGCCAGAGGACAGTGAACAAGGGAACGACTCCTAAGGTGCATTTGCAGAGTATGCCAGTGGTAGACATCCCATTTAGGAGAGTGGCCGTGGACCTAGTAGGACCTATTGACCCCCCAAGTGAAGGCGGACATCGGTATATCCTGGTATACGTAGACTACGCTACTCGTTACCCTGAAGCTACCCCCTTGAAGAAGATTGACGCAGAGACAGTAGCAGAAGCCTTAGTAAATATCTACAGCCGTTTGGGTGTGCCCGAGGAGATCTTATCTGATCAAGGGACTCAATTCATGTCGGACGTCATGAAAGAAACGAACAGATTACTGGGAATTCGACAGTCGACCACCACAGTCTACCGCCCTATGTGCAACGGGCTGGTGGAGCGATTTAACGGCACACTGAAGAAGACCCTGAGGCGACTGTGCGCGGAGCAACCTAAGCGGTGGCACCGATACATTAACCCGCTGCTCTTCGCGTATCGTGAAGTTCCCCAAGAATCGACAAAGTTCGCCCCATTCGAGTTACTGTATGGAAGAACGGTGAGAGGACCGATGCACATCTTGCGAAAATTATGGACCAAGGACGTAGAGGAGCCGGAGACAAAGACCAGTTACCAGTACGTCATGGAACTACGCGAGCGGCTGGAGGACACGTGGAAGTTAGCGACGGAAGAGCTCTCAAAGGCACAAGGTAGACAGAAAACTTACTACGACCGGAAGGCGCGAGAGAGGAAGTTCCGCCCTGGCGACGAAGTTTTAGTACTGCTGCCGACAAACGCCAACAAGCTCTTAGTCCAGTGGAAGGGACCATACAAGGTAGTCTCGGTTGTCGGTGTCAACGACTACAAAGTCAAGATGGGTGTGAAAGAGAAGACATTGCACGCTAACCTTCTCAAGAGGTATATCCCCAGGACTACACCAGCGACGACGCAAGCAGCAGCAGCGGCAATGGGACCGGCATCTGTCGTGAACGAGATGTGTGAGATTAACGACGGCAGGAGCGACACCACACCTGGAGATGTCGACGCTATGATGGACGACGACGGTGATGGTGCTGGGACTGTGCTGGCAGAGGACGACGTGATGGACGAGAGTCAACCTGTGGAGTCAGCTGGCATGACAGTCATCGAGGACTGCGACCTGGAAGGCGACAACGGTGGAATGACGGAGGACCTTGCCGACCTAGGGAGCTGGGACCAGAAGGAAGGCTACGAAGATGTCCAATATGGAACGCAGCTGACGCCGGAACAACGTCAACAACTCGGCGACGTGGTGAAGGAGTATCAACGCATCTTCACCAATCTCCCCGGATGCTGCCAGTTAGGCGAACATTGTATCGACCTGACCTCAGAGGTACCTGTTCGGCAACGACCATACCCGGTGCCCTATGCTATGCGCGACTCCTTGAAGGAGGAGCTCAGCACCATGGAAAGGTTGGGCATCATACGCAGGAGCTCATCAGCGTATGCTTCACCGGTTGTTGTCGTCAAGAAGAAGGATGGATCCAACCGAGTCTGCATCGACTACAGGAGGCTGAACAAGATCACAGTGTTCGACCCTCATCCGACAGCAGCCCCATCGGAAGTGTTCCAGAGTCTGTCGAGAGGAAGAATATTCTCTCGGATCGACTTGAGCAAGGGATACTGGCAAGTGCGAGTCCGGGAACAAGACATTCCCAAGACAGCGTTCGTCACCATGGGCGAACATTATGAATTCACCCGGATGCCCTTCGGGATGATGAACTCAGGAGCTACACTGAACAGGATCGTGAAGCCATTGATCCAGGGACTGAACAATGTGACAGCGTATGTGGACGACCTGCTGATCCATACAGAGACATTCGACGAGCATGTGAAGGCTCTCAAAGAATTGCTGCAGAGGATGGACCAAGCTGGATTAACTGCAAGACCATCCAAGTGCCTGATTGGCACGTCTGAAGTGGACTTTGTTGGACACTCAGTGGGAAAGGGTATGATTGGTCTGTTAGAAGAAAATGTGTGTAAGGTGCGAGATGCACCCAGACCCACCACTAAGAAGGAAGTGAAAGCATTTTTAGGACTGGTGGGATATTACCAAGAATTTGTACCTAACTTTGCAGCGATTGCAGCACCACTGTCTGATTTGCTTAGAAAGGGTCAGCCCAATGTAGTTCAATGGGAAGAAGTGCAGGAGAAAGCGTACACTTCTTTGAAGAATGCCATTGTTTCCAAACCCGTGTTATGTTTGCCAGATTTTTCAAAAGAATTTGTTCTAGCAACTGATGCATCAGATCGCGGGTTGGGTGCTGCTCTTATGCAGGAATATGAGGGAAAGTTGTATCCTGTGGCATATGCCAGTCGTAAGCTATTGCCTCGTGAGACGAAATATTCAGTCTCAGAGCGAGAATGCCTAGCCATCGTTTGGGCCGTAAAGAAGTTTACTTTGTATTTGTATGGTAAGGAGTTTGTGCTCCAGACTGACCATAGGTCATTAGAGTATCTGAATTCTGCCAGATTTGACAGCCCAAAGCTATTACGATGGAGTCTATTTTTACAGTCATATCGATTCAGGATTAGGTATGTCAAAGGCAAGGAAAATGTCGGCGCCGACTTCCTAAGTAGAGTGTTTTGAATAGTACAAGTTCAGTGAGATGTATTGTAACCCAGAGTTTTGCCTGTTGGATATGTTTCTGGGATGACTGTATTGTACTGTAATGTATATCTGACTGAGTATTGAATTATTGGCCGGCAGAGAGCCACTATGTATTAGTCATATTTTGATGTTTTCATTATTTGTTACCAATGGGACAATGTAATTTTTGAAGACTGTAACCCAAATGGGAACTGCGAGCAAGCAGAGATTTTGTACGTTGCATTGATGTAATTTACGAGTGGCCTAAGCTTGGGCAGTATCGGTATTGCTTTGTTATAATTTGTTTGATCTGATATGATGAAGTTAGACCCTGATCAGTGGTCGATATGTGTTGGTATTTTTGCCATTGTATCTATGACTTTATGCATTTGGTATGTAAGACAACCATTGTTATGTACAACGTTATGTGCTATGGTTCGTGCACGAAGTATTTTGTACTCGATGGCCATCGTTTCACCATGGTATGATTTTTAATAGTATCATTGACCATTGTTTCACCACAGTGGTGGTAGTGTACTGGTTATAATAGTAGGTCTACTGTTGACCATGGTTTTGTAATGGTACTGCAATGATATTGTAATGAGATTGTATTAGTGTTATAAGGATACTATGATTGTTGTATTGTACTTAGGATATTGGGAAGACACCTAGTACGTTATTAGCAATGTCTATTGTAAGATTGGAAATGATAAGTATTGTATGATAGTGTAGACGCTTTATGATGTAGATAGTTGAAGAATGTTCAACTTAAATTGGGGAGTTGTGTAGCGTCCCACTAGTTGAACGATCGATATTTTTCTTCCCCCTGCATGACACGTCTCACTCGGCGACCCCCCCCCCCCCCTCTCGCCAGCAAGGCCGGTATTTCCCTTTGATGTCGATGTATGGCTTGTTTGTCTCACTGTAGAAAATCTAGAAGCGTCTGAAAGATACTGCAGTGTCCGAGATTACGCTAGGTCGACCTTGAGTGATGTAATGCTGTGACGTGTCTGTGTACGATTGGGTGGCCTGTATGTGTCCCGAACGATCTAGGTCTGTCTCGTACTTATGGGGCGGTAAAGCCGCTTCCTGAACGTTCCTGGACAGAATATATATAAGGAGGGCCAGGCGAGCAGGAGGGGTGCAAATCGTGGGTGAAAATCGTAAGGTGCAGATCGTAGGTGTGTACATCCAGTTGTAGTAGAAGTGTAGTGCCTTCCCTGATAGGTGTAAGTAACTTGTGGATATCAGCTCGTGTTTACAGTTATTAAAGTTAGTATTAATTGTTCATCGGATCCTGTTATTTATTTCTACAACAGTTCGAGACAGTTTCGTTTTTTAAGGGGTAGACGATCAGTTCATCTGACTCTCCCCATCATAACGTGCTGAAATTTGCATCAACTGTTACAAACATCATTAAAAATGAATTGCAAATATTGTGAAAAGTCTTTGTTGTAAGCAGAATCTGGCATACAAATTTATGCTGATCATGACAGTCACTAGATTCATACCTTGCATTATTTACAGTTTAAGCATGAATTGGTAATATTTGGGGGATATTTTAAAAAAAATTTTCATGAGAAACTTCATAAAGTTCTGAAACATGGTTGCTATGCCACAAGGAAACAGGAAACTCGTATCTCAGGAATAATTTTTGCCAAGTTTTAAAATACCCAATCTTTATGTCTGTGTTTCAGATGAGGTTTTGGAATCGGATGGGTCAGATGCAGGAGGAAGCATTGGAGGGGAAGCAGCTGGTGAAATCAGTAGTGATACCTACCAATCTGAGAATATTCAAGACATGGCAGACAGTGAGATGCCTGATTTACCATTGGAAGTGACAGAAGGGGTGATTGTGAAGAAAGAAGTTGAAGAAGATGAAACCGATGAAGACAATGATGGTGATGATAATGTCGAACAGGATTCTGCAGACTGGCATCCGGGCACTATCTACAGGGAAAGTACCAACGATGGTCATGCAGTTGAAAACATAACCACTATCCAGGTTTCATCAAATACAGATGGTAGTCTTGTTAATCAGATCCAGTTGAAAACAGAAGTTGAAGAAGAGGATGTCAGTAATGTTTACACCAGCACGGAGATGCTGAAACGGTTGTACCATATTTCGAGATCAGATGAAACGGCCGCTCCTCTTGTGAAACAGGTAATGAAGTCATGCATGCTCATTCTCTTTGAGTAAATCTTAGTGTGTGCCACTACAGTATGAATTTATTGAATTTTGGAGTTTTGAGTTTGGTTAGATTATTGTGAGTATTCAGGAAACCATATTGTCGCTGTTCCCTAAGTCTGTGGTAATTGGGTTGAGCTGCTTTTCAGGAGATGCAAAAAACTGTTTTATTTTACTTTTAGCATACCTGGTCTAGCAACGACAAATTTTTGAAATTTTGATATTCGATTACATGTATTTTTTGTCTTAGGAGTCCATAACCAAGATCTTTCGATGGGGCTATGAATGTAGTTCAAAATATAAAATCGATTTCTCAAATTTTTTAGCTACTACAGTCGTAGGGAGCGGTGACGATTTGATAGATGTGCATACAAGCTCTTGTAATTTTCACAAGGAAAATAAGTGAATGGGTATAGGCCTATGTTGCGTGGCCATGTGAAATGAGTCGGATGTCAAAAAATCATGTCTTATTGAGAAAATCGGACTCCACTGGTAGTGGATTGAAATATATCGAATTTTTGTTGTTCACAGAAATATACATTTTAATAATTTTTCTATCATAAAATAAAGTTTTTATGCAGCAACTGGACCGTTTTCTTTTTTTTCTCGACATTTCCCCATGAAATGCCTGTCAAAGGAATCTGTTTATATACCTCAATATCTTCAAATGTTCACATCCGACTCATTTCACTTGGCCATGTGACATATTTTCTTTGTGAGTTTGTCAAGTTGGTTCCAATATGTTTTGGTGCTTGCTCAGCTGTTGAAGTAATTTTATTTTAGAGATACTAGTCAGTTTTCAGCTTCCTTGTAGCAATTGAGCAAAGAGGAGTATAGTTGTCCCAGGTCAGGTTAAAAAAGTCAACAACCTTATTAGGTACATTTCATAAGTGATATTCATATTTGACAGCAGTCAGTCCATTTATTTGGAGTTGATTAGTAAGTGGGCCTATTTCACATTTTTACACTAGCCATCAGGGGTTCACACATACATAAGCTGCAGTTCCTGGACATGCTGTCCCGGATTTAATTCTGAAATGTTTCACTAACAAGGATTCCTGCACAGTCCTGAATTCCAGGAATCTCCCTGGAAAAGCCGTGGAATTTAAAAATTTGAGAAAAAGCCCTGGAAATGGTGGATTAGCCCTGGAATTCTCTGGGGGTCCCCAAAAAAACCCCACTCGTAAGCATTAGTGAAGTGTGAAAAAAGCCTGAACAAAAATAAATAAGTAATTTTCTAATTTTGTTTTATCTGATTTGCCCAGGAATTAAACAGTTTAGCTCCTGAAAGGCCCTGGAAAAAACATTCACATGAAGATGCAGGAACCCTAATGAGGACTAATTTTTTTCCCTTGAAGATTGATCCTTTGTCAAAGCTTTCCAAGATTTAACCCTAATTGATGGTATCGTGTATAACCTGCAGTTGCGGTTCCACTCTTTTCTAATTTGCCGTGCTTAGCACAGCTGCATCTGTAGCAATTCAGAAAATTGAACTGGACTTTGATCACAGAATTATTTTTTTTTATTTTTCAAGAAACGCACAGATTGGATGGCAGATGTAGTGGGCGGATACACAAGTACAAGAGTCTCAGGTATAATCTATAACATTGGTGGGAAAGGTCTCTTTCCGTTCCTTTTCATAAGTGCCTTGCTAATTTCCTGAGAGTAGATGATTAAACAAAACTGGCCACGATCATTGCCTCTTTTGAACACAAAAGTCAGTTTATGTTATTGAAAACAAACTCGGGTTATGTTACATTTTTCTGTATATAATTTTTTTTAATTGAAAAGACATTTAAAAAAAAATTACAGTAGATCATCGTGTAGAATGAAACCGGTAGTTCTGAGACCTCGGCAACAGCAAGGAAATTGTAAATCTTTGTTTCTGCTGTGTTATAAGCAATATTATAAATTACTTGAATAATGACAATTGATAATAGGTGACCCAAACTGATTTTGACTTTTTATCGCCAGCTCTCCAGTTATTGGGTGTGTTTATGTAAAATGGCATATCCTATGTCAGAGTAAAGTTCAATTCTTACTCAGTCAAAATATACCCTTTTTGTATTGTTTAACATGCATAATTATGTCTTTTTATTGCTTGAACAACATACAGTCTTGCCATTTTTGCTCAGAGCCATGCGTACGGATTTGTCCCCTTCTTATAACAAAGGAGCGCAGAGCTTTGTGCCGATGTAGTGCACATGTTGGAAAAATAATTCGCAGAGAAAGCCAAGTAAATGAGGCCTTATTCAATGTATTTCTCATTCTGTTTTGAGTTGAAATTCCTTTGAAAATCAATACTTGAAAAGTTTGTTGACCAAGAAACTAGCGGAAACATTAGTACTATATTATACACAAATAAACCTCAGTCTTTATACTATAAAGCCAATATCAAATATTGCATGTTCCGACACGTAGCACTGACTGTTTTTTATAGACCCACCATATGCTTGATTTCGCCGCCTTGTGCACATCAGACAAGGATGAGTCAAAAGAGGAACATGAAGTTGACTTGTTTGCAAACAAGTCATTATTTTTGTTTCCCTTGTAAGAATTTGCTAAACAAAAAAATGACTTTGGAAGAAGTCTTTGTTCATAGAGAACATAGTTTGATTTCATTGCATGAAGATTTTATCCCTTATCCAGGAAAATGATTGTCAATCTTTCTGACATGCCAGAATCTTAGGTGCTAAATGGCAATACCAAATGTTGCTTGTTTTAATTCCCTTTTTGTTTTTTAATGAATTATTTGAGACGACAATTTGAATTGATGTGCTGATCGTCATGAGTTGATTTTGTGTAAGTTCATGTCTTAGAAATATTAATTATAACCTATTCACCATTATGCACAGCATCAGTTGCAAACAAGTTGAAAGTGGTTATCTCCAATCGTGCCAAGACAGCATCTCAACAGTCTCTAAAGGGGAAAAAAATTGGAGGCGTTTGTGCAGACCTTGTATATAAGGTAAGACTCAGGGATGAGAATTCTAAGGAAATTTCCTGAGTTCCGGAGTTTTATTGTCTTTTTGCTGTAGTAAACACCATTTCATTTGTTGTCGCATATTTGATTTGGCCTTTGTGTATATGTGTATTGCAGCTGGCAGTGAGGCTTTTCATCAAAAGTTCAGGAAATTTTTCTATCGATAGCTCCCATACCTGAAGACTTGTCAAGACATGTTCTGACATATTTATGGAGTGATTTACTACACCGCCTAAAATGTGTTTCATTGTGCACATTTTATGAGTAAAATGCAGATGATAAGTAAAGAAATCCAGAGAAAGCTGTCAATCCTCATCTTTTACCAGGCCTTCTGCTTCAAGACTGTCCAGATGTCGCATTAAAAAAGAATTTGTTGTCTTGTGAAAAAAGTATACTCCATCATAGACCTGGGCAACCTATGGCGTGCCAAGCAGTATTGGCCGGTCCCTAAGGTGGATTGAAAATTACTTTACAGATGGGTCACTGTATCTACTAAGAAAAAAATAGTGCATATTGGCACCCTCCATCCTCTTCAAAACTACAAGGAATTTTTCTTTAAAATGAACTTCCAAATAAATATATGTAACATTTTGTCATTTGTATATGGGCTTTAATATGAAGCGAGAGTATCCGGCCCTCTAATATTCTCTAATACTCATATTTTGCATTGCTACATGAAAGGTTGCCCATGCCTGCGCTATCATACCATGAGCATACGTTCTGTTACTTGAGTTAAAATTTTCACAATTGAACAGTGAAAAAGCCCATGTGCTGCTTGCCTGAGCAGTGTGCTTTGTGTAAGAAGAAAATGGAGACTTAAATCCACTGAGTCAGGAAATGTACAAATGAGCTTTCATTGCTGTATTTTCTACAGGTGAGGGCTAAAGCTCGGAAGGGCGTGGTTGTCAGTGCTCAGGACATATGCCTGGTCTGCAGTGCACCATGTAGTATTACCAAAAACAGGAAAATTCCTATGTTGCCATTTTGCAGAAAGTGTAAGAAAAAGTATTTTATTGAGCGGGCCATAAAAAAGAAAAGGCAGAAAAAGTGTGCACATGGAGGTAAGAGTTGAATTCTGTTCTTCTAGTGATCTCATTAGACATTAGAAGTGACTTAAGACTTCATTTTAGATCAGTGGTTGACAACAGCAAGCCACAAAGGCTCTTTTAGCTATTATATGTGGCTCTTTGATTTTTAAATTGCTGGTTATAAATACCTTTAAATGAGAAAAAATAGTGGTGGTAGAAGTGGTACATGTATATATATATAGAGGGACTTTTAAGCATGTTGCGGCTCACTCTTAGGTTAATTCCATTAAAAATCTCATTATATGGCTCTTTTTCTTTGAAAGGTTGCCAATCCATGCCTTATGTGGCCCTTTCAATGTTATGTTCTGAGCCATTGGTCTCAGAGTTTGGACTGACTTGGGTATTCTGTGGCAACAGTTGACTCAACCACTGAATGTTCACTCTGGCTTTAAGAAACAGAATTTCAGAATTTTCTCTTCCCATTTACATGTATGATTTGTTTTGTTTTCTTTGACATCAAATTGATATTTTAAGTATATCACAACTTCCCCTGTTGAGAAATACGAAATAATTCAACATGATGTGAAAAAGGGTTGTTATAGGTAGAATGCGCATATCCGCCATCTTGGGTGTCCAAACCCACGCATCACCTTGGTGACCGTGGCATTGATTTTGATTCGTTAGCTGATTTGCACTGCGAGCACTTGAGGCATCGCGAACCAACCGGCGGGGAGCTAAAAGTAGTTCACTGCAGTAAACATTGGCATCCTTTCCACCCCTGTCATAACAGTCAACTGCAATGCAACCAGCAGGCATTTTAACCGCTTAGACATATCTCGAAGTTACACTCATCAGCTGATCCACCCGCCATCTTGGGTGTCAGAAGAACAACACAAAAACACTCTGTGACGTCATGTGCATTCTACCTATAGGTGCTTATTTTTATATGACGATCGTACATACTGCAATAGATGTAGATTAATACCCTAGATTTAAAGTAGGTTGTGGGATCCTTGTATGGGAGACAGAGAAATATGAAAATTCCTGTTGTTAGTTAGTACCTTTCATTTCATTTCTCAAGTTTGTGGTGATAGACCCTTCCCTCCTTTCTTGAAACTAGCTGATCCACGGACTCGGGGGAATACATAGATGCAATTTTTAAAGTTAAGTTTCAATCACCAGTGTGTAAATTGAGGAGCAGAGCGGAATTTCCTGTCATACGTTTTCATTCTGCTGGAAGAAAATGGGTCTTTTTTTTTTTTTTTTGCAGGTCAAAATGTCGGAGCACTTTCTTTCGTTCAACTCTGTTGTGGATCAAAAGCAACAAAAGTATTAAAAATATAGCAAATTTCTTTTCATACATGCCCACCTTTAAGTCTTTCTATGCGTAATTTAATATTTTGTAGAATTTAAGGTTCAGTGGTTAAAAAGCTTTTTGTGATTACATTGGAGGCTTTACTTCCTTATAATTTTGATTTTGTATGTTTATGTGATTTATTTTTGCAGGTCATTGTGACTTAGACTACAGACAGAGAATGTGTTCTACGTGCCACTTCAACAAATTTCAGGATGTTCTAAAGGCAGAAATGCTTGCTTTCAGAAACTCAAATAATGTTGAAAATGTGAGTACTGATCTTTAGATGATTGTTGGTACATCTCATTGTCACAAATCTGATGTGTCAAAATTGGGCAAAAAGAAAAAGTTGTATGAAGCAAAGCCTTGCATAAGAACTTATACCCAAACAAGGGGTGGAAAAAGAACAAACAACAACAGAAGAAAAAAAGGGAAATCGAACATATAAAACAATGGAACAATAAAAGATTTGAATAGGAAATGTATCGAATGCTAAACAGAATATGTTTACTTAACTGCGGGTTCTTGCATGGGCAGCAGCACAGAAGCACGGCTGCCAATGTGTGGAGGCTTGAAGCGACGCATTAGGTTAGTTGACAAGATGAAGGCGCCACATGGTGTACACAAGACAGGGTTGGTGCGTCATATCAGGAGTTGCAGTAAAGGAAAAGAAAAAGAGATTGGGACAAAGAAAAAATATATATAGAAAAACATTCATACCTATGGAATTATCTAAGTCAGTGTTGGACATTGATGCCATGGGGATTGATAGTACTGAACTGGAAAATTAAACATTGCTCAGTCTCGAAGCGCACCTCAGCGCCTGCATGACAAGACTTGAGTCCTAGAATCTGAATGCCGTTGGATGCCTCATGGTCTGGTTGATTGAAATGGACAGAAGCAGACTTTCCATTTTGATTCTCAAATGTCACAGTGTGTTCCCCCGATGTGGTGTGACAAATGATTTGTTTCTCTTGAAATCACAGAACTTGTGCTTCCATAGATTGTTGAGTTTTACTTCATCTTTCATTTAAAGTTCCAAGTCATGTATGTTTTGTTCTCTTTAAGAGTTTCAGTTCTTCTTTTTTGAATCACAGCTAATCTTTGTGAGTGCACATGCTGAGCCGTCATGCTAAGAAACAAATTATATCCCTTGCAGTGATACGGAAATCTGCTTCTGGTAGTCCCTCGGTTGATAGGCCTGTTCAAGCTCCAGGAAAACCCTGCAACGTAAACACTAAAAATAGACGACCCTGTCACAAACCACGATATTGTGGGCTTATCAACTAGGCCCAGAGGAAGTGGGAGCAGGAATTCATGGCCTTATGATTGGTGGACAAGGGAGACGCAATCATAGTATTGTTGGCTCAGCAAGTGGGGCTTGGGAAGAGGGGGCCGTGATATCATGGGCTTATCAGTAGTGGACATGGAGGAAAAAAAATACAATGTCATGGCTCAAACACTGTGAGGATTAAAATCTTTACAAGTGTGCATGGCCAGCTGCCATGGAAAGAGGGAGCAGGGGTTGGGGTTAGAATACTGCCATATGGTCAAGTGGTCAACATTGCAGTTTTGGGTGACATAATTGAAACAAACCAATGTAATCATCCCGTCTAAAAGAGATATTGTTTACTGTTATGTTGCAAGAGAGATCTAGTTCAAAAGAATACATGGTTGTGTATGTTACAATCGTCAGCAAAAGCACTGAGACTTTATCCCGAATGGACAGCTGAAAACATGGTAAATAAGCAGAACACTGCCACCGGTAATTAAAACGGCAAACTTTTATAGACGCACGAAAAATTAATGCTCATCCTTAAAATACTGGTCACAGAACACCAAAAATATACATAAAGCAAATATAGTATAAGACAGTGCTATGAGCCTTTTCATCAGCAGACAGAACCGTTGGTTTGACATACGACACATGTCAGCTTTCAGAAACAGGAGAATGCTACATATTGTTAGTAACAGAAGTTTGATATCATATGAATTGTTATAATACTAAATAGGGCAGAGACATAGAGAGCAGTCAATGGATACAAAATGTTTAGTGAAAAAGAAGTTTCCACCAACGGTACAAGAAATTCTCTATTGTGAATGAATTCTGCCAACTAAACTACTTAGTACATGTAGTGTTTTTTACAGTTGCCACAGTAAGTTGCAGAATAAATATGTTCTGTTTATATTCCCATAGTATAAGGTCCGCAGGAGGTTACAACAATTTTTTCATACATATACTGAATCATGGTATAATGTCATTACCATTAAAAAGTGTAAAAAGAGTCCTTTCTAGTGATACACAGCACTTCTATTGTTATTCATACACGGCTGAGAAGTAGTGGGTTGAATTTTCCCCAGTTTGGAGAAAACCAAGCACATAAGCAGTTTGGCCCACTGTTTACGCTACCTAATCATATGCACACACAAATAAATTTATTTGAAGATAATAAGTTCATAAGTTTACAGTGATAGACCCCTCCTTCCTATATTATATTGTTTGTATCTTTGCGTGTCTGTGACTCATCTTTGCAGGTAGACGATATGATTGAGATATTATGTCTGTTGTGAGCTCTTTCCATCCAGGGAAGCTGGAACATGCTTATAAACAATTTCTTAAACTCTGGATAGGCACGTGGAGAAATTTGAAGGAACAAGGAATAAAAAACAAAGGATATCAATGAAAGTTATACTTTTCGTAAGTCGAGCTGCGAAAACAGTGTTGAGACTATGATTAAAGTTCTTGCAGTTTATTTAGTACTTATAGGTTCAGTTCTGTTTTGCAGAAATGGTACCCATCTCAAATCTTCACATATTAATATTGACAATATTTTTTAAGATTTATCACTTATTTTTTTTTACATTTTAGGTCAATGGAAGAAGAGGTCAGCATGCAATGACAAAAAGGAGGAGGAAACCAAGGGTGAGGCTCTAGATAAATTCTGATTTTATTTCATGATATGGATGCCCATTTCAACACATTGCTGTTGACCCCTTGACTTGGATGTGAACATAGGGCATGGATAGTAGGAGTGCGTTCTAAATGTACAGTGTATATTAATTGATCCTACAGATGCACTGTTGGCATACACCGTACCTCTAAAACCATGTAACCTGTAAGGTTATGCACTTAAATTTATTTTTAAGAAATGTTTATCTTTTTTTTTTTCAGCATGTGATGGGGGAAAACATGTAGCAGTAAAGGTCTAATATATCTTTGCATTGGGATATTTATTTTTATGTGAAACATTTGTAAAACACTTTTAGCATTAATGTACCTACTGGTATATTTCACACAGTGAAGTAATTACTACAGAGATGCCATCCATTCCGATTTTTCTTGAAATCATGCGTGATTCCGATTTTCCGATTAGCAAGGCCAGCCGGCATTCCGATTTTTTGTTACTTCCAGCAGTCAGTTGTTTTTTTTTCCGCTTTCGTTCTTCAGAGGTTCTAGTTTTTAATTATAAATTTTACACAATATGCCGAATTAGAATATTGCTATCATTTTATGAATAAACCGGAAGTTAGTTCTACTTTCTTATTGTTTGTTTTGCACCGATCGGGAATTTGATCACTTGCTACTTGCTATACGCATTGTTTACATCCTTTTTACCGTTCCGCATGGCGGCGATTCTGAAACTAATTGCATAGTTTAGATGTTATACATGTATTTGGTTCCGTCTGTAATGGAAGAAGGAATTAGTTCTAAACCTAGCTAGATGTATTCTCTTCTTCAAACCTAAGCTTAGGTAGACATCGCCTAAATCTAGATCTAAGTGATTTACTTGGCAGCGACAATGACGGATGCAGGAATGAGATCTAGATCTAACAAGATCTACGGATAGACGTACATGTATTAAGACTAAAGTAATTTATTCGGCGGCGATTGTGATGAAAGGGGGAATCAATTTTAAACTTGTCTTGACCTAGATTCCTTAAATCCAAGCCATGAACATGGAGAAGGTTGACCTTGCATGGGCACAAACTGCCAAATTAAGACATGATATTGGGAGTGTGAAAAAATTCCCCAGCACAGAATAGGCAAAAATTATGCATTGCACGTCTGTGCATTTTGGCACTCAAATCCCAACATGTCAAGGCAACTCTTGTCTGACATGCCTGTAGGAAAAACACAGCTCCAGAGCAAAGATAAGTTTGGCACAGTGCTTTTCTGGAGAGGGTTCTTTTTCAGTTTTGACCAAGATCAAGACAAAGGGTGGATAATAAGATATGGTTGGAATGAACTGTAAGTCATGTAGGTTTTCAAGATGGTTTTCAACTTAATCCTTTGTGACCAAGAAAAAAAAAACAACTTTAAAATATAGGGTTAGAACTGGTACCATTTCGTTTTTATCGTCGTTCGCACCGATTCAGATTTTTTTCCCCAGATTCAGATTTTTTGGCAGCCTGATTCAGATTTTTGTTTTTGTTGGGTGGCATCTCTGTTACTAAAATGTTTTGACCTACCTCTGCAGTGGTTTACTACTACTTGTATTACTAACTACCTCAGATACATTTTATTACGCCCAAAGAAATTTGTTTAGCCCCATTTTTTTTTTTTTTAACCAGACCTTGTGCACCAAAACTTTACAGATGTTGCATTGAAAAAGCAAAAAGGAAAAAAATGAGATTGAGAGGGCATGCAATTAACTCTCGCCCCGCGCGCTACCCGTAAAGCCCGCTGTCAGGTCAGTGACCTTACTCACGGAGAATCTTATCTGGGGTCACTGACCCTTGCCGCTATGCGATGACCACAAACGTTGTCCACGTGGTTCGGTTTTTATTGATCGGTATGAAAACATTCGCTGCTATGCCTTATCACGCTTGATAATGAATTAACCAGCAAAACCTTAGTCTGTCAGTCTCTAACCAATGATCTATGATTCCAAACTGACAGCTGTAGTTTTTGTGAGAACGAAGCATGATAACTAGCCACGCCCTCCCAAGCCCTACACAAATGGTTTCATCCTGATTGACACATACTAATAAACCAATGTGGGCATTTGGGGCAAAGATTATTTCAGAGCTTGTTTCTGATTGGATCTTAGATACAGACAACTCCAGATGGTGGTCAGCTTGTGAGAAAATGAGATAATATTGCAATTTTGTTGAGCAACAGTTCGCATGTCGATGTTACATCTTTTGAGAGTGTGGGGAGAGCCTTTGAAAGCTTAGTCTTTTGTGATTCGGACCAGTGGTTCACTGGTTAACATGTCCATGTCACAATGCGTTTGATTTAGAAGAGATACAATGAACAATAACACGGTGGTTACTTCCACTTCTCAAAAAGGTCAGTGACCCGACGCATGAAAATACGGCTTGCGTGTGGCACGGTCAGCTTAACATTGCCGACTGTTGCCGCCCGTGCGGCGTGAGCGCTTGGGAAACATGGGCGGCAACTGTGCAGGGTGAGGGTTAAAAACTTTTCCAGATTGGAAAGTGAGAAAACACTATTTACCTGCATCTATTTATGTGGAATGCATAGAGTGTTGAAATTATGACTTTAGGACAATGTTTAATTGGTTTTTTGTTTTATTTTAGACATTCCAACAGCATCACAAAGAACAGGACTGGGTGACGGATGAGCAGTGGTCAGATTCTGATACTGAAAGTGCAAGCGAGAAGGAGGATTACAGTGAGCAAGAAATGAGGGATATGAACATTGAGAGCCAGGATACTGTCATCGGCACTAAATCAGCATGTTTCGAACCAACAGTGCTAATTAAACCAGAGGGAGGACATCATCTAGCATCAGATCAAAGCGAGGGATTAGGAGCCATGACATACACTGATTATGGAAATGATCTAAATGCAGATTTGAACAGCTTCAGAGTGTTCGTATACACATGTGATCACGTGTGCTCAAAGTGTAATTCTTCTGGAACTAATCAAGAACATGCGAGGGTTAACCACACAGCCAATCAACCCACGAGCTCACCTGTGCTGCCACCGGGCAGGAACACGGCAGTATCTGAAGATGCCCTGAGAATATCCATTTTGGCAAAACTGAATGAAATTGCACAAGTGATAGGAAGCAACACCATTAGTTCTTCAGGAAGCAGTGGAAATGTCCAGCTTCCTTCCATACCCAGAACTGTTCCTTTAGCTTTATCAGGTACAAGCCTATCCTCTTGTGGCGTTCAGAATTCCATAAACTTGAATCATCAGTCTGCACAGACACAATCACTTTCACAGTTCACATTTACCTCTCCAGCAAGTCAGCCACGCCCAACGACTGTACCTACCTTTTCAGTGTCTCTCGATACAGGTAGAATAGTAACTAACAGAGTAATGCAGCCACCACCTCCACAGTGAACCACTACTAAAAAGTGTCTAGAATTTCAAAAGGACACAGGTGTGAATCAGACCCGCACCTCAGAATTTTGGTCTTCTTGTCTCTGTTCATGAGCCGCCGAGTGTTCTTGTGATAAGCTCTGAAAGGAAATTGCTTCTTAGGGGCTGTTTGCAGGTTTAATGTCTTCAGCAATAGGGGTGTGATGTGTTGAATTTGACCATGAAGTAAGCTATTGGGAAAGTGGGGCGGCACTATACATACCGGTATACATACCAGAGGAATTTATTCAGTTCTTTGGGAATCAAAAAATATCCACAGAATTTTGTGTAATTTTAGTGTACAGTGCAATCCTAATATCTCGACATCACTGGGACCGTCTGACTTGCATCGAGTAAAGAGAAAGTTGAAAAAGCAGATTAGTGGCGGAAGAGGAAGAAAATGGAGGGAGGGGGGGAGAGAGATCAGACATCACCATTATGATAAAAGTGTCCAATAAATAACACAGTTATGTCCCTTTTTATTTTAATTATCGGCATACTGTCACCCGTTCCTCCAATATCATTGTTGTGTGGAGCAGCTGCGTGGCAAAGATTTGCTGATATCGGCGGAATGCTGTGGCTATACATCTAATGCGCAGTGTTGTACTATTTCTTTTTAATCTCAACCTGACTATTTCTTCAGAAGAAGTGATGATACCGATACACACACGGTATGGCAGTTAATCAAGTGATTTAGGTTAAGGCCTAGCGTCAACGGCGCACGCATGTATTGTGAAAAATAACTTCCTCTGTACTTTTTTTGCCGCGCGCTTATGCATGGCACTCCTCACTCGCATTACTGAAATCAGTGGTCATCCTCTGTGTCCACACACTCCTTCTCTGTCACAAAGCGCAGGTGCAGACAATGGTACTGCAAATGCGGTTTGCAACCTTGGGATGTTCCGGCCTATGAGTGACTATAACACACCGATGGAAACAAGTGCTTTACAGTTATACACACAATAAATTTATTGGGACACGTGGGATGGGGGCTTAATTCATGTTAGTAAAATAGTCTAAATAACGTGTCAGAAGAGATGGACAAATATTTCATACATATATTATGACAATGATTAAATTCAAAAGATAATGCGTTTAACAACAGCTAAGATAATTACCCTGAAAGAAAAGGTTTCTGATTAATGCAATGAAATGACAATAAAGTGGATTATAATATGTTACACTAAAACACAGATAAAAAGGTAATTGTATATCTCACCGACTCTGCACTTGAAGAACGTTTCACACTAAATGTTACTTAAACTTGTCCTATATCTTGAATCTGTAAACTTGACGATGATGGTCCTAAACCGAAGAATGTCCGGTCTCTTGGGAAACTGGACTCCACAAGATAATGTTCTCTTAAATTCACTACAGGATACACTCAATTGCAAATACAGTGCACTCTCCCGATTATGACATCTCCGAATAACGACATTCTCCCGATAACGACATTGACCCACGGTCCCGATTTTTTACTATATGTTATTAGTAATAAAACTCTCTAAATAGCGACATACTTTTTAGACCACTCTCCGGATAACGACATTGAGTTAGCAATAATCGGCTGTGACTTTGCTAGATACAAAAATAAAAATAGCTAAAATATTGTTTCCGGTCAGTTTCATTTCATTCTCTGAGCCAATAAAAACACTTCTTTTCCGACCAATGAAATGTCCTACCAGAGGCACCTCATAGCCAGTGAGATCGCTTTGTTATCGGCCAATGAGATCGCTTTGTTATCGGCCAATGAAAACACACCTGTGTCTATTGTCGTCGGAACAAAAAGGGTGACGCGCATTAAATGAGTCAGTCATCACATCGCTGACCGCTGAATCGATTGTATTCACCCGAGAACAATAACGCACCCCAAGATGTCGACAGAGGGAAAATGACACACAAAAAACAACAACAACAAAAAAACCAAACAAAAAAAACAAAACAACACACACAACACACACACACACTTCGTGTATTTTATATGTTTGGAAAGTCCGATCACTGATCACCCACTATGGTTGGTACGTTACATTCTAAGGGTCTAACCACACCCCTTTTTCCGCCATCTTGAAAATCTCCGAATAACGACATGTTCCCGATAACGACATGCACCTCTGGTCCCGAGCCATGTCGTTATCGGGAGAGTGCACTGTATGTCCTTACTCCACATAAAAAGCACTGTCCACATCCACAAGATGACTACTATATGTAACTAATGTCCTGATAAGGCTCTGGTCACAGTCACAGGGTACACAACAGGATCGAAATGTCCTAACAATATGCACAGGATACTTTAACTCTTTATCTCCGTAATTTTTTGCCAGTTCTGCCGTAATTATTTCCTGAGCAGGTTGTAAATGTAGTTGCTACTGACGCACTGTGCGGCTTTACGGCTGAAGTCGCAATGCGGAGTGACGCACACTGCGGCTTTACGGAGATAAAGAGTTAAAACAGGTGGTTACTTTATGGTCTTGGCCTCTAGCCTTCCCGCTGTTCTGCACAATTCACAGAAACGCCGGGTACAATGCTCTACACACGGACAGAAGCCTGCCTGGTCACGCTGAGACTTACAGGTCTAACACTGTCACAAGAAGCGAGTACAACACTGGAAATTAATGAGTTCCTGAAGAACTTAAGATATGTGCAATATATGCACCGCGTACATGAGCTAACTTTAACTTTAAGCTTAGACTCACACGCCGCTCTAACTGAGCTTATTTCAGGCTTTGACGAAGCAAGAAATACAGTAATTTACTATGACTAAGTCCAACGTGAACTTGAAAGTCATAAACGCTCTATACACGAGCTAACTTAACACACCGTATAGGCTATGTTAATATACGTCTGTGTCTTACAATAAGAACGACAGACAGGTACACCACTCTACGTGAGCGGGACCTCGCTCCTTACGAGCTAAATTTTATTACAGGCCTTAATAGACACTGTAAATACACGCCTGAGTTCTACAGGCAGGTACACTGCTTCGCACGAGCAGGACCTCGCAGTGAGTCTATCGCAAGCGGACTGACGACTCCAGATTTGCTCTGGAATATATACAGAAACTCAAAATTACAGAAAATTACAGAGGGGGAAACTGGGAGGTTCTACCTAGCTCGAATTCGTGAGCCATAAAAACGTGCACAAAGATTCTACGGTGGCCAAACTCGGACGCTGGGGTATTAGGTGGACGGGTCAGAGATAATTGCTCCACCCGCAGGTAGCCTGAGACATAACTTGGAACAATAGATCAGGAAGGTGGACCGATCGAACGGGCAAGTGGACGGTCATTACGCGGCATTTCGTTACATTCTCCTACCCCTCCCTGCCAGCACTGCATAAAGAACTAGAGGTCTTATAGACGGGGAGTTGCATGGGCATTTTCGGTAGCACAGTAGAGGTTTGTGCACTTGTTGTGCTCTGGTCAAGGAGAAATGTGTCGATATAAGAGGAAAGACTGGAATAACACGTTGAATTACAGGGAATATTTAGAATCATTATAGAGGGAACAGGTTGGGACTTAAAAATTGTGTCGAGTTACCCAGAATGTCGACAAAAGCCATGTCGAGATAAGTGGATTGGACTGTATTATCTCTGTTTTTATGTACCCTCTGTTTTGCTCTTGTAATTCATTTGACCCTTGCCTAGATTATAAAACCTCATCATGATCAAGGTTCCCTGGAGCCTTTTTGCTGTATTGTAATGATTACAGTCAAATTGAGACCACATAATGGGTAGTCCAAACTGCCTTGTTCAAAGAGTGAAATCGCATTTTGGCATACATTTAGGCCAACATTACAAGGCTACTACAGCTGTTTGTATTGCGAAATGGCACATATCCTACATCAATGGTCTTCAATTCTTTCTCTGTTGAAATGTGTTATCTTTTGTATTGTGTAACGCGTGTAACTTTGGGTCTTTTTATTGCTTGAACAAGATTTAGCTTGGCAAATAAATGAGGTTTAATTCATGTATTTTTCATTGTGTTTTGTGTTGAAATTCATCAGTGAAAAGTTTGTTGAAGGAGAAAGTGGCACAGAAACAAAAAAATTTGGATCAAAATTATACGCAAATGAACCTCAGCTTTTGTGCAATAAAGGTATGCCATAATCAAACAAGCGGCATGCTCGGCCCAAGTGTGCACTGTTTTTATAGTCCCACCCTAGAAATGTTTGATTTCACCATCATTGTCCAACGCTCAGTAATGAGTCGGTAACAGAACACAAAGTTGATGTCCATTTCAATTTGCAAAAACATTATTTTTTGTCTCCATGGACAACAATTGTACCAAAACATAAGTCTTGCACCATAACAGTAGATAGCAAATTATTACATCCTACTCAAAGACAAAGCCTGTACTTTATTAAAACTGGATAACAAGCTGTTGACCTGTTTTATTAGTGGCTTGCCACCTCAGCTTGCATTTTTTGTTAGAGTTGGACACTTTAAGGCGGCCGAATAGGCCCTAATATCAGCATGCAACTGAGAGGCTCACGGGTTGAGGAATGATGGCTTTGCGGGTACATGTAATAAGACAGCACCCTTCATGCCTCCGATGCATCATCACACCAATGTTGTGGGCCACAAGTCTTCGGTCAACATTTCTTGTCTGCAAAGGACAAGTTAATGAATTATTCGCACAGATTCAGTAGCTGATTATAGCAGGATCCACCACTTCCTCCCAATATCATTAAATCAGAGAATGTACAAGAAGCAGATTACAAAACCGACCCTGTAGTTCAATAGTTGTCTCATATACAGAGCCTTGGCTTGCTGTCACCATGCCTGAGCCTAGCCCTTGCAGCACCCCTCGTCTGTCTCAGGCCACTGTCAACAATATCCCCACATACATTGGTGATGAGATCATACCCTGTCATATATCACTCATTGGGTGCGCACGCGCGGCCCCCCCCCCCCCCCCCCATCGTGAAGGAACGACTATCAAAAATCTAACCTATAAAGATTCTGGCCATATGGCCAACCTTGAAACCCATGTCGTCCATTTCAGTTTCAGTCTAGCTGACCATTCTTACAAAATATAAAATACTGCACAGTTTTTAGTTAGTTGTGTCTGCGGCCTTACTGATTACGTTTTTTCAGCTTTAAAGAAAGGGTCACTCTTTAAAGAAAGGGTCACTCTTTTAATTGAAGAAATTTGAAACTCTCCTGTTCATTTCTTTTTTTCACGTTCTGAATTTTGCAAAATCTTGCACATCACACTCGCTGAACGACTGTTTCCATTTTTTTGCTGAAGACCTATAAAATGCCGCCTCAGAACTCAACCAGATGTACAAAACACTGAAATTTTGAAGAAGCATTTTGAGACACACCTTTTCAATTGATGGAATACAACCACAGCTGTTTCAGATTTGTCACGTTTTAGTATGTTGTTTGCACTGGTGAAGTGAATGTGAGTACATGTAGTAGAATGACCAAAGCACTTAGAGCTTGCATAACGGGACGAAGCGTTATAAGTGTTTATTATTGTGATAATCATGGACACTGCTGGAACTGTTCTGCTGCCTAAAGGAAAAATGACGTTAACTGACGTTGTCTTTTTCTACTTTGTCTCTGATTATGAAGTCACATGCATTGGTTTGCAACAACAGAAATTACTAATTTCGGTAGCAGATACATCTATAGCTGCCTTTGACATACAGTAAAAGAATTACGTGTGAGACAGGTTCTTAAAGACAAGAGAGTAGAAAAAGGCCATGCTGTCAGGTCTATCATTTTTCCTTCGAGCAGCAGTGTTGTCAACTATTGCACAAATCATTTACGTACATTGTATCCTCATCAGATCTATGAACTGTGAGCATATTTTTATAGTCTTTGATTCAAACTCTTCATCAAGATATACATATAATTATTATTGTATTTAAAAAGGCTGGGCATTTAACACTTCTGTGTAGTAATTATTTGTTGTATGAGAGTTGTTCTTTATGTCATTCTACAGCTGAAGTTTGCTTTTGCACGATGGACAAGTTAAATTGACATTTAAAGAAGCAAGGGCTCTCTAGTGGAAATATAAACATGGACTTGAAAATCAAAAGGCCCTCAGAAAATTGAAGACCATTTCCGTCTTCAAAATGTTGAAAATTGAAGGCGCCTGCGTTTAAAAAAAACAAACATTTTTCTCAAATATGAAAGTTTTAACTTATGGATAGTGAATGCTGATTTCAACTTCTGTTTAAATGAAATGCTGCTGCCTATACAGTCCTTTGCCCGCGTGTCAGGTTGAACCCAACATTCAGACCCTTCGAAAATAAAACAAAAGGTACAGGTACAGTGTACACAAGAAACAACAAATGTATGAAATTTAAAAAGTAATGTCTCACTGACAAAACCAAGTTTGGTAAAGATGACAACTCATGTCTGTTTTCTCTCTACACTCTAGATCTAGGCTTAAATAATGTCTAGATGACTGTGTTCAAAAGTAATAAATTCTCTCTTCTTATCCTTCCCTACATTTTCTTTAGGGGTGTGGGGAGGGACTGAAAATAATGGGATTTTTCAAGGGTTTGTCATTTTATACGGTAGGACTGGAAAGATTAATTCATTACATTTGGTGGGCGGGTGGTTGGCAGGCGCTTCTGGTGGGGTCCCTTCCTCCTGTCCTATCGATCTGTCATAATATATCGATAATCTTACTTTTACTTAGCACAATGTGGCCGTTATCGTGTCGATATTATATACTTTCTCCAAATTCAAACTCATTATATGGTGGGCGTGACTAAGTTTACACTAATCATAGATATACTGTTGAGATTTTCACATGGAGCCGCTGTATTCTCTACAAGGCCCAAACCACCTGACAGTTCTTAAGGGATAACACATATCAACCAAGAGGAGAAATAACAGTGAAATGGGCGCAGCATTAATCTTGTGTGAATTGAAAGGAAAACATTCAAGGTAATCTGAAAAGTCAATGGCCACGCTGCTGTGCACAGGAAAAACGGCATAACTGACAGTAGTGACATCATGGCTAACTTCTATTTTATTGCCTCTAAGAACTTGTCTCACACATAGTTCTTTTGTTTATCTCTAAGGCAGATAATAAATAAGATACAGCTCTGCTACCCAAGTAGTAGTGTCTTTGTGATCAGAGACAATAAAGTAGAGAAAAACGCCATGCTGTCAGTTGTTTTCCTTTTAGGCAGCAGCTCTGCATACCATCACATACACAAGACATGTTTTTACTTCATGTATTTCCAGGTATAATTACAAAATCAAAGCTGAATGTCAAGTTACGCAAATCCTAAAGGAAATTTTACAAGCCAGCACTGACCAGCAGCAATAGTCACTCCATTTCTGAAAACCAAGGTATGCCACCGTGCATGAAATTTCAGTAACTTCTACAGATCAGAATGTACTCAATTCTGAGGTCTGTCATGTGGAATTTAAAACCATCAATAACACTCGTGCTGATGGCAATCGACAAGAAAGACCAGCCCAGGCTCTTCAGGTAATGACACCACAGATAAGCATGTAAAACTAGTAGTAACAGGTCAAGATAGGCTCCAATAATCTAGCAATACCATGCACTAGCATCACATGTACATGTATTATTATTATCGTAACCAAATACACATCATTTCTTTATTCCAATCCTCAAATAGTTTGCTAAGACTTGTTCCTTGCATATTATGCGATTTGATGCAATTCCAACACACAGGAGTAATGATGCTGTTTTGTATATTTTTTTTTGTTGTCCTTGTCTTTTTTTATTTTTTTTTACTTTTATTATTTCTACTTGTACTGAATTATCAATTAATTAAAAAAATAATTAAAACCCACGAAACAATAATTACTTGAGAGAAAACATGGATGAATGTTGTGTCTGCAAAAGTTTCTGATCTGATTGAAATGCATTTTAAAGGAAATTGAAAATATTATGGTAACTATTACTAATAAAGGTTTTGTTCTAACAACACAATTCTTTCCTCAGGGTGTGTGTGTAGGGGGGGTACTTGGTTTTGGTTGCGTTGCATGGTTTTGTCACATTATGTGCGCCAGTCAATGGTTCCCTATATGTTAGACTTTTTTTTTTTGTACTGTATGTATGTACCTTGCTCTTTCAACAAAGTACCACAGAGTTAAAACCCACTCTACAGAACCAGTTCCTAAAGTGATAGTTCTTGTGTGTGCTCCATTACAAGGATAAAATTTCAATGATGCCTCTTTATGACTTACCGTACTACTACTACACTCTCCCTTCTGCACAAGCATTCATTGACTCTGACACAACAGTAATGAATATATCGATGGTGTTGTACTCTAACCATGTAACTGGTTTTGGGATTGTTTTCCAGGAGACGAAAAAAACATCTTTTTGCGAGTTTTTTTTATACAGGACTACAGTAAAACCTCGCTATACCGCCACCCGTTATACCGCCATTCCCGCATACCGCCAGCTTTTCGCCGTAGTACGGATCTGACACCTATACAAAGTCACTAAAAATCTCGTTGTACCGCCATCCGCCAACAGTTTGACTGCTACATTCATAACTTGAGTATAGTAAATATTGCTCGTTATAGCGCCAACGTAAATTTAACCCCCACTCCCCACATCTACCTAAATCCAGCTAACACTGTAACAGTCAGAACATCACTTGGCGCCACAGTGCTTGTTACTCAAACACCAATCCTACTACACAGTCTTCGCTTTTGAAGTCCTGATAGGCCTACTGATGGGGCATGCAGTGGGAAAGACGGGTCACAGTTCAATAGAGAGTTTGCGAACGAACTTATGCGCGCACGAGGTGATGCTTCAACTGGTTCATACCGGTCGCAGGGTACGATGCAAACAACGCACGTTTGTTGCTGAATTGTAATGTAGCATTATTTGTCGTGTTGCAATACATAGTACTTTTACTCTTAAGGTGCAATTTCCTGAATAAATAAACTCCAACATATATAAACACAAAAAACAAGAACAAAAAAAATACAAATGAAAGCAATGTAAACTTCAAATGACCACGGAGGTTAATGTCTAGTGGAGAGATAAGGGAGATAACTGCAATATTTTAGACATGTTAGCCAGTCCTATGTTGGTAAATTACTTAATTACTTATTTCCTTTGTTCTACAGGGTATTTTCATTGTACCGCCATTCTCGTTATACCGCCAATTTTCTGTCTGCCCCTTACTTGGCGGTATAACGAGGTTTTACTGTATATCTTTTTGGTCATATTAATCAAACAAAACGTGTCTTTCTGTCGTAATTATATATTTTTTTTTAAATGCAGGTCTTTAAGCCGGTTAATCCTGTTACGCAGTTATCACACAAATTATTGTCGGGCACTTACGCAGTTAGAGATACGCATGACTTGAGCACGACAGAATTCCGCCACAGAAATCAGTTACACGATTAGAACAGCCACATACACTGTTAGAATTGTAACTATTGAAGGCTGCAAAGCTCAATTTTGTTATTTATAGTGCGTTTAGACTTCCCATTTGAATAGGGAACCCCCGGAAAGGCGTGGTGACTATTTTTAGCCAAAAAAATGAGTTGGTCAATTTTCTCCAGTTACACGGTTAGGGCACAACACCATCGATATGTAGATTTACATGACACAAAATATGCAACAACAGTAAAAAATTTATATAAAACCATACAAATTTATTTATTACATACAACTACAATACTTCTGGATGTAGATTTGTCACATGCCTTCTTAAATTGTCTCGGCGACTAAAACAAGTAGGGCAAAATTCACACTTGAATATTTTTTTGCTCCTTTTTTCGATGTGAGTGATAAGATGTCTGGAGAGTTTAAATTTGTCCACGAAACATCTACTACACACATGGCACTCATACTTCTTCAAATGGAGTGCCATGTGCTTCTTCAGTTGTGGCATGTCTGCACAAATCTCGTTGCACATGGAACATGTGGCATTTTTGCAGGCTTTCTTATGGTATCTGTAGTTCCTGGAGATTTTGAACAATTTCCCACAAGGGCATCTGAGCTCTTCACATACCACCCCTGTCTCCAGGTCCTCTATCCTGGCCTGTGCTCCTTTTCGCCAATCCTGGGGATGGAAACAGAAACTCAGAATTAGGGTCTGCTTAACAACTGAGACCAGAACAGAAAAAATATGCATGAATAAAGATTTTCCTCTCTACATGAACCAAAATCAGCTCAACCTGATTATATGCATATTGAATATGCATGGTGAGAAACGGCCATGATCAGAATGTTACAGACAGAAAATATAGTTTAATATTTTTTTTAGATTGTCACTTTGCTGCCTGACGTCATTTATGAGCGACGCTTCCAGCATTACCCTTTCTGCCTGCTGTTGCCGACCGGCGACAAGCACGGGTACCTCTCTATTCAGATATTTTGGAGTGATTTCCCTTATATTCTCCGGCCATTTCCGACTGTTTCTGATCAGTAGTATTTCTGGCTTCCGTTACAGTGCAGGTGACAAGTAGTTTGACGAAAGTTAGCAAAGGGAAAACTCCTCAAGCATTTAAGTGTTAACACAGCTTTATCTCAGTAATTTTTATGGAAATTGTTATTGACAAAAACAGCTGCTTGCATCTTGTGAGCCCCATAATTACTGTCCACCACTGTTGATCTTTTCCTTCCTCAGTATGATTTATCACTACCTCTGTGACCAGAAATTTGGCACCTAAATAAACCAAATTTTCAGTCTGGTGTGACAACTGTCTCTTTAAAATGGCACAGCCGATTGCTGACAAGAGATTAGAACACCTGATGTCTGGAATCATAGAAATGACACACTTTTTTTAATTTTTTGGTAATGAATGGAAAGTGTGAGAAAACAGACAGAACTTACCAGTGGATCCTGATGCCCCCCCCCTCCCCCCCAATTAAAATAAACTAATATGTAATGCATGTATGTAGATCTAATTATAGTGCTAATACATACAATACACAGAATAATATATGGCCTAACCTCTTTTTTGTCTCCAAGTTGTTGCCACATTAGACCAGCAATACTGGCTGCTTTACCTAAAACTTCTGAAGTATTATTGTTGTTTCCATCCTGTCGCAGCTTCTCTACCACCTGTGGCTGAAAAATAGAAATGAGGCGTTGATCAGTTGCAATCAGTTTTTAAATCACTAATGTTAATGCATCAGATCTGCCAACTGTCCCGAATTTGACAGGATCATTCTGTATCTACAGTGCTGAGGAAGGGTTACAAGGAAACAAAGCTGGCCTGTGCACATTTTATGTACACATGACATGACACATGTAGTACACTGTAACCTGTCAAGTGTGTTACTGTGTTTTATACTTATATTCTCCTGTCTGTAGCATTCGAATGACAGCTGAACTTATCTTTACATAACATGGGTAGACATGCACTTCAGTGTGTCTCTTGTTGAACCTAAGTTTAACTGGCAAGTCTGGTGTTTCCTTTTCTTCCATCGAATGAAACAAAACTACAATTATTATAGCATACTGGTAATAATATAGTGCTTGCGGCAAACTGTGAAAAGAACTTGGTTTGATCACTGACTATGATGTTGGTACTAACTAAACAAAACAAAACAAAAAAAAAACACGAAAAACTTTGATCTAGAACTAGATCTAGATCAGGCTTGTACAACTTTATTACAGTCCGCCGAAGACTTAGGCTATATATCTGACCCAGCCAACTAACTACTTCAAGTAGCCTGCTCTATACGTCTGAACAACAAATAAATTTGCTTTTCTTACCTTATACAGATTTAGATTTTTAAGACACTGTTGCAGGTGTTGAAAGCCCCGCAAATTCAGTCGGGAAATTGATGCTTTCTGTGCTTAATGGGCAAGTTTTGATATTCTACTTAACTAAACTGACCGGTTGGTAAACTTCCTTAAAGTTAAAACTGTGTGGACCCAGGATATGCGACTAGCATTGCTTCCGGGGAGACTCCTTCAAAAACAGTTGGACAATCCTTTCTAGATCATTTACTGGCTAGATCTACATCTCTGTTTTTCACTTTATGAAACTCTTGATAAAGCTGCATCGCATGCCTAGTTAAAATTTGTAAATAAAACGCCGCCAAGATCTTAGTTTGGTGTAGGCAAAGTAAAGCTCTCGATCTAGACTAGAATCTACGTACACTACAACACAAGAAAAGAGAACAATACTGATGAAAAATCATGATGATTCAACTTACACCAACTTCGCGATAAAACAGCTGCCATCCAGTCAGTTTCTTGCTCTCTCCGTCCTCTTTCTCCATCGCCCTTGTCGATGAACTAAAAGCGATTCATTTCGTTCTTGTGTGTTGTGTACTAAAATGCTGTGCTGTAGTGGATACAACTTTTATCAATTTCCGCGCCGTGAAGAGCGTCACAACATACCAAACATAAACAAAAGCAGGCCTGCACTATCTTTTTTTTCAAAATGAGCGGAATCAACATAGGAGATCTAGATCTACCTGTAATTCTTTAAAAAAAAACAAACAAAAAAAACGTCCGTTGGATTTGGTTGTAATTTTGCATGGGCCCATAAGTCATATTTGCATAAGTGTATTATATGATACCTTGTTCTCATAAAATTTAGGCCACGCTTATTCGCAGACGTCTGCGGATAAGATCAGAGTCTCCGCAGGACCTGATTTTTTGTTTTCTGTTGTTAATTTTTTTTTTTTCTGTCCCTCAGATCATCGTTTCTTTGCTCCAGAGTATTAAATTGTGACTGGGAATTTTGTGTCGGGTGTGAAGTCACTGAGAAAATCAGCCAGAGCAGATAAAAATGAACTAAACTTCCATGCAAACAAAAAAGTATACGCCTACATGTAAAACAAAACATGACAAACAGCTAAAGCAGAAGACCCCCAAAATATATTTTCAGTAAATATGGGGTAGATCTAATTTACGACAGAGAGAGACGAAATTTTCAGTTCACACTCCGCAGAAGCTGATTTTTTTTTTTTTGTTGTTGTTGTTGTTACTTTTTTTTTTTGGAAACAAAATGATTCCTAATAATGAGCAGTAGGCTACTATAGGTTTTAAAAAAAAAAAATGCCCCGTAGTGGGATTGAAGCCAAGACAGACTGAACCCATAGTCTCCGAATAATCGTACACGCTATAGGCATTGCGGCCACGGCAGACCACGGTAGCCTGGAGGAACTTTTCCACAGTAGACACCACGAAACCAAGAAACCCCCATACATAAGATCTCGTTGCTAAAATTTCGAAATGCAATGCAAAGTAACACACCAATGTTATTTTTGCTATCTCTAATGGTTGTGCCTTCACGGATCTTTTGTAATTTTTGTTGTTTCTACACCGTATTACCAGAGAATATATATATACATGTACTCGCTGGTATTACTCTTGATTTGTATTTAAATAATATGTAAATTCCACCTCTTTCCTCTTCCCCATCCATTTTCCCCTTATAACCCTAGTATCTCCTTCTTCATTCCTTTTTTTTTCTTTTTCTCTTTTTCTTCCTGATTTCATTCTTTACCCTCTCTCTCTCTCTCTCTGTCTATCTATGTATCTTTCTCCCTCTCTTGTTCTCACTCTCTTTCTCTCTCTCCTTCTCTTTCTCTATCTATCTCTTTCTCTCTCTCTCTCTCTCTTTCTCTCTCTATCCCGGAGTCTTAGAAGGCCCCTGGGGCGTAACAGATGGCTTCCCAACCAGCCTCCTCCATTCCTCCCGTTTCTCAGACGCTCTTAGGCAGTTGCTGAGTGTGAGGCCAGTCCATTCACTGATGTTATCCTCCCATCTCTTTCTCTGTCTTCCTCTCCTTCTGCCTCCTCGCACTGTTCCTTGTAGAATATAAAAGGTAAATAAGAAAGAATTTCAAGCTTTGTGCATTTTTGTACATGGTGTGTAATTTACTCTCATGACCAAGGACGGAAAACTCGGAGGGTCCGTGTGCACGTTGGAAATGGTAAAGAGCAGGCCGAACAGGCCGCTGTCCGGGCAAAACTAAATAAAATGTATACTTACCAGCCTCCTCCCCGTCACTACCCCCCCCCCCCCAAAAAAAAAAACCAACAACAACCGCCAACCAGGGCTGTAGGCCTACTGTGGCGTTGACGTGACTGCCCCAGTTGTAACTGGGCTGCAATGACAATAGGGCAAATTTCCCAAATAAGATTAAAAAGTATACAAAACACAAAATACAGATACCATTTTAGTCAGACAGTTGTCTTTTTAAGTTTTGTCTTCATTCAGTACTTTTCTCTTTCCTCATGACACAGATCAGCCAGCATAAAATGTATGCCATAAGACATACAAAATACAAATCGTAGGTGTTGGGTCACAATAGCTAGATGATAAATCAAAATGAAAAGTTTCTCTCTCTCTACACTACCCAGCTTTCACTTTGTTTCACCAATTAGTTTACGTTATACTATTTTTCCCGAGATTAGGTGCCAATTTAAACTTTGATTCATCTAAGTGGCAAATTCTTCATGCTGCAAGTTTCTCTCTCTCTCTCTCTCTCTCTCTCTCTCTCTCTCTATCTATCTATCTATCTATCTATCTATCTATCTATCTATCTATCTATCTATCTATCTATCTATCTATCATCTATCTATCTATCTATCTATCTCCCCTCTCTCTATGTCTTTCTCTCTCTGTCTCTCTCTATCTATCTCTCTCTAATGCGCCACACACACACACAAAAAGCTGGTAAATCGCTGCATGTGAAGAGGCTCTTAAATGCAGATGACGCAGAAGATGCAAGGCAACGAAATGGAAACAGAAAAAAAAAATACATGTATGTTGATTAATTTTTTTCTCTTTTCCAAATAATTGGCAGTCATGAGTTAAAAGGATACAGTTGAGATGGGACACAGAAGGGTTATGTCACCTATAAATCAAAACCTATCGGGTGTGTGGGGGGGGGGGGGGGCTATTAACAAAAATTAGATGAAAAAATTGGGGGCCAACAGCCGACCAAACAATTTTCCAGTGGAGGGGCAGAGAGAGAGAGAGAAAAAAGAGGTCGAGAGGGAGAGAGAGAGAGAAAGAGAGAGAGAGAGAGCAGTGGGTTTATTTGCGAAGCTCCACAGTGTAAGGTGAGTCACGAGAAAATTGAATCGCTCACCATTAAGCCCCACCCCATCCCCTTTTTTTTTTACGTGCCCGAGAGAGTGAGAGAGGGACAGGGAAGGAGAGAGGGGAGAGAGAGAGAAGGTGAGAGTGAAAGAGGAGTGGGTTTATTTGCGAAGCTCCACAGTGCAAGATGTGTCGTGAGAAAACTGAACCGCTCACCACAAAGCCCCCCCCCCCTCTCCCTTACATGCCCAAAGACATGCCAACAAGTAGGCCCCTACGTTTTATCAGCTGACTCTGTTTAATTTAATGTGTTGCACAGAATCTCTGCAGCTCAGGGGCGTCTTTCTGAATGCTTTAAGGGGAAAAAGCTCGCCCACTCTCTAAGTTGCATAACTTCAGACTTCAGAAGACAGGTGTGTTGCACACGTGGATTATTATCTAAGGGTCAACGTGATGGGGTGTTTCAAACAATGAAGGATTACTTTATCTGCAGTGTTAAATAAGGTACAAGTACTTTGAAACCTTTCGTTACTGTTGGATGAACTACGAGTGGGTAATGTGGTTACTGCGTGGGTTCAATAGTAACTCCCTTAAGGATACACAGGATTAACAAACACAGGGTTCTGCTGTCAATCTTATTTATTCAAAAGCCTAACAAAGGTATCACTACCAAACAAAAAAGGCATAGGAGAACCCTACCAAGCAAAAAAAAGAAACCCAGAAAAAGAAAAGAAACCCAGAAAAGAAGCCCAACCAGCCATAAGCTGGAACAAGAGAAAAAGACAAAAATATGATTAGGATATAATGACAACACTAATCAGGCAATCAATGGTGGACATACATAGTAATAGTATTAAGTATTAAGTCAAACAACAACAACATAATATAGAATTTAAGCAATAACCAACTGGATATGTATGCATGGAATAAAATAGCGCTAAGGTTAATGAATAACAACTACAAGTGGCTATATCATATACACAAGGAGTTTCCTAGTACACTGGCAACATAAACTAATTAATGTACTAATCAAAGTATGAAGGACATAACAAATGAAGGGGCAAGAACACAATAGTTTCGCTCCACTGAGCCGGTGTACAGCACATCCAGAGTGGCCATTCCATTTAATAACGCAGTGGCCAACATGGCCCACTGACCGTCCATAACACAGACGCTGCATCCCAATGCAGGCCATCCTCATAGGCCCACTCCCATTATTAGTACTAACCCGCCCCAGGGCTATTGTATTGGTTACTTCCCTTCCCAATCGATACTCAAGGGTCATGCCCTTTGACCTTAGCCGCGGAGCTATGCCGCCAGGCTAACATGTGTATGACACACCACTAGATACATAAAGTAATGTGTACATTCCTTAAAATGAAACTGTCCTTCACACACTTACGAAACTCATAGAAGCATAATACATCTGGATAACTATAATACATGCACATGATATATATATATATATATATATGTCGGCGAGACTCATTGCAACGTATGTGTAGACTCACTGAAACATTGTTCATCCACCGCCGCACACAGAACAATCCTGGGGCTCACCCATGTGAGGCCCAACTAATATTATACATCTCCAATAGGCCTACATGTAATTTATTACACATCTTAAACACTAAACACGCAATCACAATCACACTGCTCTCTATAGCACAGTGGTACTGGCAAGGTACACAAATACCCGTAATACAATCAAGTGTATAGTGCCGCTCGCTATAACATAAGTCATCCACATCAACATGTCAGGAAATCCTCACTGCCTACCACAACAAGGCAATGCTACACACACACTATATATATGCACACAAGCAAATCGTGATAGCTTGGTTAGCGAGCCATCATTATCATCTAGCACCGCAAACGTTAACTTTGACAATAAAGTCACAATATCAAGACACTGCACTGCATCGCGCATCTTACACGTCTTATGACAATGGCAATTACCGTTGAGCCGGACTAATAGTCTCTGTAGATCAGCATTCTCTACGCGGCATCCCCGAAAAGGGGGGGGGGGCGCGCAAATTAAAGTCACTTCTAATATAATAGTCTCCAACTTACCCAAAGTCTCTCTGCTACTGGCGCAACTGGACTAGGCCATGTTTTGGGCGAGGCGCGCCACGGCAGGCCGCCGCTGGTCTATTGTACTGCAAGGTCCACTTGTGCTTCCTATTGTTGCGGCGTCTTTGATGGAGTCTACTGACCACTCGAACTGGCATCATCTTTATGAGCCAGCGCGGACGTCCGAGAGGGCTATTACGTAGTCCAGTGTTGGACAAGTGAAAGGTTCGGACGTGGAGTCCAGCCCGACAATAAAACTGGTTAGGGTCCTAACACAATCGAATTTACAGTACGGTAAAAAGGGTGCACACAAAGGTCAATTAGGTATCCCAGTAAACTGCAGAAATTACTCTAACGTCCCCTCCAGCTATAATTGAATAAATTTGACCCAGGTTGGAATTATCGGGTATAACATGCGTCTAACTCATAGTTTACTTTAAATCCGAGACCCTCTTATTAATTATTTCAATAGGATAGGTGCATCAAAGTACAACAAAATTGGTACCAATATAAAGTAGAAACGCGCGGCTAAAATTCTAACTGACTACTTTTACCAGAAACCCGGTAATAGTTTTAATATAAATCTTCAAAGCTTCAGGACTAACAACATTGGACAAATTTGTGCGGGATGCTTTCTTCCATTAATACGACGTATCTCCATTGATAACAAACGTTATCATGAGTACCTATTTTGTACCGATAGGGTATTGCCTACTCTCAACAATGAATTCGGGTTCCCGTCTTTCTGTCGGTGGATAACAACGAAGGAGCGAGTTGTAAGAAACTTAAAGCCATGATATAAGAGTTGGAAGCCCGGTGGTCAAAATTTCCAATTGACCAATCAAAATGCGCGCTTTCCACCGTGATGTGAATAACGGGCCCCGCGCTAGTATCACAAGGGAAATAATCCAATTAATGGTACTCTGCCAAGTGCCCATAAACTGCTATGAGTGGCCGTCCCTCACTCACGCACTAGAGCTACCATGAAAGCACATTAAAAATAAAAAGTCGTTCATCCTCTCACATTACAACGTGAAATCCATGAGAATCTATTACCGTATGTATTGTACAAGGTGAGGAGGTAAATATTCCAGTGACAGATTGCTTGACTACCACGCAGTTTGTCCATGGTAATACAGTGTAAACCGTGTAATAATGTTACGGTACGGGTACAATAAATAAGTAAATCATTAAGTAAACAAATAGATGAATAAATATATAGATAAATAAAATTAATAATGATCGTAGAGGATGGTGGCTTCTAATAAGTAGGCCTGTCATATGTTTAAATTTGGTTACTTTATCTTTTTCTTACCCCCCCCCCCCTCTCTCTCTCTCCCGTCTCTGTACAGCGTCATTTTAAATATTTTCACACAGAATGCTGAACTGTTGACTACGGCGGATTTCATCTACGGCCTCCCCCTCTCCTACATTATAAACCCCTCAACACTTTTCAAGCGTAGTTCAGATTGTTTCGTTAGTTTTAGTTTGGATGCAACTAACAGTTTCAAAATACTGTGAAAATAATGTTCTGAAACGAAAGTGACGCAGGCACTGTGTCGAACCTTCCATATGACTGAAATGGCACTAATACTGATGACAGGTATTTGATTTAGAGACAAGATAGGCACTGTTGACTCTGTCAACGTATAACTTTATATGCTAGTATACAGTGTTTCTCCAGGTGATTATTATTATTATTATTTTCAATCTGAAGCATGAATATAATATACTAATTTTTGTTGGAGTCTTTGACTATAAAATTCATAAATTACTAATAAAGTAAAAGTCTAAGTGAGGTGTTATTTATTGTTCTAGTATCCATTCCATTTTAATTATTGGCTCCACACCGTTCGAGTCGTGGCTGAGATTAGGCAGTTCATCAGCAATGGGGTTACCACATTCACTATAAATCATACAATGCTAGAATAAGATCTAGGACTAAGCAGAAAGATGACAGTGAGTGTCATTTGTTAGAAAGGGTAGGTATAATTTGTGACTCACTAAACAAAAACTGGGGTTGGGAAGAGGGAAGATCAAACTTTAAAAAGAAAGAGGAAATAAAAAACACCTAACACCTCTAAAATCATCTGAGTTGTTCTGCTAAGCTCTTTTAACTAGGTGTAAAAGAATAATGCGGACATCTTGATATGATTTATTGTGATCTGAGTGTGGTTGAAATATAGCTGCATCTATCATATAAAACTACTGAATTTCAGCTCCATTCCACTAGTTTTACTTCAACAATCGGTGCAACAGTATTGTTTCGTTAACTTTGGGGCGTGTTGGTGTTGCGAGTTGCATTTTAGTATTTTGATAAAAATGCAATGCAAATTACATTCTGAACAGAAAGATGCTTTGGATTATTTTTTAAGGTTATATTCAGCTGCAAATGCACATATAGTAGGCCTATATGTTTTAATATACAATATATAATATATTATATTGCCAAAATATTATGTTGCTGGACAAGAATATTTTACCAGCAAGCTGGATTTGAGTTTAAGCATTAATCATTTTATTTTAGGACAAAGTAGGCATTGCTGTTTGGCCTTTTCTAGATCTAGATCTGGCAGCTATCGATCTTTTCTTTTTCTTTTTTTCCAAGACGGACAGCAGCATGGCGCATGGACAGTGTTTTAAAAACAAATCTTCATTACATAAGCAAGGAATCTTGGTGTTAAATTTTGCATCAGTTATGCAAATTTAATTATTCCTGTTGCTGGAAATCTATAATCACACTTGTGCGTTCATCAAACTTTTGCAAAAAGTGTTTTTAATCAGAAATTAATTTCTGTGGACTATTTTATCCATTGTTGCGAAGCTTGGGGCATGAAGAATTTGCCACTTAGTGTTAGATGAATCAAAGTTTGAAGTGGCACCTAATCTCGGGAAAAATATTACAACGTAAACTAATTGGTGAAACAAAGTGAGAGCTGGGTAGTGCTTCATGCTTTCTGCTGTTTTTTTTTTTTTTACCTAAGGACAGCTAATGCCAGAGCCGGGAAGACGTAATTTAAGCCAAAAAAAAAAATTAATAAAGATTGTAAAATTATCACATAATGTATTATTTTTCAGTATGTTTGCCTTGGCTGGCTTGTTAATAAGCTCACCCTTTGGTCTACGTACTATTATTGCATAGACATGATGTTCCAGTGCAGGAACGAAGGAATCCTATGTAGGATTGACATGTTGGATTGATGTAGGAAAAGTGGCAAGATCCCTATGTGTAGGATTTAAGTCAGAAGAAAGTAGTATTCTGATCAGATTGTCAACATCAGAACGATGATATTCCTAGGTGAAAACCTGATGTCAGTCCTGCATAGAATTCCTACATCAAATTGATTGAGAAAAAATGACATCATTCCTATGTAGGATTTAAGTCGGACCAAAGCAGTATTTTGATCATATTGCCAACATTGGAACATTGTAATGCCTTTGGCAAACTTGATATCAATCCTACATAGAATTCCTACATCATATTGATGTAGAAGAAAATGACATCATTCCTAAGTCAGATTTAAGTCGGAATAAAGTACAAGTCTGATCGGATTGCCACATCAGAATGATGTCATTCCAAGGGGCAAACTTGATGTCAATCTTACATAGGATTCCTACATCAGATTGATGTAGATAAACATGACATCATTCTTGTGTCGGATTTAAGTCAGAAGAAAGTCGTATTTTGATTAGATTGTCAACATTGGAACAATGTCATTTTCTAGGTGCAAACGATGTCAATCCCACAAAGAATTCCAACATCATATTGATATTGAAAAAATTATGTCATCCCTATCTCAGATTAAAGTCAGAATAAAGACATATTTTGATCGGAATGCCAACATCGTAACAATAATCATCATTCCTTTGTGCAAACGTGACGTCAGCCCTACATAGCACATAGGATTGATGTAAAGAAAATGACATCATTTCTATGTCGGATTTAAGACAGAACAAAATAGTATTCTGATCAGACTGCCAACATCAGAATAATATGCAATGTCATTCCTAGGTGCAAACTTGATGTCAATCCTAGGTAAAATTCCTACATCGGATTGATGTAGAATGAAATGACATTAGTACTATGTAGGATTTAAGTCAGAACAAAGTCATATTTTAGTAGGATTACTAACTTCAGAACAATATCATTCCTATGTGCTTGATGTCAATTCTGCATAGAATTCCTACAACTTATTGGTGTAGAAAAAAATGGTATCATTCCTATGTAGCATTTAAGGGGATTTACGGTAGTAAAAATTGCTTCTTTGTTACCTGTTTTCTTTCAGAGTTGATATCTCCCTTATTCCTTGAATCTTTTTGAAATTTTGAATGAATATTCCTTTTGTATGTTGTAACAAATCTACAACTGCTTTTTCTGATATTTTATCTGAATTTGTTAATTTGCCTTTTTTTTTGTTTGCTCACTACTTTTTTGGTGATCCAATTTGCGTGTCCAATAAAAAAAATCATAAAAATATAAATATCAACCCTATCTTGAAAAACAGTTGTAGGTATTTAAAAATGATCTCAAGATACCTGTATGCAAAGTTTTAAAAAATATACTCAAGTAGATTTTGAGATATGCTTTGTTGAAAATTCCAATGTTGTGTAATCACAGCAATAATGAACAAAATTTGTTGGTAACACTTAATATTCAATTCCTACCATGTAAGAAGTAAGTTGATCTAGTTATTTTATCTTTAACAGCCAAAATAACAAAAAATGAAGTTACTGCCAGGTAAAGAGTAAACGTGGGTGGAGACGTATGAGGCAGAAATTGAGGCGCTGATTGGATGTTTCATCAACCTCGGTGCCATGGGCTAAAACTTGATGCCAACAACACTGGTATGGGACAAGGTATATGGCAACAATTCTGTGCGATCCGTCATGGGAAGGAATCGTTTTCTGCAGTTGTCAGAACATTTACGATTCCTTGACAAAGAAACAAGATCGGCTAGGAGGGCAAGAGGCATTTTTGCTCCATTCCATGAAGTGTGGGACATTTTCAATTCAAACTTGAAATGGCATTACTTGCCAGGACCATGCATCACCATAGATGAACAGCTTGTGCCGTGGAGAGGGCGTTGTAAGTTTCTACAGTACATGCCTTCCAAACCAGGAAAGAATGGCATTAAGATTTTCTGGTCAGCTGGTGTGGACACATTTTATCCCTTAGAAGGCGAACCTTATCTTGGGAAGGAGGGCAGGGAAACTGGGAAATATTTAGGCCGGAACGTTGCAACAAGATTGTGTACACCCTTCTTTGGTTTATTTAGAAACATGACATGTGACAATTTTTTCACTGACATGGAACTAGCGGACTGTCTAGCAAAAAAATGGAATGACACTAGTAGGCACTGTTAGAAGAAACAAAAGGTTTTTTACCTCCTGAATTCCCAAACAAGAAAATCCCAAAATATGATTCAATTTTCGGATTTCAGAAGAAAGCTTCTCTTGTTAGCTACAAGTCAGGCAGCAAGAAGAATGCAATACTTCTCAGCACCATGCATCACTAATTATCGGTGGATGACAGCAGAAAGAAAGTTCCTGAAATTGTCTCCTGCTACAATGCCACCAAAGGCGGTGTTGATGTTTTGGACATAATGGCTGCTGCTCTGTCTACTCAGAGATCTACAAAACCTTGGCCAATGCGACTTTTCTACAATATGCTAGACGTGGCTAGCATTGCTGCATTTGTAAAATTCAGGTGCAGGATGCCAGAGGACTCCACAGCCCACAAGGACAACCGCAGAGGGTTTCAAATATCGATTGCACAGGCTCTGGTTGAAGGTCAGGTTCGGCGTCGAAGACTCCAAGCAAATCTTTCAAAGTCCTTTCTACTGAGGATCATGTTTTTGACTTTACCAACAATTTTCCTGCCTCACTTATACTATATAAAGTGCTGGAGAGTGGAGTAAGGTATCAACTGAAGTCTTTATGTTTGTTGATTGGCCACAGAATGTATTCACAGTGCACTGTGATATCCTGAGTGGTCAGTTGGTTTGATGTTGAGTGTGCATAATGGTCTTAATATTGGGTTAAAAAATATTACAAAAACAAAATAATAAGATATCTCCATTATAATTAAGCACACACACACACGCAGGCACGTGCGCGAACACACACACAACACACCACGTTTTTCAAAAAAGCAAAAAATTTATAAAAAGACAGTTTGTCACTGCAACTATGTACATGTATAACATATTGTTTACATGTGCATGTGGTCGCAATGACAATAAACTGTCCTTTTAAAGTTTTTTTTTTCTACTCATTGGCTATGAGTAGTACATTGTATTAGGAATACACCACAATAACACTCCATGTGTGTCAGTAAACTGCTTTTACATGTACTGTCATGTGGGGTAGTATCAGACCCCACGACGTACTGGGAAGGTGAGATGAAAAAACGCTATGTAAAATGTGGGGTCGTAACAGACCCCTCAACGTACGGGAAAGGTAGTAAAAAAGGCGACGTACGGCGAGTGTTAAATAAGTATGGAATTCTGCTTCAATTTCGTGGCTTGCATATTTTGGTCACACATACATTGAACGAGGTCATCTATTTTTTCGTTGATTACACCTTTGAGATAACTACCAAATGAAAAGTACTGTGGCACTGTCTGCCATGTTCTCCACCCTTTTAGCAAGTGGGATAGAGCATGTGACCTTTTCTGCGTGACATGTTTGAAGTCGTACAGTGTGTGACTTTTGTCATAATCACATATGGCAAGTCCTGACATGTGACGAAAAACTTCGGACAAGTGACGAATGGAAATCAATATGCTACCTTCGGTCTCTACCGAATGGCGAGTGACATGTGGCGAACAACTTTCTCTGTGTGACATCTACCTAAGTCAGCAATGTTCACCATAAACTGGCAGAGATTTAGAAAACAGGAAAAAAGAGTAAAGGGAAATCACTGATTCACTTTATTGTCCACTGTTGTTTGTTGGATGAATGCCAAACACTCAATGGAAGTTCCTCGTTTCTGTTTTCTTAATGTCCAGCATGCAAGAGGCTCCTCTTTCTCCTGATTACTTTGTAAGTTCTTTAAAAGGAAAAAAACAATATGAGAATGAAGAAATCGCTAACACACTTTAACCCTCGTCCTGCGGGAGGCCACTATGTTGGCCTCTTTGCGCAACACACGAGGCCAATAATGTGGTCTACAGTCTGCAAACTGGGTCCTGCGGGAGGCCAATATATTGTATAGCAACGCTTCTCATATTTTGCTTGTTCGGTTGCCATGAGTATTGTTTTCTTCACGTTTTTTTTTCCACACTTTTTTCGCACGTTTATCTATCCTGTCACCCCTCCTATGTCTAACAAAATGGTATTGTCTGATTACGTTTATTACGATGCAGCTATTCGCAACTACTTGTCATACTCATGTAATACAATAGTACTGACAGTCTGAACTGGGGAAAATCTTGGAGAAACTTTTACTTTGATGCTGGTTGTCGTCTACATGTGAAATGAGAAGAAAGGGGCCATGTGCATATTTGAGAAACCGTTCTATGTGTAAAATTATGAGTTCCAATGTAATACTAGGGCATGCTGCATAAGGGCGTCTGTCTGTAGAGTTTTCATCACAGAAAACTGGGAGAAAATGACCGACTTTGTTGTTGGTCGTTGTCTTTATTTGATGTGGTAAGTAGAGAGACATAACACCTGAAGCGACACAAAGGTCTTGAACACCTTGCTCTAACTGGAAAAATTGAGGGCAAAAAAATAACAGGGGTAGACAAAGAATAACATATCTAGAGAGTTTGAACAGATGGGCAACAGGGAAAAACTAGGACAATATAGGCTTTTTGAGAGCATCCAAGCGGAGGAATGAATGGTGAACAATGATCATTGATATCTGTTCCAGATCCGGCACTTGAAGAAGAAGAAGAAGTAGAGAGATATTGTGTTGCTTTGATTAAACCACTTTTCAGTACGCGTATGTACTCTACAAGCTGGAAATAAAATCTCTTGCTAAAACTAACATCATAGTACGTAGAAGCTTTACATGGTGGAGGAGGGAGAACGCAATGCCACGATACATGTGGTTAGTAAATTAAGCGTCTAGCTTAAAAAATAATTTGTTCACCTGAATGGTCTGATTTAGGGACAAAACAAGTGCAGAGGTCTTGGGAAAAGGATAAAACGTGTGTTAAACGGCTAGTAAATGCAGACAATCCTTGATTTTGGGCCTTTCATTTAACAATAGAACTTACTGCATATCATCACAAGTACTTTATTCAAATATCATAGGGGTCACATACGAATTATCCACCACTATTGTTGTTATTGCGTCATAAAGTAAACACGATACAAGTGTTCAAAAGGACCCAATTGACCCAACCACCGAGGTTATCAGCAACACGCGAATAATCGGCTGACAGGCCACTTGTTATCCCCACATGGGGTGTTACGTGGACGAGTTGACTCAATGTGGGACGAGGGTTAATATCCATGTGTTTTTTCTTTATATGAATCCCAAACTACACCAACGAAGTTCGTCATGTTTATTATATTATATGGATAACTGTCAATTATTTCTTGGTATGTTTCATTTATTTGGTTAAGTCCACCTGATAATATGGATATCTGTGTTTTCTGTTGGCAATTTTAAGTTCGAGCAGATAAAGTGATGTGTGAGCCCCTGTCTTGGGTGATGGATAGTTTGTTTTGGTATCGAGTTTGTTTCTTAAAAGTGCCTGTTTTATAATGTAGAAAACCAAGATGATGTGACATTTTCATTCCCCAATGGACTTTACATTTTTAAGTGTTGTCAGCAAAAAAAAAAAAGTATGCAGCGGGTATTTGAAAAGTATAACTAAATGAAGAATTTGACACAAAAAGGAAGTACACAGTGATATTAAAAGATTTACCCGGATAAATAGTGGAATCGATTCCCATTTCCGGTTTATGGCAAGGAAATCAAGCTGGTGACATGGGGAGGAAGGTAGATAATCACGCTCACAATTCATTATTTTTTTTAATGCATAACTATGGCACTATTTATATCAATAGGCATCTATCTTGATGCGCATTAAGTATTAACAAGAATGTTTGAATGGTAATTAAGTGCTTTGAGGGAGAGCTATGCAGAAATTGAATTAATAACAACTGTTAAAGCATGTCCAGTTCAAATCTTGTTAACCATAAGGGCAGATATTGTAAGGATTTTGCGTTATATAAGAAACCCCAACCCTATTTATAGTACAGAACAGCCACTTGTGGGAAACCTGGGTGGTCACTGGCTCCTGCTTCCATGTAGCGTCGAGGTCGGCGGTCGACCAAGGTACTCGCACGGCTAGTCATGCCTAACTAGCCTGTAAAGCTTAGGGTCTGGCGAGTTTCCTCCCTTAAGGCGCTACTGAGGGACTGAGAGTTGGGGTGGAGTTTGGTCGGGGATAGGCCGGACAAAACATACGGATTAGAACCTACTTCCTTAGATCTTAAGGGGCAACTGGTACTTTAGGGTATTAGACTTAGGATCGTCCATGTCATGGGAAAAGTGCTCTCGCAACCACATATTCAAACGGCACATGTAGTGTAGCTATGTAGGGTAATGTGTGCTGGAGTCCCCGTGCCACTTTTTTTTTCCTTTTTTTTCTGTTTTCTAAAAATAAAGTTCACCTTGAGCTCAGTTGAAAAGAAAATAATAATCATGAATTTGTCTCACACGAAAACCACAGTGTTCACTGAAGGAAAAAACCCTCTACTTTTTGAAAGGAGAAATTATGTTGGTTTTAATACTTTTTTTCTGTTCGTTTAATTTACCTGTAGTGTTTCTTTTAAAAATTCCTCAGCTCAAGATAATCTCACAGGGGAAAAGCGACTGGCTGGAGGTACCACGGTATTATTATCCATGTCCATGTCATGGGAAAAGTGCTCTCCCAAACACATAGTCAGAGCTAGTGTTCAAGGTAGGGTAAATGTGTGGTCCCTCACTCTTTTTTAAAAAACAATATCCTTTTAATCAGTTCAGAAACCTTGAGCTCAAACTAAGGTGGGGCAAAAGGTCAGACATGCTTTAACTTGAACAATAAAAGAGTTGTGAATTTGTCCCACATAAAATTCAAGGCGTTGAAAAAAGAATGTTTTAGTTGTTTCGCTTTTATTCTCTTTCTTAAGACATGACAAAGTTGGCCTTACATAATATAAATATTACATTTACCTGTGGTCTTTATTTTTTTATTTCTTAGCTAAAGATCATTTAATTAACATGGGAAAAAGCCTTGGAGTTAGCCTAGCATTCTTTTCTGAAATCTTGAGGATAAACTGGTAATTTATATTATCACTTTGTTGATCAATTAATAGTATAATAATATAATAAGAAGGTGTAACCTTTGAGAAAAATGACAGTATAAAAGCGACCCAAAACTATAAAATGTAAACAAGATTGTCGAGAAATGAAACTGATGTTGCACCTTCTTTTTCCAGTGTCTTTTCCATTTTCTCAATGAATTGAGTTGAACAAAGGATGGTGAATCTAAGACTCGGGGGGGGGGGGGGGGGGACGAGGTGGTCTAGAGGCAAGGTGCTCGCCTCTCATGCCAAGGGTCCCGGGTTCAAAACCCGGCCGGTGCAGGCATGTTGGAAGTTTGGGATTTTTCTCATATTTTCGTGTCCCTGATCCTATTGAGGGATAGGATTGAGTACCTAGGCTTCTCGGATAAGGACGAAAAAATTTGGAGGGCCCGTGTGCACGTTGCGCACGTTAAAGATACCTTGGCAGTTGGAAATCGTAAAGAGCAGGCCGAACAGGCCGCTGCCCGGGCAAAATTATATAAAATTCATCCCTACCATCCCCCTCCCCCACATCTCCCCCACCCCCCACCAAAAGAACCGCCGACCGGCGCTGCACTGTGGCGACGACATGCTTGCTTCAGTTGTAACTGGGCTGCAATGGCACAAAGGCAAATTTCCCAAATGGGATTAAAGAGTTATACAAATACAAATACAAAATACAAATTTGTACCTTTTTTTATTAGGCAGCTTTCATAAATCGAAGTCCTGATCCTTTTTTTTTGTTTTGACATCACTTTTGTCACAGTTGTCTGGCCCTGAAGTGCTCAAAGCATCATTGGGAGTATAATACACCATATGAATTCACTCTTAGATTGCATCCTGTTAACATTGTACACGTTTATGAATGGAGTCAAACCTAGTCTACTGTTGCAAGTAATTCAAAGGCATCTTTTCCCCCTCATCCTGGAGACTGCAACAAAAACTTTTAGCAAGGAGCATAAGATGCCTTCATTTTACACTGTAAATTCATTTCCCCATAGCTCTTTTCAAAATAATCCCCATCGGGTTTCCTTCAATATCTCTTTCATATGATTCCACCTAAATGATTGTATTTTTTTATTCCTATATAAACCAATGTGTCTCAAAAGAATAATATTTTCACACATTTTTTTAGTAAAGAAATAGTTTTCTTCGTCAGAGCTTGTTTTAAATATTGATAATTAATTAGAACTGCAACCCACTGGCTGCTCACATAAACTGAGGTAAACAACTTTTTCCGCAACTTCAATGTCCTCTCAGCCCGTGCAACTCCTACTTGGTTTAAACGTCTTCTATGTTTACCAGTCACTAACCCTACAAAAAGCTGATGTGTAGGATTTACATCAAGTTTGCACTTGGACAAAACATTGTTCTCATGTAGATCTGCTGGTTGTGACATCATACCAACGTCAGTTTGATGTAGGGATTGCACCCCTCCCGTAATCCTAGCAAGACAACAGAAATCCAATACAGATCTACATTGGCTGAATTTGGGGATGCTGGGCATAGTTTATACATTTATGTTCCATGAAGATGAATAGTTTCGTACAGATTTTTCATTATGTCATTTTTTTTTCTCTTGTCTTCCTCAGTGAAGATATATGGCTTTGGGATCAATAATGAATGAAGGACCGCCCAGAAGAGGCAGCAGTGAAAAAGCAGGGAAAATACCTCCACCCAATGCAGTCAGTCTCCAGTGTTTCCATGCAGTCACTGCAACTGACAGTCCATGGAATGGATACTGCTGATCAGTCATCTTCGCACACAAACAGCCAGGCAGAAGAGATATTGAAGTTGTGGTCATCTTTTTTTGCAAAGGACTAGCAACAACAGCATGAGGTTTTGAAATATACTGGTACTGTACTTGTCGTAATACAGCGTTAAAAGCGTGGTAGAGCCTGTGAACAGGATGAAGTGTTATTTTTGGCATGCTAAATCATTCCTTCTAAGTCAATGATACTCAGAGTTCTAGGCCACATTTCCCCCCTTGCAACTCAGTGGTTCTCCAGTTCCTCCCCCATTTTGAATTGTCATTAATTTTTTCACTATGATACTTTTATAGTGTCAAAAATAGGCAAAAAGAAAAAGTTGTATATAGCAAAGCCTCACGTAAGAAATAATATCCAAACGATAGAATGTACTTTTACAATGGTAATTATTGAAACACTTTTTTGTGAACTGTTAGTTCGTGATCAGCATTATAATTCTGTTAATTAGTACCTCATGTGATATTTATATACACAGTAGAGCGCATTCTTTCTCGATTTCCTCCTCTGACTGAATTCCTTCCCCAGTCACACTCTTGCCGTGAGGGTTGTGTGTCTCACATCTGAGAATCACTGTCCTACACCTAGAATGCTTAATGCGTTTTGTGAAATTGTCCCTGTATATGTACTGGAGAGGGCTGTGTGCAACACTGAGCATATCAAATGGTATGAAGTCTAATTCCCCAAATTACTGTTTTCAGTGTGCTGTAAGAAGCAGGCGACATCCGATGTAAGGGAAGTAATCAAATTTATAGAACGTTTGAATGATTAAGATGGGTTATAAGCCCTTATTTGACAGCTGCTAAATATTTTTCCTTTTCATCATTTCTTCTGTTAGAATACCTTACCTAACTTCATGCTTATTCAGGAGTATGACCTGTCTGCCTGTTGAAACTTTAATGGTCCAATGCTAATATTAATTTTCATTAACTTTGTGTGTATCATAGTTTAATCATCCATTGTAGGATAAAACACATGTATATTAATGAATTTAATGAGTAAATTTTACGTTTTTGAGACGACTGTCATAATAGTCCCATTTTTGTCATCTATTCCAGCCTATGGCTGACTGGATTCTCTTTTTTTTTTCTTTTTTTTTCTTCTTCTGGTTCCTTTTTTTCTTCGTACCCTTTTTCTTCCTTACTTTTGTTTTGTTTTGCTTGTTTTTTGTTCCATTTTTTCTCTCCTAGTATTCCTTTTTTTACAAGTCTTTTTTCTTTCTAGCTCCTTTTATTAGCTGCTTGTGATATGTTTAGCATATCCCAATTACCTCAGGTACTGAAAGGATCATTAAAAAGGCCCCACAGTCTCATATAAAACTGTACCTTTGGAGGCAAAAATAAAATATTTCATTGATTTCTTAATGAAAGTGTTTCCATTCTTCTCATTGCCGAGATGGTGCTTATATCCTTTCTGAACTCAGAAGATCATAACAGCGACTGCAACTCTTGGGTCCAAAACAAAGTGTTGATGTGCCGTAAATACACCACAAGAAGTTAATATGAATAAAATGGCTGGAATGCCTCACTCAAAGGCTACATGCTTTTGACCTTGTGCATAGGGAAAGTTCCTACAGGCCAATTTGGTAAGTGGAGAGACTTGAGAATAATTTAATCTAATCTGGGATAGATTTCTGGTTGAAATTAATTCAGATAATTTGTTATTGTCTTCATTCAAATCTGGTGTCATTAAAACAAGTGTGACACCTTTTTGTGTGAATGTCAAAAAGAAGTTTATTTGGAAATTTGAAATAATACTTGCATTTTTTTCTTTCTGACACTGTGTCTTTGTTGTGGATTTATGTAGGCCGATATATGTAAGAATATACATATAATCCTGAAAGTTCTAGAACCATATAGTATGAGATACAGATATCAGCTCAGTCTGCCCCCAAAATGACTTATGCATTTAGAAAGACAGTAGGCATTTATCATATAAGCCTGAGGATATTTAACCCTAGTCCTGCGGGAGGCCACTATATTGGCCTCCCCGCGCAACACGCGAGACACGGGAGGCTGTTATTTTGTCCGACACGCTTAACCGCGGGTCCTGCGGGAGGCCATATTTTTGTATAGCAACGGTGCGCCTCGCGCTTTGGTTATTCGGTTGCCAAGGCTGTCGTTGTTGTTGTTTTTTTCACGTTTTTTTTCCACACTATTTTCGCGTGTTTATCTGTCCTGTCACCCCTACTATATCTAACCAAATGGTATCGTCCGATTACGTTTATTACGATGCAACTATTCGCAACTATTCGTCATACTCGTGTAATAGTACTGACGGTCTGAAGTTCGAACTGGGGAAAATCTTGGGGAAACTTTTACTTTGATGCTGGTTGTCGTCTACATGTGAAATGAGAAGAAAGGGGCCATGTGCATATTTGAGACGCCGTTCTACGTCTGTAATTATGAATTCCGATGTAATGTTAGGGCATACTGCATAAAGGCGTCTGTCAGTAGGTTTTTCATCAGGGAAAACTTGAAGAAAATGACCGACTTTGTTGTTGGTCGTTGTCTTTATTTGATGTGGTAATTAGAGAGATATTGTGTTCCTTTGATTAAACCGCTTTTCAGTACATGTATGTGCTCTACGACCTGGAACTGGAAATCAAATCTCTCGCTAAAACTAACATTATATAGTAAGTGAACGCTTTACATAGTAGAGGAGGGAGAAGGCAATGTCACGATACATGTGGTTAGTAAATTAAGCGAATGGCTTAAAAAATAATTTGTTCACCTGAATGGCCTGACATAGGGACAGAAAAAGCGCAGAGGTCTTGGGAGAATGATAAAACATGTGCTAAACGGCATGTAAATGCAGAAAATTCTTGATTTGGGGCCTTCCATTTCACAATAAAACCTACTGCATATCATCACAAGTACTTTATCCAAATATCATAGGGGTCCCTTACGATTTATCCACCACTATTGTTGTTATTGCGTCCTGAAGTATACGCGATACAGGTGTTCACACAGACCCGATTGACCCGACCGCCGAGGTTATCGGCAACACGCGAACGATCGGCTGACTGGCCGCTGGCTATCCCCACACGGGGCGTTACATGGACGAGTTCACTCAACCCAGGACGAGGGTTAATTCCATATCACTGCTTTATACAGAACAATTTCAAAACAGTGTGGGTTGTCTGTCATTTCTTAAAATGTCTCCAAGGGGGGATAACAGTTCGTAAAATATATTTAATGTGATTCAAACTAGGTGCTGCCTGTTTGCACAGGTTAGAGATTGGATAAAAAAGGAGAAAAATATTTGTAGTGGCTTATTTCTTGTCAGTGGTTTGTATACAATGGATTTAATGCAGTGGTGTGAAAGTCTGGCAATACATCTTCATGGTGAAATAATTATGTCTTAGAATGTAGATAAATCTATTATGTGGCTCATATTATACTTTGATGCTCTATGTCATGGTTAGGCTGTTGTTCGGTCTTTGGTTATATTTTCCGATGTTAATCCTTCAGTCTTTGAGGCTCGCTGGCTTGGGCAATTGCACGTAGTCATTATTAGCATCTTATTATATCAGAGCTAGAGGGTGAATATGTAAGCACCTAAAGCGCCATGACTACTTGACCAAAAAATTATGAAACTATGCTGCCTCAATTTTTGATGATAGATTACATATCCAATTTGGACAAAATTTAGTCTATAATGTACTCGTAAATCTTATCATAAAAGAAATGGTCTCATTATTATTTCATTGTTGGTGCAAGTTTTCTTTAATTGTCAACTAATCTAACCCACCCAGTCTCCTTTCTATTGACCAGTTGTGTTTATCAGGTTTCAGGCAATATTTCAAAAATGCTGAACCTGAATTATGACATGTATTATATGAAATGAAAATATGTATGTATTACATTCACATCAGTTCCAGTTACTATAGGCTCTGTTTGTGAGGTAACATTAAATAAATTAGAAATTAAAAAAACAAACCTTTCTCAATTTGAACTAATCAGTTATTCCTATTTTGCTCCCACAGGATGGAATGTATTTCCTTTTGGACCTCTACCAAACTATGGACACATCCATCATTATTTCATTAGTGCAATTACAGATGAAGGAGAGGACCCACACATAAGTGAGCCCTTGGTCAAAGGCAAATCCTTAACAAGTGGATGTGTCTGAGCTGAGATATGGAAGACAGTATGAGGGAGACTTGAACTATGTGAGAGCATGTTAGCATTTTGAAAATGAGAATACACTATGTTTCTCATTTTGAGAAAAGCATCAATTTTTGTTCCAATTAACTCTTTTTGTTAACTGCTGTTAAATGAGCTTACCATATATATATGTTATATAAAATTCATTTAAATACCAAACGAAACAAAAGTATTATTTACTTGCTTTTGATGATAGCCCTGATCCAGTGTTAGGGTTCTGGACTAAAGTCCCCTCTAGCTGTTATGAAGAGGGTCTTCTCAATGATGGTATTATGACTGCATTTAAATCGAGAGGTATTTAATATTCAATCTTTCGTACCATGCCACACACTAAGAACAATCTGAATAAGTTTCATAAACAGACCTGCAGGGCCACAAATTTAATTACATTAATTACCCTAACAATTTTGTCTAGATCTATTACATAGTGAATACAACATCAGCAGCATCAAATCTAAATTCAATAATATGTCACTCGAAGTCTTCTCTAGATTCCTATAATATTATGATAATTCTGACTCACTAACAATTTAAGTACTATTTATATATCTCTCAGATCTGGTCTGCCTACTATATATCAATCAATATACTAATATGGGCTCTGGCGACGATGTCATCTCAGCTATTTGTGCCTACCGCTTATAATGGATCGAGCTCGTCAATATAAACTGACGTAGCTAAGTCTAGATATCTACTCTAGGATGGGCTGGCAATTCCCAGCCTCATCCAGACAAATCAATCCCAATTCACAGATGCGTATGCCATACATTCATACTAATTGCAAGTCAATATAAATCTTTGTCTTGCAGTCTTGGGTAGCATTCCTAATATATGCGGCAATCCTGTCCTAGTGGATAACTTATGTTCAGCTCCTCGTTCATTGTTGAGTCATCAATGGACAAACACTTACGCTTGGTCCCTGGTGTTAGAAAACCAGGGAGCGATGGACAATAGCAGTGGGCATATCTCATTCAAGCATATGGCTTCCTCTCAAATGTCTATAGTGGACTAGACATGACATCGAACAGACTTAGGATTCTTCAGGCAGAATCGTGCCGACGCCTGCATAGATTGGAGTTTTCTGTATGGAGTAATGGACATAGGTATGGCTACACTTTTATACTGTGCCAGCCACCTGCAAACTACCGTCCAAATCCCTAGATTTGATTGGTGCATCCATGCGAGCTCATCTCGCAGTATTAATATATTCTACGTAGGAGTTGGTCACGGCCTTGTACTAAAAACAGACAAGGTCAATTTAAAATGTCAAAACAATTACTGAAATCTTTAAACCCTCGTGCTTTCTACATTTTATGTACGAATTTCTGAACGCGACTAAGCGTCTTAAACTATCTATCCTTATTCACCCCTTCTCTTCCCTTCTAAGTGTTCATCAAAATCACGGGGTGGAGAATTGCACTGTCACTCCTAACTTATACATTTATTCTATCTCGCCCCACTTTCTTTCCATCTCTAAGAAAAAGTGTTTCAAAACACAAACTGTTCACGAGAACAGTTCAAGGACAAATTACGCTGGTTATAATCAACGAGACCGTGAAAAATCAACTCCTTGCAAGTCGTGACCCAGCACGGCAATTATAGTACACTTAAACCATGACATCCCCCACCCCAGTGGAAATTTTAAGAAAAATTTACACGATAGGATCCAAGAAACCACAAAGTTATTGTGGTGGGGGCTTAAGTACTACCGTAGAAAAGTCAGCCTTAAGCTTGAGAACAAAAAATTTAACTAAGAACGTGCATATTGGATGGACAAAAAGCATACAATTATTGATGCCACGTTCTGTAGAATCTAGTCTATCGAAACATTCTCACTCCACACAATCAAACTTCTCACGAACATTTATAATAACAATGAGTATATCACTGTATACTGCTGAATTAAAGTATAACTACTATCAAACAATCAGGCCTTACTGAAGGAATAGGCTCATAATTATCTAGTCAACACACATAATTGCTGCTTATATACACATTCACAAACAATATATTGTTAATTAAAATACTGTGGTATCCAATGGCAGCAGTAGCTCTGGTAGCTTGGTTTGCCATGTCTCCATCTCATTGACCCGCTGACAAGGGCGTCAGGTTTGTCAGAAGTTCAGGTCACAGTCCGGAATGACGCTGGTGGAAAGAGGATATTCACAAAAAAAGGATTGTAAAACTGGTTCATAAAGTAGTGAACAAGATAATGTGAATCCATCCACCGTCCAGAATTGAGGGGGAAAAGTACTATCCAACCCCAATACAAGACACAACATTCTTTAATAGGAAACTAAATTAGACGTGACAAAACATCAGCTTGGGAATTGTCACCGCCAGGGATAGCCCGGATAACAAACCGGTATTCCTGGAGTGCAAGACTCCACCTCGTTAATCGAGCATTTTTAGCCCTGTTATACTTCAAGAATAACAACGGACGATGGTCCGTTTCAATTATAAACTCGGACATGAGTAGATATCGCGAAAATGCGTTTACAGCAAAAATGATAGCGAGGCACTCTCGCTCGATAATTGCATAGCGGCATTCCCTATCTAGCAACTTGCGGCTGGCGTATAGACACGGCCGCAAGGTATCGTCTCGTTCCTGGAACAACACAGCTCCTAATCCCTTGTCCGACGCATCAGTGCGGACAATAAATATTTGGTTTATATCTGGCAGTATGAGAATGGGGGAAGTCGAAAACAATCGTTGAATGGTACGAAGTGTACCAGTACATTGGGTTGTCCATTTCACTTTATTAGGAAAATTCTTTCTTGTGAGGTCCGACAACGGAGCTGTAAGCGAAGAAAAATTTGGAATGAACTTTCTATAGTAATTAAGAAAGCCCAATAAACTACGAACTTCTTTCTTAGTTCGAGGGGCTTGGAGCTTTAAGATGGTAGTTATCTTCTTGTCATTAGGGGTCTGAACGCCATGGGCAATTGTATGGCCCAGAAAATTAATTTCATTGTATCCTAAAAACACTTTACTGGGTTTCGCCGTAAGGCCAGCTCGACGAAGAGCAATAAAAACTTGACGTAGGGCTGCGAGGTGGCCCGACCAATCGGTTTCATAAATACAAATGTCGTCAAAATACGACAACACGGAATTCATATTCTGGAGCAATATTGTCATCATACGCGCGAAAGTGGCAGGGGCTGTAACTAATCCAAAAGGCATATAGCGCCACTGCATAAGACCCAACGGGGTCTGAAAAGCGGTATATTGCTTGCTATTCTCATCAAGCGGAATTTGCCAATAGCCTTTGGAAAGGTCAATTTTAGAAAAAATCGTTGCCCTCGCTAACTGCGCAAAAAGATTCTCCTGGTTGGGAATCGGTTCAGCGTCATATATCGTAACCTCATTAAGTTTACGATAGTCAATACAAAAACGCACTGTATCATCTTTTTTTTTCACTAAGACGATGGGTGAGTTATATGGGCTCGTCGATCGCTCTATCACTCACAGGTGAAACATGTTACGTACCTCGGTTATTATAGTCTCCTGTGTGTGCAGCGGACGCGGGTATGGTTTAACAAAGACGGGTATATCCGTCTTTAATCTTATAACATGCTGTACCAATGAAGTATTACCTGGTAGATCAGTAAAGACCGTAGTAAACTCGTTAAGCAAATCTCTTATATCTTGTCTTTGCGATTCAGACAGATCTGGATTTATATGTACATCCGAAGTATTTTCAGAAGATTGCAGTGCGGGGATTGAATGCTCTATCCTAATAGGATCATCATCGTCAACTGAAACTAAGGCCGCATTGGCCTGAGCAACCACATTTCGGCGATTATTCTGACGATTATCATCGTCGGACTTTAACATATTTATATGGAACACTTTGTCCTGTCCTCGAACCTTGATAAGATAATTTACTCGAGAAAGTCTCTTTAGGACTTTAAAAGGCCCCTTCCATGTAAGAAGGAGTTTATTTTTCGTCTCCGGAAGGAGAACAAGAGTTTGGTCTCCGACGGCCAAGGTTCGCAATCGGCTACCCTGATCACGATATGCTTTATAAATACTCGCATGCGCACTCGAAGATTTTTGTGCGAGCTGACATGCATTAAGAATTCTATGTCGCAAGTCTACAACGTATTGATATGCAGACCGCGTATCGTTGTCGTCGGTGTCTGATCCGGCGAATAAATCCCGGAGTATGGCCATTGGACCACGCAGGTTGCGACCATACAATAATTCGAAGGGGGAAAAACCCGTCGATGCGTTCGGTAGTTCTCGGTATGCAAAGAGAATAGCGGGGAGCTGTCGATCCCAATCACACGGCTTGTCGGCCGAAACCCGCGCAAGCATAGCTTTCATGGTAGCATTCCACCGTTCACAGCAGCCATTAGACTGTGGGTGGTATGGAGATGTCAATCTTTGTTTAATCCCTACCAATGCCAAGACTTTCTTAAAAAGTTCAGAGGTAAACTGTGGACCTCTGTCTGATAAAATTTCAACCGGAAATCCAAGACGCGAAAAAACAGTAATAAGGGCTTCAGCCACATGATCGGCTGAAATGTCTTTTAGTGGAATGGCCTCTGGCCAACGGGTTGCGTAGTCAATGACAGAAAGTATAAAGCGATGTCCTCTGTCTGACTTGTGTAGAGGGCCAACTATATCTACGGCAACGCGCTCAAATGGTCTGGATACCATTGGCATCTCCTGCAGAGGAGCCCGCGATGCTCTCCCTTTAGGAGTACGTTTCTGACATACGTCACATGTTGATACGAACCGGTTTACATCTGCGTAAATACTGGGCCAAAAAAATTGCGATAGTATTCGAGACTTAGTTCTGGCCTTTCCTTGGTGACCCGCCAAGGAAGTGTCATGCGCGAGACGAATAATGTCGCGACGAAAAGATCTTGGTACTACAAGCTGCATAACGGTCTCTCGCTTATTCCGAAAATTACGATATAATAAGTCATCTTTAATAAGAAACTTAGAGGTATCCGGCGCTGTAGGATCAACTTTAGTAAACAAATGTTTCAATGTGGGGTCTGACTGTTGCTCATCATGGAATGCACTAGACGTTATGTTCAATTCAATAGTAGGGTTACTCAATGCACTGTCTGCTCGTCGACTCGATTGTAGGCGTGTTGTCGCACAAGCAACACTCTCATCCTCAGTCCAAATTTCCAAGTTACCGATAGGAAACTTTATTACTTGAGGTACATTCCCTATGATTAAATCAGCCACCGGATTAGGCAGTACACATGCGGTAACAATACCTGTGAGAAAAGGTGTATCAATATAAACTTCTGCAAGACGAAATCGCTCTACAGATCCGCCAAAAGTAATACAAGTTACATCCTTATCCAAAAATTGTGTTGGACGGACTAGTGACTGCCGAACGCCGATGGTCGTGCATCCGGAGTCACGGAGAACGGAAGCGCGAATCGCGTTAACGCGGCCCTGGTAAAATGTTAATTCACCCAGTTCATGTAGGGCCGACATGACTGGAATAGCCTTTGATTGCGATGAAGATTTATTAGTATAACCAACATCTGTATAGGGTGTAGATTGTACAGAGCAGGCCTTTGCCGCTCCCATTTTAACGGTACAAAATCTTTGTATGTGGCCGAACTGATTACACCTGAAGCACATAATACGGTGTGTATCCACGATAAGGCAGACTCTGCGGTCTATCATAATCATGATTATTACTAAAATACACTCGCCGGGGCGGTCTCTGAAGCCGGTTATGTTGATGGCTTGGATAGTTGCCACGATAATACGGGCGAGGCTCGTAAAAAGAATGTCTCTGGTATCCTCGACGCGGGGATAAATCACTCCGATGCGGAAAATCCCGCGGTGTAAGAAATGACGAAATGGGGGTCACAAAGGACTCCAGCTCTAATTTCTTTAACGTTATCTCACGCTTCCTCTGTTCTCGCTCCGCAGCCTCTTTTTCTCTTTCTCTTTCTCTTTTTTCCTTTTCTCTCTCTCTTTCTTCTTTTTCTCTTTCTCTTTCTCTTTGTTCCTTTTCTCTCTCTCTTTCTTCTTTTTCTCTTTCTCTTTGTTCCTTTTCTCTCTCTCTTGCTGCTAACCGATCCTCCCGGTCTCAGTCCTGCTGTATTTGTCGTTCGCACCACGAGGCGCGTTCTTCTTCTGGTATACCCAGGGCCTTGGCAGATTCAATGTATTTCAGAAAATCGGCCATAATGTGTATTAAAATCTGTTACTCGTATTGATTCGTATAGAATCAAAACACTGGCACGCTAGTGTGTGCACAATTAGTAAGTATTTACCTAGTGTCACGGTATACCGCGGTATCAATTATATTATCTCTAACAGTCACTCTATCTCAATATTAATCCAGTGTCCTATGTTACCACTGCTTCGCGAAAAGAACGTTCTATCTCTCTCTGTAAATTGCAGGCAGTGTCACTTCCACTGCAAAAAATTTTCTCTCTCTCTCTGAATATGAATACTAGTAAGGCAGTGCCGTCTATTCCACTGCAATAAAATATATATGTATAGCCTTCAATGCGACAAATCAGTGTCTTAAGTTATGACTCTCAAAATTTATGTCTCTCTCAACGCGACGAACCAGTGTCCTCTGTTATCACTGTCAAAAATGTATCGCTCTCTCAACGCGACGAATCGAAAATATATCTCTCTCTTCTCAAAACGCGCACACGCAGTGTCCTCTGTTACCACTGCAAAAACTCTGAAAACGCGAACACGCAGTGTCCTCTGTTACCACTGCAAAATTATTCTCTCTATATTCGACGTGAAATTAGCACGTGACCAAAAATTTTGTATCTCTCTCTCTCACATATCAATACCAGATTACAATTCAACGTGGTTTTAGCACGTGAAACACCTCAGGCATATATTGTAAACATAGCAATGTCAATATACTAGTTTAAAGATTATAAGGAAGGGAAAAAAAATACACTAAACAGGACGCTAGACTCACAAGGAAGACGAAGGTTAACAGACCCTACAAGTCCTAACTTATGTTACAGAAAGTTTAAGAAAAAGACAGGAGAGACATCTTCCTAAAGAAATGTGAGGAAGCAAGAGAAACGCCACAATCTATACGACTAATGGATCCCTAATAGAACTATTCACAGTGAAGCAAATCCCCCCGAGTTATCAATAGCCACCAAGGCACTCTAATATCCTTCGTAATGGCAAAGAAGATATGCTAAACTATGATCCCATCCAACCTCCCGCAACTAAACTAATGAACATGCAAAAAAAGAGAAAAAGCCTGGAATACCGAGGAAGGAAAGTACCTTAACCTCCACAAAACTGACAATCAGATGGTTCACTTAACTTTTACTAGAGGAATTCAGATGGTGATGTCCTCAATCCATAGCTCGTTCCAAGTCCAAAAAAGTGTCGTCTTTCTGTTACAGGTAGATATCTAAGGTGAATGGTGTCCCTCGCCGGTGTCGTCGGGTCAATGGGATGATCAGCTCGTTATATGAAATTGAAACAAAATGTCATATTAATACAAATTGACTATAACCTATCTGTCTCTTAATCTAAAGTAAAAAGGACCTGAAATCACAATGTTATAACAGTACAATATGAAATATGGACTAAAATGCAATAGATGGATCTAAGGGTAAGTCTGTCAATAGGTTTTAAGAATAATGTATCTAAATGGCATGGCAAAATAAATGTTCTTTAGGGGGTCCCTCTCCAGTGTTACGAATCTGGACTGGGTGATAGTGCCCTCCAGTGTTAGGGTTCTGGACTAAAGTCCCCTCTAGCTGTTATGAAGAGGGTCTTCTCAATGATGGTATTATGACTGCATTTAAATCGAGAGGTATTTAATATTCAATCTTTCGTACCATGCCACACACTAAGAACAATCTGAATAAGTTTCATAAACAGACCTGCAGGGCCACAAATTTAATTACATTAATTACCCTAACAATTTTGTCTAGATCTATTACATAGTGAATACAACATCAGCAGCATCAAATCTAAATTCAATAATATGTCACTCGAAGTCTTCTCTAGATTCCTATAATATTATGATAATTCTGACTCACTAACAATTTAAGTACTAATTATATATCTCTCAGATCTGGTCTGCCTACTATATATCAATCAATATACTAATATATATGGGCTCTGGCGACGATGTCATCTCAGCTATTTGTGCCTACCGCTTATAATGGATCGAGCTCGTCAATATAAACTGACGTAGCTAAGTCTAGATATCTACTCTAGGATGGGCTGGCAATTCCCAGCCTCATCCAGACAAATCAATCCCAATTCACAGATGCGTATGCCATACATTCATACTAATTGCAAGTCAATATAAATCTTTGTCTTGCAGTCTTGGGTAGCATTCCTAATATATGCGGCAATCCTGTCCTAGTGGATAACTTATGTTCAGCTCCTCGTTCATTGTTGAGTCATCAATGGACAAACACTTACGCTTGGTCCCTGGTGTTAGAAAACCAGGGAGCGATGGACAATAGCAGTGGGCATATCTCATTCAAGCATATGGCTTCCTCTCAAATGTCTATAGTGGACTAGACATGACATCGAACAGACTTAGGATTCTTCAGGCAGAATCGTGCCGACGCCTGCACAGATTGGAGTTTTCTGTATGGAGTAATGGACATAGGTATGGCTACACTTTTATACTGTGCAGCCACCTGCAAACTACCGTCCAAATCCCTAGATTTGATTGGTGCATCCATGCGAGCTCATCTCGCAGTATTAATATATTCTACGTGGGAGTTGGTCACGGCCTTGTACTAAAAACAGACAAGGTCAATTTAAAATGTCAAAACAATTACTGAAATCTTTAAACCCTCGTGCTTTCTACATTTTATGTACGAATTTCTGAACGCGACTAAGCGTCTTAAACTATCTATCCTTATTCACCCCTTCTCTTCCCTTCTAAATGTTCATCAAAATCACGGGGTGGAGAATTGCACTGTCACTCCTAACTTATACATTTATTCTATCTCGCCCCACTTTCTTTCCATCTCTAAGAAAAAGTGTTTCAAAACACAAACTGTTCACGAGAACAGTCCAAGGACAAATTACGCTGGTTATAATCAACGAGACCGTGAAAAATCAACTCCTTGCAAGTCGTGACCCAGCACGGCAATTAGAGTACACTTAAACCATGACATTAGGGGTGCAAAATTTCAACGACAACAACAACAAAATTAATAGAAATAAATTAAAAATGGCGCCCCGCCCTTCCCCACACACAGAGAAAATCTCCCAATGTTCAAACATTCTACACAGTTGCTCAACATGACGGGGCAAATAAACTTTGCCACGTGCTAACAGTCCACGGGTCGAGGGGCGCAATAGGCCTACTTGCCTTGCTCCAGGAGCTGTCAACCGGTGCTACGCCACTGCCACCCACACAATCACCGTCTCTTTGGAAACCACTTCTCAAACTACAATCAGGGCCGGGTGTAAGCCAAATAATAATAGGACCAATTGCTTCCAACTGGGCCCCACGATTTAGGGAGCAAGTAGCTAGGCTACACACCACACAACATGCATCGGTTCAAACACCCAGATCCACATTTTGCAGCTTTTACAGAGAACAGTAACGATTATATTTTATTGCTGGCCTCAGGCCCGGTAACCTAGTCATGTCAGGTACACACAACAACACATTGCAGCATTATACACCTAACACCACATTGCAGATTTTTCACAGAACAACAACGAATATAATTATCGGGGCCCTTGGCTAGTAAGGCCTGTCCTGACCACGATCACCATCTTTATTTAATAAGCACCGTCACCACTACCATCACCGTTCCTAATACCAGTAGTGACAAATGAGACCACAAAAACTACCACATCAACAACGGCTGCAATAACAATGATACTTCAACAACCGTGTGGAAAATTGAAAAAAAATCATACAGTACATCGTTTTATTTGTCAAATATAATATGATATAATGCATTTCATACCAATATAATATTTTATTAACGTTGTTATGAAAATCAGAGGCAGCTTTCCTAAAATGAACAATGCAAGGCAATGAATTCCTACGCTTTGCTGAAATGAAACACATAAATCAATCTTATAATCTTGTAATTTATTCCAGTTTAATATAGGTAACAGCTAGGCTTCTGTCAAAAGAGAAATTATGAAGACAATTGTAAATAATTTACTGAAAATGCTTAATAGATTTACAACCTATTGGGTATTATGGGAAGAAGAGCTATAAGAAGATGTTCTTTGTAATATAATGACTCTAATCCCCAGAAGGAGCACCAAGCCAGCATCCCTAAAGAAATCCGATGCGTAGTATTAACTTCAAGTTTGCACATAGGTATATGACATTGTTTCTACTTAGATCCGCCAGTTGCAACATCGTGCTGACATTGGTTTGGTATCGGGAACTTGGCCTTTCGGTATTCGTACCAACCCTATGGAAATACTATACAGATCCACGTCAGTTTGACATAGGAATACTGGCTTGGCACCCTCTCTCTTTCCTTGCAATTTTCACAAAATCAAGTTCTATCCCAACCAATCCGCTGTCCTTACTTTGGACACCCGGACTGATCTGTGGTGAGGAAAGCTGAAATGTCAACACCGTACGACTGAAGTTTTTGCTCGAGGCGCTGCACCTCGCTTTGGGCCAGTGTCAGATCTCTGGACAGAATCCATGCGAAGTTTTCGTACTGAACAACCCCCAGTGGGCGGCACGAATAGACCAGACTGTAGCTTTCATAATCAGTTTCGACTATTTTGTATTCTGCAGGTGGCTGGCCTGAAAATGTAAATATGCAAAAATATAGTTCAGAATCGAGGAGTTGAAAATCAAAACGGACACCACAGTTTTGTTTTGATCTGATTGGCTAATTAGGGCCCTCTCAGAAGTTGGCACCGTATCAAATACTACTTTGTCTTCAAACAGTTGAAAATCTATGACGTCAAATTATAAAAGTAGCCTATAAAGTACCAGTACCAGGAAAGTTGCAAAAATGAAAATCACAATGCCCTAAATCAGTGGTTCTCAATTTGGGCGATGTCGCCCCTTAAGGGGGCGAGTTTGATTTCCGGAAGGGGGAGAGGGGCGAAAAGGGCGAAGGGGCGAATGGGGCGAGTTGGGGGTGGGTGAGGTATGGGCCGAAAACGTGAATGGAGGACGATTTGGGGGAGGGGGGGGGAACAACACGTGTAGATGGTTGTTCTTTTCACAGAGAAGGCCTAGCTACTAATTTAAGAATATGCTTTCTGTTCTGTAATGAATAGTCAGATCGCCTATTGTTATTTATTAATTAAGCTTTGAAAAAACTTAACATCATAACTGTTATCATTTGTGTGTAATCTGTCTCTTGTGAAATGTATCTGTTGTTAGATTTGAGTAGGGGGGGGGGCGGAGGGGAGAAGAGACGGAAAGGGAAGGGGGGGGGGCAATCAGCATTTGGAGCCTATGGGGCGATTGCCTAAAAAAGGTTGAGAACCACTGCCCTAAATGTACTTTAGGTTAAAGTAATCACAAAACTTCATTTTTCTCAAAAATATAAACGTTGCATTTGGCATGTTCTTTAATTTTTGACCCCTAAATAAAGCATCTAGACCTAATAATAATATTAGTAGTGGAGTAATATTTATATAATCTATAGCATCTGTCTCCATAAAATGGGCCGTACTCTCTTTATAATATAGTAACAACTCCCTCCCCCCCCCCGGCCCTCCATTTCTTTCTTCCCCACTCTCTCCCTCTCTCTCTTTCTCTCCGCCCCCTCTCTTTCTCTTTCTCTCTTTCTCTCTCTTCTGCCTCTCCTTCTTTCTCTCCCCCACTCTCTTTCTTTCTCTTTCTTCTGTCTCTCTCTCTTCCCCCCCCCCCTCCTTCTCTATTTTTCTCTCTCTATGCTGTACAAAATATACAAGTCTTTAAAGGGTAACACTATCAATCAGCCAGTAGATATTTCCCATACAGGACAGAGTTTAGCTCTTTTTTGAATTCCTCAAATGAAGAAATATCTCTCCGTAAGATGAGTACGAGTACAGTGCATATATGTATTCCCAGAGTTGTTCAGCTGGGTTACAAAACTATACTTGAAGGTAACTGATATTTTAACCTTTTTTTTTTTGTTGTTGTTGTTTATAATGAAAGATTTGTCTTTATCATGCATGATTACTATCGTTTTCTCAAAAGTAAATGGTTTGTTTAGGGCAGAAGTTTTCATGCGTTTTTGCTTCGCGGCCCCTTTCAAATCCAAGCCCTAAAACTGACATGTGGCAAAATAATACTAATAATTTAAAAATATCCATCTTCTTTACGCAAAGCCTTCCCATTATGAACAAACAACAACAACAACAATGTTTATAAAACTCCAACAGAATTTGAAAATGAAAGAAAAATAAACGAACGTTTGAATCTCTATACCAGGTTAAAAAAACAAAAAACGAATGAAACATCTGAAAACGAATAAAACACATGTAACTTATTTTCATGTGATAGGTCATTTCTCTCTATGAACAAATAATACCCTTCAAGCATGTTCTTTGATCTTACCAGGTCTGAATGTAACACTGAGGACAGCTGGGAAGTTCTGAGGATCGGGAATAGTTGCATCTCCGATGTTGTGCACTTCTAAGCCATTACTGTAACAGATTTTAAAAGTATAGTAGTTTGAATTAGTATTGTGGACGAAACCATAAAAAGATAAAGGGCATAGGACAGCCACTCAAGTAGTAACATCTTGAAAGAAAAAAAAATAATGTTCTTATTTTCTTTTGTGAGGAAAAAAAAGAGGGAAGGAGGAAAGGGGGGGGGGGGGGGAGCGCACATTTTAATTTCCAAACTGAAAAGACAAATTGTAACAGTCAAAACTATACTAACGTCTTGACAGAAATAAATTCTTTTCATTCTCCTTCTTCTTTATTATTTTATTATTATTATTATTATTATTATTATTATTATTATTATCATTATTTTGTTTCTCTTTTTCCACGTTTTGACTTTGAAGTTGCCAACTGGTAGAATAATAAGTTCACAGTAGAAGCACATGAGCAAGTCTGTTCACATACAAGTAGCTCAGTAGTCATACCAAACTTGATATTAAGGTACTCTTGTCAGTGTGAGCCCTTTACTATGTTAATGACGTGTTCGTAGCTCGTATCAGGTCTCTTTGAAACAATCGTATAAACAGAGAGCAGGTTGGAAATATGCTCAATAGACACACAACCTAACCCTCTGGCGGGACTACCTAGTGTTCATTTATGAAACCATTTCACCAGGAAATCAATTATTATTTGTTAGATTTGAAACATTTTCTAATTTTGTGTTTCTCTATTCATTTGACAATTTTAAATCAGTTCTTCAAGATTCAGAATTTTTGGCTTAAGAAATCTTTATCTGTTCACCAAAGGGTTAAATAATTTGCTTTTCTAATTTTACTGATGAAATGTTGATCACCCAGTATAGTAAATTGATATTAATACACATAAATGAACATATATATGGCCTTTAGCGTCTTTACAGACGGTCTTAGCAGCTAGAATATTCACTTTCACTTTGACTGACAGCTTCTCTCGTGGCTTATTCTACCAATGTTTGACCCGAGAGTGCGATGGCAGTGATTGCAGGTCAGTCTTTTGGGTTCACTTTGGCGAGTGTTTTCATTCCGCCTCTGTCGTTTTGTCAGGTATGTTTCTTTTGCCTTGAAGTCTATTGCGAGCGTGCCACTGCGCAATTTTTGTCTCCATCTGCTTCGATCATTTGCAAGGTTCTCCCATTCATTGGGGTCGATGTTGAATGCTTTCATCGTGACCTTGCAAGTGTCTTTGAATCGCAGATGTGGCCTACCTCTGGGTCGGTTGCCAGTAGCAAGTTCCCCGTAGAGAATTTGTCTGGGGATGCGATCATTTTCCATACGGTGGAGATGTCCAAGCCACCGCAGTCTTTTTTTGCCTAGGAGAGCCTGAGTTGATGGAATGTTGGCTCGGCTCAGAACTTCGATATTTGAGATCCTGTCTTGCCACTTGATCTTGAGAATTTTGCGTAGGCAGCGCAGGTGGAAGGAGTTGAGGGATCTTTCATGTTTGGAGTAGGTGGTCCATGTCTCTGAGCCATACAGCAGGGTGCTTAGGACGCAAGTTTGGTACACAAGTACCTTTGTTTTGATGGTCAGCTTGCTATTGTTCCACACCCTTTTTGAGAGTTTGCCAAAAGCTGTGGCCGCCTTTCCTATTCTGGCATTTATTTCAGTTGTTATGTCTGTGCTACCACTGATGGTTGAGCCTAGGTAGCAGAATTTTCCCACTTGCTCCAGAGGAGAGCCATTCAGCATGATTGGGTTGGGGTTTCTCAAGCCTTGTGTCAAAACTACAGTTTTTGAGACACTGATCTTTAGCATGAATTTGTCACAGGCTTTGGCAAGGCTATTGATGAGAGCCTGGAGCGTGGTTTCATCGTGGGCCACGATTGCAGCATCATCTGCGAAGAGGAGCTCTTGTAACATAATATGCTCTGTACGAGATTTTGCTTTTAGTCTGGCAACATTAAAAATGGAGCCGTCCACTCTGGTGTTAATAAGTACTCCACCTGAACATTGACCAAAGGCATTCTTGAGTAGGGCTGCAAAATATATACCAAATAAGGTAGGAGCAAGAACACATCCCTGCTTCACACCGCTGTTTACAGCAAATGAATTGGATGTGCAGCCCTCAAAGTTGACACATGCCCTCATGTCAGTGTGGAAGGATGCAATAAGTTTTAGCAATGTTGGTGGACAGCCTATGGATTTAAGGACTGCATACAGGCCAGATCGGCTTACGGTGTCGAAAGCCTTTGTTAGGTCCACAAAGCATGTTATAAGCGGCCTGTTTTGTTCTTTACATTTTTCTTGGATTTGCCGAAGTGCAAATATCATGTCAATAGTTGATCGTTTGCTTCGAAAGCCACATTGTGTTTCTGGTAAGACTTTTTCCGCCAGTTGTTGAAGGCGGCAGAGGATGACGCGAGCAAAAGCCTTTCCAGTAATGCTGAGGAGGGATATGCCTCGATAGTTGTTGCAGTCGCCTTTGTCTCCTTTGTTCTTGTAAAGTGTGACAATTTTGGCGTCTCTCATATCATGTGGTATCACGCCTTCTTTCCAACACTGCAGTAACAGATTATACAGGTGTGGTAATAGTGGGCCTTTTAGGTCTTTTAATACCTCTGCAGGAATGTTGTCACTTCCTGTGGCTTTTCCAGCAGACAGGTGGTCGATTGCATTGGAAAGCTCGACTAAGGAAGGTTCAGCGTCAAGTTCGGCCATTATTGGCAGTTTTTGGAGGTGTTCCTCAAAATCTGGTGGAATATTTTTCTCAGTTGAATACAACAGAGAGTAATGCTCTACCCACCTATTCAGTTGTTCATTTTTATCTGTGATGGGTTCACCATTTACAGACTTAAGTGGGGCGCTCTTGGTGATGATTGGCCCAAGAGCTACTTTCATCTGACTAAAGGCGGTTTTCATATCTCCCTTTTCATTTGCCTCTTGTATGCTGTTACACAAGTCTGTCCAGTATTTGTTGGCCCAACGTCTTACCTCCAGCTGAAGTTTAGCTTTTGCATTTTTCAAACAAGTTTTTGTACTCTGATTGCAATTTTTGTTATACTCATTGAAAGCAGATTTCTTTTGCTCAATGAGAGGTAGGAGAATTTCGCTGTTCTGGGCTACCCAGTCGTTGTTTGAAACTTTATGCTGTCCAAAAGACTTGATGGCACAGTCATGAATTTTTGAACTGAGAGTGTTCCATGTTTCATCTACCGAGTCACATTGGGTGACATTATCCATGCTTTCAGCAAATAACTTTTCAAATGACTTTCTATTTGATTCATCTCTGATTGCTGTTACATTGATCTTAGGGATTGAAGGGGCTTTTGATCTGTATATTTTCTTGGCCGAAATTTTGATTTTGCTGACTACCAGTGCATGGTCGGTGTCACAGTCAGCACTGTGGAGGGAACGAGTTATTTTTATACAGCCCAAACTCTTCCTCCTTGAGAGAATAAGATCTAATTGATGCCAATGGCCAGACCTGGGATGGCGCCATGATGTTCTTTGGCATCTCTTAAGGTCAAAGTACGTGTTTGTAACACATAATGAGTTTACGGAGCATAGCTCCAGAAGGCGCTGCCCGTTTTCGTTGATGTTGCCAATGCCGAAGTGCCCAATGCACTTTGGCCATGCGGAGTGATCTGCTCCCACTCGAGCGTTAAAGTCACCCAGAATTAGCAGGCCTTCGGTGAGAGGGATGTTGTGGAGAGTCCTCTGCAATGCCTCGTAGAAAATGTCTTTGGTTTCGTCAGAGGAGGTAAGTGTTGGGGCATAGACACAGATAATGTTGGTAAAACCAGACCGGGTGTTCAGTCTGAGTGTCATGATGCGTTCTGACACTCCAATTGGAGTTGCGATCGAATTGATAAGGGAGTTTTTTACGGCGAAGCCCACGCCGTGGATTCTCGGCTGTTCGCTGCTAAGGCCCTGCCAGAAGAAGGTGTAGTTTTCTTCTTTGACTGACCCGGAGTCGGGAAGTCGAGTTTCTTGAAGGGCAGCGATGTCGATGTTTAGTAGCTGAAGTTCTCGATCAATAATTTGGGATTTCCTGATGGAGTCAATATTAGTGAGATCTTGCTGTTGCAAGCCTGGGCGCATTGTTCTGACGTTCCAGGTACCAAGTTTTAGTATTTTTCTGTTTTTGCCAGGTGCACACTTTACGTCAGCTTTTTGACTTTTGGTCTAGCTCCAACCACCTTATGAAGCAGGCTGACGTGGCGGAACAACACCCAACTGCCTGGGGGCTGCCCAGGTTACGGCGGGCGGTAGTTGATCAATGCAGCTGAAAAGCCGCTCCCACCGACAGAGGGGACCCCTGGCGCTCATCCGTACGCCAAATGGATTGAGCTTATCACCGGTAACTGCCACCTCCCGTGTTGTGCCCATCCGTAACGGATGGCTGGAGTGTCCTCTCCAAATCGGAAATGGGTGGGCTTATAGAGGAGAGACAGACGCTTGCCAAGCCCGAGCAAACGCCTCCTCGTTTTGCTGCCTTGCCTGGGCTATTTTTAAGAGATGGTGCTTTGCCCAGAGGCACCACCCCTCTCTCTGCCATTCTAGTTAAACCCAAGGGAGAGACCAGGTCAATACATTTGGAACTAGTCCGGCTGCAGGAGATGCTGGAAGCCAGTTTGATGCAGTTCTCCCTGACAACCACCTTCGGGTCTCCACTCCTGATTTTCTGTCTGGGTTTACTCCCATAGCCTTTGCTATCATAGCAACACACAAGGCAGTGTGGTATTTGTATTCAGGGTTACCTTCCCCTAGTCTTCCTCTCTCCCGAGATGACCCACAAGACAGTGGGGGTGACAGTAGCAGGCTGTATTGTGTACTGTCATACAATAGCAGAAAACTCTGGCCTGACATATGAATGAACATATAATGAGTGAGTATATATGAGATTAGAATTGAAGATTTTCGTTTTAAGGGGTCCTTAACTGAACCCTCTTCACTGCTTTGTGCTTGATTCTTGAATTCGACTGGTTGTTTTTCTAGTTGTCAATTGGTCTTTTCCAGTTGATATGAATTGTTTCTTCAGTTTCCTGGTGATCATTTTTGTTGATGGTTGCTTCTCTGTTGTCTAATATCTTATGTTTGCGCATGTATGTGTGTGTGTGTGAGTGTGTGTGTGTGTGTGTGTGAGTGTGTGTGCGTGTGTCGTTGGTGGTGTTGATATCCAACGGACACACAATTTAAATGGTTCATTTTAATAGTTTTTTAGACCACAAAGTTGTTCAGCCAGTACAATACAACCGTGATTTGGTAAAACGTAGTAACTCCTCCATTGCATTTTTTTTTTCAGAAAAACGTAAAAAAAAAAAAAAGATTTGGAAGTGCTGTAATTTTTATCTTCGCTTCCAAAATAATATTCTGGTTGTACATAACGCTGAAGGTTATCCTTATCATCCATACTATGGCCTTTTGTGTGCGAAAAGATTAAAATTAAAAATTTACAACTAGTTACCTACTAGGTTATGGTGTCAAGCTTGCAGAGGAAAAACCTAGTAACTACAATACCAGGTTAGTTATGATTACCCCGCACTGAACTTACTGGGGTTTTCCATAGGATACTCTACCCGTGAAGTAAGTCAGAAGATAACAAAACGCGCTGGTTCCAACACGTAAAGGAAAAACCTAGCAAGTTGAATCCTGGTGTTAAGCGTGCAGAGATAAAACCGAATATGTGAAGAAGATGCTAGGTTTTACGTACCGTATGTCTTAATTGCAAATAACAGCGTTACTGCGTTTTGCCACAAATTTTCTGGAAAATAATCTTAAATTCAAGGGGACACCACTAAAATAGAAAGCTTAAAGATCAATGCTTAGGAGTATATCATTCTTGGCTCTATCTCATTTTTTTGTTTGTTTGTTTAATTCGGAATTACTAAGTTTTATCTCGGCACGGTAGAGTACACTGGACATTTTGTGTACTAGGAAAATGCAGATAGCAGCAACTCACTCAATATATCTGTTGTCCACTTTGATGTGACCATTGGGCAATGAGGAATACTCAGCTTTGATGCATTTGCCTTTCTCACTGACCATGGGGAATCTCCGTATTTCGTACCAGTTGCCGAGGTACTGTAAAATAAAAACAATGTCTGCCAGTGTCGACCCTCTAAATTTTGGGGAGGAGTTCCATATGAGTTACACTACACTATAAGGATAATATTACAGGGATGCGACTTTAGGAGGGGCCGTAAGCGGGGGTTTGCAGGGGGCAGCTCCCCCTTGGAGAGTCAGATCTCTAGGTGGATGTTTTTACAGTAAATGCGCCACTCAGCGATTAACACTCAGTACATGAAATATGTGCAGGACTAAGTTTGTGTAACTCATATGGTACAGCTCCCAAATTTTGCTGTCTATTCTAAAGCGAGTACCATAACTGTAAACATGGTTCAACGCTACACATCCTGTCAGTATGAATTTACAGGCATAAGTCATAAACCACAAAGAGAATACGATTATAACTTATATAACGACAATTACAAAAAATTAGATAACATGAGCAAGAACAATGTCTTTTTGCAGAGTGGAAGGGTGACCTGTTTTTATGTTTGTTTATTTGTTTGCTTTCACAGTAAACAAGGAATTAAAAATCATTTCTGTCACAGTTTTGGCTAAACATTAAACTACAGATTACTTAAGCTAGGCTTTTTACAAAGACATGTATAATACACATTTAGTACGTCTTTACATTTTTATATTGGAAGTGTATATTTAGGCCGAATACGGCCTATACAACCCGGTGCTGTGCTATTTGGGCCGAGGGTATTTTATTTTTAGGCAGGGGAGTTTCAATTGCCACTGCGGAATACGGTGCCCATTGTCGATCCAAGTGTCCATTGGAATGGTCAGATGGACCTGGGGGCGTGAGGGTCTAGTCAGTTCGTATCAATGACCGGTAGTCAGATGGACTAATCGGGCGAAGAGGGGCTGGGGTAGCCACTGACCATCGACGTACCGTCAATGGCCCCGGAAAATGCAGTGGTAATTGACGCTACCGGTTACCGGAAAATGCGGTGGTAATTGACACTACCTTTAGGCAATATTGTACGGACACAAATTCTGTGTTTTCAAAAAAACACGCCAGAAAAGTGCAAACTGCAAACTCGCACTATCGGCCCAAATAACCCGGAACCAGGGTTTTGTGCTATTTAAGACGCATTCGGCCCAGATGTACCTAGTCTTTTATAGTATAACATTAACAGCAAGAGTGATATCCGTTTTGTTTTGTCTTTTCTTCTTTAGGTACGCAAGAAATGGAGGACAATTTCAGGTATCAACATGGGGGCTGATGCACATTACGCATCCTTGTGACAACAAAATTACGAAGCAGATTATGTGCTGGGTGATAATACGGAAAGCTCATGGACTTACCTTGGGGGCATCAAGAGCAGATTGTGGAGGTACTGCTGGACACGGGTTCTGTGCAATGGCAGCTGCCAGACACAGGCTGAATAGACTGGCAATGGGAAGTATGGAATGCATGCTGGCGATATTGAATATCTTCACAATGTCAGCTAGCAAAGCAAAAGATGTTCAGTTTGGTGTACCGTGGAAGTAAAGACTGGTAAGTGGTATGGTCTAAAATCCACGCAATCCGAGCTTCCTTATAAAGAGGGGGTTTATGTAAATGATCAGTGCGTGTGTGTTTAATAATTGTGTGCGTGTGTGTATGTGTGTGTATGTGTGTATGTGAGCATGTGATTTGACTTCAGTGTTATGAAATCCTTTATGTAAGTTCCCTTTTTTTAATGTCATTGTTGTTATTGCATTTTTTATATTTGTCACAAACTATACTCTTGAAGTTCCCAACGAAGAACGGTGTGATAACACCTTAGTTGTACTTATTCTGCAGGGGCGGAAACGCATTATGCTTGAGTATGGGTATGACCACCGACGTGCTATTATCATATTCACGTAGGTCACTGGGTATGACTTCATGGGATGCACGGCCAGAGCGCATAAAGAGAGTGTCTAAGATCACTCCATTTTTAGTTTTTTTTTGCATTGATTGTATCTTGCGCCTTGGTTATGTCCTGAATTTTGCACTTTCAGTGTTCAACCCTGTGGCATTAATTATTATCTTGAGATGCCTATCAAATCAGAGTATTAATTTTCAGCCCCTCAGCCTGTGTGCATTGTTGTTATTGGGAGAGGTAGGCCACGGAAATAAAATAAAAAAGCCCCAACTATGTTCTTTGCTTTAACTCTTTTCTCTCTAATATTTATACATTGTGGGGGTATTCTGTTGCAAAACGGATTACCTGCATTGTGATTTTAAAAATCATTTTAAAAAGCCAATTATTTTAGGTCCCAGGTTATTCCTCACATCGGCAACATATTTTCAAAACAACAAGTGCCCAGCTGATTCCAGAAACGTTTAACCAAGCCTTTTAGTTTTAAATTTACCTCAGCCCCAGTCCCTTGGTTCATACTTGTATTTTCAAAACTTTCTTAAAAGACACACGATTAAAAAAAAAACAACACCCAACTTATTTGCTTGGAAGGAGTACCATGACAGTTACACAACTTTACCCGGGCGCATATTTCTTGTTCTGACTATCTGAGTGTTAATCGCTGAGCCCCGCATGTAAAAACATCTGCCTAGAATACTGACTCACGGGGGGCCGCTCCCGGACGCTCCTAAAGTCGCGTTCTTCTAATATCCTTACAGTATGACTCAAATGAAACTTCCACCGTTTGTTTGTTTTTTTGCTTTGGTTACGACTTTTGACCATCTTTTCTGCTTGAAAATGAGACCGCCACGTCGACCCACCTTTGCCCCCAAATGAGTTTACGCCACTGCAATAAGTGCAGTCACGATAAATGATATGAGTCACGGCCGTCTTATCAAGCGCAATATAGGTTATAGATCACTTGAAATTGAGCGCTCCCATCACGTTCTTGAAAACTATATACTTGAACTGAGAGCATAATCAAGCTGGTGTCAAGATTTACATCCGAGAGGAGATTATTGTATTCTCTTTGTCCCCGCCCCAGTTAACTAGGGACGTAGTGTTTTATTCTCATGTCACTTTGCTCTAGGCAAGATGTTTGTGTTTGAATTGAAAAAAAGATGCATTTTATATTGATATATTTGTGATATTGCTTACAGATCGATTTGGCGAATAAATGTATAAATAAGAAGAAGAAAAAACAAATCAGCAATGACCTATTATTACGCCTTTCATCATCTTGTCCCTTTTCTCACAAGGTATTTTACTTGATTATTTCCCTTTCGACACAGAGTTTTTCACGGACAGGCTGCGCAGGCTGTTTATTGCGTGTTTATTTTCTGTTATGAAAGTACTTATTATTATCATATTATTACAGTGTACTGGCATTGCCACTGGTTAGTTGGTACAGGGCACCAAGTTTATCACGAAACGATGGTTGGCTACACATTCATGAACGTCTTGCTCCATTAGAGGAGCATTTCTGTGCAGCCTGTGTCGGTTCTGACTTCTGACTCCTAGTTTTCATCGACGTTTCTGCATTCTGGCAAGTTCCACGTGCACACAATTCAAATTTCAAGTTCAGGCATTTACTAATCAGTCATTCGTTCAGACTTTACACAAATCTTCAATGAATTTATCTCCCCTTCAAGTGGCTCTTGTGGTAACGCTAAGGGTTATCTGTCTTGGTATTATAAAACTTATTCGTTACAAAACACCACTCTTGTTCTTTGACATACATTTGTTTCAAGATACTGGAGAGTACTAGATTACAACAATAACATTTCTGAATGTCATGATAAACTTGGGCCTAGATTTATTGATTAATCAACATTATATTTTTGAACACATAACAGCAATCAACGATTTATATAACCCGTTAAGTAATGATGATTCATGCGAAAACTGTGCAAATGTCTTTTAAAAAAAATACTTTTCACTTCGCACTTTTTGACATCCCGTGTGTTGCGATTTACTTGCCTCTAACTAGATCTATTTCATTGGTGGTGACTTTTTTTCCATTATTTTCGACCAGTCTAAAAAAACATCCTGCCAGCAATCTTACGGAAATCTGACCTGCAGGACTGAGGTTAAGTTTGTTCATGGGAATGACATCGTTCCTTCGAATTTGTTGCAGGACGTTGCATCTGCACCTGAAGCAGAGAAAGACTGCTGACACTGGGACTGATGTGATGATCACGACGGTCTCAACTTCCCAAGTATGGCATGAGCTTTATACCACCCCCACCCCCACCCCCATTTCAAATGACAGAAAGACCATGCTTTTCTCTTCACATCCTTTTATCATCTGTTCCTGTTGGCTATGCGACCAATGACAGTATCTACCTTTTCTGGTCCAGTTAGGACCAAATCTATGACACTCGACAGGAACTGACCATTCCGAGCTACCTCATTCTGTTTGACTTTTTATCTTCACATACAAGAACACACATCCATACACGCATGTAAGAATTATAGGTAAATATTACCATAAAAGCAACAAATAAACAGATGTAAATCAAGAAATGAAATACGCGAAAAACAACAACAACAAAAAAAAAAACAACAACCCCAAAACGAACGAACAAACAAAAAATATTTGTATAGACTTGACACCGGCGGAAAAGGGAGACCTCACACAGTGAGTTAAAACAGACGCAAAAAAACCCAGAGAGTTATTAAAATTTCTCCTTCGTGCAGTGGCGTACCTACATTTTTTGGACCCTGAAGCTTGAACTGTTATGAGGCCCCTTCGCAACCAGCAATAATAGGGCAACATCCAAAACTCACTCATTAAAGTTTCCTTCGGCCCCTCCGGGATTAGAGGCCCTGAAGCTTAAACTTCTTTAGTTTCACAGTAGATCCGTCACTGCCGTCATGACAAAAACATTAATAATGGTGATAGCCTGTGATTCCTCGTTTTTGTGTCTGACCTGCAGCGAGCTTCAAGTCAGCAAAAACCAGCTCACAGGCGTATAATTTAATTTTCTAATTTCTCGAATTAGAAAACACACGAAATGAAGGTCAGTGTTTGACAAGGCATGGTCTATGGAAGGGTCAGCAATAGGTCTACCCTGTTCGGTTTCTCTCACGACCCTTGGATTCAAGTGTACTCGGCGATGTGAAAAACAAACTTTAAACAGAAGTAAGTAATAGAAGTGACAATTGGCTTGTATAGCGCGCAAATCCACCCTAGATGATGTGCCCTGTGGCGCTGAACTAAAATTAGAAACAGGATTAACATTATAAGATTAATTCATCATGCTCCCATTCACTCACATTAACAAAACTTAATCTGCTCTCATCCTCAAATCCCAGAGACCAGAAGGCACATCATTCAGTTTCAAAGAAAACAGCCCTACACAATTCAGTTTTGAGTCTATTTTTAAATGTGATGATGTCTCCCTTTTCTTGGTGTCAATGCTAATATTCTTCCACAATTTGTGGGTGTCTCAAGAAGTTTCACGTCCACTGATTTTAAAGTGCGTGATGGTTGGTATTATTTCACTAGCTCTGAAAGATACTCTGGGTCTACACTGTTCAAACATTTAAAAATAAAACACAGCAGCTGAAGTAAGGAGGCCCAGTTGTTTCCATTTGGTGCCTGACGCAATGTATTCACTTCACTGTTTCTCTCTTGTAGTTAGCTTAATTAGTTCTTTTGGTCCGGTTCACTGGTTTATTTGAAGTGACGGGGTCATGGGGTCGCTAAGGTTTTATTTTTATCGCGGATTACCGGCCAGGAGGGCCATGTGACGGATATATCTTTCGCTAACCCGTTTCACCGCATAGGAGTCAGTTCAATCCGGATTGGTCCTAACGCCTTTTTTTTTTTTTCTATTTTTTTGTTTGTTCGTAGAACCAATGCCCATGCATCACAGTTAACATTCTTGGACAGATTTTTCAGCTTAGAATATCTCCCTTAAAAAGCTGTTGCTACGTAAACAACGCTTTTTTTCTTCCTGAGCTCATTATAAATACTATTACTTTTTTTTGTGGGTACCCCATTAGCGAGTGAGTTTAATTTGTTACGCGTGGTTATGACAATACTGCAATTACTGTGACATCCTGTTAGTTGTCTTTTTCGTCTTTTGTTTGTTTTAGTTGTTTGAAAAACAGAGAAGGAATGAGATCTGTTACTGCAAATGCTTGTTAGTTTTCTACTTGCCCCTGGTCTATACAGAACCTAGGGGTGAGCTCTTCCCGCCATCCCGCTTCATCAAAAGAAGTTTTAGTGTCCGTTGTTAGTCCAGATGTCATAACAATAATAAAGGTCTCCAAATTCCAGAGACCCGCTCTAAAGTGGCTGTTTATGTTAGTTCTGTTCCTGTCCTAACCAACTTACAACTGAATGAGAGAAAGTCCAACTGTAGCATGGAGAAAGAGGACGAGGTAATTAACGAACAGACGATCCAAAGGGAGCAAAATCTTCTTAATGAATTTGGCAATAAAAAGGGAGGGGGTTGTAAATTTGATCATGGCACGCCGAGAATGCCCCATGTCGAGCCTCCCCACTTATTTGTTGGGCGTCTTACTCGTAGGGTGTAAAAACTTGCCAAACAAAAACACACCCCGTGCCCTCCAACAGTTACAATGACACTATCTATATAACTATATTGCTGCAGTTATTACTAAGCTTGATGTATGTGAGTGCATTTTGATGAGAATGCTGTTTAGCAGATGTTATTGCAGTACTATTGTTGGCTTCCTAACCCTCTTCAGTTATAAAGGGCACCATAGGTTTCCCCAAAAAGTCCCTGCCCCATGAAAAGGAGTGAAGTTCTTACCTGACTCACCTTCTTTGTCTTCCTTCCTCCATGACTTCCTTGATTACTCCCATAGTTTCCTAAACTTGGCTTCTATGTTGAACAAAGCTATCATATTGCCACTCTTGCCAGAGTTGTATTTCAAAATTACCATTTTCCCTATCAATATTGCATAATTCAGTATTGATTAATTTCATTTAGAGATTTCCTGTCAAATTCGTCATGCGACGGTAGTCCCAATAAAATAGAACATATTTTATCGAAAACAATTCGCATTTCTGCTGTGATTCGGTTTTTGATTTCTTTCGATAGTGTTGGGCAGTCACAGAAAAAAATGATCTAAAATGTTTACCGCATTACAGCCTGGGCACAAAGTTGAGTTGTTATTGTTGTTGAATGCCGCAATGTATTCACTTCACTGTCTCTCTCTTGTAGTTAGCTCAGTTCTTTTGATCATGTTCACTGGTTTATCTGGAGTGACGGGGTCATGGGGTCGCTAAGGTTTTATTTCAATCCGCGAAAAATGTTCTAAAATGTCTACCGCTTTACACCTTAGGCATAAAGCTGAGTTGTCGTTGTTGTTGTTAAAGCGGGTGCCTTAAAATTTTTTTTATTGAAACTGCGCGATTGCAATTTGTTGATCAAACAAGAAGTTTTTTTTTTTTTTTGTACATCAATTCACTTAACACTACACAACTCAACATAACAGAGTATTGCAGTTTTTAAACTAACCTGTCAGCCTCCCAGTTTTACCCCATTCCCCATAGTTAAATCACTCCATCTCAGGCTATCCCTTTCCCTTCGGCGATTTCTAATTATAAAAAAAAAAAAAATTTAAAACAGGGGTGGGCATGTGAACAGCGGATGAAATTTGCGGCGTTAAACGCCTGTGGCATTTTGGTTTAGTGGGCACACACACATGATCCACTGAATGTTAAGTTGCAGTCTCTTTCAGTCATAAATAGAAGATAATTCTATAATTTACACAATTTCCAATGTGTGGGTGAATTTTATGCAAACGCAACCTATAGGCCTATAATGTAATATTAATCAGAAGTGGATAACATCTGAAACTGATACTACATCCTGCAGTGGACGGACAAGGCCTAATGACAACAAGAACAAGAACATTAACATAGATAACATTCTCCGGGCGACGAAATAATAATTTTTTTTCCACAAAAAGACAATATATACGTTTTGAAAATTGGGTGCAGAAATGTCGACACCACTTTTAATTTTAATGATATGAACGATACTTTACAAAGAGAACTGCTGGCCTATATATACTGGGTAAGAAAAACAACAACCATAAACTGACACAACAAAATGCAAGCTCAGGTTGGGTTTTCATGAACGTGCATCAAATGATATGACAATATTAAGAACAAAACCATGTCCTTGTCCTAGGTGTACGATCATGATCTGGGACTTTTCAACTGTTGGTCCTGATATGGCACAGAAGGTCACCGTCTCGAGGCAAAGCCAACACAGCCTTTAACCTAGACCTGTCATTTATAGTATTGATTATGTCTTAAATGTAAAGTCATCTTCACCTTAACTCAGTAACTTGTTCTCATTTAATCACATTATGAACTTTGGGTTTCGGTATATGTGAATACCACAGTGGGAGAATAATCATGGTCACAAATGATGATTGTTACCCCCGCCTCCCCCCACCCGCCTCTTTACATATTTAAGCATGGTTCATCAGATTCGTCCCCGCAAGACGTTGTCACAAATTATTACAAATCATCTCCTCAGTTGTAAAAAGGCAAGCTGTGAACTTTCAAATTTTAAAATCGATATTCTCAGTTAAACACAAGGGTTCTCAACATGGGCGATATCAGGGAGCGATTTTGAAAGGAATTTTGGAGCCTAAAGCCGTTTTCTTGTGCACGGATACGCCAAAGAAAACACGAAAAACCCTTCAAGTTGTGAAATAGGAAGTATATTTTCATGTGCAAGAAAACACCATGTCTGCTCTCATGGAACCTCTTTCTTTTCACTGCTTGATGCATTTTTGCCATTTCCGTTTCTGTACTCATGAAAACAGAGCTTTAGGGGGCGACTGCCCGAAAATGGTTGAGAACCACTGGTTGAATAGTTTTGTGCCGATGGGTGTCCCCCCCCCCCCCCCACATCCCCACTGCGGTTTTCTTATGTTAACTGTGAAAATTGTCATCTGCGTTTTGACATAGCCAAGACTCGTTGACCGATAACTACACAGTAAAGAAGAAATTATATTATTGTTTATCAATTAAAAAAGAAAAAGCTACCGCAAGTGGTCTGTGGAATTAATGAGCGTATTAATTTCCGAAAACAAATGAAAAAAACACCAAAAAAAAACACGACCAGTGACTGATGAAAATTTGACAATAATTATCAGAATGTTGCGGTCACTTTCATAACTATAATGAATGCCACGATTAACGAAAGAGCACACAAAAATATGTCCTATCCCGATGTAAAGTTATTAAACATGGTTATCACATACCATACGAGATTAATACACTGGTGATCTGAGACAACCAATTCCAGTTCATAATTTTACAACTGTTGAGGATTGCTCGACGAGAGCATCCGTCGTGTTTACTAGATCACACAATTGTTGCTCATCCGGTTTACAAGTATTAATTGTTTTGTGTGAGCTTGATTAGTTTTTATAGACTCATTGCATATTTTTGCTCAAACAGACGTGTGGCTGGAGAAAAATAGGTCAGTCTATTCCCGGTAGCTGTCACGACAAATATGGTATTTTACTCAAATTATCACAGAAATACTGTAGTAGGTAGTTATTTTGCAGGAGGTACAATTGCAAGGTTATGGCATGACAAATGAAAAACAAATGATTTTACAACAAAATGTAAATTTAAAACTATTCGCTATTTGTGAAAAGTCATCAAGTCTCTGACATTGTCCATACTGGGCCCAAAAGCTCCACGTACGGGCACTATACTATGATTGTGTTTCTTGGGTGTACTCTGTTGCCAGTTTATCTGGTTGTCCACACTAGGTCCAAATGCTTGATCGATGGATTCCATTATGATACTATGATTGAATTCTTTTGGATGTGGAGAGTTGTCCGTATACCAGATTGTCCTTAAAGGGTCTAAACGCTCTACAGACTCCATACGGTACAAAGAGTGTTTTCCTTGGGTGTAGAAAGTTGTGAGTTTATCAGATTGTGCACATGGGTCCAAAGGCTCTTCCTACAGACCTCAAGCTGCACTATGATTGAATTCGTTAGATGTGGGGGGGGGGGTCAGTTTATCAGACTGTCCACATTGGATCGAAAAGCTCGTCCTACGGACTCCGGTCTTCGTTAGATGGGGAAAGTTATCAGTTTATCAGATTGTCCACAACTGGTCCAAATGCTTGTCTCATATACTCCATAACACACTGTGATTGAATTCGTTAGATCTGGAGAGTTTTCAGTTTATCAGATTGTCTGCAATGGCTCGAAAAGCTCGTCCTACAGACTCCGGCATACCGGCACCATGATTGTCTCATCGGATGTGGAAAGTTATCAGTTTATGAGATTGTCCACACTGGGTCCAAACGCTCTTCCCACAGACTCCATACTATGACTGTTGAGCTCATCATCATGCTGAAACGGGATGTTCATGAGCACGTGTTCCGAACGGTCAGATTTTACGCCATTTCTGCCATCTTTGTTCTGGCGATGCGTTGTTTGATTACTGAAATTGAGCAAACTTCTAAAGCTTCGACCACTAATTGAAGCGGTGTCAACAAATGTTTTGGAGCGAGGAACTGTCATGATTTGGTTCGAAGAAAAGTAGGAATCTATCCTATCTTGGTATCCCGTGTCCACCAAACTCAGACGGGGCAGAGTTAGAGGCGCTAATGGGTCAGTTCTTGACATGAGTTTCGAGTATCGGCGAGGGCTGTCAAAATTTTGCCGTTGGCTCTCACGATAGCGAGGGGATCTGTAGGTATCGACGAAGGCCTCTGATAATTTGCCCTTGCCAGTCGATAACTTGGGAAACGACTGAGACAAGCTGCCGACTTTCGTCTGTTGTCTCATTATATGTCGAGCTGGAAAGGACTTGTATGCTTTGTCGGAATTCACGCCTTTTGTGATTTCTGGAGAGACGTTATCTGTGATTTTAAAGATAAACAAAAAATATTAGATTATAAAATAGTAATGTTGGACAAAAACTTACATTAAAAGAAACGGGCGGTGAGGCAAGACAGGCACATGGTTTTGTATGTCATTTAGAAAAAAGCCAATTACATTTGGTCCAGAGTCATGAAATAGTAACTGAAAACAAAAATGCATTAAAAAAATAGGGGATGAGAGAGTCACATAATCATGCTATGAACGGAAAGCGTTCTGTTTAAATACAAGTGAAGCACGAAGGCACGAGGAAGGGGTCGCGGGGGGTATTTATTTATTTATTTACTTTTTTATTATTTTATTTATACAGTGGCGGAGAGGCTCCCGGCATTATTCTGATTCGGTATAAACAAAGTACAATTTATACGAAACGATAAGTTTAAAACCAAACCCCAATTTCAAAACAGAATTGAGCATGGGGCAAAATTTGATGAAAATAACAATAACAACAACAACATACATACATACACACACGTAATTAAGTTCCCGTACCATGTAATTTCATGTAATAAGCCTATTATTGAGTAATGATACGTTTATGTAATGATGTGTTACGTGTGTGTAGCCTACCATGTATGTACTCTTAAACGTTCCCGGAAAGTGAATGTCCTTTTTTGGCATAATAAAGTGATTCTTGTCATGTTTTAGCTTGTCTTATAATGCAGTATAACAGCATGACCTGACATTTTTAGGCTGTCAACGAACTGAATCAAGTCTGTTTTGACTCAGTGCACAAGGTCTCTCTATCTGCCAGCTGACCCAAGACAGTTTGGGCGCGCCCGAACTGCACAGACAGACTTGATTCAGTCTCACCAATGCGCGAGGTCTCGTTTAACTCCAAAGTTCACATCTCTCTCACTAAAACCGAGACAACACAGACCAGACTCAGTGTGACACTAGCATTTTCGTTAAATCAAAGATACTACAATTGATGAGATGATAGTCCGGATGTTCTCTTATTTTTCTTTTGTCTTCGTGGTCATCTCAAATCTAAAAGCAACCACCATGTGGAATATGCTTTTAGATTTACGATGACCACGAACTCCTTAAAATGAAGCCTTTTGAAAATTCACTTCTAGACTATGAGACAGCTAGGGCTTTTAGCGTGCACAGACTTCGCGCCGCCACCTAGCGGCAAACGAGCGGAAGTCATGAAAAGTGCCGTATTTTACAAAGCCAAATAGGGAAAATATTGAATTTTGTTCACTGTTCAGCTATCGCTATAGGCCTCAATGGACGTCACTTATTGTGGAATAAAAAAAACTCAATCGCTGTGGGAAAAACTCTGGCTATTTTTTTTTTTTAGACGCAGAAGCACTGTCACAATTTTGCATCATAAATTTACCATTTTATCAAGCATTCTTTTCATAGGCTAATATGCGCCATGGGCCCCGCCCCCATTCAGAGCGCAAATTGTGTGCACGGTTTTTTTAGTGGTGAGAAGAAAACAGTGTCTCATCTTATTGTTTCCAGTATCTTGGGTTAAACATACCTGCTTCAGTGGCATTTTCTGTAAACGAGTCTGACATTCTGTGTCTGCTGCCTTTGTGGGGATTGGTGGTTGTGGAGTAAAACGGGTTGTCACGGGCTGGGTTGGCGTGGATGCCACGTACATTTGACTTCAGGTCACATTTGGCCGAGATCTTAGACGACAGGTCATTGATCTCCTGTTCCCGACAACGCTGGGAAATTTCTGACAAGATTTGTTGCTGTTTGCCAAGTTTTTTCTTTTCAAAACTCGTGGACAGTTTCATGATGGCCATCTGCAAAATACAAATACAAGTGAATAACCACTGATTTTCTGTGTCAAGTAAAGATTATGAGTTGAAAATCAAAATGTGCTAACCAATGTTCCCTCTATTTTTTTCCAAACCACTGAGAGGAACTTTTGATGCTCTGAGCAAAAAATATTTTAAACAATCGTATTTTGTAAATTAAAATGACAGGCAACATGCTCTTGATGTGCGCGGTATCAACACGGCGGCTGCGTAGCCGCGCAGCTTTGAGGGAACGCTGGTACTACTAAGTCGTGATATGGATAAATCAGTGATCTGTAGGCTCTTAGATAGTGTTTATTGAATAACACTTTCCGCTTCAAATTGTTGAAATCAATGGCACCTTTTTAAAATAAACATATCCAAAATAAGATAAAATAAAATTTTTAAAATGTCGTTAAAAACTTGCGAAAACATCTGTTGCCCCCTGAAGGTATCTCTTTCCATTTAATTAAACTACAGCAAACTGAAGCATTTGCACTTTAACTATTTGAATCCTTACTCAGATAATTTTGAAAAACTCAGAGGCGTTTCAAGTCATGTTTACGAAACAAACTTTCAGTTTTCAGGTGTCATGAAACCTGTCTCATATTTAATGTCTAAGCCTGAGCAGGTGTACCTCCGACAACAACAACAAAATGAAAAACTGGAAGCTAGCAATGCTGTTCGTAAGTGTAGAGCCTAATCTTTTTGCCCTATTTTAATCCAAGGCCGTGAGCTGAACTATCGTATCTCGGTTCCTTTTTTTTTTTTTCAGGCGAAAAAAAAAAAAACACCAAAAAAACGAATAACTGTCTCGAAAATATTTTTAAAAGGTCGTTTTAAACAAGAGTTATTTAACCTTTAATTTCAGAATTTAACACCCGACATTGTAACAAACTCTGCGGGCTGTCAGGGGCTACAAGCATGCCAAACGCAATTTTGAAAAAAAAAAAAGAAAGAGAGAGAGAGTAGAGTCACGATAGTTTGGAATGGGTTCCTCGACATACAGTACATTGCAAAATATTTCGAGGCTGTTCCGTGACCACACGGCCGCGCAGAGATTCCTGGGATTCTGAAAGGACAAAAACAACCCAAAAAGAAACAACAGTTTAATATCAGGAAACTATGTTTGGGTCAATGTTTCTCATGACAACCAACCTTTTCAGGAGTAGGCAATCTCTGTTTTCCTTCTCTGACGACATGTGTAGTTTCCCGAAGGAGGGCCACCCGTGCGTCCTCCGCACGATCTGACAGAAAAGGAGGCGTGGTCGCCTCTTCAGCTCCCAGGCTTTGAGGGAGAAAAAGACGCATTGTAGAGTTCCGTCTTTATACAAAAATTTAGTAATGAATGTTATAACCTCTTCATACAGTATCTTAACTGGTGTTGCTATCCAGAATCGGTCAATCCCTCACGTATTTACAACATAATGTTAAGTATGGAACTTGCTTCATAGCATTCTAAATGTCCGTTGGGTGTGGAGATCTGGGTCTTATAGTCCACAGGAGATGCTGACATATGTCTCTGGATGAACAAACTGTACTGGGTCTGATTTGGGTTTGTAAGGGTAACCACAGGGGTTTATACAATGTCCATAAGATTAGCCTTCAGTATCTATTCACAATGCTGCATTTGTTATGCAGAATCTCGGGGAAACTTGCTGTTACAAGTCGATAAACCATTTTCAAAAACACTGCCAAACATTTGAATACCCGACATCAGTGTTTATTTATTTTTGTTTGTAAACGGAGCATTTAATGTTCATTTTTATTTTTTTTAAGGAAACACAATAAAACAAAGAGAAATCCACTTAGAAGTGACCAAATAATTTCACGTAAATGTACCGATAGTGTCAGTGAAAAGATTCTACGATGTTGTCCTTAGCAAATCCAGTGAGCGCAACTACTGATCTAGTTTCACCAAACTGAACACAGGCTAGCTGTCTGTAACATTCTCATGAACTCCACAGAACAGTAATTGCACCAGATTCATGAATTCCCCAGACTGGGCATAGAACTTTCATGTTTACACTGAATCTTTCGGACCCCGAAAACGCAACTTCACACTGAGCAAATGTTACTTATGCACACTTTTTTCCGCTTGACCGACATAAAATGGCGTATTAGGGCTGCCGAAATTCAAAGACACCCTATATTACAGTCCAGTTTTTCCCTCCGCAGGGAACTGTCTGCAGCTGTTGTCTTATCCATAAGTGCTATGTTGTTTGGCAAGACTGTGACAGCACCAAATGTGTCCATTAGGTGATAAAATACCACAGGATTTCCAGCAAACTTTGCCCCCTACGTTACTGTTCTGGCACTGATTTCCAGTTGTCCGTGTGGTCCGTTAAGCCAATAAACATTTATGAACATGCTCGGAATTCAACACCGGTTGACAAGTGCTGACCGCCCATTGCTAAATTGAGTGGCGCGACAATTCACGTACACTAAGTATGGTCCCATGCGTTGGTGCTGCCCAGCGTCCAAGAAACAAGGGCCTATAGCCTAATTGTTACGGAAGCAGTGACACGTTTAGGCTCAAGCAGCAAACCATTTATCGTACTGACGAATCCATAAAAAAAAAAAAAAAAATTTCTTTCCAACAAATATAAAGACCTGTTTATGAACCATTTGTCTGTTTGGTCTGCACATTGAAAATAAGTCTAGGAAAATCAGAGTAATTTGGGCCAGTTTGGGGGGGGGGGGGTATATCATAGTTCATACTAAGCACGAAACGGCACAGTCAGCTGCTGGCAGATGTGTACACCACATTTTCCTATACATGTATTTTCCTTGTAAATCCGGGAGGACTCTACCATACTAAGCCCGGTCAGACACAGTCAGCTTCTGCCATTATTTCTTGGGTGTAGGCCTACATTTCTCTGGCAGCAACTGGCTGTGACGCTCCGGGCTTCGTATGATACCCCGCGTTATTCCCAACAGTCAGCCCCGACACCCAGCGGCATAATCCTCCGGCCTTTTGAAGATGGATTTGAACAGATATTCAAATTATTTTACCTCCATTGGGTCAGTCGCCAAACGCGCCACAATCCGATTCTTTTTGGGCTACATTTGACTATGAATTACAGTGAAGAGATCTTTCGGGACTTCATATTTTTTATTCGGCAATGTGAAATAAAATATGATAAGAAATAGTAAAGCTAACTGTGTGAAAATTACAATTCTTCCTTACACATTCAGCAAAAGACATTAGAAGATAAACATAAAGACACAAAGGAGTTCGTTGGTTTAGAATCGTCGAAAAGGGGGAGAAAAAAAGAGGGGGGGGGGAGTACCTGTTGTCTGTTGATATCAAAAGCACTTAGGTATTACACAAATTACACATTCGCTATGTCACTACATTTACCCATGTCACTGGCATTAATAAGCGCCTGGCAATACAGAAATACAGGTTCAGTGCAGTCATAGAAAATCAAGCACTGTTGTTCTTATCATCCCGTCACAAAAGGCAATCCCGGCAGAGGTGGACACATCACTTTTGTGAATGCAGGTCCAGGGAAAGAGTTCAAAATAGTGGCGCGGAATTGAAGTGGACAGGCGAAAAAATGCTTGTGGCGGGATGGGGGAAGAGAGGGAAGAAAGTAAAATTGAAACATGGAGAGAGTAAAGTCAAAGCCAACTTTCTGCTTTGATACTGAATTCTTTCAAATGGATTCTTGAAATAACAGTCGATGGCTAAATAAATGGAACATTAAAATTTGAGTCATGTCACACAACTTATTTGTGCCCGTTAAAAACAAAAAAATCATAAAAACATTTACACTCCGTCCAGTTATTTAAAAGGCGTAGAAAGCCTAATGCCAACAAAGAGATTTAAGAATTACTAGCGTTAGCGTTAGTTTCAGACAAGAGTATAAAAAATATTGTATTTGCAGGGCAACAAACCGAGGAAGGTGGCCGCAATGACTGGAAATTGGGGTCTACAAAATTTTATATTAAAGAACTTTTTTAATGGAAAAGGGGGGGGGGGGGCATTTACATTACATTTGAACGTTTTCCTTTGTTAGGAATAGGCAAACCACAAACATAATTGTACATGTATTTGCAGGGCAACAAACTGAGGAAGGTGGGCGCAACAACTGAAAATTGAGGTCTACAAAATTTTATATTAAAAGTACTTTTTTTTACAGAAAAGGGGGGAAAAGGGGTGATTGGGGGGGGGGGGGGCAATTTTCCTTAAATTTGAACGTATCCCTTTGTTGAGAATAAGCCAACCACAAAAATAATTGGACGAAATTTTAATTTAAAAAATTAATCAGAAAGAAAAAACACAAACTTGAAGGGAGCCCAAATTATTTCTATTGTCAAAAGATTTAGATCTCATCCAACCTAACCGATTCGCTGTTAAACGGCATAAACCGTCCGCCCCTGGAATAGTACTTGCCCGGTGGAAAATCTATACCATTTAAAAACACACAGCGCACATTGTTAATCTTTCTATAATCCATTATTGATCGGGCACAATCACAGAATTACACGCATTGCTAACCATCCATGGGACTGGCTAGTTGGGCTGCTTGCGATATCTCGATCAGTTGTATTTATTTGAAATTCCTTTAGTCACCTGGACTTGGATTGTTTCCCACTGCAAAAATCCATAAGATAATAATAATTATATATATGCTAGGCACAGCTGCGGGGTCGAAAATCAACACGCACCAAGTGCAAGACAAGAAAAGATAACCCATTGCCCTATGGCACCTCCCTCATATGCAGATTCTGCGACAGAGTGTGCCTGTCGAATATAGGCAGAATCAGTCACGAGCGTAGCTGCAGAAGTAGGACACATATAGCTGCTTAGATCGTCTGCCAAGACGAAAAGAGCCTATTATATTATAGGAAAATTAAGTTGTCTTCTTTTATGTTGTGGTTACTAAAGCAAGGATACTACACAATGTTATCTTTGATTAAAGAGAATTAAGCCAAGCCCTGTTAGTAATACCGGTACTTAGCAAGCCTACGTCCACCCGACTCGTTCGAATGACCTCAGATTTGCTCACGGGGATGACATCATTCCAACATAGGTCTGCTGGTTACGGCATTGCGCCGCCGTTGGTTTGATTTAGGAAATCCACACCAACGGTAATCCTACCAATCCTAGGAAAATCTTATACCGGTACACATTTATGTGGAGATGTTGGCTAGGAGGTGATATCCATCTGCAGGCCCTATTTCTTGTAGCCGTAAAAATCCCTGCATGTGTTCTCTGGTTCTTCTCCTTTTTGCATTTTATTGTTGTTTTAACTTTATCTTCTTCTTCTCGTTCTTCTTCTCTCGTTCTCTTCTTCTTTTTCTTCTTCTCTCTCTCTCTCGCTCGGGGAGGGATTTGATTCTGGGGTTGCTCGGGGAACGAGATTAAACATGGTATTCTTTGTTGTTGTTGGTTTTTGTATGTGTAGGCTAAGGGTCGCAATCAGCTGCTAGGTAGGCCTACATGGACGAAAACAAAATGTCTTTGTCTTTTTTTTTTTTTGACAATACTGAACGAATCATAAGGAAATTGGAAATGTTCATCAGAAACCAAAACAAACTCGCGAAGAACGCACACATCATTCTTCGAGATCCTCTTCGGATCGGTACGTCAAAATAAAAATAGTTGAATAACTAACAGAAAAGAGAGAGTTGTGTAATAGGAACACAGAAATAATTATGTCCAATTCCAAAAGACTGAATTAATAATAATAATAATAATAAATTACATTTATATAGCGCATTTCCAATAAATGCTCAATGCGCTTTACAAGTAATAAAAACTCATTCCTCTCTCTCCCACACTCCCTCTCCCCACCCCCCTCTCTCTCTCTTCCCATCACATTCTCACTCCTTCTATCACATGCTCTCTCCCCTCAGGTAAGTCAAGAAAAATAAGCCTGCTGGAACAAAAAAATGCTTTAGCTGCCTTTTGAAACTTACTAATGATTTTGTTTGTCTCAGTTCCATAGGTAACTTGTTCCACATTAAGGGGCCAATATATGTGAATGATCGTTCACCATAACATCTGTATGATTTCACAGGTGTCACTAGCATGGTGGAATCAGTGGAGGATCTTAAACTTCTCCCTGGTGTATACAGTTTTATCAAATCTTGTAATTCATGAATACTAAAGCTGAAAAGTCAAATGTCGTGCACGACTGAGTTTTGATATCCATGAACCCCATAACAATGAGGTAGTTTCAATCTATTTTGACTTAGCCCTTTTTTTTTCTTTGGTGTTCACGAGATGCGGATGCATGATATTCATTTTTTCCGTTTCTTAGTGTCCTTGTCTGCGCGTTTTAGATTGTCCGACATAACTGTTGGCGGAAGTACCTCGATATGATAGGTCAAGGCCGAGTGAATGGGTTTGTTGACGTTTGACATGTGCGCGAGTGACAAGGGTCGCTTCAAGTTTAAATTGAATTAAGTAAGCAGTTTTGCATTGAAAATACAGTTTTCTTTCAAATAAAACACATTTTTTACTCTCCCTGTTATCTCCTGATTGCAGACGGTTTGAATCCTGGGAACTGGACGGTTGCCGTTGTCTGTAGTTTACACTACTTACCGGCAACTCTAGACTGACTAGAGTCTCTTAGAGTCTAGATCTAGACTCTACTAGTTGACTCTTCTCGGCTAGGCAGGTCTAGCAGATCTCGACTCGGTATTAGATCTAGATTTAGATCTACTATATGTATCTTCTGCATGTCACTTTTTTAAAAGCAGTTCTACAGTTTTATTCAATGCAGAATATCTAAACCAGAAAATTACCCATTTGTTGAATAATAAATTCTTGTTTTTCAGATATTGATTTGACATCAAGCAAAACAGAACAGCTGGAAGTGGCATAAAAATGTCAGGTGTGATTAGGCAATGTGTCAGAACATTTGTGCGTCTGGCAACCACAAATGTGAATCAGTCTGGAGTTGGAATAAAACAGAGAAGGTGAGTGAAGTGTGCCAAGGTAATGTTTAACACTATGAATATGATTGCCATTTTCAACAAAAGTCGATGCGGGCACTACCATTTAAAAAAAAGTCGAAGCTGGCACTGCCATTTAAAAATAAGTCAAAGCTGGCACCGCCATTTCCCATTGCCATATTCAACTTTTGTTGAACTCATTGTTTGCCTTACAAAATCGACGAACGTGAAATCGGACAAAGCTGCCTATTAACCAGTGTTATTTCCCCTGTGTAACAGGATGGGTAAACCGAGCGGGCCTCCCTCTAAGCTATCCCACTTCTGACACCAAAAATGTAACAGGACGGGTAAAACGAGCGGGTCTCTCTATCTATAGCTATCTAATCTGACACCAAAAATGTAACACAGGAACGGGACCGAGCGGGTCTCTCTCACTAGCTATCCAATCTGACACCAAATATGTAACAGGGACGGGGAACACGAGCGGTCTCTCTATAGCTACCTCACACAAACAAACATACAAACAAAACTATCAGGTTTTGAGAGGACAACAATTTTATTAAAAGGAAAAGAAAATAACAAATCAAATAATAAACACAATACAATAAACAGTACAATAAACAAGACAATAAACAGTACAATAAACAAGACAATAAACCCAAGACAATAAAACAATACACAAGACATTACGATAAACCCAACGATACAATAAACCCAACCGATAGGCGCGCTGAAGAAGAACCAAAAATAACAGGAATTAACAGCACGCCTCATCAGTTAATCATTACATCATGCTAAAACAAGAGAATGCATCAAAAGAAAACATAAAAGTTAATAATAATTATATTCACATTGTAAACTAAATATGGGGAAGGTCTAGTATGTCTATCGAACAGTAACGTATAATTTACTTTGTGAGCACTCCAGGAGCCAACTCGAGTGTAAGATGCTAGCCTACCAAATAATAATAATAATAATAATAATAATTGATTTATATAGCGCCAAAATCCACTTAAAGTGCTCGGTGGCGCTTAACAAACACATAGAATACACAGTCTCAAACACTCCAGTATATCACACCTACACACTAACACATCCAAAGATACATTACAGTAACAGTTCTAGTATCATCTATAAATCATACACTTTTTTGAAAAGCAATGTTTTGAGTTTTGATTTGAAGTGCTCTATTGAATTAGTTGTTTTTATATCATAGTTCAGATTGTTCCAAAGTTTTGGGGCACAGATGGAAAATGCCCTTTCTCCAAGCATTGTTCTGGATCTAGGCATGCAGAGCTGACTGTCATTTAAGGACCTTAAATAACATGTTTACTTCCCTTGGCTTAACTACAGGCTGACATAGGGCTATCCCACACATTATAATTCTTATATTATAACAACGGCCATTATTCTAGATCAAGAAGAAAACTTAATTTGATTCCAGACAAGATAACATTAAGCCTTACATGTGTATACGCGCACCCTGTACGCATCAAATCTATCCTAGTTATGGAATGAGCTGGAGTTAAACTAACTACAATAAAATACAGTCTGCTGAGTCTACACACTCATACCACAGAACTGCCCGTGCTAGGTGGCTCAATAAAAGACAATCCCATCTACTTACTTAGCCCACCCACGCACAACGTAGTATCCCTTAATTAACAATTACCATCATAATTAGCAGAGGATAGCAATAGCCAACTGGATCTACTCATTAAGTCAAAATTAATTAACTTAGGCCCCATTAGCCAACTCAGCTCAGTTCCGCACCTGCTAGATTATTAATATCACACAAAAACCCTAGTCCATACTGCCACAGGCCTATCTCAACTCAGAGCCAAAATTATCCCCTTCCTATCCTCTGGATATAATACCAAACTCCTTACTCATAAAGTCACAGGAGTATCTCTAGGTGGACCAACCCACATGATAAGTCAACACCTAAGTCTCAACCAACAATAGCAAGTTATAGTCTCCCACTACAAGTGATATGATAATCATGGCATAAAGCCAAACCCAACTACATGGTACAACTACAAGACTGAACAGTCAAGTCAACCCACTTGCATTACCTCCAACAATACTGATATACCTAAAACATTCCCATATAGATCTATATATTCAGTGAACACAATTATATAATGTAACAAGATAATATCATAATAATGAGGACATATTATATACAGGCCTACTGGGCAACACACCCACAACTCTATGATTGAGCTAAGTCGATGAATCTGATCCCTTCATTACAACAGAGTCCAATTACATCTGTAAGAACAGACAATGAGCACCTACAAAGGATGCCATAAAAATATGACACCTGATGCATAGACAATGCATCCATACACCTAGCATAGGCCTTTCCCTTCACGATTCATCCTATCAACAACCAAAGTTCAAGGTTCGACCCTCAAAGGTTTCTAAGTCCGACCTAACCAGTACAAATTGAAGAAAATCAACTTAACACCTATGTAGAGAACATACTAATTCCAAGAGGCATTATAATAAACATAATAAATTGAGAAATTAAAGTAAATAATCATCATCCTTCAGTATAATTCCGATATCCGAGGTCCCAAATGCTGTTTAAGTGTTGTAGCTACTGTAAACAGCCAGCCAGGTTTGTTATTGTTGTTCGAGTCAAGTGCTAACCAATCCCGGTCTTGATTTGACCCGCTTGACCAGAAGTCATGTTATCACACCTGCTAGCGTCTGTTTTGACCTACTCACGCACTTTGCCAAACCCGCACCTCTCTCTTTCCATCTTAACTGGTCTGCTCATTATCATAAAGTTCACAATGAATACGATATCAATAAAATGTAACGAAAAGGTACACAAGACAAATCTACACATACATCATAGTCACACTGCTGATTTAAAGGAACCTAGAAATAATCATCATTCAACAATAACATTACAAACCCACAAAAGAACAAGTTAAAGTAAAGAAATAACTTGGTTAAAATTCTTGCCCGTTACTCTCTCTCTCTCTCTCTCCTTTAAGAAGGACACTTTGAGCCTGAATGGCACCAACTGCAGATTAAGAATAACGATCTAGATCTGTCTATCTCTGATCCAAGTAGCGGGACCTAGACCACACCCTCCAGTAGTACTATTTGTTAGCACTTCACATAAAATCAGTCTGTCATAAATTACAGTTAAATGTTTCCATTTAATTACATGAACTAATCATGCGCGCTAGCGTTGATAGCATTCTAGAACCTTACACTCTCTCTCTGCAGGATACTGATAGATCTAAGATAAAAACTTAGTAAGATAAACTTTACCATAGATTGTTAGCTGCTAGCCTGGTTGCTTAACCAAGCTGAACAAAGTTCGTCAAACTTCCAAGTATAATCCAATCATTATTTCACATCATCTAAATATTATTAAATACCAGAACTAAATTAATGGGTACAACTTACGTGAATTAACCAAATGAATTCACACTTGATCTACATCATCAGAGCTGGCACTTCACAAATCTTGAAATATAAAATTTACAACTTCTTTTACTTTTATGTTAGTCTGGACACAATGACACGTCCTGCTGTCTTGAAGACTTGGGTGGAACTGACTGACCCACGCTATCATCTAAGCGTCACCCAAACACACGCAACCCATTTACTCCTTACAGTTCACTAAGTGCAAATTCTAATAAAACATTAAAACAAATAAAAACATTTTTAAAGAACTACCCTCTTGCTCGTGTATGTTCCAAATACACTATCTTACTAAAATATTACTCAACAAGATAAATACTAAACAGAACCTATAATGTAGTGATACATAACAAGTTTCTACTTCTGGCACCAGGGATGGTCACTTAAATTGACCAATCCTGGACAATACAGACAACGCTAAGACTATGGTTTAAAATTGGCGCACTGAGTACATCAGTTGGCAATGTTACTCAACACTGCATGACTCATGTCAAGTACGTGATAAACAATAAGGGGAGATTATCTATGGTTTCTGTGTGGTTACTTCCCCTTGACCACATCTAGTGATCTAGCTAGCCAAAATAACGGGTTTATCTCCCTTTCACTGCAGTGAGCTATAAGTAACTCAGCCCTGTAATGGTTCACCCCATTACACTTGGCTCAGAACATATGCATACATCTGGTTACATTTTTGTATGTGGCTGGAAGTGAATGTTCGAGGTCTATGGTATAGGCATTTTTTAGGACAAATGGTGTAGAGACAATTGAGTGAGTCAAATGCTGAAGTGAGGATGAGGTGAATCGAGCACGAGCAGACTCAGGGAGTGAAAACGAAGTAGAATCAGCTGATTCATGGTCCAATTTTTATCAGGACAATGAGGTGTTTCTGACTGGGTCTTCAGGTAATTTGGATGACCATAGGATGGATTGGGATGTGAGTAGAGCAAGAAGGGAGCATGGTACTCAGACAGCTGATCAATAATAATAATAATAATAATATATTGCATTTATATAGCGCCCAACCCCGTCGATGACAAGCTCTGGGCGCTTTAACAAACTCTTACACACACACACACACACACGCATACACAAAAGAAATTCAAAAATATTTACTATTGTTGCTGCCGAAAAACACCTAGCCTAGTTTGTCTGAAAGAAATGGGTCTTCAGATGGCGTTTGAAAGAACCAATGTCATTAATTTCCCTGGTTGTCTTTGGAAGAGTGTTCCAGATGGTAGGGCCAAGAAAAGAAAAGGACTTTTCTCCTACAGTGGACAGATTCATTTTAGGTACTTTCAATTTTGTAGTGTCAGATGATGATCTTAGTTGACGAGATGGAACATAGTAATCAGTTAAATCAACTAGGTACGATGGAGCAGTATTATTGACACATTTGTGACAAATGGATGACAATTTGTACATTATTCTTTTCTCGACTGGCAGCCAGTGCAAACTCTGCAGAAGTGGCAGTGCTGAATCTCTTTTCTTTTTCTTCAAAACAAGTCTCGCTGCATTGTTTTGAGCAATTTGGAGTTTTCTAATATTTTTTTGTGAAATTCCAGCCAAAAGGGAGTTGCAATAGTCAAGCTTTGAAAGTACAAAAGAATTTACTAAAACAGCCGCAGTTTCAGTTGAAATAAGATGTCTGATTTTACCAATTTTCCAGATTTCCATGTATAGAATACGAATGAGGTGACTAACCTGAGATGACAGAAAGATTTGAATCAATGTAAACCCCTAGGTTTTTTACTTTTTTTGAAATTTCTATTGAATTAGTGCCAATTATCATCTCAGTTCTGTCCACTTCTTGCAGAACCCGCTCACGGCCTAATAAAATAACCTCAGTTTTATCCTCATTTAGTGCCAGTTTGATTTGGTTCATCCAGCTTTTAATTTCTGTTATACAGTTTCCAGCCTGCTGCAGAAGGCTGTCAACATCGCATGGCAAGGCAGAACTGTAGAGCTGGGTATCATCAGCATAGAAATGATATAGTATAGATAGTAAACAAAATAGGACCAAGCACTGAGCCTTGTGGTACGCCATACTGAAGCGCATAAGAAAAAGATCTTATTTTGTTGGTTACAACAAATTGGTGGCGATTTGACAGGTAAGATTCGACCCATTTAAGGGCGACCCCTCTGATTCCAAACGATGTTTCTAGCCTTCTGAGCAGGATTTCGTGATCGATGGTGTCGAACGCTGCTGGTAGATCCAACAAATTTAGCAGAGTAATATTTCCAGAATCTGCCTTTACTAATATGTCATTCATGATTCTTAATAGTGCAGTTTCAGTACTGTGGTTACTTCTGTAAGCAGATTGAAATGGTTCCAACAGGTCATTATTTCTCAAATGACACATTAGTTGTTGTAATATCACCTTTTCAAGGATTTTTGAAAGAAAAGGAAGGTTTGAGACGGGTCTATAATTTTTCAACATGTTTTGATCAAGAGTCGTTTTTTTCAAAAGTGGTGTTACCCAGGCTGTTTTAAAATAATCAGGGACAGACCCACTTAAAATAGAGTTGTTTATTATTTTTGTAATAGTTGGAACCAGTTCATCAATACAAGATCTAACCAAAAATGTAGGAATAGGATCGAGGTCACAACATTTTGATGGCGATGCCATGATGATCGATTTTACAGATTCATTCGACACAACACCAAAAGTGTCTATAGGATTTCCCTGAAACTCATCAAAATGATCAATGGCATCAAAACTGTCAAGATTTTCTCGGATAGTTGTAACTTTTTTATCAAAATAATCAGCAAAAACATTGGGCAACAAATTGTTCTCGTAAATTGTGGGTAGAGGTGTTTCCTTTCTTTTCCCTGTGAGTTCATCACAAATACTAAAAAGTTCCTTACAAGATGTAGAATTTTGAAGTTTAGTGACATAGAAGTCTTTTTTTGCAAGTTTAATAACACATTTCCATTTGTTCTTCTGGTGTTTGAAAATGTCCTTGTGGACTGTAAGACCTGTCTTTAACCATTTCCTTTCTGCTTTGCGACATTCTGCTTTGGCTGCTTTGACATCTAGGGTGTACCATGGAGCGAACGGTCTGTTGGAGATTGACCTGGTCTTGATAGGTGCATGTCGCTGTAGTAGATCCTGCTGGATGTTATTATAAGATGTGATGTCGCCTTCAAAGTTCTCGAGAGCATTGGCCATTTCCGTCTTGAAGGCATTGATGTCGATACCTTTTATGTCTCTGGACGACACAACTTTTTTGATGATATTTGGCTTTGCGAAATCAATATCGAGTACGATGGTTTTATGATCCGAAATGAGTTTTTCTAGGACGGCGGTGTTGGTGAAGGTGCTCAAGGTTTGTTTGATGATCACTAAATCTAAGATGTGACCAGCTCGATGAGTTGGACATTTGATTATCTGAGACATGTTGCATTGGTCGATAAGTTCTTTAAGTCGTTTTACTTCAGATGATGTTTCAGAATCAAAATGAAAATTAAGATCACCCAAAAGAACAGGGTATCCTTTCTCGCAGGTTAAGCGTGGTAGGAGAACTTCAAGTTCACTCAGAAAATTGGTTTTACTGCCTGACGCTCGATAAATGCAGACAAAATGAAAGACTTTGGTGCCAAGATCTAATGATAGCTCCATAATCTCAAATGTTTCAGGTTGGTAGCTAGTTTCCGGTTTAATAACAATTTTTGGTTCAAGTGATTTTCTGAAAATTATAGCGATCCCGCCTCCAAGACGATTTTTCCGAGGAAAAGATTTAATTTTGAAATTAGGAGGTGTCAGTTCATCTTCAATAATAGCATCACGCTCTTTCACTAACCATGTTTCAACGATAAACAGTAAATCTAGATTCTTTTCGTGAATGAGGTCCACAATGTCTTCAGTTTTATTTCTAGATGACTGAGCATTTAAATAACCAACTCTGATGTTACTGCACTGGTCACGTTCTACATCATCAGTGTCCACTTGATTAAATTTGCTTTGCATACTTGTCTATATCCAGGGAGACAACCATGTCTACTGGTGATGTTTACTTTAATTCTCTGTTTGCCTCCCCTTCTTGAGCGTTTGGTTGCTGGTATTAAGTTAATTTTGTTGTTTCTTAATCTATGCATTACACTAGGTGGTACAATTGCTGTGTTCAAGGGTCTTAAAGCACACAGCTGGTCTCTTGAATAGGCCATTGTGGGATTACACAGTTGTTGATTGAAGGTGTTCATATTCACTTCACCAAGCACATCAGTGTGCACACCGGTCTCAGTGTGTAAGTGTTCACTTGTCAAAACAATGTTACCTGTACTAGCCATGAGTAGTGACAGGCCAAGAATAACACAAGCACAATGGTGGAAATTATTCCAACTTGAAGATCTTAAAATTGATCTGAGAATTTCTGACTTCAATTTCATAATTTTCACAATATTTTTTCACACATGAATTCACTGAAACCTAATAAACATGCTGGTATAAAAATCCAAAAGAAAGCCGATGTTGATCAGGAACAACAAGTAATAAAATGCAGAGCACAAAAAGGCTGCCAACCGGCGCACTGTGTCATACACATAAAATCAAGAACAATATGGCAGTAGATTACGATTATTGAACCCTGGGTTCAAAATAATTACTCGTTAAAAAAAAAACTAAACAGTCAGCAATCAGTTTCTACAGACACATGAAATAATGTTTACTCTGTGAGTAGAGCATTTGATACTGTTTCTTTCATTTTTGAATAACTTAAGTTTTTGTGTTCCGTGATAAATCACAAAATAGCATGCATGATCCAAATAAGTAATGCATTGTCATCTCTCTTGTCCTTCTTTCTGTACTACTTCTACTCTACAAACTTTTATCACGGGGGCTCAAAAAGGTGAGAAGAGGAACCAAGTCCAGAAGTAAGCAGGAAAAGGACATCATTAAAAATTCAAGACGGCTGCCAGCATCACATGACCTGATTTGCATATTATATTCAAAATACATCAAACTGTACATCATCCATTTCTCAATAAGTTGTGAAGATTTCATACAGATACTTTGAACTGAATAAGAGTTATGAAGTTTTTACCAAAACAGCTTAATTTGAAGTCTGATGTAAAAGAAGTGATGGCAACCGGGATACATTTCTTAGTCCAGATGGTGGCAATCAAAGTGTGAAATATACTAGTAGGCTACATTATAAATTTGTTGTTTGGTTTCATCAGCAACAATGTCAAGGAGTCGATGTGATGCTGGAAGGTAATTTTGTATTGTTTTTTGTCTTCTTCACTTTACACCAGTAGACTAGGGAAATTAAAATCAACCTGCAAACATAACTTATGGACAGAAATATTCCTTCTTTGTTGTATTATTGTCCAACATGGGACCCATTTATGATTCTTAAATTCAATTAAATGATTGTGGACCATTCTCAATTTGTTTCAGAATTTATTTCAAGTTGCTTGGAACAGGAGTGCTTTGCCAGTTCTCACTGTTCGGTTTTGGGGTAAGTACTAAAATTAAGAAAAGCGGTTTCAGTGACACAGCTTAAACCTTTTCGTGTTTAACCCGACTGAACTCGACCATAAACTATGGCCTGCAATTGATTCAACCCAGCCAAATCCGGCTTTGTCTATGATGCCTGCATGTGTTCAATCTGGTCGTATCCGGCCGGCCAGTGTCCTCCAGTTTCGTATCCAAATTTGAAGGGAAGAACAGTGCAAGAATAGCCATAAACAGTAAATGACATCACCAGGTATTCTTCAGATGCCACTGACCCAGTTTGGTACATAAGGCGTGAGTTAGGCCTACAAGTAATGTATTATATGGTCATCCAACAGGCCTGTTCCTCCCTCTAACTTGGTCCAAAACCTACATCATGCATTGGGCAGCACACGCTTGTTGTACTAGTGTGGTGTCTTTGTGTGGGTAGTGTTGTTTGCTTGGAGAACAAACGGGATGCGATAGTGTGTAACACATGTATTGTCCATCTGTCTCAGTGGTAGTATTACACAGCTCCGTTCAGCATTTCACATTCACAAAACCAACATGCAGATTTTGGCATTCCCGATCTTTTAGTTCATTCATTTCTCAATAAGCATGTCAAAATTCATTATCATCGATGCGACATGGGGGCTACAATTTCCATTCCACTGAAGATACACAGCAGCGGCTGCCATAGGGCTGAAAAATGTAAACAAATCAGGGCAGCCGTGTAGCCAGGCTGTTGGCCATGAGAGTGCTTCACAAGTAGCCAGAAAAGAAACACAAAAGGGTTAAGTTCTTTACCGTGGGCTGTGCCATATAACATAAAGAAAAAAAAAATCATTGAGATGTTTAACTCCCAGGAGATTCTGTTAATTTAATGTAATTGTAGATAATGTTAACCCACACCCTGCGCACTGCGCCTTAAAGCCCGCTGTCCAGTCAGTGACCTTACTCAAGGGGAATCTTATCTGGGTTGCACTGACCCATGCTGATGTGCAATGACCACACTATCGCTGTCCACGTGGTTTGGTTTGTATTTGATCAGTATGAAAACATTCGCTTCTAAGAGTTATCACGCTTGATAATGAATTAATCAGCAGAACAGCTTGTCTGTAACGAATGATCTGACTTACAATACCAAACCAATAGCTGTAAGTTTCGTGAGAACAAAGTATGATAACTAGCCATGCCCCCCAAGCCCTAAACAAATGGTTTCATCCTGATTGACATAATGAACCAATGTGGGCCATTTGGGGCAAAGGTAATTTCAGAGCTTGTTTCTGATTGGTTCTTAGATACAAACAACTCTAGATGATGGTCAGCTTGTGAGAAAATGAGATAATATTGCAAATTTGTTGAGCAACATTTCGCCTGTCAGTGTTACACCTTTTGAAAGTGTGGGGAGAGCCTTTGAAAGCTTAGTCTTTGTGAGTCCGACCGTTGGTTCACTGGTTAACATGTCCTTGTCACAATGCCTTTGATTTAGAAGAGATACAGTGAGCAATAGGACAGTAGTTACGTCTCAAAGAGGGCAGTGGCCTGACGTGTGAAAATACTGTTTGCGCGCGGCATGGTCAGCTTGACCTTGCCATATTGACACGCCCGTGCAGAGTGAATGTCTGGAAAGTCAATGCCGTATTTCGACGCCTCTCGCAGTGTGAGGGTTAAGAAATTCAACACGCTAAAGAGAAAGTGTTCGGGCCATATCTTTTTCTCAAATGTTTGTGTAAAGCAGACTATTTTTTGCTGGATAAATGAAGAGCACAGTGGAAAAACAATAGTAATCACAAAGATGTGAAACTGAGCAATCAAATTTTGAACTTTTGAAGTCCACAGCTGCCCTTTTGCAACTGAAACTGGAAGGATGGTTTCTAATATTTTGTTAATAGCAGGGGCGGGGCTGATGAACCAGGCTTGTACATAATGCAGAATAAGTGCAAAAATATGAGCAAATTGTGTCTGTGGTTGTCTTTCCCTGGTAGTTTTTCATATATATCCACTTGGATCTAAAGGTCAGCCACATTTATGAATTCATATTGTGAAAAATTTGTTTTTGTCAAGGACTTGTTTGATTTCATTTTCAAAAGAAATTGTTTCATAAATTTTACTGCAGGGATCCAAAAAGTCTGATTTGGAAAGTGCTGAATTGTGGATGTCAAAGCCCATCACAGACCTTGAGAAACTGAAGGAGGTAAAGTTGAGTTATGTTATTTTCACAGAAATTTTTGAGACCTTACAGCTTTTTTTTTTTTTCACACTTCCTTAAGGCAAAATTGCTGACAGCCTCTGGTTTGTGAACCCAGCCAGAAGAATGTATTGGGATTAGAAGGATCCACTGGTCAGAATAACCATTTCCACTTTTAAATCTTTGTTCCCCAGAATGAAGGTGATATGAAAAGTCGTATGGAGGCTCTGATAATGCGCATACAAGCTGATGTTTGCCATGCTCTAGAAAAAGAAGAATTGGAAGAAGGAGGGAAAAGGTTCAAAGTTGACAGATGGATGCGTCAAGAGGTTTGCTTGTTTGTAACTTTAGTTACGATTATTTGTGCACGGTGCTGCAACCCTGGAGTTGTTAATTGTGATCAGTTGGTTTGGTATGAACAAGAGTATTAATAAAACCATTTCATCAACTATCTTTAGCACTAGGTTTGAAATGTGGACCTTGGTAGTGCAAACACAAAATAGTGCAAGGGAAATATGTAAAATCCAGACTTTTAAAAATAAGTTGTATCAGATTTTCTCAAAAAGAGTGTTTTAGTTCATTTTTATAATACAATTTTGTTTCTGAAATCTAAAACTGAAGAGGATCCACAGGTATCACAACATTCTTGTACAATTCAAAAAATGTCATGTACCTCAATTACAGGGCCATTTTAGAGAGGGGCAAGGGGTGGGTCACATTATACTTGAAAATTTATGGTAGATCCCAACCATTTCATCTTGTTGCAGTCATGATGTATTAGAGCAGTGAAATGATTGAGGTGGCGAAATTTAAATCTTTTGCTATTGAGAAATATTGAAATTCATGTGTTTATTTGTTTGTTGTTTTTTTTTCTTCATCTTTTTATATGCCCCAGGATTACAACTTGTAAGGTCATTTTATTTTGTTTTCCACAGGGTGGTGGTGGCGTCACCTGTGTTTTACAGGATGGAACTGTCTTTGAAAAGGCTGGTGTTAACGTGTCTGTAGTCAGTGGAACTCTTCCACCAGAGGCAGTGCAACAGATGAGAGCCAGGTTGACAGCTCATTTTGAGATTAGAAATGAAGGAAAATGGAAAAATATTAAAGAGGGTGTCAATTTTTTTGGCCTCAATATTCAATATATCATTGCTTCAGCGATGTTAATCCAGTTCATTGTAGCCTTGTTATGCAACATTTACACCTTTCAGAAGTTTCTGTTTCAGATTTTCCTACTTTTTAACTGAAAAGCCATTTACATCCCTGATATTAAAGTTCATGGAGGCAAATGTGTTTTGCAAAGAGTACAGTTGACCATGTTGTTTTGAAATGTTAGAAATTGGGATATCGTTTTAAACTGTAACAGCCAGCATCAGAATGAAACAACTTTGTGCATGAAGCAGGTGGTAACTTGCATGGAGTTTTAAAATTTTACCACGGTTGGATGGCAGCCACTAAATGATGTAGAAGATGGGGCCTATGGACATTCTAGTGCAAAAGCCAAAGTCATCAGAAACTTAATATACCACATTTGCCACTCTGCATGCATGGAGAAAACCTGTTCAAAGTCTTATCGAGTTTGTTCACATCACAGTAGGCATCAACATTTTGTCATCCGTGGGCTATTGGAACTTTGCCTCAAAGCAAAGGCTTTTGTTAGGGGTCTGTAAACTTACTACAGTGAAACTTGGTTATAACGAGAGGTGGTGTTCACCAAAAATGTCTCGCTATACCCGGCCAAGGTCTCGCTATTCAGGGAAAGAGTACAATAGGTAAGGCAGGGGATTAAAATACCCCACTATGTGCGGACATGCTAACAAGGGAGGTAACAATAAAAAATAGTGGAGTATTTTAATGTTTACCTCCCTTGTTGGCATGTCCTGCACTTCAACGTACATATAATATCAAACTGACGGGGGATCTCAGCCTTGATATTTCGATCAAATTACGAGAGAGTTAGAGGCAGATGAGTACGTTTGTTTCCGTTGGATTCCCCTGTTGTATTCAAAGTATGGGAACAGACTGGCCACGTGTTTGTGACATAGGGATTGTAGGCATGTGGTCACAAAGCCTGTGTAGACAAAGAGCATACGCCTCGCGACGATCAATTATGATCAAAGATCATGCTACATGTAATAATTATGGCATATCACAGGTGTGTCGAAGCTGCACGATTGTAGTCTTCATGACCTGCATATGCCTCAGTGAGTGATGAGTCATCACTTTGAGCTGGCTGCGTGTAGTGTGCTGTCACAGCACATGGTCAGTAGGGGGAGAAAGCATACCAGGCCTAAGCGGGAGATGGCCACGTGGGGGCCACAACTGGCAAGGCGGGTGTGTAGTAACAAACAAAGAACGATGCATGTCATTATTGTCTGAGTGGTCTGACTCTCAACACGTTAGTCTGTGGCTGCCTCCACCAATTGCCATAGGCACTCAAATTAATTCTCTCACTATAGCAGGTGCTTTAGTTATCGGTTGCCATAATTCGAGTATTATATTATATTGTATTATATAGCTCATATAGTAGAAAAAATAGGGATTTAAAATGTTCTCGCTATTGGCAAAGGTTTTGTTATTAACAGTGTCGTTCAACAGGATGGTCCACTGTACAAAGTCACATAGAGAAAATACTGAGTTGTTTTCACTGTTCAGCTGTAGCTTTCTTTTATAAAATACTAGGGTCCTCTGACAATAGCTGCAAAGTTTTGAGTTTAGATTTAATGATGCTCCTGTAGCTGGCCGATGATTTCTTTTGTTTGCAGCTTGTCTTGTTGTTTCAGGGGCAAGAAAATGAAAGGAGACACGCTGAAATTTTTTGCTGCAGGAGTCAGTTCTGTGATCCATCCTGTGAGTTGATCTTAGATAAGATTTTTATTTGAATCATTACATGCACTTTTCATAGTTCCCTTAAACCTATGAAAATAAAAAACCTTCATAAAATATTCGGGAAAGAAAAAGAAAGTCACTGTGCAGCTCTGTGTACTAATCTGCTGGTTATTTTGTTTTTAACATTTTCATGAACTTTCACCCTTGATTGAGAGACTTGCCATCATATGACCAGGTCTTGTAGCGCTTGAGAATAAATCATATGAAAGAAATATGAGTGATATATTTGGCAATACTTGAATAGAATTTTTACTGTTATCAAACTGACTAAATCATTTGAAATATGAGATGTTCAACTTGTGATTAAAATTTCATCCAGTGAAACCAGATGAGTAAGACATTGTCACATACACTAAGAGTGAAGTACGCATGAAAATGCTCTTACCTGTAATTTATGTCATGCGGGGACATAAGTTACAAATGACAAACATTATTTTTTCTATTGCTAATGTAAGGTTTCACTGTGCTTCTTACTGTCTCTACAGCGCAATCCCCATGTCCCAACAGTCCATTTCAACTATCGCTACTTTGAGGTTGAGGATGATAATGGTGAGAAGCAGTGGTGGTTTGGTGGAGGAACTGATCTGACACCATACTATTTAGTAGAGGAAGTGAGTTTTATCATATAAAATGTTTTAATGAGGTAATTATGTCATTAGTGTTTCAAAGCCATTCTAAAAGTTCTAAACCCGTAAAGAAATTCTGAATTCTTTTTCTTTGTTGTTTTGTTTTCAAGTGACGATGAGGTAAAAGGAATAATAGTACTGTTTGAGCTTTTCATGGCTGTGCTAAGCTGAGGTGTTTTTTTTCATGCTTATTTCTCTTGCCTGGCACCATGAAACTAGGATGTTTTCAGCAACAAATATTTTGACCTGCCAAAATTTCTGCAGTGCATACATCCATGGATACTGCTCTACCAAGATATGGACAAATGAAAGTTGTATCAGCACCATCGGATTTTTTCTTTGTTTGCTTGTTGGGTTTAAAAAAAATTTTTTTGTTACAATTAGGTTACCGGTTTGCAGGCAATACTGTTACTTACTACTTCAACATCAGAGATTTTGTTATGGTTATTGGTTTTAACAGAAGCATACTATTGGTTTCTAGTTTGTGAAAATTTAGTTGTCCATGTATAATTTTGAAATCTACAAAACTTCATCTGAACAGTGCACTCGATAGTACATGTGTGCATTTGTAAGCATGTATATTAATAAACTTTAGATGTGTGCTTGTGTACTGAAAATTGAATGCTTGTTTGTGAACTTTTCGCTGTCAATCCTGTGCAAGCTGTTAAGGCCTGTAAAGAATAAAGTAATTGCAAACTTTTAGAAACCACAGTAAGTGCTACTTTGGCGAGTGCTTTTTCAAGAGTTTTATCCAATTCCTTTGTGCTGAAAATAAGCAAACAACAGCCATAGCGGCATAGGCAGTAAAATGACATCGGTGTTATGACAACTTGTGACCAAATCCAGCAGTTCAATTCAAATTTGATTTCATAACTCATTTAACCAAGTCTTGATATGCCCAGAGATGTAGTTCCAGTGAAACAGTTCCATGTGTCTGAACTACAATCTTTGCTGTTGCATGTTGCAGGATGTTGTCATCTTCCATAATGCTCTGAAAAAAGCCTGTGATCAACATGGGAAACAGCTGTATCCCAAGTACAAGAAATGGTGTGATGACTACTTTAATGTCAGGCACAGAGGTTTGTTGAACAGCTGTTATTGCCTCAACCATAACTCTAACTCAGGGCATACTCAGGGTAAAGTCACATCTTATTCTGGGGACCCACCAAAAAGGTGGCTGGTTACCCTAGCCTATATTTTCATTGTTTTGCCATCTTTCATTCTCAGTTGTTTTTGAGTACCCTTTAGTGGATAGCAGAGAGAGAATTATGCTACATTAATAATGGATTAAACAAATGGCACCACAAGCATGGTGGGTTGGCGGCTAGAATGTTTTATGTCCGAAGTAGTCAAATTGAGAAAAACGAGTTTCAAATTTGTGATTTTAATGAAAACTTGAATAATTGCAATAACTTTAACACGGTCACATGAAAAGTTTTACTGAGATATGAAATAAAGTCACACAGTTTTTTTCTTGAATATCTGAAGGCATTTAAGAGCAATGAATGAATTTGGTCATAACACATTCTGAATGATAACTCTCGATATATTTGTACCTTATATGTTTCCTTGGGAATCAAAGCCATTATCATCATCAAGAGGGCATAACCCTTCCCTCGTAAATCTGAAGGAACCTTTCTTTGGTTAGTTTAGGATTTCCTGAGTAGTCAAAACAGTTTGTGAAATTTTTTGTTATATAGTAAAGTTTTCGTCATCTATCCTTCCTTATTTCAGGTGAAAGGCGAGGTGTCGGGGGCATATTTTTTGATGACGTTGATGAACCATCACAAGATAAATGTTTTGAATTTGTACAGGTATGTACATCAAAGGAAATTTACAAATGTGGTTCAAGAATTTTGTCCAGAGAGGCAGAATTTCATTTTATTGCAAAAGATTTATTGCTCCTAATGCAATTCATGTATAAGATGGCACAAGTGAAGAAACAAAGTGCAGCAATGGTAAGATTTAAAGTGTGAGCTTTACTGAACTATTTTTTTTTTATCATTGCATCTCATTGGAAACTTTTCACCCATTTAAATGTTCATTTCAGAGCTGTGCTGACTCAGTCATTCCATCCTATGTTCCCATTGTTCAAAAGCATAGAAAGGATTCCTACAGCTACTCAGAACGGTAGGCCAGTTTAGTATTATAGACCATCATGGTGAGCCTGATTTTGAATCAGAATTTGTAAGAGTATTGGTTCCATATCTCACTCCATGTCACATATTGTGAAATGCAGTCGTGTGTGATTTTTAACCTTCTTGCCACTATCATATGTTGTGGAAGACTGCTGCACAGCCGATATAATGGCCTCACCATTTCATGTAAAACTGCTTTGAGGCTGATATATCGGCCGACATTGTTCCGGTATGTTTTGCCCCTCCTAATTTTATACTACTTCCTGCTGTCTTTCTATCTGATAATCCATTTTGGGGTAGTATAAGGGAAAGAATGTTGTTTGGGCTTAGCAGCAAAAGGGTTTATCAAATATTTCTATCAATTCATTCATTTTACTGATCATGGATATGGCAGTGAATGTCAGTCAGTAAATGGAGACTTGTTTGAATATAATGCCATGTGACCATTGATTGGAAATGCATTTTTAGATGCAGTGTAGTGTATTATATGTCATATCTTTTACTTTTCACCATCTTTATTTTATTTTTCTGGGATTTTTCCATCCAGGCAGTGGCAGCTACTCAGAAGAGGTCGATATGTTGAGTTTAACCTGATATATGACAGAGGGACCAAATTTGGTTTGTACACACCAGGAGCCAGATATGAAAGCATTCTCATGTCATTGCCACTCACAGCTGTAAGTATAAGGGTCATTCTGAAAATTTTGACAGCTCATGCTAAAAAGGATTTGTAATGGACACACCCAAGGCTCAGTTTATAAGAGTTCCACATGTCATAGTTGGGAATTGTCCTCCTTGGGGCCGAAAGACAATTGATAATACAACCTCATTAGTGCATGAAGGATTGGTTGTTGTTTTTTTTTCTTGCCAGTTTCTATTGCTTTTTATTGCAAGAAAATATCCCCATTATTCAAATCTGTGCCATCAGCTTGGTTTGGTTTTTGGTTTATGGACATCTTTGAAATTATTCATCTCAGTGGAAGGATGGAAAATGACTGTCATTTGTGTAATATTTTCAGTTTCAATTGAGGGGGTTAGAATTAGAAGGAGTCTAAGTGCCTTTTGACTGCTTTTGAGAAGAAAAAAAAATGAAAAACTTCATTTCAGTATAAACCAATTGAATTTAATGTTTTAATGATTGCAAATGTTCATTAAATTCCATTGGTTTAAACTGAAATGATATTTTTTGTATTTTTCTCATAAGCAGTCAAATGGCACTTAAAATAGATCCCTCCTGATTCTAACCCCCTCAATTTTCAGTCAAGACGTACGACAGATTTCTCAACTGTCCCTTATTTTGACAATGTTTCAGGCCGTTGGCCATTCCATCTCCTATATCCCTTATTTTACAGTACCGGTTTTACGGTGTCGGAGGGACATGAGAATTAATTTTTTATTTTTATTTTTTTTTCCTAGAAGAAATACCTGCCAGGTATGAGGATAAAGTCCAGTTTTGTAAAGTGCAAGACAATGGGCACGTGCCATATGTACATAAAGCACCTCATGTGACCTAGAGAGTGTGTTACACAATTTTGCAGTTGTGTTCTCCTTTCTACAGAAATAATAAGCAACTTTCAGCTTGCCTGTATATGGAATGGATATATGTGGCCCTTGATGTAGCCCTTTTTGAGGTGGTCATTTATCTAGCAGATCTGCACATGATTATAAACACATATCATCAGCTGGCTGTTGGAGCCCTCCACTTAAACTAGCCTTTGTAGTATTTTAGGCACTGGAAGCTGTAGCTAAGCAGTGAACACAACTCAGTGTTTTTTCTACTTGGCTTTGTAATTAGGCTGTGGCTGCTTAATGACAGCATGAAAGGCTAGCTTTAATGAGGTTCCAACTGACAACATGATTACGAACACATACGTGATGCATCATGACGGTTCGGTCCACAAGGTACATTTTAGGTAAACTGAGTTATTGATATCAAGTGAAAGAGAACTCTTTTCCCTTGGATTTGATGCTAGATTCATTGAATTCAGAACATTTTTAGGCCGTTATAAGTAATTGAAGTTGATGACTATCACTTTTTTTAAGTTTTGAGAAAAGTTTATTTTGGGCAGTTACTCAATAACTAGGCCTGTGCCTTCTAGACTGAACCGCCGTGTTGCATCACATATGTATCATGAGCTAAAGAGATAAGATTATTCATAAATTATTTTCAAAACATGGCCAAATTTTTTAGGCATTGAAACATTTTATCGAAGGTATTTTCATCTTCTTTGTCAGAGATGGGAGTACATGCACAATCCTGAGCCAGGATCTCGAGAGGCCAAGCTTGTGGAAGTGTTGAAAAATCCTAGAGACTGGGTGTAGGATCACTTGAACCAGCAAGCCACTGAAACATCTGTATTGTTGTACTAATATTCTAACTTGTGAGAAACTAAACCAGAATGGATATTTTTTTTTTTGTACTAAAGATGAAAATAAAAGCTATGTAACACAGTCCATAGCATTTTGATTAATTCTTGATTGGTTGAAAATTCAGCACATCTGATTTTACCGTGGTGGAACAAAAAGAGAATTGTACTTAGTAAGCAGTGTCCAGTGAACTTGATTTTAAAAGCTATAACTTTTCAAACTGCATCATTAAATTTAAGTGTGATGGGATATGACTATAATAATCAAAAGTTCTTTGCTTTGAGAACAAACGTTCTCTGCATGATCTGTTTAGCAAGTTTGTTGCTTGTAATGTATCTATTTTCTTATTGATATATTCATAGATATTTTTTATTTCAAAATAGTTGTCACACGGAGCCGTGATGACATTGTGGTCACGAAGTCAAATCATGTAACTGGCATTTATATTTCTGCACATGTACATTTAGTGGCTTTTTTGCAGGCAGGGTTTTAATGTTTCCCAGAGGACTTGGGAGGCATAGAACATACTTTTCAATTCCAGAGTGCCTCCTGTAAATGACAGAGATAACTTGAACATTTACTTTCCCTATGCTGTGCCTTTGTTTATCATGCATTTCACTCTCTATCAAATGGGAAAGAACTCATTATGTCATTGCTACCCATCAGTTATGTGCCCATAATTGGACTTTGGAAAGATTTACCAAATTTCTCTCTCCTTGCCTGATCTGCAACAGTGGCTATATACAAGATTTAAGGACACAATTTCTATTTCCTTTCTCATAATGTTAAGAAGTAGAGTTTAAGCTTTACTACAAATCTAAAATATAGTGAACTGTGTCAATGACAGAATTTGTTTCAGTGGTTCTCAGCCTTTTGTAGGTAGTGGAGCCCTTAGGCCCCAAACTTTCTCAGTTATTGCTTTTGTCCCTGCATTGCTGATAGCCTAAACTCCCTAGAAAGAAGGAAACAAGCTGTCCTTTTCCGCCTACGCACACAACATATAGCTCTTAACGCCCACTTAAACAGAATTGACCCCCAGAAGGAACCCCTGTGCTCACTGTACCCTCACCCCTATGAAACTGTATCGCACTTCCTTTTTGACTGCCCATCACTTCGTGATTTACGAACTACACTGCTACTAACCAACCCAGACTTTGAAAACACTCTACACTGTGGAACAAATCAACTTAACCAAACCTACAAATTTTATGTCATGGCAACAAGTTGAAGGACACAAGCCCAGAAGACTGCTGGATCGGAAAAGTAAAGTAAAGTAAAGTAAGTCACTGCATTGCAAATCTTTCATTGGTGACTTTAAAGTTGGACATCTTGGCTGTTTAATCCAAAAGCCTCTGCCAATTTACTTCATACCAACTTCAGACTTCACAAAGTAACTCTGAACTGCACAACTCAGATTTCAGTACCAGTGCTCATTTCATTCATTTGAAAAAGCATTGCTTCATATTTTACAAATACATTTTTGAAGTTAGTAATGTTCAATCCTAATTAAGGGAGTTAATGGGTCCTGAAGATGATTTTGGTTGTTATAAGAAATAGACAATTTTAATTATCATAATTCAATTCAGGATGTCTGAAATGGTAAAATAATGTTAAAAAATTGTTTATCATATGGCTGCCATGGAAATGCCGCCGTCTTGAATTTTGAGTCCCCCGTTGGGTGAGCACAGACTTATACTTGATAAAGAGAATTCGTGGGCTGCCGTTTCTCTTTACTTAAACAAAATATATTAAAATAATAGGGCAGTGAGGGACTGGAGAGTCTGGTTTTCAAATTGGTTAAAAATATCTGTGCTGTCTTTATAGGCATATTTTTTTGTCATGAAAGACACCACCATTGTGAGGCTTCAGCCTTAGTTAAATTTACACTTAAGCAGGAACAACTACATGTATTTGTATTTGTATTTGTATAACTCTTTAATCCCATTTGGGAAATTTTGCCTTTGTGCCATTGCAGCCCAGTTATAACTGGAGCAGGCACGTCGTCGCCACAGTGCAGCGCCGGTCGGCGTTGTTTTTGTTTTTTTTGGGGGGGGGGGGGGAGATGAGGTGGGAGGGACTGGTAGAGATGAATTTAATTTAATTTTGCCCGGGCAGCGGTATCATGACGGTGTTGTAGATTTATTGACAGTTTTGGCCTTTTTTTAATTAATTAATTTTTTTTTTAAATAAAGATTTTGCATAACCATCTATCCAGAGTACACACATATAAATTTGGTGTCATATGAAACAATACCATTTTTGCAGACAAATTACTTCAATCTGATATGTGCCAAAATAAGTGATTTGAAACTGTTTTTCTTAAAAGCAATATACAGTTTAGAATTGTCTCCCTAATACTGTGAATAATATGTAATGCTCTCTGAAAAAGTTCTAGGGACATGGTGATTAACCTTTGTACATACCTGTATTACATATTCACATTTCATTGAGCTGCTAAATGTTTTAAAAAGCTGTCAATGTAAAGGTGCCATTTTCATCAAGTGTTGTTCAAAATTAAGAGATGGTCAGAATTCTCAGACTAAACAAAAACAAAACCACAAGGCTATTTGATCTTTGGTTATTCAAATTCTCTTTTTTGTCAATTTTTGTTTGTTTGATAGAGATGAATAAAAAGAGCAAGAGTAATTCCGATGCCCAGAGGAAAGATGACATAACTACAGCGTGGCATGTTTTCTATTTTATTGTCTCGATCTGTGATTACTAATAGTCAGTTGTATTGAATTGCCAAACTAGAAACTACTACATGTATTTCAGTAGCAGTTATGTCTATCTGCATTTGACATGAAAGAATTATGTGTGAGATAAATCATAGAGACAATAAAGTAGGAAAGGCCCAAGCTGTCGGTAATGTCATTTTTCCTCTGGGCAGCAGAATTTCTTCAAAGAGTATAGTGAGTGAAATTCAGTGTACATTGTATTCAATTGTTAGAGTCCTTGAGTATATGTTATGCTTGTTTTAATGTCTGTGATAATATCGATTTGACAGTTACCAGTATCTGTTACAGTCATGTGGTGTTTTGTCGTCCTCTGGTAAATCATTCAGTTTTGTTCACTTCTAGGGGCACACATGCGACTTACTAAAGTTGTCGTGTCTTAGTGTCATGTTCCTAATCCTATTGATTCTATAATGGAGTCCCAGTGTTGCATGTGTCTCCATTCATTCACCACAATTTTCAAAAATGTGACGCAGCAGCAACACAGTCGTATGTGCGCACCTAGGTTTCATGTTCAAATATTCCATTGCTTTACAGTTAAGTGTGATGATCATGGATTGAAAAGTTTTATACTACTTAAAAACTGATTTCCAGCAGGGGAAGTCAAAATTAAAGTACTTTTTTTTTTTTTTTTCAGTTTCTTTTATAATTCTTTTTATCATTGAAATTATGTTTATGGAATATGATTTGGTGTTGGGATATTTTTATCTGTATTAATCAGAGTTTGTTTGGTAAGGGAAGTAGTTTATGTGTTGTGTCATTAGGGATGTAAGGTCAATGATTTTTCTTGGTTTTTCCAATTTTTTGGCCTTAATATTTTAATTATCTTTATTTCAGTGTATGTTGATCTGGTTCACAGCCACTGTAAAACATAATTGCGAGTATGGGTGGTTTCCATTCGGGATTTTCCTATGTTATACTAAAAAAACACTAACGTCCCATGATAATATACATGTACCTTCTTTCATTGTTTCAAAGGTCCAGGTTATTTAGATATCATCATTCAGCCGTTAGAACCTTGTTAAAACTAACCCTTGAAGCTGTTCTCTGGGGACCATAATTGTATAATTACAAAGCCAAACGGAGAAAATACTGAGCCGTGTTCATTGCTTAGCTATTTAAGCTTTCCACGTACAATATTGCAGTCCTCTAAGAACAGCCTGAAAGGATAGTTGAACGAATTTCCAGCAGCTGGCCGATTGTGTATTACATGTATATGGTGTCCTTTAAAATTTGTTATCTCCATGCCAGAATAGAATAGATCCAGGAAACATTAATGTGTGGCAGTGCAGACAGAAACAGAAATGATTCCATGAGGGATTCCTCATTGATTATCTTTCTGCATTGAGGGGTGAAAAAATGGTACTGTCGTTCATTGCTCAACATCTCCACTTAAGAAGTTTGACCCCTGTTTTTATTCACGAATATTTGCTGAAGAAAAAAGATTGAGGTGATAAACACATTTCCTAATAGTAATTGCGTGAATTGCAGCATATCTAATTCAGTATTGTATTTTATAATGAATGGTTGAACTTTGTGGGAAAGAAAAAAATCCCATCTTCTTATTCTTGAAACAACCTGGATAAGGAAAAAAAAGCCATGTTAACATTCTTAACCTCCTGTCTATTATGTTATGATTCTTTTCCTAAATGTGAACAGCAACGCAGCCGATATAGATCTAGTGTTGTATTGAACGGTTGCACTTCATTGAGAAGAAATAAAATCTCTTCTTATTCATGAAGCGAACCGGATAAGCAGAAAACAAAGCAGGGTAAAAAAAATTTTTCTTTTTCTTAACATCCTGTCTATCAAGTGATGATTTATTTCCTCAACGTGAACTGCAACGCAGATGATATAGAGTTGTAATGAAAGGTTGCACTTCATTGAAAAGAAATAAAAATCTTATCTTATTCATGAAGCAACCTGGATAAACAGTAACCAAAGCGAAATGGCTTTTCCATTTCTTAACCCCATATCTGAAAATATTCTAATGTGACATGAAGACAAATACTACAGCCGAGAACTCCATGATATGGCTTAAGATGTTGAGAAGGATGACATCTATTGTAAACTGTCACTAACACAACCATGTGTCTAAATATTAATTCAATAAAGTTAAAACATTTGATATTTTCTTTGTGCCAAAGGCATTGCTTGCTGTCATAGATGGTAGAAGAAAAAGCCCTGGAAATAGTATAGTGGATTAGCCCTGAAATAGCCTTGGAGTACTCATTGGGTTAAAAAAATACAGAATTACATTCATAACATAAACCTCTGATTTGAGTACTGAGTTTTTCTCATTTTCTTGCATTTAAATAGCCCTGTAGTTTAAGATGTCTGCCCTGGACAGACATTCTCAAAGAGATACAGGAACCTTGTACATGTATCAAGAGACTTGAACTCTCAGATCTGGTATAAAAACAAGGAAGAACGGTACATGTATAAAGCTTTCACTTCTATTCATATTATGTGTGAAGTACATTTGTTTTTTGTGCTACTGTATTTGATTTCATTATTCATTCAAGTTTGTTGTCCAGATGTTTTCATTTCTATCGACTGCCTGATCATGATATTGCTACCCAGAAATATCACTGCCATACAACTGCAAACATTCACATGGAAAGCAAAATAAAAATCCTGTTTATTTTGCTTATTTGTGCCTTGACTTGAAAGTTTCTTCTCACCAGCATCTGTTTTCATGGATATTTGCCTGATATTATGTCATGCCATGCATTACTTTGACTATACAACAAAATTTGAACATTGATTTGAACATTTCACCAAGACTTACCATTTCTGAGATATTAATAAAACTTTGTTTCATCTCTTTTGAGACAGTTTCCATTCTGAGTACAAACATTTTTAATGTTACAAATCTAGCTCCCTGTTTTTCTTGGCTACTACAGGGATGTCTTAACATCATAATGGGCCGCTAGAAGAAGCAATAGGATTTCCTTCCCCTTTTCAAAAACCAATGTAAATTTGCATGCATGGGACCCCCTAAATCCTTGGGGCTACTTTGCACCTTCTGTGTTCTAACGATAAGATTTTCGAATCTGTGCAGGGGTTAATACAACTTTTATAGAGCTGTCTGTATTGTAAAACTCAACACAAGAGTGCCATAGCCCAAACCTGATTTGCATAATGTGGTTGGAAAAATCTTTAGAATTTCAAAATCTTTTCTTTCTCCAGAATGTGATATTTTGTATTGTTTTCATTTGGTTCAAACAAATTTAAGATTTGAAATGAAGAAAATATTTGAGTATGAACCGTCCTTAACGATGTAAAATCATTAATACATGTATCAACTTCACAAGGTAGTTTTACCTATAAAACCTTATGCCTGCCTTCTGTGGCTATCATGTTCATTCAGCTAGTGGATTTTGTAATATATTAATTATTTCGGCAGAGGAACAATGCTTTATAAAATGCTGGAAGCTTTAATAATTTAACTTTGTAGTGTGCCATGTACACGTACTTCCTTCCTGTGGGTCAGATGTGTTTTCTTCTGTATGTTGTGTACCTGTATTTATTTTCCCTTACTGAATTTTGGGACTAAAACATAATTGGTACAGTTTCTAATTTGAAATGGTTTTGTGCACATAAAAGAAATTTTTCTGAATAATTCTTTAAAAAAAATTTTTTATTTGGAAGTCCAAAGTTGTCCTGAAAATTCAGATTCAGGAATTCACACTGATTCTTCAGAATCTACAAATTGACATGCACTTGAAATGACAAATAAATCATTATTCTGTATGCCATATTAGCCCTTTAAAGATGGGTTGTATTCATTAATCGGCCAAAATACCCTAGTAGCAGTCAAATTTTGGAGATTTAGCAATTTGGCAATGCAAGGAGTTTGAATGAATTTTGAATTTACTAATTAAAGCCTCTAATTGTCCTCAAATCAATAAAAATGATCAGTCTACACCAGTGTTGTTATTTATTTTTCTGTTACATGTATATATATATCTATTATTAGACTTATCACAGTATATTTTACTGATCCCTCATGTCAGTTTTAGCGTTCAGGTAGTCAGTGGTGGGATCATGAGAAATGAGCACTGGACCAGGATTCAAGTTGTGATTTCAAGCATTTCCTCATACATCAATGTAGTCAATACGTAGTTGAGTGGCACCCAAGCCAGGAGAAGTAGATTGGGTTTAGGCCTACATGCAGCGTCTGGCACAGTATTAAATACAGTAGCTGTTGCATACCAAGCGGGATCTAGTTTGATGAGTATACATGTAGTTGCCCACAAAATAACAAAGGCTGGCCAGAATTGGCAAATTGTATAACAAGACAATCAGATTCAACAAAGACTTGTTACATGTCTTGTGACGCGAAGGTTGAAGTTGACTACAGCCAAGTATACGTATGAATATTTAATGACAAATTGCATTGTCACAGAATTTGGTTTGGATAGGAGGCTTTAAGTAGTTTGAAAACAACCTCCTGAGCTGCTGACAGCCGAATGCTCCGCAGACCGGATTCTGGCGTGGAGATCATCAGGAGAGAATGCGTCGCTGTTTCGGGCTCTACCTCTCTACAGCTATTTTAATGACGCACCGAGCCCCCTCACTGATGTGAAGTCTCCTTGCCAGTTCGACTGTGTGCCTCTATTGTCAACCGTCAGGACTCATTCCAGGTGGTATCCTGTCTCTTCAACCAGATCCAATGGCTTGCTCTTTCTACGGTCTTTTGTAGATCTTTCCTCATGGCATTTCCTTTCTTTGGGCCAAGTCCAGCCACTCTCATCCACCTGCTGACGCTATCTGCAATGAAACCTCTACACCCGACCTCGACTGGGAAATGCGATACCTTCCATCCCGCCTCCGCGCACTCTTCGACAAGAGCTTCGTAGCGGCTCTCCTTCCTCTCGTGTGCTGCCTTGATATTGTCTTCATATGGCACCGTCAGCTCTACCAGATGTACCTCTTTCTCTTCTTCGCTCCATAACACCAAGTCAGGCTTCTTTGTCGTTGGAATGGGAAAAAATTTCTTGCTGCCTTCTAGATCTGCAGACACTTTCCATTGGCCATCACCTTTGTCAGCAGGGGCTTTGCTTGTCCTCTCTCTTTCAGGCACCTTACTTCCTTGCGGCACGAACGTGATCTTTCTCAGTCCGCGGTCCTGCGATTTAGGAGCGTACTTTCCCTCATTCACCTGCTCCTTTGCTGTCTTTGTGAGAATCTTGGGCACCTCATTGTGCCTCCACGTGTATCTGTTCAGCGCTAAGTGGCAGTTTGAGAGGATATGTTTCATGGTTCCTAGCTTTCCGCACCTGCACTTGTCATCTTCCTGGGCCTTCCATCTGACCAGGTTCACCAGTGAAGGCAGAACGTTGTAGGTAGCCCGAAGAAGGAAGCTCAGCCTTGAAGTATTCCACTCCCATACCTCACTCCACCCAATCTTTCTTTCCACTACATGCTCCTCCCAACTCGTCACTTGTCCTTGCTGAGCACACTGAACTAGATGAACTTCCCGCCACTCCGCCTCCATCTTTCGCACCTGCCCTGCTGCAGCTGATCTTCTCTCCTTCTGTGACATTTTCCCAAAGGGCTTGAAGTCACCACTACCCAGTCCCAGCCTGTCTGCCTGTGCAGGGCCAACAATGTCGCCATGCTTCAACACAGAGATGACCTCATCAGCCGCGTCCTCCGCCCTCCACTTTCTTGCCGTTCTGACATCCGGTGGGTTGTCGCTGATCTTGTGGTCCTTCGACTCCCTCAGCATCATCACTGTCCTGATCTTTCCTGCCTTGTTGGTCTCCACGATTGAAGTGAGTGGCACCTGGAGCGCGCCTTTCTGCCTGTACAGGGCTGATGTGTTAATTGTTCGTGGTAGGCCTAGCCACTTTCTGATGAAGTTACATGTATTACACGCTCTCTCTATCATTTCAACTCTTGACAAGGCGACTTCGTACATTGTCAGTGGCCATGCAAGCCGCGGGTATAGGGCGAACTGAAGACACCATATCTTGTACTTTCCTGGCAGCCTAGTCTTGTCAATGGCTTTCAGGCCATCCTCTGCTTGTTTCATGGTAGCCACGCCACGGCTCTTGTCATTCAGTGCTCCCGCATACCATCGTCCTAAACTCTTAACAGGCTCATCTTTCACTGTGGGTATCTTCTCCCCCGCGATTGTGAATTTCTGTTGCTTCTGCTTTCCTTTGTGCAAGGTCAGGCTCCTGGACTTTTTGGCTTTAAATTTCATCCTCGACCAAGTTACCAGCTCATCCAGCCGCGCCAAGACCGTCTGCATTATGTCCGCATCTTTTGTTAGCAGAGTCACATCATCCATGAATGCCTTCTTCGGTGCTCTTACTTCTGCCTCTTCTTCACTTAAGCCTGCTGACCTCAAGAGCATCTCCATCACTAGGATGAACCAGATGACCGAAATCGTGAAGCCAGCTGCTATACTGATCTCCAAACGGTGCCACTCAGTTGTGAATTCTTCTGTTGAGAATCGCATCTGGAATTTGCTGTAGCACTCGTTCATCATGTCTTGCACCTTGCGCGGGATGTAGAAGAATACCATTGCTTTCATCAGCAGTTCGTGGGGTACTGACCCATAGGCATTCGCCAGATCCAACCAGACCACGTTCAGGTTACTTTTGGTTTTCTTGGCATCCTGAATTGCCTCCCAAATCGTGAAAGCATGCTCAATGCAGCCCGGCATCCCTGGTACTCCTGCTTTCTGGACGCTTTCGTCCACGTAGCCATTGTCCTGCAAATAATAATAATAATAATAAATTACATTTATATAGCGCATTTCCAATAAATGCTCAATGCGCTTTACAAGTAATAAAAACTCATTCCTCTCTCTCCCACACTCCCTCTCCCCACCCCCTCCTCTCTCTCTTCCCATCACATTCTCACTCCTTCTATCACATGCTCTCTCCCCTCAGGTAAGTCAAGAAAAATAAGCCTGCTGGAACAAAAAATGCTTTAGCTGCCTTTTGAAACTTACTAATGATTTTGTTTGTCTCAGTTCCATAGGTAACTTGTTCCACATTAAGGGGCCAAGATATGTGAATGATCGTTCACCATAACATCTGTATGATTTCACAGGTGTCACTAGCATGGTGGAATCAGTGGAGGATCTTAAACTTCTCCCTGGTGTATACAGATTTATCAAATCTTGTAAATAAGAAGGAGCCAAGTCATTCAGACATTTGAAACACAGGATGCAGATTTAAAAAATTATCCTTTGCTTCACGGGGAGCCAATGCAATTCTTTCAGGAGTGGTGTGATATGATCTCGTTTTTTGGATTTGGTTATCAGCCTGGCAGCATTATTTTGGATTACCTGTAGACGATTCAAAAATTTTGTATGAATACCCGCCAAAAGTGAATTGCAGTAGTCCAGTCTAGACAAGATAAGGGATGTAACTAATGTTTTTGTGGTCTCTTCATTTAGATACTTTCGGACAAGGCTTATTCTTCTCAACTGAAAATTTAAGGATTTAGACAGAGATCCTACACCTGAACCCATTGACAAATGGTGATCAATAAACACACCTAAATTCTTTACAACTTCTTTGCATGATAATTCATGGCCATTGAAATCAATGGTGACATTTTCAAGATCTTTTGTTAATCGTGGGTTGTTGAATAGAATTATGTCTGATTTGTCTTCATTTAATTTCAGTTTGTTTGTTGTCATCCACATTTTAATTTCCTGAACACATTGTTTGGTGGCGAGAGTCATATTTGACAGATCTTGAATGGTGCCATCAAAGAAAACTAAAACTGAGCGCTACTTTAAATCGTTTATTCCATCATCAACTAGGATGTTACAATAATGTCGTCATCTTGATAGTAATCTGTTGAATTATGTCCTGCGTGTCAGGTCAATGTGTTTTAGTTAGGGAAGCATATTGTGTGCACTGTTAATTTTGTTAATTTAGTTAATTTATCAGTGTGTGTGTATATATGTGTGTGTGCGCGCTATGTATCATACTTTCTGCTTCTGTAACTGTATTGTTATGTATTCAATGATCAAAACAAATTTCCTTGTACAAGGACGAATAAAATTTATCTTATCTTATCTTATCTTATCTTATATACATCTGAACATCATCCGAATAAAAGTGATATTGTAGTCCATGAGTTTGTAAAATACTTGCAAGGGGCTGCGTATAGAGTGTAAAAAGCACAGGACCAAGGACAGACCCTTGTGGAACTCCATAGTCTAGTGCAACTTGTTTAGAAAAACTGTTCTTAATTTGCACTGACTGAACTCTGTTCTGTAAATACGACTTGAACCATAACAGGGCAGTACCCGACATACCAAAAGAGCGCTCAAGTCTTGAAAGTAAGATAGAATGATCGATTGTATCGAAAGCTGCAGATAGGTCTAAAAGGGTCAAAAGACACAGCTTCTTACTGTCAATATAATCTAAAAAATCAGAGGTTACTTTTATGAGTGCAGTTTCGGTACTATGTTGAGCTTTATATGCAGACTGAAAATTTTCTTGCACTCCATTTATTTCAAAGTGTGCCAAAATTTGACCTAAGACAATCTTTTCCAGAATTTTTGAGACAAATTGCAAATTGGATACTGGTCGATAATTTTTGAAGTCGTTTTCATCAAGTCCAGGTTTTTTCAATAATGGTTTTACAATGGCTTGTTTAAAGGAACTGGGCACTGTGCCAGTGGCCAGTGACATATTTACTATTTGAGTAATGTGAGGTACGACAAGATCGATACAGGTTTTGAGTACATGAGCAGGCATGGGATCAAGGTCACACGTTTTTATAGTGGAATTATTGATACAGAGTAAAACATCTCTTTCTGAGACTGGACAAAACGAATCTAAAACTTGTCCAGTAAACTCAGGGAAATCTAAATTCCCGCTTGGTTCTAGATCGAGTGAAGAACGGATGTTTTCAATCTTGTTACTGAAAAATGTTATAAATTGATCACACAACTCGTCGTCTGACCCTATGCAGGGGAGGGGAGATCTTCTATCCTTTCCTAGAATGGTGTTGGTTGTACGAAAAAGTTCTTTGCATGACTTTACGTCCTTAAGTTCATTGATGTAATGTCTCTTTTTGTTTTCCTCGATGACTTTGTTGACTTTATCTCGTTGTTTAATGTACGTGTCTCTGTGAACTTGTAGTTTGGTTTTCCTCCACCTGCGTTCAGCCTGTCGTCGGTGTTGCTTGGCTTCTTTGATTTCTAGTGAAAACCATGGCGAGTATGGTCTGATGGAGATGTTTCTTCTTGTGAGTGGGGCATGTCGGTCGATTGCAGCCTTCAGGGTGTCATTGAAAGTGTCTGCATTGAGAGATGGTAGATCTGCCAGTGATTGGCTTACATCTCCTCGAAATGAAGATGTGTCTATTTTTCTAGTATTTCTGGATAATATACTTCTTTTCTTCTGCCTTGGTTTGGAGAGGTTCATGTCTGCCATCAGAAGGAAGTGGTCAGAGATGGCCTTGTCTAGTACTTGATGGTTTAAAATGTGTGGATCAGCTGTGCTGGCAATCAGCAGATCTAAAATGTGACCACACTGATGCGTTGGTTCATTGATTAGCTGTACTAGATCATGGTCGTGGAAAACTGACACAAGAAGTTTAGTGTCTGGAGCAGAGGTATCATCAAAGTGAAAGTTAAAATCACCAACGATGTAAAAAGGAGATGTCGCCTGCTCCAGATGAAAAAGTCGATCTTGAAACTCGGAGAAGAATTCGCTGCTCGTGAACATGTTTTTCTTGTTGGATGGTGGCCTATAAACACAAACCACACGACAGATGAGTTGTTCTGATCTAACAATCGCAGTGACCACTTCAAATGTACGATACGAAACACCATCGTTGACAAATTTTATATGCTGGCCTTGTCGATACATGAATGCAATTCCGCCACCGCGCGTGCTGCGCGGAAAAAGATTTGAATTCATAACCAGGTGGTCTAATGTCTGCTATGGTGGATTCATCACCTTCTGTGCTTAACCAAGATTCGGTGATGCACAATAGGTCAATGTTCAGTTCTTCAACATTATCTCTTATGATGTTAGACTTGTTGCAACAACCCTCCTCGCAAGTATACCCATGAAGATCTTGCACGTCACATTGATGATGGAGATAGGGCGAAATTGTCCGATGCTTTCTGCATCCTGTTCCTTCGGTAGGTATACACCTTCCGCTTTGCACCAGTCGTCGACAAGCTCCTTATCATCCCACAGGTCCCTCAGCAATACGTACAGAATGTGTCTTAGTTCGTCGCAATGCTTAAAAACCTTGTAGGACACCCCATCGACCCCGGGTGCGCTTTTGGCTCTTGCTTTTTTGACAAAATCGTCCACTTCCCTCTCAGTGAACGGTCCCAGTCGGAAGCTCACGCCAGGGGCGGTCGGTCGCTTCAGGCCTCTCATGTCTGGTAGCGGCTCATTTCTTTTGGGATCGCTGTATGTCTGCCTGACCTGAGCATCCAGCTCTTCTTTTGTGCAAGTCAGCTTCCCGCTTCGTGCTTCTGTGAACAACTTCTTGGCTGCCTCATAAGGATTTTTCAAAAACTGCTCCCGTGCTCTTTTGCGTTCCTTTCGCCTGCTGCACCTTCTTTCTGCTCCTCTTTTTTAGGTCTTCATAAAAGATTTTCAGGCCTTCTTCCTGGTCTGGTGGTGCACTTTTTCTCTGCTTCTGCAGGTCCCTTTTCTGTTTTCTGATTTGCGCCAGAGCTCTCTGCCTTCTACTCGGCCCTCCCGCCTTCGCCGGAGTTTTCTTCTTACTCTCGCAGCTGTCAAACTCTTCCATTGCCGTCTCGTAGATGATGTTTGCAAACAGACCCAACATCTCTTTGGCATCTCCTATGCTGGCCTTCTTCTTGGATTCTTTCAGTTTTTCTTTGACTTTCTTTTCTATTATTTTGTATTTGTCCTTCTTGTTGGCAGCAGGCCACAGAATTCTCGGCTTTCTTGATCCTGGTTCCTGGGTTGTCGGATCTGCACCAACCTGGACCTGGGCAGAAGAAGAGTTGACCGAAGCACTAATCTCTCCGCTGTGGTTTTCATCCTGGGATGATTTGCTTCGCGTCTTACGATCTGTCGATCCGCACTGTCTTCTCTCCTTCAAACAGGCTCTCCCTTGATGCACTCTCATTCCCTGCGAAGTGCCGAAACTCCTGCCGCACTGCCCGCAAATGGAGCTGTTTTCTCGTTGATCATGGGTCATTGTCCTTTTCATGCTTGGGTCGTTATCCATAGGGTCAATCCTTGTGGATTCATCCTCAACTCCCCCCTCTCGGTGGATCCTGGGGCTGTCTTTACTTGTGGTTGACGTAACAGTGCATACAGTGACATGGGTTGTTAGCCCCTGCCACCGTCGGTCTCTCCCGACGTCCTCGGTCTCTCCCGATGTCCACCCGTCAATTGTGAATTACTGAAAAGCGCTGTTACAGGTGGCAGGTATAATAGAGGCCATGTTAATTTATAGTACAGTATATCATTATTATGTAACATTTAACTGTAGCATATCATGGCCTTTCAATACTTTCATGGACACTACCCATTCCAATAGTCGTAGCTCGTACAAGGGAGCAGGGTGGGTTAAAGCAAAGAATGTAGGTACAATGTAGTTATTACTCTACATTCTTTGGTTAAAGCCAAGGAAACAAAAAAACAACCTTCGGAAGTGTACATGGAGTGGGGGGGGGGGTGCCTAAATCGAGCGTACGGGCTTTTATGGATGGTCCCAAAGTGAACAACGAAAGTTAAATGATGACCGTGACAAACCAAGTGAGAGCTCGGATACAGCGGCTACGGTTTGGCGTCACTCTCTGCAGTTTTGCTGCGCATGGTGCTTCCATTTTCGCCTCGTTTCGTTTTTTCACCAAGACTGACTCACGTCTTTCGGCAAAACTACCGAAAACGAAACAAAACCGAAGCCATTGTGTGTCTGGGCCCTATGGATGTTTACGTGGAGCGCCCATAGCCCATTTGTACCCGTATTTCATAATTATGGTACAGTACGTGACTTTGGGTGAGGCGAGAAGGAAAGGACAGGACAGGAACTGGTAATGCAGTTAGCTTTCAAGTGTTGGCATGTTTTCAGTGTACCTGCCCAGCAGTGGCGAACCTACATTTTGGGGACCCTGAAGCTTGAACCTTTATGGGAGGCCCCTTCGCAACCAGCAACAATAGGGCAACATCTAAAATTCACTCGTTAAGAAACATTTCTTTAGAGTCCCTCTGGGAGTAGGACTGTACTGTACATACGCCACTGTTTGGTACAGTGCTTGGCTTTGGGGTGAGTCGAGATGGAGAGGAAAGCACAGGAATTGGTGGCGCAGTCCAATGTACACTTATCTGCCCAGTACGCTATCAACACACTTCCTAACTTGACCAGCTGATCGGAGTTTCCTGAAGTAACTTTCCTCGGCAAAACTAAAGTGGCTGTTGCTAGCGGCTCGTGGTATTTTACATTGTTACAGTATCTGAACAGTGAACATAACTCAGTAATTTCTCTAATTTGAATTTTTTGTAAGTAGACCACGGTCCCCTAGCAACAGCCAACACTAAAGACCTTACGTACGGTACTGTTTTCTGCGGACTATCTAGAACATGACCCGCTAGTGTATCTATGAACATGTCATTGCACATGATACTTCAGGTTGTCAAACTGTGTCAAGCAGACTTCCATTTCCAATTGTTTCATATTAGTCCTAAAAAAAAGGACCAAAGAATTTCACAACCCTATAGCTTCCTTCCAAGCGGCACAAACACAGATGGCAGCCCTTGACCGAATTATACATGTACTTTACAATTTAAGGACAGCATGTTATGATGACCGAATTGCGGCAAACGCATCTGTTCATTGGATAAAAATGATATAAAGTTAGCTATGATTAGTATGAATTCATATTTTAAAAAAGGAGCAAAAATTCAAAATGCTGTATGACGGAGAATACTTTAGCATTTGAAATTAAAAGTACAGGATCTTTAGGATGAAAGGCCTGTGTGCATAATAATATTCCTCACAAGTACCATCTTTGACGTTTTAGCCGAGAACGGAATTGTCTCGCAAGGCGTATCAGAGCGACCTCGGCCATCTTTCATTCTTTGACTGCATTCTTCAGCATAGTGCGATAAAATAGTGTGCACATAATGTGCAGCCTGTAGGCCATCGATTTTCAACGTGGCCGATATCGTTAGGGGGGGGGGGGGGGGGAGGGGGCAAGAAAAAGGCCTGCAGTGTAAGCTTTGAAAATTGATGCACCAGAGAAATAACCGCGAAAATCACACTGGAAATTTTGAAATAAATGAGAAACGGAAGAAGCAAAATCAAACTACGTCATTAAAAAGGTTAAAAAAAAAAAATTCGAACAAGCAAAAGAAGCCATAATAGGGCCAACTTCAGATTTCTTTGCATATGCACTTTTTTTTTTTTAAATCCCAAAGATGTTTTTGTTCGGGTTAAGATTGGGATATGGGTGAATTTGGACCGTCAGGCATAACACACTTTTTGATTGCGGAATGGCGAAATACATGTATAAGTTATTTGGACATCAGTCATACACGTTGCCACAGATAAAGTATTCTGATATTTTGGCTCCATTGGCTAAAGCAACCGCACCCATTATCAATATCACGAATAAATTGTCGTCCGTCTTACTTACTGGGGTGCCAACAATTTTCTCATTTTATGGAAGAGTTCCAAAGTTTTGGTCACTTCTGGTATTCTAACTCTAAGATGGGGCAAATACGTTTCTCCTTTAATAGCTTCAAAATTATTTTTAAAACATCGATAGGTCACTCTGTGAGAATATAGATCTCTCCATGAGCAGTGATAATGTAGTCATAATTCAGGACAGGCTTTCCAGCTGGCTGCAGAATGAAAACTCTTTCTTCTATCGACGCCCTCGATGGTACAAGCAGCTTGAAAAACAACAACAGCAACAATGATTCAAAACGACCAGAATCGTCGATACGCTAGTCCGTGAGGTGAACAACGAAATACAATGTAAATAAATCACGCATCCTCAATATTTTCCATTTACCTACTGCAGGTTTTTACCAAGTTGCTGCCCACTCGTCTTAAACGGTTCATCAAATCTTAAATCACAGTCGCTACACACCATTCCTCGCGACCTCAGATGATGAAATACATGCATTATTAGAATAATTCAGCCTGTACATTCCCCTCATGACCTATTTACATCTACTGTAATTAATAGATGGGGCTCTGTCATTGCGAATGCAAAAGGCGTGCAGTTTTTTTCTTTGAAGCAATAAAGGTAAACAGGAGAAGCAAAAACATTCAGTTGTGTTGAAATGAGATAAAATGGAAAAACCTGTACACAAAACATTGATGTACGAGCTATTTCCTGCGTCGGTTTGCTATAATGCGCTTTCTTTTTTGAATAGCTTCTCGAATGCTTGTTGGCATTTTAGTGTGTTGTAAGACTAATACATGTATTGTATCTTGTGTTTCTTGTAAAGTTTTTCCAATATTACTGCTATATATTTCAGTAACTTGCAACCTTTGGCATGACTAACTGACCAAACTATACACTCTTCAGACCTTAAATTTGGCAGGCATAATTAAAAGTTGTTTACTTCAAGCATGTATTAAAAAAAACAAAACAATGTTTATTGCTATGTAACATCTGTATATTTGCATGTTTGTTTCGTAATATATAGTACCGTGCATGTCATAAAAAGTAACCGTATCAAGCGTTCACTTTGGTGCGTAATGTTGTGGTGCGCATGAATTCTGAAGCAAGACTGTAGTTTATTACTTTTATTAAACCAGAGGGGGAGGGGGGTGGGGATCACACGATTGTTTATTCTGGGCAATGCCCGGTAGCTCATCTAATGCATAATAATCCATTTCCGTAGTAATCATGCAGATCCCCAGGAAATCCAATGACACTCGGCCGTCAAGTGTTAACACCAACAATAACAACATCATCAACAAAAACATCCATACAGGGAAGAAAAATCCGCAGTGACATGGCCCCAGTTTTCGGGAAAAAAATTCCTGGTATATTCGAAAATTTGTTACCAATCAGATTTCCTGCAGTTTTTAGGCCTACATTATAGGCCTACAGAGTACAATGTTCATCACTTCTTTGCTAAGATCACGATCGCACTCTCACTAATGCTGTTTTCTGAATGTTTGTGAGTGGATCTGACAAAATTGGGCTAAAGGTGAAATTTTTATACTTCCTTTAAAAAATGAAAATAAACATTTCTAAGACGATTTCAAGCAAAATATTTTATCCGAATGCAGGAAAATGGCTAATCTTTCATATTACAAGCAAAACTCAATTTCCATGTAACTTCCATGTAACCCCTTTGGGGGTGTTTTTTTTTCCACCTTGAGCCCGAGTTCATCAGATCCACTCCCACGTCTCAGTGTCAGGTTAGGGTTAGGTTTTCTGTAACACAACATCGGATTTTTCTTTTTTGTACATGTATTTTTCCATGCTGACAAATCCTGTGCAAAGCCTAGCTGCTGTCAACCTCCCATACAAGTGCTGGACCAGAGCAACCTTTTTCAGATAACTAAAGAAACTAAAGAAAGAAACAACAATGACTTTGCGCCATCCGGCGAAAATAGGTTTTGTTTGCACAGTACAATGTATTCTTTTTGGGGTTTGTTTTTGAATTTGTTAAAGAGAGATTAGAGTTATGGCTAAGATTAGGTTTGCCACAATTAATCTTTCCGTTGGCGACGTGATCACAATAATCTTTTTTCCGGAAACTGGCCAATCCTATTGCTCGGGCCTACATGAACAAAACAGCTCCTATCATGAATAAATAAACAAATACCGAGCCAACATCACTATTTCTATCAGACGTACATGTTCGTAGGATTGGTAGGATTACTGTAGGGGCGGATTCCCCACAGCAAATCGACGTCAGGGCGATGTCGTAACCAGTGGATCTACGCAGGAATGAGGTCATTCCTATATATATATATATATATGCAAACGACGTCAGTATACACATCGGATATGCGTAGAGTTGCTGGTTGGGTAAATAAATGCATAAGTACAAAAAATGTTAGATCCTATTTTAACCTGTGTGGCACAGTACCGGGCTTGGTGCCCAATGTTAATGTATATTGCCTATCCCAAATTCCACTGCATTCAAGATTCGAAACAGACTAATCCTGCTGGCCACTCCCAGCTGAAAGTTCATATGAATACTGTTGAGAATTTCTTCTTAGTACATGCAACTCGATCTGTCTCTTACCTAGAAGCCCTGATATCTAAACATACACACCCATGAAACATGACTAAATGTCTATAAGTAGCAAAACTCGTCTCCCATATCAGCATGTATGGTATACTTTTCCGGGTAACCTGTTCCTTACGCATACACGGTAATGTCGCTATTTTGGACTGTGACAGAAGGATGGGGAACTACCTTTCGGTGAAATAATTATGCACAATACCCAGTGAAAAGCAAGTTTGTTTTCAGAATGTATCCAATTTATTTCAACCTCTGGCAGATTGCCACAACCTTGCGTCGACAAGTTAAGTGTTTATTCTGATTATAAGTTATTAATTCATCTCCCAGGACGACCTTAACACGCCTAGAAACACCTGCCTGTGTCGCGTGTCAAGGTAAGAACTGCCAATTTGTATTTCTGTTTTCCGCGAAAATCAACGAAGTCTGGCTGATAATTTCCTGCTCCGAAAGGCCGGAAAGATTTTCCTGAAAAATGGACTACAATCATGTACTTCCATTTTCCAGGAATGCAGAGTACTTTGAGAGTAATTGTAATTTTTGTGAGATCGATACAAAACCGTCTTTTGTATGGCATACAGTATTATCTAGCACAGCTGCCTACATATTATGCACAGTGAACTATTGTAGGCCTACTTGACTTTTTCCATAACTTGAGATGTTTGGCTGCTTGTGATCCTTGACGGGCGGCAGTTTGTGTTATAAGTTGGGGGTTAAATTCTGAAAACTAAGGCTTATTATTATTTTTTTTTATGTTGCAACTTTTAAGTCTAATAAGAAACTGTCCGGTTTTTTGTGGGTTTTTTTTTTGCTTCTCCTGAAATTTTTTTGGTAAAAACCGAGTTACGGGAGTTTATCATGCTGCCCTCGATTATCTGAAACGAGAAGACCAATCCAACTTTTATATGTAAAAGTTAAAAAGGAACACATTCGTGTTGGGAAGGGGAACTGATATTTCCGACTTCCATTGGTGGACAGTGACCTACATTAAAATTTTTAAATTCTGGCACATTACCAAAAAATGATATGATATGACTTGACGGCAGTGGCAAGAGTATTAAGTCCTATACACTGTACTGTAACATGGTTCATGAAAGCAAGACACCAATCAATACAGCATGGTTTCACGTGAAAGGGTTCAAGTGAGAAATGTATGGTTTTGTAACGCTTTATCTCACGCCTATCAGTCACTGAAAACACGAGATAATACCGTTTCTTATCATACTGAAAGCGTTATTACTTTGCTATTGCAGTCACCTTGAAAATAACTTTACAGCTGTTAAATCTATTCAGTTTGGACTACCCAGAAGATCAACTTGGGCTGTGCTCTCTTTTTTGAAAGTGATAACAAAGTACCAACTTGAAAATATTATTTTTTTTCAAAAATCTTTTGGGTCACAGCAAAGCTTGAAGCAAAGTCAGAATGTGGCAAAAGGCCGGAAACGAAAAAGTGGTTTGACGCAAAGCCTCGCCCAGCAAATCCGCCACACCTTGATGGGTGGGCTATTTCCAAGACAGAAACTCGGATTCTAAGATACGTGTCCGGGTTTCTGAGAATAGTACAAATTCTTTATTTTAAATTCTCTTTTCATCATGTCACAACTTTTTTGTTTGATCAAGGCCTGTTGACCGAGAGCCAGTTTTGTCCTTCCTTTTCCGTTTCATTGTATCATTGCTATATTACGTGTATTTCCTACGGAAGGCTTTGCAGTGCATAGCCTTTTTCCTTCTCTTTTGGCCACATTTTCGACTTGAAAACAGTCAGCTCAGATGTGTTGGCAGTGGTCTCAGGGGGAGTTTGGACTGTGGACTGAAATCTTAGGCTGCTGCAGTGTTTGTCATACTGGAGCGTGGACCTTCAGAAATGGGGTGTAGGAATTATTTCGTAAAAAATCTGAATTTCTGGACTCCCATTGAAATAACATTAAGAAACAAGTGAATAAAATTGAAATAAAGTTTTAACTACATATACAACTTTCTGCGTTTGTATACATACTGAATATAGATATATTTTTGAAAATCTTTTTCGATACTGTATTCTAATATTGTCCGATCATGGTGGGGGTGCGTTTTTTAAAAATTTTTAAGTCAATTGAGGCGGGACATGGGACAAAAGAAGGTTGAGGAACAGTGATATCGATATTATTTTATACATGGAACAATTTTGTCCATTTGGCAATCGAATGAACCAAGATACTTTTTATGAATATCGGTAATAATATTGTGGCGTAACTTCACACCCTGCCAGATACTCAGTAAATATGGTAGGATCAGTAGCGATCCTATCAGCATGGATCCCACCAGAACCTATCCGTGCACCGTACTCGTAAAGGAGAACAACAGGATCGAATGTGGCCATACCAGTGCAGTGTAGTGCATTGAGTCATTGACCCTATCAGGAGCAGGAAGTTTAGCTGCGTCACGTTGCCGGAGGTCGAGACAAGCTGAACGTCACCGTGTTCCTTCCTTGAAAAGCGATTCAGCGAACTGTAGGCCTAGAGAATGAATTACTACGGACGAATTTTTTGGGGGGGAGCCATATGTTGTCGAAGTATTCACAACAGGAATTTTGTCACACGTACACCCCCACCCCCCCCCCTAAAAAAAGGTGTGGCAATGTCGCCAACGTAAGGGGTGAAACACCACGGTGTGAGCGCCAGAGTTGTGGCTCGCCGTCCACATAAGTTATGCATCACACTATTACACTAACTACTGCCCATGCCGTGAAACAGAGCAAGGCTGGTGCAGGCGCCAGATGGTGGCTCGCCGCCCCTAAATAATTATCCTTCACACTAGCACAAAAAGGCACTGCCCGCTGTATTCCCACTGGGTTGCGGTGTGGGCAGTGCCTACCGTGCTTGTACAGCGTGAAGCCAAATTTATGGTCGGCGAGCCGGCGGTCTGGCGCCTACACCAGCCTTGCTCTGTTTCACCCCTAAACCTTTTGTGACCAGTCACCTAAATCTAACCTCAGCTCTAATCTTAAAAACCTTCTAGAAGGGTCCGTGTGCAAGCACAGTGTTTGGCCACTTGATGCAAATGTCCACGATAAATTAATACATTGCCTTGACAAATAACCCGATTTTGACAATGCCCCCTTTTGTTACTTGCCTTTTTCCTGAATTCTTTCCAAGTCTCTGTTTATCCCCCACAAAATACACGTACGTGCGTGCTTATTGTGAAATCATCGAGGGTATGGTAGTCGGTAGACAACTACATACTATTATTCGAGTACTCGATTAATGCTACTATGAATTGTGCGAAAGGATCGAATGGTATTCTAAATACATGTATTGGCATAGTTTTTCATCTCTTTTAGTTTTTTAAATGATTAGCTGGACACTCAGACAAAAAAATACTAATCAAATTGCTGAACAGAAAACTTCAAGATGGCTCAAAACTAAACACCACAGTTCACACTCTAGATCTAAACTGTACTACTGACAATATGAGATGAAGACTACAAGGGACGAACACCAGTTGTCTAAAATGCGAGTTCTATGGTAACCTCCCTCAGCTCTTAGCTAATAATTATCTTTAGCTTTCTTCCTCTCATACCGATTAAGTGAAAAAAAAAAAAACGTTGTCCAGCAATGGGAGCAAATTTAGATAAGGCATCCTCTTTTCAACTCATAGACTTTCAAATTTTAACATGCGAATTTCTTCAAACCTTTATATCGTGACAACTGATGTTTTATCCTTGTAGTCTCCAGATACGATTCAACATAGTTTGTGCCTTGCTTAAACTCCCTCAATGAGATGTTTGTCAACAATACCATTAATCGGAAATTATTCGAATAATCGAACAGTGGTATCTGACATCTGAGTCGAAAGTGACTCGACTGGAAAACATATTTTGACAGTTGAGACATTCCTGAAAATCGTATACACATGAAAAATGAAAAGAACCAATAATACAACACGTCAGATCTCATCCCATATTTTTTTTTCTCCCATTTATTTCTCTGAAGATCTGAATTGGTTTACAGGGTAATGAACTGTCAAAACCAGACGAAATGTATGCTGTATCCGGGAAAGCAACAAATAGGAAGAATTTCCGATCATGCGTGTCGTCATCATGCCCCAATGTGTTTTCTTAATAAAATGGAAAGAAAAGAGGACGCCAAAGGAGAGGCGTGGGCCAACAAGGAAATAACAAGTTGTCCTTTTGTCCTTACCGTTTTTTTCCCGTTGTTTTCAAGTCTCCTCTTTTTGGTTTGCTGACCCGCAACGGTGACCTCCATTCGTTAGAGGCAGGACCCTAAAAACAAATGCCTATATTGATGCACAGTTTGTGTAATTTGGCGGTGTAGATCTTCATGTGGTTTGCGGGGAAGGAGGTGGATGAAGGAGAAGGTGATGTCATCTTGAAATAAGGACAAAACAAACGGCTGGGTTGTTGTTTTTGTTGTTTTTGCTGTTGTAGGCCTAGATAATGTGGTAGAGTCAGGTAGGGCAAAAATTGTGCATTTGGCGATAAAGGCAACAAACTTTGCCTAGTTGTTGCAGGTGGGCACACAAATAATTATGGATATTATAGAACCACCTCACCAGATGACTTTGACAATCTCAAAATGACCTGTGATTTCCTTTATATTTCTTTGTATTTGGAATGACATCGATTCATGCCAAAAAAAGACCCTGAAAGAACGGGCAATTCTTGTATTTTTGTTAAATTTTAATAGGTACGGTGATCCCCAATGGCCCTTTTGTAATGACCTTTTCCACAGTGATCATCAACCTGACCCGTGGTCATTGCATGTATTGAACTTCTCTCTGATTGGGTGAAAAGATTCAATCGTGGCTTGACGGGTCAGTGTGGTTGTCATGGGTATTATTCGTTTCATGTATTTGTGACAGTGATTTACTATAAAAGGCCGGCTATGGCGAATACCAACCAATAAAAAGAGGAGTACGACAAGGCTGCGTTTTATCACCCGATCTATTCTCCATCTACGGCGAAGAAATCATGAAAAATATTCAAGAAATGCCTGGAGTCAGCATAAATGGGCACAATATGAAAAACCTACGCTATGCAAATGACACCGTGCTCTTAGCAGAATCGGAAGATGACCTGCAAAAACTAACAGATGTGATGGTGAGAGAGAGTGAACAAATGGGACTAAGCCTGAATGCCAAGAAAACAGTAACAATGATTATATCGAGAAAGAAGGAAAGAGTACCGTGTAAAATCAAGGTACAAGGAAGAGAGCTTGCTCAAGTAAACAAAATCAAATACTGTGAGCTCAGATAACATCAGACGGAAGATGCGAAACAGAAGTAAAAGCTCGAATATGCCAGGCCAAATCAGCATTCCAAAACATGAAACATATCTTAACAAACAGCAAACTACCAATCAGTCTCAAAAAAAGAATATTGCAGTATTATATCGAACCAATTTTATTGTATACCTGCGAAACCTGGACGCTAAACACAGAAACAGTAAGAAAACTGGAAGCAACAGAAATGTGGTTTCTGAGAAGAATACTTAAAATTCCATGGACTGCCAGGAAGACAAATGAAGAAGTGTTGAGACAAGCAGATCAAAAGAGGACACTCGTAAATAAGGTCAGAAAAAGACAGAAAAAAACATTCTCTGGACATATAATGAAAAGACGAGGGCTAGAACATTTAGTAACAACAGGGAAACTTAATGGAAGAAGAAGCCGGGGACGACAACGCATAAAGATGCAGGACGACCTAAAGGCCTGGCTGGGAATGCACACCACCAACGACGTCATCAGGGCTACAGAAGATCGTGAGAGATGGAGGGTCATGATCGCCAACGCCTGCAGGCAGGCACTTAATGAATGATTGGTAAACTATTGAAATGATGTGCACAAGCTGGTCTAGAGGCAAGGTGCGCGCCTCTCATACCGAAGGTACCGGGTTCGATCCCCGGTCGGTGCAGACTGTTCAATAATTTCGGGGGAAAAAATTCCTGTCCCTGACTGTATGGTAGGTAGGATCGAGCACCTAGTCTTCTCGGATAAGGACGGAAAACTCACGGAAGGCGGAGAGGGGGGGGGGGCGTGCACGTTGCGCACGTTAAAGATGCCGTGGCAGTTGGAAATCGAGAAGAGCAGGCCGAAGAAGGCCGCTGCCGGGGCAAAATTCTTACAAAAACGAATCCCTACCACAAGAAGAAAAATAAAAACAAGAAAAGTGAAGTGTAAATGCCAAAGGGCAGCTGAACCTCCTACAATAAAGAGCTCAACATTATTGAAATGATGCGCGTCGTGTGGGATTTAAAGTCTGTATATTGCCTAGCTTTCTTCTGTGCTGTTCTTCTTTGCTGTTCTGACTGGTTCACACTGTCTGTCTGGTGTTGGTGGGAGTGTTTGTTGTTCAACTATCAGGAAATGGGCATTTAAACAATGTTGCTAAATTGTCTCATTGCTCAAGTATTTCAAGTTCTAAAATTTCCACACTTTAATAGGAGTTTCCCTTCTTCTCTCACTGCTTAACCCAAGTGACACAACTTCACCTATTGATAAGTCATTTATTTATGGATGCCTCATGACCGTTCTTTCTTTACTGCACGTCTTAACGACTTCCACAAGTGTAGAAGCAACTATAGACAACTTTTAAAGTAGTAATTGATTTATATGAATTTTTATAAACAAAAACACGAAAAACTTGATCAGAAATCATACACTTTTCAAAGTTTGCTCAAAATTGAATGCATAATGTAATCACAACCGGACAAAGGTAAAGACAGAGAGCAGCTACTAAGCTTTTAATTGATACCTCACACTTCCAAGTTGTCCTGAGAAGTTCAGTGATAGAAACGCTAACAAAACGGCCAATTTTTAAATTTCGCGGCATCCGATAAGGTTTAGCGGCGAAGGTACCTGTGCGCCTGTCAAGATAGGGATCGGCAGATTATTCATGACCTTCCCGCGGGGGAACTAAGTGAATATCCGCTCTGGTAGTGGGAATAAATCGCTATGTGTGTGAAGCATTAGGAAAAAAAAAACATTGAAAAGCCTGTGTAATGATTGGTCAATGAGCCAGAGATTGAACCAATCAGGCTCGTATTTACTGACATGAGAAAAAAGTAAAGTCTTACATGTAATATAAGTGTTGAACATTATGCGAATTAGGGGGAATTTTTTTGTTCCTGTTGATGCAGTCGTAAAAATGTGAATTGATATTATAACATTCGCACACAGACGACTGCTCGGTTTAATCTTGTTTTATGTCTATGGTAATTTGTGGAACATTAGTAATAATGCATGTAATGTGCAGATGTGCATCTGGCAGAGACGACTTCAGACTGGTAGGCCTACATGTAGATAGATACACAGACAGACGGACAGACTGATAGATAGATAGGTAGATAGATAGATAGGTAGATAGATAGATAGATAGATAGATAGATAGATAGATAGATAGATAGATAGATAGATAGATAGATAGATAGATTTTAGTCTGGGTATTACAGCGCGTGGGTACGATAACGCCACTTTGCGCCTTTCACGGTCTTTTTGTGTACTTTATTTTATATTTTTGTATTCAGAGCTTCATCAAGACAGACAGAGACAGTCAGACATACAGACGGACGGACGGACAGATACCTGCATATCTACCTATCTGTCTGTCTGTCAGAATCTATCTATCTATCTATTTGTCTGTGGTCTGCCCGGCTGTCTGTCTCTCCATCAATCTGCCTAAGTCCCTCTGTCTGTCATTCTTTTCCTAGGCGTTCTCAATAAAAATGTGCTTGACATGACTACGCTGTACAGAATCAAATGCCACAGCTGACAAATCAACCCACGAAGTCGCCGCACTTCGACCGCAACCGGGTACCAGGAAGTTGGCGAAAATAACACATCGTGATTCATGTCACCGAATATTAAATAATAACACTGAATATTGTTGACCTGCTGTTGCTATGAATGACTGATATTGGGGCACTGCCGGGTGGTAGTTTTATTGAGTTGACGGTGTGTAAACAGAGCCATGGGGGGGGGGGGGGTGGGGTGGAGTGTAGAGCGAAGGGAATTTCCACACATCCCCCCCCCCCCCCAAAATCCAAACAGTGCTCGTCTGTGGTTGAAAGTTTGCACACAATATCATAATGTAAAGTTGCTTGTTCATCATCACGTCAAAGGATAAAAAGTTTCTGTTTATAACAGGGGAGCTCAATGGGCGAAACAAAAAATTATGTTTTCACCCATCTCTAGCCGTGCTCCTGGCAACTTCCCGCCAAAATCAACATTTTATTTTTAACCTTTCCGTTCCAGCACGATGAGCGAGTGTTACAGTTATGTAAATTTCTATAAATTCATGTTGTTGTTTTTTTATCACTATGAATACAGGAAATCATCACTTCTTGTGGTTTTTCTCGCAATGAAAACGTCGTGCCGAAACTTAAACTGAAACCTTTCAACATTTATAAATACACTTGGGGGTTTTCACACAACTGCACTGGGCAGATAATCGGAAAAACAAAAACAAAACACCAATCTTAACTTGAAAACAAAAACCGGGAAATGTAGAGTTTAGACTTAGCTCGATAAGTTTTCATAGTTGGCCAGTACTATGGATTTTAAAATAAAATGGAACAAATGTGACCTTTTTTTTTTTAATTAAAAAAAATCTATTATTCGTATTCGTACAAGTGTTTGGGAAAAGTGCTTTTGTTAGTTCTGTAATTTTTTTTTTTTCTGTACATGTATATTATTTTAATCACACTTTAGCCAGTACTGAGTACACAGATACATAAGCCTAAATGTCAAAAACCACGCAATAGTAACTCATGATGTTTGATCATTCAAACTGTGAACGATATATTATGGACATAGTTACAAGCAACGGAAATTCATGAGATTGAAATGACAGGTGCAAAAAAACACAGGTACTCTTTATTCTTAAAATCATTATGTCAGGTCCTATTAACGTTATTTGAACTTTTGTTTAAAACTAGAAAACAAAATCAACAACAAAGAAACGAAACAATCTTTTCGCTTCAACAAAATTAGTGTTTCAGTGTGGCCTTTCTGCATAGGACAGGTGTCACAAGAAATACAATGTACTTGTTTCAAATTTGTCTTAACTACAAGAAACAACTATGGCAGTCTCTATTCATACCAATGCGCGGTTTCTCTTGGGGCTCATCCACAGCATTGTCGACATATAGGCTAATTATTATTGTCTGGGAGATGATGCTACTTGCTAGTCGGATTATTATTATTATCATTATTATTATTTCCCAATCCCAAACTTTGTTTTTATTGTTGTTTTCTTTTCAAAGTCATCTTTTTCTGGTGTCATATTTTGCTTTGCGCAATCCGATGAGTAATTGTTAACCTTAACCTTAACCTCTTGAAACCTGGTCTCCCCTAACATTCGTGTGTGTACGTTGTTTGTTTGCTTGTTCGTTTTGAAATATTTTCTTTTTTCTTTACATAACTTTCGGTAACTGGGGTGTTAATACTCAAGGGAGCGAGTAGCGGGTTTCCTAAGAGTTGAACTGAAAGTGTCACATCCCACACAACTACAACGACACTGTCGGCGTTACACCCGAGTCTATCAGATGTTTAGCTGAACACCAGTAGAATTTATTAAGCATGATCTAGAATTTAAGAAAAGAAATAAAACTAAGCCCAACTCTGCATTTTCATTTTGTGTTTAGGTTCGTGTGTTCGTGTTCGTTTTAGGAGGTTTCGCTGCTCTTGGCATTTACTCCTCACTTTTCTTCTTTATATTTTTCTTGTTCTTTTGTTTTTTTAGTGGTATGGATTAGATTTTTAGTGGTATGGATTAGATTTTTAGTGGTATGGATTAGATTTTTAGTGGTATGGATTAGATTTTTAGTGGTATGGATTAGATTTTTAGTGGTATGGATTAGATTTTTAGTGGTATGGATTAGATTTTTAGTGGTATGGATTAGATTTTTAGTGGTATGGATTAGATTTTTAGTGGTATGGATTAGTTTTTTAGTGGTATGGATTAGATTTTTAGTGGTATGGATTAGTTTTTTGGTGGTATGGATTAGTTTTTTAGTGGTATGGATTAGTTTTTTAGTGGTATGGATTAGTTTTTTAGTGGTATGGATTAGTTTTTTAGTGGTATGGATTAGTTTTTTAGTGGTATGGATTAGATTTTTAGTGGTATGGATTAGTTTTTTAGTGGTATGGATTAGATTTTTAGTGGTATGGATTAGATTTTTAGTGGTATGTATTAGTTTTTTAGTGGTATGGATTAGATTTTTAGTGGTATGGATTAGTTTTTTAGTGGTATGGATTAGATTTTTAGTGGTATGGATTAGATTTTTAGTGGTATGGATTAGATTTTTAGTGGTATGGATTAGTTTTTTAGTGGTATGGATTAGTTTTTTAGTGGTATGGATTAGATTTTTAGTGGTATGGATTAGATTTTTAGTGGTATGGATTAGATTTTTAGTGGTATGGATTAGTTTTTTAGTGGTATGGATTAGATTTTTAGTGGTATGGATTAGTTTTTTAGTGGTGTGGATTAGATTTTTAGTGGTATGGATTAGTTTTTTAGTGGTATGGATTAGATTTTTAGTGGTATGGATTAGTTTTTTAGTGGTATGGATTAGATTTTTAGTGGTATGGATTAGATTTTTAGTGGTATGGATTAGATTTTTAGTGGTATGGATTAGATTTTTAGTGGTATGGATTAGTTTTTTAGTGGTATGGATTAGTTTTTTAGTGGTATGGATTAGTTTTTTTAGTGGTATGGATTAGATTTTTAGTGGTATGGATTAGATTTTTAGTGGTATGGATTAGTTTTTTAGTGGTATGGATTAGTTTTTTAGTGGTATGGATTAGATTTTTAGTGGTATGGATTAGATTTTTAGTGGTATGGATTAGATTTTTAGTGGTATGGATTAGTTTTTTAGTGGTATGGATTAGTTTTTTGGTGGTATGGATTAGTTTTTTAGTGGTATGGATTAGATTTTTAGTGGTATGGATTAGATTTTTAGTGGTATGGATTAGATTTTTAGAATTTTGCTACGGCAGCGCCTTGTTCGACCTGCTCGTCTCGTCTTTCAACTGCCAAGGTATCTTTGCTGTGCACACTTGCCCTCCGAGTTTTTCTTCCTTATCCGAGAAGACTAGGTACCAGGTGCTTGATCCCACCTATCATAGGATCAGGGACAGGAATCCCCCCCCCCAAAAAAAAATCAACTTGTCTGCACTGAACGGGGATCGAACCTAGCACCTTCGGCATGAAAGGCGAGCACCTTGCTTCTAGACGAACGTGACCCCAAGTTATTGTGTGTTTAGTTCTTTATTTTAGGAGGTTCCGCTGCCCTTGGCATTTACACTTCACTTTTCTTGTTTTTATTTTTCTTGTTGTGGAAGAGATTAGTTTTTTAGAATTTTTGTCCGGGCAGCGGCCTGTTCGGCCTGCTCTTCTCGATTTCCAACTACCAAGGTATCTTTAACGTGCACGACGTGCACACGAGCCCTCCGAGTTTTTCGTCCTTATCCAAGAAGACTAGGTGCTCGATCCTACCGACTATCGGACCAGGGACAGGAAAATGTGAGAAAAGTCCCAAATTTTAAACATGCCTGCAGCGATCATGATGTCCATGTGACCCCAAGTTATTGTGTGTTTAGGTCTTTATTTTATGAGGTTCCGCTGTCCTTGGCATTTACACTTCACTTTTTCTTGTTTTATTTTTCTTCTTGTGGTGGGGATTCGTTGGTTTTTTTTTTAGAATTTTGCCCGGGCAACGGCCTTGTACGGCATGCTCTTCCCCATGTTATTGTAACGAAATGTGCATTATTTAAAGGCCCTGGGATTTCCACCTCGAACCAGAAAATTTCCCTCCGGTTACGAACCGCCAGCATAAATTATTGGGAAATATCTGATAGAAAGAAAAAAAAAAAGTATGTTCTTTTTCAATTTTAACCTGACAAGGGTCAGAAAGCCACACATCTATAACTTCACAAGCATTACAAAGGCGGTCGCCCTAACTGCAAAACCGAAGGGGCCCCTGACCGTGAGAAAGATGGGAGTTAATTACGTTAACCCCTCTGATCTGTTCACGACCTTTTTTGGCGTTCTCATCCCCAGTTTTACATTATTTTCATCGCAGGTCTCAAATTCAGAGAGAGAGAGAGAGAGATAGGGGGCGGGGGGGGGGGGGAGAGAACAGACAGGCAGACAGAGATACAGCGAGAGAGAGAGAGAGACAGACAGACACAGAGAGTCATAGGGAGAGAGAGAGAGAGAGAGAGACCAGGAAATAGTTTAGCATCGGTCCCATTCCATTTTTATCTCAAAGCCTAAAATAATCTACAAGAATAAATCCCGTGAAATCTCTGCCCGTGAGCAAGGTGAAGGTCCTTGAGAAAATCATGTAAAAATTCGCGTAGGGTCGGGATCGGGATTATATTTCCACAGATAGGAGACAAACCTTACCAAGTTTGCCTGGGAACACTTCAGCCAATCCCCCTTGTACATTAAATTTACCCATACATGTATTAATAGTATTATATTGAGGAGTGGAAATTCCGAACTTTGTAAGTAACCTAAAAAAAATTTTAGGAAAAAAAGAAGTTTAATAGCTCCGGTCACTTAAATTTATGTTAGACTGTAATTTTGAACTGTATTTTAAGTTTAAACGCATACGCGGCTTTGATCTTCACCTTTAACGGCCATCCATAAATTCTGTACTCTCTAGAGGAGGGAGGGGGGGAGGAGGTTGTCTCCAGTGTAAAAAACGTGTACATGGCGGGGAAGGGACAGTGGGTATGGGGGCGTAGGAACGCTTTTCAGCGACGATAATAAATTTAAAAGTGTTGGTTTTATTCACTTTTTTTGGGGGGTTGTGGTTCAGCTAATTAATTCATGTCTCGAATAGAAAATCAAGTACTTCATGCAAAGTATCATTTACCGGCACAGTTTTCGAACAGGAAGACCTTATCTGATAGCGGTACGTTCGTACAAGTAACATGGGTGGGGAATGGGGGGGGGGGGTTGGGGGGGAGGGGTTGGGGCCAAGCGTATGGAAAGTGTACATGGAGAGAGGAGGGGGGGGGGATGAAAAAAAAAAAGAAGCCAAAATCGAGCGTATGGGTGGCCCATGTATGTATGGCAGAGTATAATACCGATAGGCCTACTTGATACCTGCTTACCGAGGGGCTACAAATCAATAACTAGGTCAGATTGCTACTTAGAACTGATACGTTTTGATTTTCGACTCCTCACAATAATCATCATAACCCACGTCTATAAATAGCCGAAAGGCGAGTCAGACCAAGTGAGTTCGCTTAAGCTGACATTGTGTATGTGTGCCTTACAAGATTTAAATAATGGGTTTAATGGTCACTCTGATCCGACCTCTACAGTGCAGCGTGCCCTGCACTTCCTGTTATAATTTTTCCTCTCATATTTTCCTGTGTTTAATTTTATGTTTCCGGCCTTTTACATTCTCTTTATTTTGGAATACAGCGACAGCAAACATTAATTTAAAACATCGTTTTCTGAAGTGCCTTCGAATCTCCGTTGCTAATCTTCATTGACTCGGGTTGCCCCATCTGTGTTGCTAGCTTCATGGAATCGAATCTGCCAAATGATCGTGACCTTAATTCTTGTTTGTTCCAATAAAATTGCACTTTTTGCAGGACTGAAAAATTCGACGTTAAATGTTTGCGGCTTTTGTTATTATAAGGAGTTAGAATGAATCGGAACCCCCCCCCCCCCCCCATTCCCCACCCATGTTACTTGTACGAACGTACCGCTATCAGATAATGTCTTCCTGTTCGAAAACTGTGCCGGTAAATGATATTTTGCATGAAATACTTGATGCTAAAAGTTCTCCGGTTTTTTATTTTTTTTATTTTAGAAAATGGAGATAGAACAAACAAGAACTAGGGTCCCGAGATACTCAAATACTCTCATGTCCCCAATGTTCCATATCTGAAACATGTCACCCAATCTTTTATTATATTTTGAACACTTTCTAGTTTATCAGGAAATACTTTTTTCGCGGATAGAAATTTATATTTTTGTATTTGTTTGACTCTTTGAACAAGTTTTGTAGGTTCAACTTTTTGGTTTTGCTTTTGAAAAGTCAGTCTATGTCTAGACAATACGTCACCTCACTGCACAGGACACGTGGCAAACGCCAAGACAAGCTCTAGTGGTTCGTTACAACCGTCGAGTTTACTGTTTAGGAATAGAAGATTACATAAAATATTGTCATGTCCTATGTTCATAAACATTAATTACATTTTCATCACTTAAGGCCCGTTTTCAGTTTGAAAGCCGGGCGCCTGTGCGTTCTGATAGTTGTGTTTGTCACCGCTAAGGTAATGTGACAGATAAGCAATCGCGACCCGCAGTGAAAGTAAAAATAGCGTGAATAAACACCTTATCGTTAACGGGGTGCTTCTTTACAAAACTAATGTAGGCCGTAACGACTACATAAACACAGAACAGGAATTTAACACAACATGAGGTTTTGAATTTGAGTTTGAAGACAGCACATCGACACGATAACGACCATAAATATTGAGCTAGGAAAGAAATACGACGATAGACTGGTGTTTCTCGGCCTTTTTTGTCCCCCCCCCCCCAAAAAACGTGCGCCCCAACATAATCGAACAAAGTCAGTATAGTCCCCACAGTATATAGTGATCCAAAAAAGATTCAAAAACAAGTCCCATGCCCCACAGAAATATTGGCATGCCCCACGCTGAGAAACACTGCGGCAGACAGAATATAACAGAATGGTAGGCCTAATTGGTATAGAATAGAATGAAATCACACCAGAATCGCCCATCAAATCATGTTGTTGTTTTTTTTTCTTCTTCTGCATGACATAGGGATTTTCTTCTCCGTGCAGAAAAACACACATTGGCGGATAATATAAACACGGTCACGCTCGACCATGCATCACCTTTACCTAGGCATTTTGTAGGTCTGCATCGTCATCATCCACATCAAACCCCAGCGTACCCGGGAATGTCTTTTAGCCACCAGCGCACCTTTGTCTACAGGTTGTGACAACATCCTGGAGGAAGCGACACTGGGTAGCGTAATAAGTAAGAAAAATGGCTTGTGGAGCAAACTATCCCATTTTAATTTCATGCCTGTCATCTTTCGGCTGGTCACAGCGGCGTGCAGGGGTTTGGTGATGCGCCCGGGCAAACTGCTTGACTGTATGCCCCAAGACGCAAATATCGGGCCTAGTACTGAGAAATGTAAGATGGGAAGACATTTTTTCAAGGGCTCAGATTGAAATGCTATTTGAAATTATTCATTCTGTGCATGACTCGGTGATTAGATATTAACAAATAAATAAATAATAGGTACATAATTAAGCGAACAGAGATGAACCAATTAAATTTTAGTAAATAAATAGATAATTATAAAGGTGTGCTTGTACGTACATAAGTGAAGGAATTAAAAAAGGATGACATTAAATTTAAATATGTAAAAACAGATGAAATTAACTTTTTTATTCAAATTAAATATTAATCAGCTACATTGATTACGTTCGGTACCCCAAACGAGATCTCCTGTCAGAAAACACTGAAACTACTTTATTGTTTTCTTCAACTGCGAGGAACTGGATGCCCCCTGAAATGGATGCCCGGGGCCATTGCCCCCCTCTCACCCAATTTCTGCACGCCACTGGCTGGTCATAATCGTGACCAAATTTGAGTAGTTCACCTAAGACCCATAATTAACATAGACCCCATTATCATCAAACTATAATGATACCGTTTTACGGGAAAAGACTGAATACGCCAATTTGGGTAGAATTCCCTTTACAACATCGTTATCTTTATAGAATGAAATAATAATAATAATAATAATAATAATAACAATAATAATAATAGTAATTACCATTTATATGGCGCTTTATCCCGTTAACCACCAGGCTCTAAGCGCTGTACAGCATTTATATCATAATTATAATAATTGGCTCTTTACGTCTTGGCAGACGGCCAGGAACTAAATAGTTTTTGTGCTGCATGCCTGGGCTGTGGGTATGGAGAAAGTGCCTAGCCCATGGTGCACTTTTCCCCTCTCGACAGTGTTGATTTGATCCATTGGAACGACATGGTCGATACACCTGGAATCAGCAGTGTTGCAGGAGGTGCATTCCTCCGTGTAGTCTGCCTTTAGGGGTTCTCCCTATTTTTTTTAATAATTAACAATGAATTATATAATTTTTTTTGTTGAAGATATGGGAGGGGCGGGGTGATATGGCTGAATTTTAAACTATTTAGTTTCAATTTTGCCCGGGCAGCGGCCTGAACGGCCTACTCTTTACGATTTCCAACTGCCAAGGTATCTTTAACGTGCGCAACGCGCACACGGGCCCTCCGAATTTTTCGTCCTTATCCGAGAAGACTAGGTACTCGATCCTACCCCCCCCCCCCCCCCCCAATAAGATCAAGGACACGAATCTTGCTTTTGAAAAGTCAGTCTATGTCTAGACAATACGTCACCTCACTGCACAGGACACGTGGCAAACGCCAAGACAAGCTCTAGTGGTTCGTTACAACTGTCGAGTTTACTGTTTAGGAATAGAAGATTACATAAAATATTGTCATGTCCTATGTTCATAAACATTAATTACATTTTCATCACTTAAGGCCCGTTTTCAGTTTGAAAGCCGGGCGCCTGTGCGTTCTGTGAGAACAGGGTTCTCCCTATTTTAATTAACAATGAATTATATAATTTTTTTTGTTGGAGATATGGGAGGGGGGGGGGGGGTTGATATGACTGAATTTTAAACTATTTAGTTTCAATTTTGCCCGGGCAGCGCCCCGAACGGCCTACTCTTTACGATTTCCAACTGCCAAGGTATCTTTAACGTGCGCAACGTGCCCACGGGCCCTCCGAATTTTTCGTCCTTATCCGAGAAGACTAGGTACTCGATCCTACCCCCCCACCCCCGCCCCCAATAAGATCAAGGACACGAATATGAGAAAAATCCCAATTTCCAACATGCCTGCACAGCCCGGGTTTTGAACCCGGGACCCTTGGCACGAGAGGCGAGCACCTTGCCTCTAGACCACCTTGTCCCCCATTTCATATAAATCACACACAAAATACACATGCTTATTTGGGAAAAAAACAAAACAAAAACAACTAGATGAACATTCAGAGTGTAAAAAGATGACTCTTCAGCTGATATTTAAAAGTCATAAAAGTTTCAGTCTCTCTCAAAGACAGGCGGAGAACTCCAAATCGGAGGCCCTTGAAAAGAAAAAGATCTTTCATCCATGGTCTTAGGGGACATCTTAGGAATTTTAAACTTCATAGTGTCTGCAGATGATCTAAGATGTCATGGTGGTGCATAGGGAGTCCAAATCTGTGATCAAATTCCTTCTGCAGCTTCAAAATAGCATCAACATATCTTTCATCACTGAATGGTGTGCCTGCATCCATAAGTGCCTTGCATGATGCGAAATGGCACAGAGAGCTGGGCTTTCTATAACTCAAGTTTTGTTGAGAATGCTCTCACGTTGTCATAAGTAGCACTGACAAGCTACCCTTGGCCTTGTAACTTCTTGTTCAGTAAATTTAGCTCATGCGTGATGTCGATGTCCACTCACCTCGCGGGTCGCACTAATATTATACTTTCATATCAAGGTCGGGGCCACAAAATATCGTCCCGCGGGCCGCGAGTTTGAGACCCCAAGTGTAAAGGGTTTGTCACTTTACACTTTCTCCGAGGACGATTAAATCAGCTACGCAATGCACAAGCTTGGGAAAGGGGCGTCCGCTAGAAAGAAAGAAAGGAGGTAACTAATATTTTTTTATTCCAACCCGCGACTTCACGGGCCGAGGGAAAAAAATGGCTTTCTACTCACCCTCGATCTCTTAGTTTTGTTTTGATCGGCTTTGTTTTCTCGTGGCATTAATTGGCCACTACAAATTCTGTGCATGTGCAGTGTCAATTTTTGTTACATCGGTAAGCGCAGCTGATGCATGGGTAGAGGTAGGTGTAACTTTAATTCACGCACACCGATTAAATTTGAGCCTGCACCATGGTGCAAAGCGGGCGAATTTACACCAAGTTCATGCATACGGCCACCTAGTGACTGAAAATTATGAACGTTTGTGTATTGCCTCGATTTATTGAAAATAAATTACGTGGACACCTCCATTTGGGACAAAAGTCCGTCTTTAATCTTATTTATTTACAATTTTTTTTAGCCACAAAAGAAGAGGCTATTTTCATGGAGTAAACTCGACAAGTGTAATTGGAAATTTTGTTCATCGCCTCGCTTTGAGGCTGGCGTGTGCCATGGGCGCCATATCTGGGCCAGATATTCCTGCCTTAAGTATTAGCCAGAAGTTTAAAGATCACAATTTTTAAGTTCAGTCTAGTGACGTAAATAAGGCGGGACATATGCGGGACGTGTGCCCTGGGCGCTATATCTGGGCCAGATATTCCTGCACAGGTATTGGAGGAAATTTTAAAGAACGGAGGTTTTTAACGCGTGCCATTTCTTACTACATTATTTGGTTATATTTTTTTCACTTGCCCTGGGCTCCATAACTACGCCCCTGATCTATTATTATGACAGGAAGAACTTAAACGGTAGAGAAGGTCGAGGATTGAACATACATATCCGATATCAATATTACCCCTGGCTGCGTCCCTGGTTTATTATCATGGCAGGAATAACTTGAAAGGTAAAGAAAGGTCAAGGATTTAATCCAAAGCCCTGCAATAATTATTCACATACATATCCCATATCAGTATTAGATCAGTCATGTCTGTTGCACAACTCTTGACATAGAAAAAGACACTCTGCAAACCACTGGCGCTTGTGTCAACATTTGACTCTGTGGGTTTCAAGTGAAGACACTATTTTTACCCGTGAAGTTGAAAATCAGAGAGGAAAAAAAAACAACGAAGCTTTAAAATAGGAAGAAGGTGGGAAATCAAAGTGAGATACAGGCATCGTGGGAGTGGGTTCGAACAGGGAACTGCTTGATTGCAATCTGAACCATTCTCAAATGACGGGCATGTCAGCATGTCCTCCGATTAAAAAAAACAAACCGGAAATTGCCAGGCCTCCTCATCCCCTTCCTCGAGATTCATAACACTTTCTGTGTAATCAGCTCCTTGGGGGGGGGGGGGGTATGTCACGAGTGGAGTGAGTGCAATTAAGGGGATTGCTACAGAGCGGATGTAGAGTAAGAAGGACTCACAGTAGACAGCAAGTTAAGCGTGCTGTTGTGAGTAGTGGGGGGGGGGTCTGAAGGAGGCGAAAGCGCTGTATAACTATCACTGCAAGTTAGAAGGTCCTAAGGAGCGGACCTGTGAATAAGAGCCCATCGGGCGGACATAAAAGGAAGCAGTCGAGAAGACTAGTGAGAGTCTTTCCAGTAATGACTGGTATGTAGAACGTTGATTGATTATTATGATTGATGTATTATATTATATTCGTCTATTACCATGATGTGAATAAGTATATGTGAGGAATGTGGAAGTCCTTGGTATTGGATATAGCAATGTGCGCCATGAGCGATAGATGAAAGTGAGTTCATGGATGTGTAGCGCGAGTGAGTAGTGTGTACTCCGATGGAGGTGTGTTACCGTAAGATGTGTGGTGAGTGAAAGGTGAACTAGTGTGTGTACGCTTCATGGATTGTAAGGAGAGGTGGAGTGAATAGAAATGGTAGGGTATTATACCAATGTAATGTTATTCTTGTAGGTGTCGGGGACGGGCCGAAGAGCCACCTCGATGAGCACAGGGGATAGGCCAGCATAGGGCCGGAGGCCACACAGAGGCCAGAAGTGAGGCTGTCAGTGTAGGACAGTAGAGGCACATAAAGTCGTGGCAGTCAGGCCACGGACAGGGACGTAGATATGAGAGTGAATGAGATACTATATTGTTGCCATGTTGATAGGCTAGTGAACTGATACTATGTTGTTGCCATGTTGATGGCTATGGAAATAATAATGTGTTATTGCCCTGTGGAGATGCGAGTGGAATATTAAGGTGTATGACAATAGAAAGGTGATACTGAGAGACGGCGGTGCCAGTGAATTACTAATGTGCTATTAAGACCCTGAGGGGAGAGGCTGAGGCCGAAGTGCCTTTAGGAGTAACTACCGGATTGTGGATCCGAGGGAGAGTGTGTGTGAGAATAAGGCCGTTGTACGGCAGTTCATTTCAATAATATAATATATGTAATTGCGCTATTATATGTATAATTATGTTTAATAAATGTGTGAGTCTGATGGGTTGTTTTGTTAAGTGTTAAACTTGTTTGTTCGTGATTGTCGTCCTGTCATAAACTATTACATCTCCCAGTCTGGGATTTGTGACACTGGGGGCTCGTCCGTTGTGACACTGGGGGCTCGTCCGTTGTGACACTGGGGGCTCGTCCTGTTTACCTGTGGTCATTTTGACATTGTGTATTCGTTATATCTAGTTGTTTTTCTGTTGTGCTAGGAATTCGTGCTGTTCTCTTTGTTCGTGGGATGAATGGAAATTTCATGATGATATGATTTATGTATGTTTATGAATAATAATATGTATTGATGCATGTATTGCTATGAATAGGTATTAATGTGTATTTAAACTTTCCAGAGTGTGTGCGTGCAGCCTGAGGAGACAAGCAGCCAGAGCTCCGAGACAAGGGGAGAGGTTATAGTCAGAAAAGTTAAGTAAAAGTCAAAAACTTGTACCCTGGATTGAGGGCTGTCTGTTCATCTGTCTTTTTCCCTGTTTTTGCTGTTTTTGTTGTCGTTATTGATTATACGGGCGGTGGCGCGGGTTTGCTGTGTTGAACTTAGTTTATCCTTTTAAAAAGGTGTGGTAAACTTTGGAACTTCGTTCATCACAGTGAACAGTTCTGTAGGGACCTGTATTTTTGTTTAGATTGTAGCGTTCTATCTTCCTCGTTGTTTTAGGAAGACGTTTCTCTTGTCCTTCTCCTCCCTATCTGTAGATACGTTCCTTTTTTTCAGACTCTGTTCTTGTTTGTACCGTGTTGTGTAATCGGCGTAGTAGGTTGCATTTTTTTTTTCCATTATAGTTTTTTTTGTAGAAGCTTGTCCTAGTCTGGTTCGTTGTCCTTGACGTACTTGTGGTCCTTCTATTGTATTTCTTCATTCTTGTCGTTCTATTTTCTTTTATAATTAATAGTGCTATACATTTTGTAGATATAGAATTAGTTGTGCTGTAAAGGTAAATTTCTGAATTGTATTCTGAACTGGGTATTGTTATATCTGGTGTGATCTCAGGTCTCTGGTCGTATCGTTAGTGATCATACCGACAGGTTGGTCGTCTTATAATAGATACCATAACCATAAATCTGTGAAATGGCGGAACTCCAACAACTAATGAAGTTGGGTAAGGAACTTGGCCTGGAGGGAGAGGAGCTACGCGGCTGGATTAAAGAACAGCAGGCGGAGTTGCGCGATGAGCGTGCTAAGGATAGAGAGCGAGAAAAAGAGGCTAAGGCTCAGGAGCAGGAAAGAGAGGCTAAGGATAAGGAACAGGAAAGGGAGTTTAAGCAACAGGAAAGGGAGGCTAAGGCTCAGGAGCAGGAGAGGGAGTTAAAGTTAAAGGAGTTAGAAGATAAGCAGCAGGAGAGAGAGGCGCGAATAAGAATAGCGGAGTTGGAAATCAAAAAGAATACGCCAACAGAAACAGTTGAGCGGCAGGTACACAATAAAGGTGGCGTTAGGATTAAGCTCCCTACGTTCGACGACCGGAAGGACGACATAGACGCCTTCCTCTACAGGTTCGAACTGAACGCACAATTGCAATGGGGGGAAAATAAGGAATTATGGGCCACGTACCTGGCGTCTCTATTGCAGGGGCGAGCGTTAACCTACTTTAAAGAGCTACAGCGCGAAGACGTGCAAGATTACGATAAGCTGAAGGCTTTGCTGCTTCGCCGATTTGCGCGTACCGAGGAATATTTCCGGGAGCAGTTTAGGCGAGCACGTGCAGATACCAGGGAGGACTTTGCTGCCTTCGTCGCGAGACTAACGGAGTATTTCGCGAACTGGGTAGACTTGGCGCATGTGGGCACGGATTTCGCTAAACTGAAAGACCTAATGATCCGTGACCAGCTGTACGCGTCGTGCCACAAAGATCTGGTGGCTTTCCTGAAAGAGAACGAACCCGCGACGGTGCAGGAGGCGTCTAAGTTGGCGGAAGCATACCGTACGGCACATCCGTCCAAACCAGTCGCCAGGGCGTACGTCCAAGATGCTGGGTACGTCGCCGTTGTCGAGGGGTCGCCGGCAGGACTTAGGGACAGGTCGCGTCAGCGTGGTGCCTATAGCGGGCAAGCCCAGGGGCAGCGTAGGGGCTATCACCAATCACCGGCATATGGATCCGGTAAGTTTGACCGAGCAGGAGGGCTAGGTCGCGGTAATGGCCGGGGGCGAATTGTGACCTTTGCCGATGACCGACGGCATAGGGACTCTAGTTCCGGTCGCGATGGGTCACGGGGACCCAGGTCTAGTGCAGCACAGGGAGCGGAGTGTTGGACTTGCGGACGCGTGGGTCACTTTTCGCGCGAGTGTAGGGCCGCGAAGTGTTGGAACTGCGGAAGAGCAGATCACATCAGCGTGAACTGCCCTGCAGGTAGGATAGCGGCGAACGTGGACAGTAGCTCCAGTCCATGTTCCCCAAATAAATTTCATCATGCGGCTGCGTGTGTTACATCGGACAACGGAGGCGGACAGTATTCTAAGTGTCCCAGTTGTGAGAAGTTATTATCTTCCGGTGTTTTACCTTGTGGGAGAAAGATCCCCGTTATAAATTCATGTCATACAGGAGGTGGTCTTAGGGTTTATCCGGGGTTTGTTGGGGACGAACCGGTCTCGGTTTTACGAGATACAGGATCTACCGTTGTGGGAGTGCATAGGGATTGCATTCGGGATTCACAGCTTACAGGTGAGACTGTCCCGTGCATCCAATTTTCGGGGGCCATTGAGAAATTACCCATGGCAAGAATAATGATAGATACACCTTTCCTTAGCGGGGAAGTCGAGGCAGTCGTTGGTTGTTTTCCAGGCGCCCAGCTCATCATTGGGAATGTATCACGGGTAGTTTCCCCTTCCGATGAGAACGTGCAAGCATGGTCGCAATCAAAAGGTATTGACTTTTGCGCCGCGGTCGAAACACGTCGACGGGTAGCGGATAAAGATAAGATTAGACCTTTGGCGACGCCAGCGGTCAACCTAGATATCACGCCAGAGCGCTTGGCGAGATTACAAAGGGAGGACCCATCATTAAACCCATGTTTTGGGGAAGCGCGAACCGAGAAAACGAGGAGATATAAGAACGGGTCGTCCTCCTTTATTGTTCAGGCGGGCATTCTGTTCCGTATGTACGTCACAGTGGCTTCCGTTCAAAAGCAGGTCGTCGTGCCACGGTCGTTAATTGCTACAGTATTGCGTCTGGCCCATGATGTTCCATTAGCGGGTCATATGGGAAGTACTAGAACCAAGCAGAGAGTTCTGAAAGATTTTTATTGGCCGTCAGTATACAGAGATGTACGTTTATATTGTAAGACGTGCAGTGCGTGCCAAAAGACGACGCATAAGGGTCGTTCACCCCAGGCTCCTCGTCAAAAGATCCCCACGGTTTCGGAACCGTTTAAAAAGGTTTCAGTACCTTGTTGATTTAAGAGAAAGACTATCTTCAGCGCGCACTATAGCGGAAGAAGCTTCTGGTATCGCTTCGAAAAGAGCAAAAGACTATAAAGATAGAGGTTCCAAACTGAGAATTTTTAAGCCAGGAGACAAGGTTCTGTTGTTGTTACCTACGGACCATAATAAGTTATTGATGACATGGAAAGGTCCTTATGTTATTGAGCGAGTTGTTTCAAAGGTAGATTACGCTATCCACATTGATGGAGCGAGTAAGGTTTTCCATGTTAACATGCTACAGAGATTTTATGAGAGACCACAGTATCTGTGTGCACAGACAAGACCAGAGGAGACTGTCTTCTCTATTGCTTGTACGGGGGTCGTAGACCAGTCGGACTGTGACGTAAGCGACACCGAGGCGCAGGAAGAGTTACAAATTCAATTGCCGGAGTTAACTCCGACACAAGGTTACAGGGACGTTAAAATTAACCCTGACCTTACGAGTTCAAGGAGTAGGGAACTTGAGACCCTGTTAGCGTCATTTCCGGATGTTGTTACGGATTTGCCGGGTCGCACTACGGCGATCCAGCACCAAATAAAGTTGACTTCGGATAAGCCGGTATTTCTTAGACCTTATCCGCTGCCGTTTTCTTCGAGAGATACAGTTGTAAAGGAAGTTGAGTCAATGTTGAAGTTAGATGTGATAGAACCATCAACATCGCCGTATTCATCACCCATCGTCCTCGTGAAAAAACTTGATGGATCGGTGCGGTTCTGTATTGATTTTCGAAGACTGAACACTATTACGGTAGGCGATAGGGAGCCTATCCCGTTTCAGGAGGAATTAATAGCTTCATTGGCCGGGTCCACGTGGTTTTCCAAGATAGATTTGACGAAAGGGTATTGGGAAATCCCGCTTACTGAGGAGTCTAAACAATACACGGCGTTCCAAACGCCCATTGGATTATTCCAATTTAAGGTCATGCCATTCGGGTTGGTGAACGCGCCAGCGACGTTTGCACGATTAATGAGATTAGTGTTGAAGGACATACCTAATGTCGTGTCATTCTTTGATGATATAGCATGCCATACGTCGACATGGTCTGAGCATATTCAGACACTAACAGTAATTTTTCAACGATTACGTCATTTTGGGTTAACGGCTAAACCCGCAAAGATGGATTTGGCATGTCCGGAGATAATATTCTTAGGACATATTGTGGGTAGAGGTGTTCAGAGACCTGAAGTAACAAAAATTGACAAGTTAGTAGGGTTGCAAATCCCAAAAACAAAGAAACAAGTCAGAAGCTTAGTGGGAATTTTAAATTATTACAGAAAGTTCATTCCAAATTTTTCCTCCTTGTCATCTTCTCTTACTGACCTTACTAAGAAGGGACAACCCGATAAGGTCCAGTGGACGTCTGAAGGTCAGACATCATTTGATAATTTGGTGACAGCATTATCATCGTCACCCATTTTGATATTACCCGATTTTCGATCTAATTTTATCCTCAGAACGGATGCGTCGGACTCTGGTGTCGGCGCTTGTCTTCTACAGGAGAAGAACGAATGTCTCCATCCTGTATGTTATGTCAGTAGAAAGTTATTGCAGAGAGAAAGAAAGTATTCTGTGATAGAGCGTGAGTGTCTTGCCATTGTCTGGTCCGTCCAGAAACTAGGACGTTATCTCATGGGACGAGAATTTTGTATCCAGACAGACCACAAGCCACTGACATTTTTGTCGAAGAATCGTTCGTCCAGCCCACGCTTGTCTAGATGGGCATTGGCTTTGCAGCCGTATACCTTCGTTATTCAACCAATTCCAGGAACCAGCAATCATATCGCCGACTACCTTAGTCGAGCCTAGGGGAAGAGTTCAGCAGCTTATACATCGGAGGACAGGAACATTGACAGGATCTGTGTGAATAAGTCGACTTTAAAATATTGACATTATAAATATGATATGAAGAATGGTTGATAGGTTGAATGGTTTTTGATTCTGTATTAAGTATTGTGGTTAGTTAGCTATTCATGATGTGACACATATATGCATATTGCAGACCATATTGATCCCCATGTTTTCCCCTGATTCCGGTATTTTATATACTAGGGGAACTGCTAGGTCAGTTTTTTTAGTGTAGGTATTGCTCACGCTCACTCGTTGACAGTCATCTTGATGCGATTTGAAATTAATTGCATTAATTTTTTTGGGGTGGGGGATGATGTCACGAGTGGAGTGAGTGCAATTAAGGGGATTGCTACAGAGCGGATGTAGAGTAAGAAGGACTCACAGTAGACAGCAAGTTAAGCGTGCTGTTGTGAGTAGTGGGGGGGGGGGTCTGAAGGAGGCGAAAGCGCTGTATAACTATCACTGCAAGTTAGAAGGTCCTAAGGAGCGGACCTGTGAATAAGAGCCCATCGGGCGGACATAAAAGGAAGCAGTCGAGAAGACTAGTGAGAGTCTTTCCAGTAATGACTGGTATGTAGAACGTTGATTGATTATTATGATTGATGTATTATATTATATTCGTCTATTACCATGATGTGAATAAGTATATGTGAGGAATGTGGAAGTCCTTGGTATTGGATATAGCAATGTGCGCCATGAGCGATAGATGAAAGTGAGTTCATGGATGTGTAGCGCGAGTGAGTAGTGTGTACTCCGATGGAGGTGTGTTACCGTAAGATGTGTGGTGAGTGAAAGGTGAACTAGTGTGTGTACGCTTCATGGATTGTAAGGAGAGGTGGAGTGAATAGAAATGGTAGGGTATTATACCAATGTAATGTTATTCTTGTAGGTGTCGGGGACGGGCCGAAGAGCCACCTCGATGAGCACAGGGGATAGGCCAGCATAGGGCCGGAGGCCACACAGAGGCCAGAAGTGAGGCTGTCAGTGTAGGACAGTAGAGGCACATAAAGTCGTGGCAGTCAGGCCACGGACAGGGACGTAGATATGAGAGTGAATGAGATACTATATTGTTGCCATGTTGATAGGCTAGTGAACTGATACTATGTTGTTGCCATGTTGATGGCTATGGAAATAATAATGTGTTATTGCCCTGTGGAGATGCGAGTGGAATATTAAGGTGTATGACAATAGAAAGGTGATACTGAGAGACGGCGGTGCCAGTGAATTACTAATGTGCTATTAAGACCCTGAGGGGAGAGGCTGAGGCCGAAGTGCCTTTAGGAGTAACTACCGGATTGTGGATCCGAGGGAGAGTGTGTGTGAGAATAAGGCCGTTGTACGGCAGTTAAATTCAATAATATAATGTATGTAATTGCGCTATATGTATAATTATGTTTAATAAATGTGTGAGTCTGATGGGTTGTTTTGTTAAGTGTTAAACTTGTTTGTTCGTGATTGTCGTCCTGTCATAAACTATTACATCTCCCAGTCTGGGATTTGTGACAGGGTAGGCTGGTCTAGGGGCAAGGTGCTCGCCTCTCATGCCGAAGGGCCCGGGTTCGATTCCCGGTCGGTGCAGACATGTTGGAATTTGGGAGGAAAATTCCTGTCTCTGATCCAATGATAGGTAGGATCGAACGCCTAATCTTCTCGGATAAGGACGCAAAACTCGGAGGGCCCGTGTGCACGTTAAAGATACCTTGGCAGTTGGAAGTGGAGAAGAGCAGGCTAAACACGGCCACTGTTCGTGCAAAGATTCTATATAAAAAAAACAACAACAACAACACTAATCCCTACCATTACCACAAGAACATACAGAAACCAGAACAAGAAAATAAAAACAAGAAAAGCGAGGTCTAAACGGCAAGAGCAGCGAAACCTCCTAAAATTAAGACCTAAACACACAGCATCATCCGATTCACATGCACCCGAAGTCGCCAGCCAGGTCTCCGTCGCTCCGCTTCTGGTTGATTCATAATGGGGCATGCTAGGCCTGTCAGTTCTGCGAACCAGCCTCGTTAGCAATTACACAACCTCTCAGTCACCACGTGTTGAGCTAGGTCTGCTTTAATCATGTAATACCCCCTTGACACAGTGCAGGAACCGCCTTGATGCGTCTGGGTCAGGACACACTGAAGAACAGACGCTACATGACTTTATTGTGGCAAGGTCACCAGGATGATTTTCTGGGAATTGGAAAACGAAACTTCCTGGTAGGATTTCGTTCAACAGCTCGACGCTGTGCCTTGGTCCTAGGCCTACATGAATGATTTCGTAACTCGTGGTTTAAAACAAAACAAAACAATACAAAACAAACAACAAACAAGCAAAGAAAACAAAACACGCTGAAATTAGTACGTTGCATGAATGTATTATAATTATGAGTAGAGCTGTGAATACAAAAACAACAAAACTATTGTTCATTTATTATTCGTATAAACTAAACTTCGTTTTTTTTTCTTCGTGGTTTTGTTTTGGTTTTGATTTTTAGAAAACGTTGACCTGACATTGCAAAGAGAGAGCAAAAAAGGCGGAGGGGAGGGGGGAATAAAACGTTGGGTAGTGCAGTCGCTGTGTCACAGCTGCCGTGCTGTCAGAGGGAACTGAAAAGTTCCAATCCTTTGCTCGAACATAACACATGCAGCGACTTGTATCCGTGGAACTGACGACATTTTCTGCCTTTGTCGGCCTGCCGTTCACCACTGCGCCCAGGGTGACAAAAGTAGGGAGGCCATTAACCCCTGTTATATTTTTAAAGACGTCAGAGTGCGGGGCGGAATGGCCAATTGCAATGCGATACATGACGACGAAAAAAAATTATGTAAACTGAAAGACGGGCGCTTTAAATAGTTACGAGGGCTTCAGCGTTGGTCCCGGGGGGGGGGGGTGAGGGTGAGGTGGGAGAAGGGGAAATTTGAACACAGGAGCAGGTGGTTTGAAACGCACGGTGATCGTGTTGATAGAGTTTCGCCTGCGCTTGTAACAAAAATTAATGACAGAAGATATACAGTTGGATTAGCTGGAGTTGCAGTAGAGGAAGGAAAGTAGGTCAGGAATATAGCTATGGTTGCTTGCTGGAGATGGCAGGAGAGTGATAGTAATAGGTGGATGTGATAGGAGAGAGGCACCAATGGTTGGGACAGACATGGTGATAGGTGGATGTGAGTGGTAAATTATATAAATAATGAATGGATGTGATAGGAGAGAAGTATAATAGGCGGATGAACAACAGGAGAAAAGTATCAGAGGTCCTATTGGGGGGTAGGATCGAGTACCTAGTCTTCTCGGATAAGGACGAAAAAATTCGGAGGGCCCGTGTGCACGTTGCGCACGTTAAAGATACCTTGGCAGTTGGAAATCGTAAAGAGCAGGCCGAAAGGCCGCTGCCCGGGCAAAATTGAAATTAATAGATTAAAATTTATCCATATCATCTCCCCCCCCCCCCCCCCCCCGCCAGAACAAGAAATAATAAAACAAGTAAAGTGAGGTGTAAATGCCAAGGGCAGCGAACCTCCTAAAATAAAGACCTCAAATCAGGAGAAAAGTATCAATGTAACAGGAGAAATTAACGGCAGATGGATGTGACCGGAGAGAAGTGGTAATATGTGGATGTGATAGGAGCAATTAGACTGCATTGGGTGAATGTGACGAGAGAATGGCGTAATAATAGCTAGATTACTGTAATAGGAGAAAGGTAGTGATAGATGGATGTGACAGGTAGTAAAAATATGTGGATGTGACAGGAAAGAGGTAATCATATGTGAATGTGACAGGAGCAAGGCTGTATTAGGTGGATGTGATAGGAGAATAAGATGTAACATTTTCTGTCTTCTCTTTAGTTTGCTTTCTAACGTCTGGGTTTTATTTCTCACGCAGGATTTGGCGACATACAACTTTTTCTTTTTGCCCAATTTTAACAGTGATAGGAGAATAGCGCTGTAGTAGGTGATTGTAATAATTGGAGAAAGGTGGTGATAGATGGATGTGACAGGAAACAGATAGTAATAGGTGGCTGTGATACGGGCAGGGCAGTGTTAGGTGGATGCGGTAGGAGTAAGGTGGTAGTCCGTGGCTGTAACAGAAGAATGGTCGTTTCTGAAGACCGTAGAAAGAGAGTGGTTGCAATAATAATAATAATAATAATAATTGATTTATATAGCGCCAAAATCCACTTAAAGTGCTCGGTGGCGCTTAACAAACACATAGAATACACAGTCTCAAACACTCCAGTATATCACACCTACACACTAACACATCCAAAGATACATTTCAGTAACAGTTCTAGTATCATCTATAAATCATACACTTTTTTGAAAAGCAATGTTTTGAGTTTCGATTTGAAGTGCTCTATTGAATTAGTTGTTTTTATATCATAGTTCAGATTGTTCCAAAGTTTTGGGGCACAGATGGAAAATGCCCTTTCTCCAAGCATTGTTCTGGATCTAGGCATGCAGAGCTGGCTGTCATTTAAGGACCTTAAATTGCGTGGCGGTGTGTACTTTTCTATAAGTTCTGAAAGGTAGTTTGGCGAACACTGATTTAAACATTTGTACACCATGCAAAGGATCTTAAATTCAATACGTTCTTTTACAGGCAACCAATGGAGAGTTTTTAAAATATCCTCGGTATGATCCGAAGCTTTACTCAGTGTTACAAGTCTCGCTGCTCTATTTTGAATCTTTTGAAGTCTTGAAAGAGTTGAATCGGGAATGCCAAAAAGTAGGGAATTGCTTAAAAAAAAAAAAGAAACTCCTCAAGCCCTGCCCCCCCCCCTCCGGGAGATTTTGGGGGGGGGGGGGGAGGACGATGTCACCCACGTCGAGTACCTCTGAAATAAACTACCTCTTGAATGCTACCATAAAAGTACATGTAACCTCCCGAGATTCGACGTAAAAGGGAAAGTTGTCCAGCTGCTGCAGTATAATGATCGACGGTGCAATAATCTGAAGCACCACTGCAAGCCGGTCGGTCCTGCCTTGCATAAACTTTGCATCCCACCAGTTAAATTCATTGCCTATTATCTAAGCGTTCAACAGTGGCACTAGCTTCGGCGAAGCAGGTCACCGCACCTTCTTGCAAGCATTAATAAATTATTTTTTGCGACCATTCAACGAATCTCCTCAAAGATTTCCCTAGCGACCTTGAACCTTCACGCTTGGTGATATTTTTATATTATAATAAGGCGCCCCAATTCGGTTACGTGATCGTTTCTCTTCTTGCATGAATTATGAAGCAATATTTTTATGCAACAATGGAGGCGAGCTTTTGATATTGTTTTTTTTTTTTCGTTTTGTTTATTTTAAGCTGGTTTGAATGCACAAGTTGGATCTGAACGAAGTATAGAACATCCCTTTCACCCCTACCCTTCAAACACCTAACCTGCTCCTTTATAATTTGCAAAGGCCAATTCAGGCAAGTCAAAGGTCAGGCAGGCGAGCCTGTTTCTCCAGGCAGGAACAATCCACTGTGGCCTGATGAAATAATTATAATGCAAGGGTATAATTTTGTTTTTCTCTTTTACTTAACACTCACAAACACTGCCCACGTTGTATGTAGACCACAGTATTTACTGCGGCCGAATTTACCAGAAACAGTTAAGTTCCATCCGTAGACCGGTGTAGCAAGGCTAGGTAGCTAGCTAGGCCTACACGCAAGGAGTTGAACACGTCAGACAAAAACTTATCGGCGTTGAAATGCCCCGGCCTGTTTTCTCATAAAGCAAGGTGAAGGTCAAGGCGAGGACTGCGCAAAAAGAAAAAAAAATGTTACAGGGTGCAGGGGCGCGATTTAAGCACAAGTTAAAAAAAAAAAAAAGGTTACATGTTAGGGCCTCACAATCAGCAGGGGTCACACAACATTTCAGCAATTTCCTTCAATTTAAGACTTTAAAATGTTATGTTAAAATGTTAAAATCGCTACCTTTTTAGTTATTGTTCGTTCCAACTCCATTTTTATGCACAACTGAGAAATTCGAACGTGTGCAGCTTTAGTTTTCATGATCAGGAGTTAGAATGAATGGGAACTGTGAAACAGCTTGATAATGACCACAGCGCATTTTAAATAATGTCAAAGTGTGCATTTTGTTATACATCTATCTCTTCTACATACTAAAAGATCTCAAGTTTTTCAGAAAATGGAGACTGAACAAACAAGAACTTAGATCTAGATCTAGGTCTCGATATGTAAATGTCTTGAGTAAATTTTTAAGCTCTAAGTATTGTTACCGGGGTATCATTATAATCTATGAGCTAGCCAAATGATAAATTTGTAATCAGCAAATCGAGGGCCGCGTGGTAGCCTATCGTAACTCAATATTTACAAAATTTTCAGGAGAAGCGAGAACAGTGAATAACTTTCTTCATCGAACTTAATAGTTACGTCAAAAAAAAACAACAACGTTATTTAACCGTTAGTTTTAAGAATTTAACCTCCAATTTTATAACACAACCTGCGGGCTGCCAAGGCTTGCAGATACGCCATATATCTCATTTTCTAAAAAAAAAAAAAAAGGCGGGTTACGACAGTTTATCAGGCGGCGCTCGATATGCAGTCAGTTGAAAATAATTTGTATTTTTCGTTTTAAATACATTGCTATTAAATAACTGACAGGTATTTTTGTTGTTGTTGTTGATGTTGTAGCGACCCAAGGTCCTATTTTGGTTCCCATCTATGTCAGACCTTCTGCAGTAACTTTTTTTTAATAAAGGAGCCTCCAAGCTCCAAGCTCAGGGCAGGGTTCTCAACCCTTTTCGGCACACCCCCCCCCCCACCAAATAGGCTCCACATTTTCGTTCATCGTCTTCTCCCCCCCCCCCCCCCAAACCACCACCCGAAAAAAAACACCCTACTTAATCCCAACGGATACATTTCACAAGAAGACAGATCACACAGTAAAAATAATGGTGTTAATTTTTTCCAAGTCTTATTAACGACAATAGACTTGTTGATTTTTTCTCTATAAAATACAAAGTGTTCTTTAATGCACAACAAAGATAGGTCTCTTCTGTTCATAAAACCCATCTGTTTGTGGTGTTGAACAAGTCAGTGGCGCCCCTGTATTTGCCCCCCCCCCCCAATCTCCCTCCATTCATGTTTTCGCCCCCTGTAGCCCCCTTCATCGTTTCGCCCCCTGTAGCCCCCTTCATCGTTTCGCCCCCCTGTAGCCCCCTTCATCGTTTCGCCCCCTGTAGCCCCCTTCATCGTTTCGCCCCCTGTAGCCCCCTTCATCGTTTCGCCCCCTGTAGCCCCCTTCATCGTTTCGCCCCCTGTAGCCCCCTTCATCGTTTCGCCCCCTGTAGCCCCCTTCATCGTTTCGCCCCCTGTAGTCCCCTTCATCGTTTCGCCCCCTGTAGCCCCCTTCATCGTTTCGCCCCCTTTGTCACCCTTTTCTTCATTTTCGCCCCCCTGAAAGTCAAAATCGACCGGGGAGGGGGAGGCGGCGGGAGGAGAGATGATATTGCTCAGGTTGAGAACCACTGCCTCGCAGGACCTCACCCAAGTCCAAATCCGGCACTGACGAAGTGGCTGTAAAGGCCATTTGGCCATATTTGGGCTTTGTTTGCACACTGATTTTTCGGGGATACGGGGGGGGGGGGGGGGGGAGGAAATAAAGTGCAAGGGTTTGGTTTAGTGCTAAGATCAAGGCCTAATTTACTAGAGGCAAAAGGGGCAGTGCCCCCCGAGGACGCCCCCCCCCCCCCCAATTCAAAAATATAATAATGAGCCAAACTTTATTGTGTAAATTGTTGAGTTACCCATTGTTATGTTACGGAAAGTACAGAATACATAGCAGCAAAACCTTTGTTCATTATAATTTGTCTTACTTAAAATTACTTGGAGTTTTCCTGGCATGTGTTAATATTATGTAAACATAATAATATTTACTTCAGATGTATAACTCATTTAACCTTTCCATGTCTTATGTAGGCTATAATTTGACGGGCCCAGTTAAGTTCAGTAAGTGGACTTCGGTGCAGCCTGCTTCGGTGTGTGAATGTGGTTGGTTATTTTGTAGTTTTTGCTTCTCTGTATGAGAGCCCCACCGAACCTGAAGTGGGGTGGCTCACCAAGGTCTAAATCCGGCTAAGGTTAGGACTAATTTTGGCTTGGTGGCCAAAATAACCCTTTTATTGGCGAAATAGCCCCAGTTACTATTTTTTTTAAATTAACCATAAATTGGCAATGGAAATGCTTATTGTGAGTGTTTTGGCTATATCATGACCCATATACGAGATGTATATATATATAGGCTTTCCCAAACTATGAAGGTATCCTCCAAGACCCACTATATAGTGGGTCTTGGGTATCCCTCTTAGCGCAAACATGGGGAGAAAGAGAAGGGCAACAATCTAGGGAGAGTTTGAGTTCGAATTTGGGTTTTCATGGCGCGTCGGCACGATACTGGCCACTTGGCGCCTTTCGTGATCGATTTGGGCACTTCTTTTTAAATGTTTGGTCATCAATTTAAATTCCACAAATAGAATTAAATAGTTCCGCATAAAATGTAAAGTTTATACCGAACTATTTAATTCTACTTGTGAAATTTAACTTTGTTTACACGGAACCATCTAATTCTGTTTGTGAAATTCAAATTTGTTTATACGGAACTACATCCAATTCTGTTTGTATATTTAAATTGATGAAGCTCAGTATACCAAACATAAATAAAATATCCAAATAGACCGCGAATGGTGCAAAGTTCCGAAATCGTGCCGACGCGCCGATGAACCCAACCTCAAAAGAAAAAGAGAGAGAGAGAGAGAGAGAGAGAGAGAGAGAGAGAGAGAGAGAGAGAGAGAGACAGAGAGAGAGAGAGAGAGAGAGAGACAGAGAGAGAGAGAGAGAGAGAGAGAGACAGAGAGACAGAGACAGAGAGAGAGAGAGAGAGAGAGAGAGACAGAGAGAGAGAGAGAGAGAGAGAGAGAGAGAGAGAGAGAGAGAGAGAGACAGTGAGAAAGAGCATCATTTCTGATAGCTATTGCCTCATTGTTGTAATTCCCGGTTACTCCTCCTGCCTGTCCTTTGCCCTTCCCTTCTTCGTCCCCTCACGTCATTATCTCTTCCACAGAAAACTGTGGATCTTTATAAGCCTCAACTAACGTTCGAGCTAAGAAAGCCTCACAATACAGATCATGCTTCGCAGAGCATGAATTAGACATCTATTTCTTATCATAGTAACATATATATACATGTGACTGTGCCGCACTTAGCACTTGATCAGTGTTGCATAGAAAGCCCTGACATCATCTTTGGCGTGGGGCCAGTAGGGTGTGCAAATTATGTTTTTTTGTTCAAACAGGATTGGAGAGAAGTGAAAGACACTGAGACAAATACAGTATACATGCATCTTAAAATAAAACAGGCTAAATGTCTCTCTATCATTCCGGTAGCGGTATTTGTTAATCAAAGCCAAGTTCACACGCTGAAATAACTATATTATTTTTTGTTTTGATTCTTCACAGTTTTAAGTTTTAAGCAAGAGTTGAGGGGGGAAAGCCCCTTCGATAGTGTATATCTATGAGAGAAAATCAAGTCTGCAGTTTCTAAAATTACTAACCTGTGGAAATTATGAAATAATTGATTTTAAAAGAGTTGAAACACCCAGTTACACATGAGATAACTATCAGCAATGCCTTTTAAACAATATGATCCATGTATTTTTAACACTTAGCACCCGAACTATCCTCTTTTGTCATATATGTTATGCAGCATGGTTTATGACCTAAATCATCGCGACCTTAGTTCTTGTTGTTCCAGTTCCACTTTGTGCACATCTGAGAAATTCGAGGTTAAACTTCTGTGGTTTTAGCATATGATAGAATTAAATCGGAATTGTCAAACAGCTTGGTAAGTGCTACAACGCATTTTAAACAAGTATCAACGTGTGCATTTGTTATATCTCTTCTACACACTAAAAGATTTCCAGTTTTTTTTTTCTCCAGAAAATGGAGACAGAACGAATATGAAATGAGGTCATGTTATGTTGAGTTCATACTGTAAACACCCTAATCAGGGTTGCCAGATTGAAATTTTAAGTTTAAGCCAAACAATGCTTAAAAAAAAAAAAAGAAAAAAAAAGCCAAACTAATTTCAGTATAGTTTTCATACCAATATCACACGGAAAACTCCTAAATCAGGTTAATATCATTCTCCCTACTAGAATGAGTGGAATGCACATGTATTTGGCTTAAATCTTGTCAGCTGTGAATTTTTTTTCCAAGTATTTCTGGTGATGCAGTGAAATCTTTGAACTTTGCAACGCCCCGATTCTCACAATAGCTTAAAGATGATTCAGCTGCATTCCGTTTTAGTCTTAGTTTTAGTGGAGAATATTATGTGAGAAAATATCCTCAAGTACCATTTGGTAACTGGGGTTATTAGGTAAACAAAGACAAAGGTGGCCAGCTCTTATTAAATGCCTCATATGGTGAAGTAAATCAATCCACAGCCACAATGTGTGTAAAAAGTCCTAAGGCGGGTGACAATCTTTCCAATAAAATCGTAGCAGTTTAAAATAATGAAAATAAACCATAGAATCCAGGAGACTGACCTTCCTGGTTGATTGTTTCTTGACAATGAGCAGCAGAAATGTTGGCACATGTACATATGACTGTATGTAACTGACCAAAACATAAGTCTTCAATAAGAAGAATTTAAGAAAAAGCATGGTGTGTGGTTTTTGTGCAGATAATTTGAGTATTTATCGAAAACAAGCCAAAAAGCCAAACGAATTTTCTGACGCCAACCATATCCAAAAAAAGCCAATCTGGTAACCCTGACCCTAATCTTGCTCTCGTTCATACTATTCCACTGACAATTATAACTTAACAAACAAAGGGAATGGGTTGAATTGACGTAGTAATATACATGTAATTAAAACATGCTGTAAAAGAGGCAGGCGTAATATGTGTAATAACTGTTATCGGAGCGATGATATCCTAGCCTGAATAAAATAATGCTGGTTTAACTGGCTTATTGCACACAGTGGTATTGGAAGGTTTGGCGAAGGGTGAGGTGGGGATGAGGGGGGGGGGGGATTGAGAAGGGCGGTATTTATCACCATCATGGCGAAAACAGATAAAGTGGGAAGGAAAAGGTGGAAAAGAAAGTTTTTGTTCTATACAATGATATCTTCACGAACGAGAGGTAAAGTAGGGGGGGGGGGGGGGGAGTTGCGGTACTAATAATTCATGAACGAGTGGGAACGGTTGGGAAGAATGTGTATGCACCAGTAAAACATGTATCTTCATGAACATGGGGGAAAAGTCTAAGTATTAGTAATATCTTCATGAATAAGCGGAAAAAAAGAGGATAGAAAGTTAAAATATTAGTAAAGTCTTCATGAACGTGAGGGAAAAAAAGTACAAGCATAAGCAATTTCTTCATGAACATATGGAAAAAACAGGAAAGAAAGTTTAAGCACCAGTAATAGCTTCATGAATTACCGGGAAAAGTTTAAGTGCTAGTTATTTCTTCACGAACGCGTGCAACAAAAGTCAGAAAGAAAGTATATTAGCACTAGTAATATCTTCGTGAACAAGCAAAGCAAGTAGGAAAATTTAAGTATTAGTAATATCTACATGAAGAAGCGAAGAAAGTTGGAAATAATAAAGTACTTATAAGCACCGGTACTGGCTTCATGAACCAGCAGAACAAAATAGGAAAGGATGACGTTTAATTGCTGGTAATATCTTCATGAACAAACAAAAACAGTAGGAAAGAAAGTATGAGCACCAGTAATATCTTCATGAACAAACGAAAAAAAGTAGGAAAGAAAGTATGAGCACTAATAATATCTTCATGAACAAACAAAAACAGTAGGAAAGAAAGTATGAGCACCAATAATATCTTCATGAACAAACGAAAAAAGTAGGAAAGAAAGTATGAGCACCAATAATATCTTCATGAATAAGCGAGAAAAGTAGGAAAGAACGTTTAAGCACTTGTAATAATTATCTTCACGAACAAGCAGAGACGACTAGTAAGAAAGTTTTCACGTTGAAAATACCTTTAGAAATAGAAGGATGGAGAAAAGTAGGAAAGATCGAAAGTTTAGGTACAAGTATCAATGACAGACTTTGCTAATACTGCACGAACAAGCGGGGAAAGAGCAAGACAGAACTTTCAGTACACAGAAATATCTTCATGATCAAGGGGGAAAAGTGAGGAAAGTTATCAGTAATGCGTTATGAATGAGCGCAAAAGGCAGGGAAGAAAGTCTAGATAGATCTATAGCCTACTACTGTAATAATTATATCATCCCGAACGAAGGGAAATGGAACATTTATGTACTAATAATGTCTTCGTGAACCAGCGGAAACAGCAATGAACATTCGAATCAACATTCTTGTTTTGATTCACAGATCGCCACTGGCAAACCCGCTTAAACTGACAATAACAAAAAAATTATTGAATTCTCTTCCCGGAAAACCGTGACCCCAAACTACCCTCGCAGCTGAAGAGCGTATTTTGGTCAGCGTTCCTTTCCGGGAAAATGCCCGCGCGCGTTCACGGGTTCATGCATAGGCCACACACACACACACACACACAGGCACCCAATAAATCGTCATCACTGACAGCCTGAAGGACGAGTTCTTTCCTTGGAAAGTGTCCACAAGACATTCGCAAACATTGCATTCACATGAGACATAGCGTGTGTTTCAAAGAATACTGAGAGAAGTATTTGTAGCCACAGCGATTTTCATAGTGCATTTTCTGGTATCATAGTCCACCCCCCCCCCACCCACCCACTTCCCCCGTCATGTTTCAATTGCAGAACATTTGTTTGTTTATTGTGTGAAAAATCGTTTAGAAGTTCATGAACAGAGTGACCTGGGTGATTCATTTACTATTTTCCCATTTACAACCCCAACACTTATATTACGGTACATTACAACAAAAAGTGAGGGGGAAACAAAGAGTCCCGGAAAATTCTGTCTCTGTCATTGGCAAAAATAAAAAGAAAGAAAGAGTGGGGGAGAAAGAAGATGTGAAGAAAGAGAGACAGAGGGAGAGAAACAGAGAGACAGAAACAGAGCGAACCTAGGCTAGAGCGTCCCCTTTTTTCGTCTTTCCGGTTTACAGAAAACAGAGTGACCTAGTATGTCCAATTCACTTCTGATGTTCTTGGGAAAACGATTTCTTGATAATGATTTTAGTAAGGTACGGGAAAGACCCGACTGTTGTTCTATTTTTCGGGAAACTTCTTGCCGCCGTATCTATTTACTCTACAGTTATGTGTTTGCCTAGCTGTTCAGTGGTTAGCATAGTGGCGGCCAATGACTTAGTAGGGGGTGTGTCTATGGAAAATAGAGCGTGGGGCAAGAACTGAAAGTGTGCTCCTATCCAAACATTTGACATCCATCTTTGAGCAGTGGCTAATCTCTTGTGAAACTAAAATGAAGCTTAAGCTTCAGGGCCCCAAATCCCGGAGGGGCTGCGAAGGGGCCCCATAACATTTCAAACTCCAGGGTCCGCCACTGTCTTTGAGATAAGTTTATCATAATACATGTAATCATTAGCTCAATATTAATAACATAATTCAAGGTCGTTAACATCTTTTTTTTTATTAACAAACTTTTCCACCGCGTATAAATTAAAACTACACCTTGTTTGCACCTGAAGACTTTTTTTTTCACTATCTCAGGACGGCTTGTCTGATTTCAACGCAAAATCCTCGGTGGCCTCCCTCCTCTCTTTCAAGTGGAGCCCAGGGTAGGTGCCATGCCTACCATACCTTAGACAGGGCTTACTACGTCACTGAGCCAGAGTTGCTGAGCTCAAACCCAAAACGACAAGGATATTTATGTATTGTCTTGAATGATTTTAAAGAAATGGCATGATTTGTTGCAAATGTTTGGCTTTAACCCTCTCAGTGCCGGTTCAAACTGTGAACAGTTCCATAAGTCGGCCATGCGCCACTGTAGGCCTATAGTTTCCATTTTTCCTGCAGATTATGTTACATTACAAGCAAGTATTATTATTTTATTTAATCTGATCTTCTGCATGGAAAGGTCGCACGTCATGGAAAGATCGTGAAATCTATGAGTAATCAGAACTGTAAACTTCGAAGCTGAACCGCATTGGCAATTAAGGTGTTAAACACAAAAGGCCATATTTGCAATTAAGGTGTTAAACACAAAGAGTCATATTTTCAATTAAGGTGTTAAACACAAAGGGTCATATTTGCAATTAAGGTGTTAAACACAAAGAACCAAGCCGCTGAGTCTGCCACCCTATCAGCAGGATCAGCAGCCTACCAATCAGGCAAAGCGCTTTTTGTATACTTGCCCGTATGGCCCAAATAACTTCAGAAGCAAGCTATGGCAGAAAGATCTGGCTCATTGGGGGCAAAAACACAATTAAGATTAATTATAATATATGATGTTTATACAAATTATACATCCATCATTTTTTTATGATGACTTACAAATATGGTATTGTGCAATATGTTTAAGAAGAGCAACGGGGGTGTTTAGGGGGGGGGGGGAGCTGAGAGGTAGGCAGGAGTCCAAGCAATGGCAGTAGTGCAAGTTTAAAATAGGACTCGAAATTTTGTAGTTTGGCCTAAGAAGAGTCCTTTGCGAGCTTAGGTTTAATCAGATCGAGGTCAGGGTATTAAGTGGGTCAAGGGTTATACGAATAATAACTGTACCGCACAATAACATTAAATTTGAAGTGATACGAATTTGAGCGAGATGACCAGACATTATTTTTCAGAATAGGGAGCGATCCATAAAGTATATGCCCTCGATTTTGCCGGTAGGTCTACACTTGGCTTAACCCCTCCCCCCCCCCCCCTTTTTTGCCCTTTTGTACGAGCGCGTGGCCATCAGTATGATGTATGTCCACGGTAAGTAAATGCATAGACCATTTTACTATTAGATTTATCAGACACGCATTTCAGTTCATCGTATGTCCGATTAACTTTTCTCTCCCCCTCCCCCCCCCCCCCGCCCCCTTTTTCTTTTTAATACTCATATTTCAGTAATTGGAAAGTGTTTACACGCCTCCCAGAATCCCCTCGCACCATGTACACTTTTCATTCGTTGAGGTAACCCCCCCCCCCCCCAACCCCCATAGGCACGTATACTTTATATTATATATGGCACAATAAATGTGAATGTACATGTATAATATAGTGTAAAACCAGTGAGCTTATTGGTGATGATAATGCGGACAGAGGTTTTAGCAGGGCTCTATGTAGTATTAACAGTGGCAGTGATAGCGGCAATAGTTTCTGGGTAGGCCTCGTGCTGATTTGATTAAGTGCTAAAAAGTGGTAATAAATAATTAATAGAAGTGGTAGAAGAAGACCGTTCCAACGAACGCAAAACAAAATGCAGACGTTAACAAATCAATCAAAACATCGATTTCGGGGTGGTTTCGTTCTCAATTAAGAAGATAACCGTCTCCAAACGACAATACACCGCAAAATACATGTCTTCATTGTATGTGCATTGCCTTTTTATATATATATATATAAATAGAAAACAGTACAAACTTCTATTTTGACAAGATGGAGATAGCTCCCAAAATAATGAACCTTTTATAATAAAATTTCCAGATCTATACAACTTGACAAAAACGTTGCAAAATACATTGTGCATTAACTTTAAAAAAATGAAAGAAAGAAACACCGTACTTGTTTTCCTATCTCGATTCGGTTGAGCTGCTCTCAAAATAATGAGCATTTTTGTAATTATACTTAATTTTGCACACTTGACAAAGCATTGCCAATTGCACATGTATTGCCGGCTACAGCAATCCGTGTCCTTTCAAGTTGCGATTTATTTGAACCAGCTCTAAAAATAATGAGCGTAAACTTTTGGGGTAGGGTTATAAATTTTCCACACTTGACCAAACTTCCCAAGATAAGCATGCATCAAATAACCTGTATGTAAACATGATTCATGAAACAATTCCGTTGAGCGTTGAAAGCAATGAACATTTTGTAGCTGATCGTCCACAAACAGCCTGTAATTTCAGCACTATTTCTGGGAAGCGCAAGGTTTCTTTTCTGCAATAATACCATAATTATAATAGGAAAAGCAAAGCATTCTCTGAATATTTTTAATGATACAACTGTTCATAAAGTCATAGTGATTGTACTCCCTCGTGCAACCTCCCCCCCCCCCTCTCCCTCTGCCCCCTTGTTGTCTCTGCTAGTGCACATTTTGATAATTTTATCATTGGAAAAAGAGGGCCTGCCCAGCTTAGCACATCTTAACCATAGAAAGGAGCGAGCAGACTTGTTTTTAAAACTGTTTCCTACGTATATCAAACCGCATCTTTGGACATTTAATATGACTTTAAAAATCAGCCTATCATCGATGTTTTCACAAGAGAGTGAGGGGTGGGGTGGGGTGGGGTGGAAGAATCTATTGATCCAGCCTGAAAGTACACTACTTGCACGGATTAGTTAAGTCTTTGTGATGGGACTTATCATGGCGTTAGCGTCGCAGCTGCAGAGTTCCTTTCCTCTGGAAAGGTATTGCAATAGTACAGACAGTCTAAACAATCATATCCCCAAAAAATCCTGAATACTTTTTATGTGGGCCAAGCACAAAGCCTCAAACCACCCAGCCCCACCATCGGAACCCCGAGGAAGCGATTCCCCTTTCGTTTGCTATTTCTATTTTTGGAGTCCCGTGTACGAAACCTTAAAGGGTTCTCGATCGCTTGTTCGTTGCCCTAAAAAACAACGTTATCACACTTCAAATTTTTATTTTTTTTTGCCGTTGGGGCTACATGTATCTTTGAAGTATGTCCGCTCAGTGGAGAGAGGGGTGCCCCCATTGCAAAAAAACAAAAAAAGGCGTAGAGACTGGGAAGGGGTCGGATTCAGGGAGCCTGCGTACATTTTTCATTTATAGTTACCAATTAAAAGTTTGGTTTTATTCTCTTTTTCCCCTCTTGCAAATTAAATAGTGGCCCAGTTGAATGACATAAAAATCATGTTTCACTTGGAAAAGAGTTTTTAAAAAGTCAAGTAATTAATGTAGTCCGTGCAAATTGCCATTTAAAATTTTTAAACACGAGGACATTTTTATTGACATTCACCGCTCTAAAGGTTGTATGCTCGTACTGAGGGGCGGGGAAGAGTTCAGGCCAAGTGTATGAAAAACGTACGTGTACGGGAAGGGGACTGGTCAAAAGTAGTCCAAATCGGGCGAGCCGATGTAGCCCACTGTAAGGATGGCCCGTTTCGTGAACTCTATATGTTTGGTACGTAAAGGTTGTCTTCTGTCTTCGATGGTTGTAATTTTGATTTTTGTTTTTTTTTTAGCGCGGGAAGGGGGAGAAAAAATTTAGTTCTCCTGTGTCTTTACCTGTTTCTTTGGCGTGCCAGTCCTCTCCCACCCCACCTCAAATTCCCACACACCCGCTCTTCTCTGAGGTCTGTACACATTCCAGCAGTCACACCGTAATGTGATTGTGTTTTTGTTTTTTCCTAAATTTGAAAGGGTATCCTTGGGCTCGGTGCCAGTACTGCAAACAGTATTGTCGCAGTTATATTTAGTACAGTTAGAACGGGATTTGGACCACCCCTGTAAGTGGTGCCCTTAATAAATAAAATTCTCTTTTGATTACCGGTTCTGGGATATTGTTTACTTTTTGTTACTTATTCAAGTGTTAGATGTTAGGCTACTTCCGCCATAGAGTATCTCGAGCTGATTATTTCTAATTTCCTACTGTCACAAACTCATGTTTACAATGGCCATTGTATGCATTCGATAGATCCTGTGCTATAGTATTCTCCGTTTATTATTTTATGCGTCCAAACTTCTACAAGGCCCTCTCTCTAAACCGCGCAAATCGGTTTCAAAGGGTCACTTTACAACAACTCTCTCCTGTAACATTTTTTTTTTATCGCGATTGACGCAAATCGGTTCCAAAGAAGAGACAGCAACCTACTTTAAAAGCCACCAATCTGAACAAGCCTCTCGTCGTATGCGCGTGTTGGCTTGGCAAGTCACCAATTTACCACAACCATAACCTCAGGACAACGACGGTCGACCTGTCTGCGGATTGCGCGGTCGTTGGGCAAAAATACTTTTCCTGTGAAGGGTAGTTCGCGATAAATCAACGTTGCACAAAGAAGTTTACATAACAAATTCCAAATTATAATAGTGGGAACATGAACAGCCGGCGTTGTTATAGGCCTAAATGCCAATTCTACACTGAAATGCAATTAAATATCTGTGTCATTATACAGCTCATACAACCAGTAAAAGGGTATGGCCTGTTGTGAAGCCATTGAAGGACCGTGACAGTTATCACGTGCCATACCTTTTCATGTACATGAACAGACCTCGATCCGATACGCTGAATAACGTAGTCATGTGACTAAAGCTTCTCCAACTCGGAAGTTTCCGGCTGGCAGCCAATCAAAATTCGAGATAGAAAAATCTATCCGGATGTAGGCCTAGGGGTAGACCCACACCGACATCAGACCCGACGGTCAGACCAGACCGTCTTCCGGTGAAAAAGAATGTGCACCAGTTGAATAGTAATCACAGGTAATAAAAACTGGCGATCGTCCCACACCAAGAGCCGACGTCTCGGATCAGACCGTTTAGGAATGAACGTGTTCATTCGACACCGACCGTCGGGCGAAAGGGGAAATAATTATAGGGGCCTTTTCCTCTCTAAATAATCTCCCCTTTCCCGCGGCTTGTAGCGTTTCGCACTCAATTCAAGTGGTGGCGAAGTGAACACATACTATCAACTATGGATGATGAAAGCCTCATTCTATGCGTCCAACGTAGGCCAGCAATTTACGATAAGAAAGATAAATTGCATCACAACAGAGACTACATACAAAAGCAATGGGAATCTATTGCCAATGAGATGAAATCTGAAGGTAAGTAATATCATTTTTGCCATTTTTATTATTGTCGTCGTTGTCATCGTTGTTGCTGTTGTTGTTGGTGGTAGTGGTGGTGATGGTGGTGATGATGATGATGATGATGATTAATTTTGTCGGTTGTATGAAGATATGATATAAAAATGAGACATACAGTGTACTTAAAAGCATTTCAATGTCACATCTTTTATTTTATTCAAGTACATGTACATGAAGAGGTCTAGAACTAATTAGAACCAGATTTATTCATTCTAGTTGATTTCACTGTACCCTCTGCTTGCATACCAATGCCACACCCCCTCTTCCCATCCCTTTTCCCAGCCCCCTTCCCATAACAACTTGTGTGTATTTTATTCCATGGCCCACCTCAACAGAGAACACTCCAAACAATGAATGTACTGTAAATGATCTCTCTCTCTGTCTGCCTGTCTTTCTCTTTATCTCTCTCTCTCTGTCCCTCCCTCCATCTCTCTCCCCTCCCCCTTCCACCCTCCTCTCTCTCTTTCCCTCTTGTCTCTCTCTTTCACTCTCTCTCTCTGTCTTTCTGTCCCTCCCTCCTTCCCTCCCTCTCTCCATCCTCCATCCCTCCTCCCCCCCCCTTTCTCTCTCTCTCTCTCTCTCCAACTTGGAACACATATTTTTAAGCACAGCCTAGGAAGTAGCAGACAAATTACGTTCAATTGTAACTTCCTCCATTCGATTTTGATCAACTTGGTAAAACTGTTATTGTCACTTACTCCAGAATGCGTAAAATTTAAGTCAAGATATTATTTTGCCACGGCAAGCTTCCTGTTGGTGATGTGAAATAGTTCATTAATGAATTTCTGACTGCTTTTCCATCTCCAGTTTGTCTCCCGGCAGATCTTGCTGTGGTGACCATAAGGGGTGAATCGGTATCAGCACCGATTATGTCCATTTCATTTGTTCTTTCAGGTTCCCTGTTCTGAATATAGTTGTGCAAGATGCATGTTGCTTTCACAATGTCAGTAGCAAAATCCACTTGGACTTCGATTGGTTTTCTTAAAATTCTCCACATGCTGGACAGTATCCCAAACGCACACTCGATCTGCTTTCGTGCTCTGGACAGTCTATAGTTAAAAATGCGTTTCTCGTCTGATAAATCCCTCCGCGGAAAGGGTCGCATAAGATTTTCCAGCAAAGGAAACGCCTCGTCTCCAACGAATACATATGGTACTTCTATGTCGGTGTTGGAGATCTTTTTTGGATCGGGCAGATGCAATCTATTTGATCTGAGCAGTTGGAAAAAATTAGAGTCTTGAAATATGCCTCAATCACTGGAGCTCCCAAATGCCCCCACATCTATGACAACAAATTTAGACCTGGCATCACGTGTTGCCATCAGTACGATGGAGTGGTGCCCTTTATAGTTAAAATATTGGGAACCGGAATTGGTGGGGGCTTTTAGTTGCACATGTTTGCCGTCGATGGCGCCTGCACATAAAGGAAATTGCCATCTTTCATAAAAGCCGTTGGCTATCTGTTCCCACGTTTCTTTGTCTGGTACAGGCAGTTCTTTTGGTTGCAGTCTCCTCCAGATGACTTGCACAGTTTCTTTTACAATGCATCGAACTGTCTCAGCTCCAAGTCGAAAGCGAAATGCCAAAGACTGGAATGATTCACCAGTTGCAAGGAACCTGAAAATAGGAAATACATGTATTTTGTAGAGTGATAGTGTATGTTTCATAAACATTTTATTCTACAAGTTGAAAAAAAATTCCATACATTTTCCTTTTATTTCAGTGAATGCAGTGAAGACAAGATGGGGCCACATCCGTGATTACTTCCTGAAAAAGTATCGGGAAAATAGAAATGTCAAGTCTGGCCAGGCAGCTGCAGGGAGAAAAAAATGGCATCTTTACGATGTGCTAACATTTTTGATTCCTGTATATAACCCACGGGAAACCTGCAGCAATCTTTCTCTTGTCGAAGACGCCACCGAAACTGTCCAGGCCACGGACTCCTTGGACACCGATTCCCAGGCTTCATCTCCGATGACCAGCAGGGCTGATTCTCCATCCCCACAACCACCTCCTGTGCCCTATAAACGAGCACCAAAAAGAAAGGTCTCCAGCACAACTGCTTCTGTCGTGGATGAGGAGATTCTAAAGACACTACAGAAGCCAGAGAATGATGACGAAATGTGGGCCAGAAGCCTCATTCCTTCATTGCAGAAGCTGAGACATTTACAAAAATTAGAATTTCGGGTGGAGGTGCAGAGTCTACTAATAAGATACCTGAGGCGTCAAGATGAAGAAGAAGTCAGAGGTTCTGCAAATCCTCGTCCTGCTCAGGGGGCTTGCAATTTGGATTACAGCACCACTCAAGAACACTATGAACAGTGGATGACCTAAAAACATTTCTTCCTGTTTTGACTTTTTCTTTCCAAGCATTCAGCGTTAATTTGTGTGTGTGTGTGTGTGTGCGTGTGTGTGTGAGAGAGAGAGAGAGAGACAGAGAGAGAGATGTAAATGTTAAAAAAACAAAACAATAAATTTTCTTTACGACCAAAAGCTTAATCATGGCAATGTTGAACGTTTAAAAAGTTAATTACAAGTTAATGTTACAATAAATAGGGAGTTGATTTTTTTTTCTTTTTTGTCATAGTCAACGCCGTTGTTGTTGTTGTTGTTGCTACTGCTGTTGTTGTTGCTACTGCTGTTGTTGTTGCTGTTGTCGTCATCGTCGTAGTCGTTGTTGTTGTGATGGTCATGATGTCGATGATGATGATGATGATGATGTTGATGATGATGATGATGATGATACTATTGATCATAATAATAAGGAAGATGATAGTAACACTTACCTCAAGGTAACAGTGAGTCGCTCGATTGGAGAAATCGGTTTCCTGTAATTAGTTTCTTCCTTTGTTAAAGCATCTCTGCAGATTTCTAGAAATTCGTTGAAAGAACTTGGTTTCATGCGGAAATATTTTATGAATCTTTCACTGTCCTCAACGAGTTGGGGATATAAATGATGGAACTCGCCAAGAGATTTTCTCTTTTGTTGTATGGGATGGACCCAAAATCGTCTAGATCGATGCTGCCTTGCTTGCCTTCTTCTTAACCACAATAATAACAACTACTTTCTCCGCCTGCTACACGCCATTTTTAAAAAAGACGGTGTTGTCTGACCGTCGGGTTCCGGTGGCTGTATGGGCGGCGTAGCCGGCAACAAATCGTCGGGTCTGGTCTGACCGTCGGGTCTGATGTCGGTATGGGTCTACCCTAGGTCATGGATTTTCTTCCGGTCCAGGCAAAGATAGGTGGGGGCGGGTAGGGCCACAGCGAAACCCGATGGTTGGGGTGTTGACAGCAGTGCAACCTAACGACCGTACCGAGAACTGTAATCAGAACGCGTACAAGCCCACCATTGACGTGTCTTACGCACCCAAATCCGGTAAGACTTTCTGGAAACATTTTAACCGACACGGCTTCTGTTTTCGAGGAATCCGAGTTTTGAGAAACTTTGCCTCGGAAATGGCGGCCATTCTCATTATTGACATCGTAGGACGAATTCATGGAAATCAGCCATTCCACCTGTGAAGGGTAAGATGGCACGCGAGAGTTCACAGTGCTGTAACTGAAAAACGGTGATTGTGACGTGACCTGTTCCCCAAGTAGGAGAAAACATGGCGGCCAAGTCCCCAAGGGTTGGATCTAGATTCTAGATCTAGAGTCTAGATATTCTAGATTTTAGAATCTAGATCTAGACTCTAGATCTAGATATATCTAGATCCAATATTATATTTTATTATTTAGACCAATGATGAGGAAGATTTGTCTATAGATCTAGATCTAGATATTCTAGATATCTAAATAAATTAATGATCAAGCCTTTTTTTTTTTTACTCTTTTGAAGTTTTGAAGTTGAAAGCTACAGTGAAAATGAATTGCGTAGGCCTACTGCAGTATGATGAAACTAGTACAAGGTTCATCCTAGAGCTAGATTCTACTTCTTCGTCTTCTAGATTGAATATGAAAGAAGTAGGCTGCATTTAAGAAAATGTGCATAGTAGTATTTCCGAGACAGGGGATATACCCTGTGTCTCAGGTGTTAACAAGTAAAAGTAGGGTAAAAGTTTTTTGACTGTTTTTTTTGGCATGTTTGATTTGCTGCTATTTTAGTTGGCCCTATGTTGTACAATAATTCCTCTTGCATGTGACGTGTAAGTCTGCGATAGGGAATTCTCATGCTTGCACTGGGTAAGAGAGATTTGTTTTTTGCGCAGGTGGAAAAATTTAAATACCAGTCAGTGCGCACATTGATTTTGACAGTTGATATATCAAGGAAAGGTGCATTTCTTAGAAAGATCCAGGTAAGAGTAGACGAGGCTGTATGTTTAGTTTGAAAACATTGGAGGGTGTTGTAATTTTCAAAGAAGAATGTATTTAGGCTACTTGAAAGTCCTAACGGTGTTATTTGGGGATGTTTAAAAGTATCAATGTTCCTCTCACCTGTCACTGTCAGCTATAGTAATACAAACGATATGGCCATAGACGAGGTAAAAAAAGAATGAAGTTCTTTAACCCTTATGTAACAGCTGAGGTTGTTCTAGCACGTTATAGTAGGGGGGAGTTAGTTGATCTAACTACAACCCTTTAGAAAACGAAACTATTACAGCTGTAAAATAAATAAACACGAGATCCGACGATAGATTAAATAATACTAAAGTTTAATAACTGTATAGTGAACAATAAATTACTAGGAAGACACCAGCGAAACTAAATATCTACGCCACACAAAAGGAAACTCACTTACTCACTCCCCCAACCACTCACACAGGTCTATATATATAAACATTCCTACAGAAAGTTCCCGAAATAAACGTTACCTTTGCCCTCGCACAAACTAACCAATCACGCATCAATACGTCATCAGGTTACATCACTCAAGGCCAAATCTGGCGTAAACATTCGTTTCCACAACGTTATCGAATATTCGGGAACATACTAATATTTACTGAACGAGTCAAAACACCTGACAACAAGCGAGCGAGGAAAAAAACTACTCACTAGAAAAGAAGGTCAGGTCACGGAGTACAGTACACTCTGGCGGTTGTCAAGAAGAAATGAACACATGCTCACCAGTGTAACAAGAAAACGGGGGAGGGCAAGGGATAGCTTGCAGATGCTACACCTTATAAGGTACTGAGGCCTATTTCACTAAGTATAGTCCCAGTTGCTGAGGGTCTACAGAAAAATCTGCCTGAGCAAGGCTACTTATGAAATAAAGCCCTTATGCAAAAAGTTTACATAGTGCAGTCATGAAATTTTCAGGATGCATGCTTATATGAATGGGCTACATAATGGTCTACATTAGAGAGATTCCCAGTCGCCAGAACTGTCCATATCCCCTCTTGTTCACCCCCATCTGTGCCACGGCCACACCCCTTCTTACTAGACCTTGTGTTAATTGTTAATTAGGCCTACTCATTACTGGTATTAAATCTAGGAAGGAGTTCCGTACTCGAGCGCCAGTATATAGCTACCCCGGCGGCTTTCCCTGATATGTCAATCTGACTACTGCCCAGACGAACATCGGCCTACGGCCTCGATGATACAAACTGACTAGACCCTCACGTCGTTACATATCAATCATTGCTTTTTTTTTCCAATGACAATTGGATAAACTAACAAAATTAATAAGTACCGAAAAAATATATAGGGTTTTTTATCAAAAAGTGGCGCTCGAGTAAGGTACTCCTCCCTAAATCTACATTTACTTTTAAGATTGTGTTTTTTAGGTTGTCGATATTAATAAAACACAATTTACAGTTTTATTACATGAATATCGTAATAAATTTTAAAAACTTGACCGACTACACATTGCGGCAGCCCTTTTTATTTAAGATTGTGTTTAAAGGGAAGGTCTTCCGCCCGTCCGCGCCAGTCAAGAAAACACCACTACCCCAGCCTCTTTCCGCCTGATTAGTCAATCTGACTACCGCCCATTGATACAAACTGACTAGACCCTCATGCCCCCAGGTCCATCTGACCATTCCAGTGCAGGTTGTTTAAGCTTATATCTTAATCATATTATGTTTGTTAACTTTTTGGTAAGTGGCGTGGACGGGGGGAAGACCTCCCGTTTAAAGTTGTATGATTGTAACTTTGTCCCAGTTGAGTTCATGTCTAAGGGGTTCAAATTGAGAAATAAAATTTGTGCATAATGTGTGCATTGACTTTTCTCAAGTTTCGGTGAAGATTTAATTATTAGCCAATCAGTTGAAAAAAATGGGTTTAATGGAGCATACTTTGTCTCTTAGTCTTAGTATTAAATAGTAGTCTTACTCTCACTGTCTCAGCCAGGAAATTTTTTCAAAATTTGTACCAAAGATGGTCACCTGGAAGCCCTTTTTATGGTCAAATTTGAGCCTCAGATTGATTCACCCCAGATTCCTTGTTGTGTCTGAGTGGTTCTAATACTTTAATTTGGACACAGAAATTTATAACCATGTCAAATTTATATGTTGTTTTGTGGAGGGGGTGGGGAGTGTCAGAGTCCAGTTAACTCTGATGTTATTGCTGGGAATGGAAGTGAAATGGAAATGTTGATATTTGACAGAGCATTGTCTAGTGAAACTGGAAGTCAGGGAGCTGCAGGTCATGAGAAAATGCGGAGAAGTTCCGTATGAGTTACATGACAGGGATACTACAAGGACGTGATTTAAGTAGCGTCATTGAGGGGGTTGGGGGGCAGCGCCCCATTGGCGAGTTAAGTTAGTCATCTAGATGGATGTTTTTATAGTAATGTGGGCTTTGACGATTAACACTCAGAACATAAAATATGTACCAGACCTAAAGTTGTGTAACTCATATGGTACACCTCCCGAATAACGTGATCCAGTCAAATTTGAATGCAGTTGTGCAAAAATGGGAACTAACGCTGACACCCAGGTGATCTAATTTTTTTATACCGATGCCAAACCATAGCAGTAGCATACCGTGAGGAATGAGATTGGAAACGTCAATTGCGCAGAAAATGAAGTACGTTTAGTCAGTAAGTGATACATCATTACATGTGCTTCCTAGAAATTAGAATCATTCTCCGAACCCAACACGCAGATTCCTAGAATTTTGTCGTTTTGTTGTTTCTATGGCTTGCTTCATTGTGATGAGCTGCATGGTTCAGCTGGTCCAAGTTGGTTTTCAGAATTTTTCACTTTTGAGTCCTGAGCGAAGAGGGTCGTAACTACAGTGGGCAACGGTTAAACTGAAAATGACTAAAACAAAAGTGGCGGTAAACTGAAGGAAATTAGGAATCCCCAATTTTTTTTTCTTTATCTTTGTTAATAAACCATCGCTGAACCGAAAAGAAATTACTGGATTCAGTGACCAGCCAAGTGTGATTTGCCATAGGCTGAGTCAGGTTACTGTACATACCCCCCCAAATGAGCAGAGCATGCTTCGTTCTGCCCAGTAGTAAACTAGCATAGGCCCATATGGGAGCTGCAGCACTTCAGGGGTAGGGGGAGAGTGAGGTAGGCCTACAGCCTTGCGGGTCCAAAATCAGGAGTTTCAGGGGTAACCAACCTATGGTGTAAAATGTATGACATCAGATAGACAATACTATGGATAGCGGACAGGTGGCACCTCTGCATCTGTCCACACCGGTGTCTCTGTACTCAGAGAGTTAGTACACATTCGCCCTAAGAGCCATGTTTTGTGTCCCCCTAGACCTGAGCCAATCCTCATTCTCAGTCAAAAAAAAAAGGCAAGCAAGGACGAGTTGAGTTTCTTTTGCCAATGCACTTTGTCCATTTGGTCAGTGATTTGGGCTACCTATCTTGAAATTGGCGTTTTTCAAGCCTCTTATTGCTAAACCGAAACCCTCTCTAAACTGCAAACAAATCCGTGTTCTCGCCAATTTCATTTAACCGTTATCTACTAAAATAATATTTTGCAGAGTTCGGACACTGTTTCTCTAGTTTAATAATTATCTTTGTTTTGGTCGCCCCTTTGATCATTCATCCTTTCCAGTTTCTTCATGAAAGTCTTGTCTACATAGTATAATAGTATTATTTTGTCATGAAGGTCCTGGCTACATATTACTATTTCTGTGTGTGTGAGTCCCTTTTCTTGTGTGTTTCTTTAATGTGTCTTCCTCATATTTTCTTAGTAATATCTCTTTCCCACTTTCTGTCTCTTTCCACCTGAGCATGTGCGAATTGGGCCCGTTTTCGCCACCTGTCATAATAATTTTATGAACACTACCACAGCATGCTGTACGATGTCAAGTTTGGGACAGCACAGATGTTTTAAAGTTTAGGCCCAGTCGCAGATTTTCTTAAATCAGAGAATAACTAACATGCCAACACTATGTTTGTGATGCATTTTATGTATTTGTTTTTTCGAGGAGATTAAAAGTTTTAAGTAAATATATACATTTGGGAAAAAATAATTCATTAGAATGCTCTTAATCATTGTGATGCAACATTTGTGAATTCCAAATTCGGCGAGTGTGCATATACACTGTATTGAAAAATTCCAGGTTGCTGAATAGAAGGCTCCTTCCACTGTGGCCGAACAAAAAAAAAAGACTATAATATTGCATTACATTGTTTATTTTTTTTTAATGGACAAAACAGTCAAATATTGTCCAATTAAAAATGCCACTTAAAGTTTTAAGAACGTCAATGCTGTTTTATCTTTATGGGCATTCACCATTCTGGTGATTGTATGCTTGTAGAAAGGGGGTTGAAGCCATGCAAATGCAAAGCGTGTGGTGGTGTCAAAAGTCGGGCGCACACAGTTTAAGGATGGCCCCATCGTGCAACAAACAGTACACCACTCACAGTACTTCTTTAGCCAACCGTATCTGAAATTCATCCAATGCAGTTGCATTTCTTTGAAAAAAAGAAACAACACTGCAGAACGCATGTTTTGTTTTCATCAAAAACATGCCAAGACGGGTGTAAAAAGACAGTAAAATTGATATTTTAAGGGGGAAGGGGGCAGTCAAGTTTTGAAAATAGAAAACAGTTGACCCACTTTAGTTGATAAGACTGGTCTGACTGCAGAGAGACTGTTGTTTCTGAACTGATATAAATTGTCACTCTGATGATAAAACCGGCTAACCCAGTCTGAGCAAATTTTACAGGAGAGGGGAAAAACAATTTAAAATGAACTACCCATGGTGAAAATACACAACTGCACAGTTTTTCTACTTATAACTTAAACTCTTTATTGGTAACAAATATTTTTTCCTCTAAAGGTAACATTTTATGCAATACTTCTGGGTTAGCAACCAAATTTCGTCATGCCAGATTTTCGGTGATAAAAATGTGCTAACCCAGGTTTTGCATTATCAATAGTAATTTACGTAATCATGAATAACACTCAATAACCATAAAGAATAGGAAAAAAAGGTAGATTTTGCTGTCGAAGTTTTATCAATTTATAACGTGTTAGTGCAATAATACCATAATTATAATAGGAAAAACAAAGCATTCTCTGAATATTTTTAATGATACAACTGTTCATAAAGTCATAGTGATTGTACTCCCTCGTGCAACCTCCCCCCCCCCCCCCCCTCTCCCTCTGCCCCCTTGTTGTCTCTGCTAGTGCACATTTTGATAATTTTATCATTGGAAAAAGAGGGCCTGCCCAGCTTAGCACATCTTGTTTTTGCGATATTAACACCTTTTCCACTCCGAATTTCGCTCTAAAATTTTTTACAACATATGAAGAAGGGTCTGAACTTTCATTTTATCAAAAAAAGTGTTTTTTGAAAATTTTTGAGGTTAGCGGGGTTTATCACCAGAACAAGGAAATATTATATACATATCTGCTGTATGAGTTGACCATGTCCTTGCTTCTTATAGTTAGTTCTTAAGTGTTAAAACATTTACTTTGTACTTCCTTGACATCAGTTTTGTTTTTTTAGTTGGCCATTTGCTCAGTTTCTAATTCTTCATTCAGAGAGAAAAGGAAATATTAAAAAAAAAAAAGATTTTCATGTTTTGAAAAATTTGTTCTCAGCTTTATAAGAGTGTTTTTCTGTTTCTAACAGATAAGTCATGCAAGTTCGATTGGAAATGATTGATGTGTCGCTCAACCTGCCTGCTCACTCACCATCCTAGGATGTATATTTATATTATGACGTAATTAATTTCTCCACGCAGCTGAAGTTGTCACAGCCAGTGGCAATATGGCCACGAAAGATGAAAAAGACATGGCAACAGATGTCACAACCCAGACTGAATTGGTGAGCAGCCCCATTTTGTGGCAGTGCCTCTATGTGATACGCACTGTGGCTGGATTTGAGAGCCTTTCATTTCGGGTAAGTGTGTTTTGTTCCTTTGAAACTGGTATTTTTAAGAAAAGCTGAAAGTACTGAGAGGAACCTGGCTGGATATTCCTGGCTGTATTATTTGATAAATAAATGTGATAAAAAACTTTTTTCTAGCGCCCCACAGACTACAGATGATATAAATTTGTGAGTGGGCGATCAATATTAGTTTGTGAATCATGATTTTTCAACAGGTTTTACAAAAAAAAATGGGTCCTCTTGCAAGTTGGGAAATAAAATTCACTATTCATTAGGATGGAGAGTGAGAGAAATCTTTGTCCTTTGATTATTCTTTCCTGCATGCAGTTTGATGTGGCAGTTATTTGGAAAAGAAAGGGAAGGTTTGCAGTTGACTTAAAAACAAAATTTAATAGTTTTACAGTATCGTCGTTTTCATGACAAAGGGGCAAATAGATAACAACAGCTGTATAATGAAAAGGCGAACGCTTAACTTATCTGTATGACGGAGGGACAAATGGGTCAAATTTGAGACATTTACTCTTTTGTGGTTATCAAAAGTATTTTGCAGGTATCTTAACCCAACACGACCAATTTTGTTAAATCTCATTTGACATTTTTATGTTTTGTAGTATGATGAAAAGGTGAGAAATCGATGATGAGAGTGGCACAAAATTTTCAAAATTGAATTTCTCACAACCCTGATTATGGCGGTTCGCCCCCCTCGTCATGCAGAGAAGTTAAGCGTTCACCTATTGGTTGTACAGCTGTTGAATGATATCTATTCGCCCCTTCGTCATGAAACCGACGATATTATGCCATCCATTATTCTGCACTTTCTGTAACTGTTCATAATGCTGATAATGTGTCAGGTACAGCCTCACTGCATTTCCCTTGTGCAGTAATGCACAACATATTCTGTGTCATCAGCCACGTACGAAGTGGAGCTTATCAGGAAATGGAATTATTTAAAACCAATGCAGGCGAGGGTAAACTAACCATGAACGTATCGATGTTTTTTTTAGTGTTTCAAAGAAAATGACAAACTATGTGTTGTAATTTTAGCCTCATCTAGTGATAAAGTTTATATTTGTCAAACTTCATGTTCATTACATTTTAAGTGCCTCAGTTTCAGGCCTACAGCATAAAAAATGTCAAACTGGCAAGTTGGGAGTGTAATCTTTTAAAATTTAGGAGAGGCGGCACAAAGACCAAGTGATCTGAATAGTATCAGAACAGATCAAATGGACCTTTTAGAACTGGTATTATTTGATGATTAACCCACACCCTGCGCGCTACGCCTTAAAGCCCGCTGTCCGGTCAGTGACCTTACTCACGGGGAATCTAATCTGGGTCGCGCTGACCCTTGCCGATGTGTGATGACCGCACCACGTGGGTTGGTTTGTATTTGATTGGTATGAAAACATTAGCTGCTATGCCTTATCACGCTTGATAATGAAATAACCAGCAAAACCTTTACCTGTAAGTCTCTAACCACTTAAATACATGTATCAAACTGATAGCTGTAGTTTTTGTGAGAACGAAGCATGATAACTAGCCATGCCCCCAAGCCCTAAACAAATATGGTTTCATCCGGATTGACACAGACTAATGATTATAATGAACCAATGTGAGCTTTTGGGACAAAGATCATTTCAGAGCTTGTTTCTGATTGGTTCTAAGATACAGACAACTCTAGATGATGGTCAGCTTGTGAGAAAATGCGATAATATTGAAAATTTGCTGAGCAACAGTTCGCATGCCGATGTTATACCATTTGATAATGTGGGGAGAGCCTTTGAAAGCTTAGTCTTTGTGATTCCGGCCAGTGGTTCACTGGTTAACACGTCCTTGTCATAATGCCTTTACTTTAGAAGAGATACCGTGAGCAATAAGGTGGTAGTTACATCTCAAAGAGGACGATGACCTGATCCGTGAAAATACGGTTTGCTCGCGGCACGGTCAGCTTGACTTTGCAGTATTGATATGCCCGTGTAGAGTGAATGTCTGGATAGTTGATGCCATATTTCGACGCCTCTCGCATGGTGAGGGTTAAGTTGTGACGGAGATGCACAATGTATTATGGAATTTGTACATTATGTGGTGTAGTCAGGATCAAGTGGCAAATATCTGTATTCTGAATTATCTATAGATATTTCAGAGGCTTTCATATTTCCTCAGCCTTATAGTGTTATAGGGAGAAGGGCTTGTAGGAAAAAATAGGGTTAAACATGGGTTGCTGTTCGTCACCATATCTTACTCAGTATGGACCTGCATACATATATTTATAATTTATTTCTGATGTTTTGTGTGATGTGCTGTTTCCAAGTTAGTATGTCAAGGTATTTCAAAACTGAAATAATGTGAAAGTGAATTTTTACGTTTGGTACTCAGAATTGAGAATTTTGGAACTGAATATGTCAGATTCATGTTCCTTATATGAGATTTCCCTAATGTGTTTTAAAATAGAGTCCCTAATTTGATTTTAACTTGAAAATATTTTGTATCAGTTCAATGCCATTAAAACATTAAAGGCAGAAGGTATTACATCATAATCTATTATATCATCTTAGACACTGAAATGTCCCATATCTACCTACTCTGTGGTAGTTAATTCTTAATAACCATGTGAGATTTTTTTTTTATGTACATTGTCTTACTATCAGCACTGTGGCCTTCCCTCTTCCTTTTTATTGATTGCTGTGGTTAAGGAGTAAGTAGTGTTTGCTTTCAAACTCGCCAAAGCCCAATGTATTATTATGGAACTAATGCAAGAAGTACATTTTCCTAAGTGGGGAAACAAGCCTGACTTGGTTGGCGTTGGCTGCATTTCACTTTACCTACCACCATGGGATATAACGTGGTATGCATAGTTCAGTTTCCCTGAAGCAGAGGAGAGTGAAAATGGCTTTCTGAATTCTCTGACAGTGGAAATTTCTGTTTCAAGATAATGTGGACTGGGGCACATTTTTACCTTGTTATCTGCTAGGAGAAATAAACATGTGCGTTTTATCTTCAATTTTTATTTCTTTTTATATTGTCATGGGTGACTAAAAAACAACAACCCAACTTTGTGCATATCACCACCAATCATGGGTCTGAGTCAGGCAGCATGCGTGTCCATCCTTGAAAGCTACAGACTGGTTCCTGGAATTTGTCTGCATAAATTTCCAATGCCAGTGATAATCTCTGCCGTTTCATGAAACACACCGTAACTTGACAGGAGATGCAAAAAACAATTCGCCGAAGTCTTTGTTGAATTTCCATTTTGTGATTTCCCATTTAAACTATTACTGGTCCGAAATTATAACCCAGGTAGAAAGATAAGCACATTTTTTCATACTATAAAATGGTGTTAACTCACTGAACCCTAACCCCGATTATATTGATTTCACCTGAGAGCCACTGTGTATGAGTCCTGACCAATTCGGTACAAGATTTCCCCATGTATAGTGGCGTCAGGCAATATTTTCATTGGACGCCAATAACTATACACATTTAGAAGCCAATCATCGACGAGAATGTATACATACTTGCCGCAAATTACTAAAATAACTTGATAGGCGAGGAATCTGCAACCTCTGGTCTAGATTCTTTGTTTGTATCGTTCAAAGTTTTTATTTTTTTCTGACTTTTGGCCCTTTTTCTTTTCTTTATATTTCTGAAACCGTATTATATTTTGTAAAACAAATTTGACATCTGGAAAGTACAGTCAATAAATAATCTTTTCACTGAGTTTGATTGCATTTGGTGCGCATTTTTACTTCTTCTTGTGTGTGTAATTGATGAAAAATGCCAGAAATCTTTAGGTACAGGCAGTAGCAGGTGACCTGGGACTTAGGGTTCAGTGGGTTAGAAAGTGAATTTGAGTTTGACATGTGGTCTTTTTCCATAACACACTGATCATATGTCTGTGCTTTCAAAACTACAGCATGATGTAAAGGAAAAATGCAATGTCATTGGATGAAAATGACACTCACATTAGCCTGACATTACTAAAGAAAAAGAGAGAACTTTTCTAGGTGATTGTTTAACGCTTGATGTTAGCTTTGATGAGGTTATTTTGCAATACGATCATTTAAAAAAAAAATGTATTGCGCAGAACATATACATGTGAAGATCACGTCACCTATGGTTCAACAAGTCATTCATCCACAAGACACCCTTAATTTCCTGTTACATTTCTTGACTTCATTTTTTGTGTGAAAACAAGCAGGGCTAGATACTGGTTTCTCAGAAACGGGATATGACGAAATCATTTAACTGTGTCAGTTTAATGGCAAGCAATGACATGTAAGCTGTGTCAAAAACATGTTTACGTGGAATACTTGTTTGCGCGCAGAAGGGCCTTATTTGGTTGGCCCAAATACTTTGAAAAAAAAAATTCGAGAGTGTTTTGTTTTTTTTCAGGCTTAAGTTTATGAATAGATCAATTTGCACTAAAAGAGGCATGTCTGTGATGCGGGTTATCTCAATATTTTTTGTATAAATTGACTTTTCTTCCTTCAAAATTATCATGGGTGTTCATAATCTAAATGTCTTGGAGTTTCAGGCAGGTTTGTGAGATAGGTTTTTATAATTGCTTTAGGAATTTAGAATTGGGGATGGGAACAAGGTGGTGGATGGAAAAGGGAGAAATATGGGAAACTTTACACTCTTCAAATAATTATAATAAAAAAAATATGATTCCTTGTATTATTATTCCACTTAGGAGGCCTTAAAATTTAAAGAGTGCTTATCTGGAGGAAAAGGTATATATTGAAGGAGACTGATAAGTGATATTCCATATTTTAAAAAAAAAACTTTGAATATATTGGGAAATATTCTGTTCTTCATTCATAGAATGTTCTTACAAGTAAGTGCACCCCTCAAATTTTTTTGTACATATTTTAAAGCCTTTTGTGACTCCAGAGCTAGAGATCTGCTCCCAAAATACTCCTAACAAAAAGCATTAATGAATTATTCTTTCAGATTTTCATTTTGTTTTCCTCCTGTTTTGTGGTTGTAAGAGAAGGGGGCAGGGTTAGAGATTCGGTAAGATTTAGGGTTGAGGATAAGGACAGGGTTAGGGATGGGTACGTACATGTATACGCCCATAGCGTGCGTGCTTAAAACAACAGCTACGTTCATATAATATTACATGGATAACATTAAGAGTTGGGGAGTATTTTGCATTTTGACATCTTTGTAATCAGAGAAAATTGTTTTTAAATTTTAAAATGCCTCATCTTTCCTTTCCAAATTTGGCAATCATCTTGATCATGCTGTGGCAATTCAGCTATGTTTGAAGACCACTGTTCATTGTGAACCGTTTCACGGTTGCTCCAGCTTTACATTTTTCACGGCAAGGGAGAATGATGGGTAGAGTAAAGAAATAGAGACCCAGTTTAGTTCTGATGCAATAAATGAAATTGCATTCATTGTCGCCTGTCACCTCTGTTGCTAAAAGTGAGTCAGCAACATTTATTTATTGGCCTCTTCACAATGTCTGAATTAAAAACTTGCAAGTTCGTCATTTTACCCTTCCTGGGTCAGTTAATAAGTACAGAAACCACGAGTGTTTCATGGTTCATGTCAAAAAGTATGTTATGTGCGTGGGAAGTGTTTGCTGAATTTTGTGTAGGCATGTAACTTATCTTTGTATTCAAGACAGGTGTTATGACACACTACATAGTGCTTGGATTGAATTAAAACATGTATAGATAGAACAAAGGGCCACAAAGTGTTTATCCTGAATAAGGATGTCACTGAATATTACACTAAGGTAAAAAAGAAGGGGAAACCTGGTTAAACAACAGCTCCCAAATGTCACTAGTGTCAGTGCACTAAAAACGCTGTCTGCACTGTCAGACTAATTTGTTCATGCTATACACATATTGTTAAAAGGGAAAATAAGGCAAGCCAAAAGTAGGGTCACGGAATCATTATGCAAAAGAAAGTCTTCCACTGTGCCTGAATTTCAAGCTAGAATGTTGTTAATCTCGTACAACACTCATGTGTGGAATAGGAAGTTAGCAATAAAGAGCCTGCCCATGGATTTCTTAGAAGTCGGTAGACAGTTTTTAAGGCTCTGGTATAATAAATAAGGTGCAAAATATTACTTGGTAATTGTAAGAGGATACCAGACCGCGAAGTGCGTAGTGCACTGGTTTTTCTGCTTAGCCTATACTTGTTTGCTATTTATCTCTTCATTTGACCTCAATCCTCTTTCTCCGCTCCATTCTGTCTCTCTCCTCCCTATCCCACCCTCTTTTAGTTTGATTGTTCCACTCAAGAATTAGGTCAAGCTGTTCATTTTATCATTGTATCCTGTTTGGGCTTGTCCTCAAGTTTTTTAGCCAAAGCAGTCAGTAAATCTTGTTTTGTATTTTTGTATACATGTTGATTTTCCTTTACATCTCTTTGCTACTATTGCATTTCCTGTTCTTTATTCCCATTTAAGCACTTACATGCGTGTTTGTTGAATCGATATCAGTAAATGTTTACTCATGATTTGAGATAATTATTATATTCCCATGCTATTTCCCACTCTCTGCTGTTTTTGAAGTCAACTCAAGGGTAATTTTAATTTGACTATTTAATTGTATTATACGTGGGTTTTGTTAAGTTTAAGTTTTTTTTCCAGATTTGTCCACATAAAGCTGTGACCTAGTCTCATCATATGGTTTAATCTGCAGCTATTGAGATTAATTGAAAATTGCACTGCAGTTAGATTTATACTTCATATTATGAGCTCTGGAAGTCTTTCAAATGTTTTTGCTTTGGTGAAATACTGATAGTCAGGTATCTTTAGAAACTGACTTCATTCTGACTTTATTACAAATATAATAAAGCTTTACAAATATAATAAAGCTCATCTGGCTCTGCATTTTCTACCGTTCATTCTGTATTGCACAGATCTAAAAAAAATCACTGTACAGAACAGCCACGCAGGCATTGATGTGCAGTGAACTGTGCAAAAAAAAAAATGGTTGGAGGTAGAGGAAAGGAAAAAAAAAAAAAATTTCAAAGCAAGGAACACTTTCCATTTGGGCTTTCTATTTGTGAGAAGACTTCACCAACAGTTGAATGGGTACTGAGGCAGCCCACCCAGCCAGCCATCAAAACTGGTTTGAGCCATGTTAGCAAACAACGTTGTACTGAAATTTAACTGGAGATGAACATAGGAACTTGCAATGCTAATTTCTTCCCATTGTGCCACAATGTGGTCATTTGTTTAAGGGGGTTTACAAGCTGGGCTAATCAAAATCAACTGAAGATCCTAATTCTGTGTTGAAGAAATACTTGGGGCAATTAATGTGAGAGTCACATCTAGCTTGCCAATGTAAATACTAGTATTACAATTTACAACTTGTTGTGTACAGGCCTGCAGTGAAGTTAGTGGGCTGACAAGTGCATTAAAACAACAAGCAGCCTTCAGGATCACTGCACATTTCAGAAGCATAGTCGAGTGGCTGGACAGTTGGCCCTATTCATCTCTAAAGCTTTTCTTGTTGATTACCATTGTTTTCTTCTCTTATTACTTATATGCTTTGGATGAATAGGTCTGTTGTGTTCAGTATTGTATACTATAATCCCTCGACACTTTTTAAAAAAATTTATATTGAAGCACAGTGAAAAAATGTATGGAATAGTGTTACATTGTCAAAGAGATTCAAAAGGAGAGAAGGAAGAGATCAGGGGTTTTTTTCTTTCTTATTTCATGGAATAAAAACTAGTCCAGAAAACGCTTTGCCACCCAGTTTCTCATCTGAGTCCTCCGTTTTTACCATGTAAAGAACATGGCATTCTTAGAAGAGGTCTTATCAGGGCCCTAAAAGGTCTTCTTATACGAGCCCTTTCTAAGAATGTCAGCGTGCATTTAAATCTTGCCCCCAACAGGGAACAGACATTTAATATTATTATCAGCAAAAGCGTGCATTTGTTTTTGTATCTGGGCCATCGAATTGCCTTGAAGCATGTTGTAATTTGACTTTTTTTGGGTGAAGAAAAACATTTAAATGCATTTCCTCTTTTTTTTTTTTCTCTCCTTATCTCTTGTGTGCCAATCGCCAATAAATCAGTTGTTCCGCTTGTCACGTTTGTGCCAATAACCGATATATAGGTGCACAAGAATACTAGGCTACTTTGGTTCAGGAAGAAAGATAGTTGATATTCTGTTAATAGATGTTGCTGTAGTTAGTCTTCATTCATCTCCCCCACTGTTTTTTGTTCCTGTATCGGCAAACGTGGAAAAATTCATGGTACACAGAGAGTTAAGGAAGCTGAAGAGCAGCCTGACATGAAACAGTTCTTGGAAACTTTTACAGGGTTCATAGCGGACCTTGAAAACCTGGGAAAACCTTCAAAAACGAAAATTGTTTTTCAAGGTCTTGAAAAGCCTGGAAAACAGCACAACCTTGAATAACCTTGAAAAAACAAAAAACGTGATCGAATTGAAAAAACAAAAAAATTTGGGCCTAGGCGCAAGGCCTAACGCAAACAGAGACGGCCATGTAGTCGCACAGGTTTTTACGGCATAAGCAATTCACGGACATGCGTAGTTTTTGTCGCTGTGTTTTGTGCCTTGAAAATGAAAAAGTTGGCCTTAAAAAACCTTGAAAAAATCTTTTCTCATCAAAGTCTGCTATGAACCCTGTTTTATCATAATCGTACTTGGGTTAACAGTAGCTTTATCTGTTCTTTTTTTAATAATTACGTACATGTATGTCATAATATATTGTCACTGCTCTAAGCTAATGGCAAAAGCCATTTTTGATACTTTTGAGATGTTAAGAAAAAATGGTTTCTTATGACTTATGCCATTATGAAATATGATTCTATTGCATTGTCACATTTTCATATCCTAATGGCACATTTCTTCTCCTGTGATATTTTCTGGTAGCTCTGGTGCTCAGGAATTCAAGGAACCCTCAATTGCCTTTCGGCATAAGTCTAACATATGCCATTATCGCAGAGCAGTGGCGATATCTAATATAGACATGTGTCCCACTTGCCTTAGCGAGTTACGCCACTTAAGTCTGCCAATAGTGTAATGAAAGAAGTTACCCAGCCCATAGGCTCTACCTATCCCATTTCCCCTTTTCAAGTACATATTGTATTCCTTCACTACCCTGGTAAACAAGGTGGATTCTTGCTTTGTTGAAAACTGACATGCTCCCCAACCCCACCCCCCTTTTTTAAACAAAAAACTTTTTGTCACTCCCATCTGATTTCAGAGAAGACTATTGGAAGACTTTTGAAAACAATGAGAGTCATAGGGATTGTTTGTAATTTGAGGATTGTATATTGGATATGATGAAGAACATTTTTATGATTAAGGAGATAATGAGCGTGTTGGGCTTGAATGAAATACTGATTGTATTACCCGTTTATATAAAATGAGGACTTTTAGTAATTCATATCAGGAGTGGGAATCCAGGAAATTTCTGGATTTAAAAGTTTTTTTCCCTTCTCTATCCCTTTCTTTTTTCTTTTAAGTCCGATTCATGATCATTTAAAAGGAAAAGTGTTACTATTTTTAATAAACACTGTTTTGTGTGTTGTCCAACACATAATGTATGTATCAGTTTACATACTGTGTTTGTGTGGAGCTTGGTGGTGATGTGTTGCATGAAAAGTTCAGTAAATTTTCTGCCAGTAGTTCCCATCTCTGATCATATTATTTCATTTTTACAGGTGCTTTGAAAAAAGGAAAAAAAGAAGTCAGTCACTGATAATATAGGCAGATGATATTGAAGCTGTAGGACGAGCTCAGAAAAGAAAAAAATATTTTTGCTTTTTAATGTTCAGTGACAGCATTCTAAAGAATTTCTGAAAACTAAGTCTATGATTGGCCATCCCTCATTCTTACCTGTCCACCAGTATCAGAACTGTTTCCAGGAAGACGGACTTCAAAGAGTTGCCATAGATTTTTAATCATGCTATTTTAGATGTGAGCTGTGTCGCAAACAGTCAGTCAGTGGTATGCTCGACTGATTTTAAAAAAAAAAATTCTCATGTATTTTCATTGTAGAACGTTATGAATCTTTTACCAGTTTCAACAAAATAAAAGGCAGCTATGGGTCAGTCTGGCAGGTCAATGCATTTCTAATATTCTGTTCTGGCAAATGGTATTTTATTTATATTTGTTTTTAAGGTGAACTCTGTTGTAGCACATTAAATAGGAAGAGAGCACTGGCAATGTTCTTTTTTTTTTTGTTGTTTGTTGTTGTTGTTTTGTTATTTTGTTTTAGAGTTTTGCCTTTGGTCAGAAGTTTGTTTATCTATCCACCAAATTAATTTATCCCTTCTATTTTCAGGTCACCAAAACTCTGCATGATGTAGAGAATGTTGTGGTGTACAGAGAAAAGTTGTCAGGCGTCTTTGGACCCCCTGTTGACCCCATCACTTTGACCTTTGATCCGAAAGGCAAATGTCTGGTGCATGTCCTGTTCAAACCAGTTCAGAGAGTGTCGATTGTGTCAGCAATGACTGGACAGATTGAAATTGCTTCTCTTCTGGCCGTTCTCAGAATGCTGGCTGGCAAGGGCTTCAAATTCTGCCCAGGACTCCCTGAGAAGTTTTTGGCAGGAAAGGTACAGATTTTATGTGACATATGTGCAATTTGTTCAGGGCTAGTGAGGCAGAAAAACACATTTTTTCTACAAAACAAAATCTGGCCGTTTTTTCCAGTTGTAGTAGATTATATTGGTCCGTATTAGATGACAAATACTGTCACCTTGATATTTCATTGCTCTGATGTCACGGTAATCTCCCATCTATGGACACTACATTGAATGAAATGATTTATTTCAAATGAGTATAACTCAAGAAAGAGAAAAGATTGTGTGTGAAGTGGCGAGTTTTTCATCAGTCTGGTCAAAATACAAGGGCTGATGGGAGATGAAATTGCTGAGTCTGAGCCTTGCCCAAATAACCAACCAATGAATGTGGGTAGGTCAGGGTTGCAAAACAAAATGAGGTCACTTTTACTACAGCTGACAATTACTACACATTTTCCGTACTTGGGGGAGAAAATGAGTCATCATTCATCATTGCCTTTCTCACCCTGGATCAGGGTATAGGCCACCAACAAACACTTTCCATCCCTCTCTATCATGGGCCAGCCTCTTTACATTATTCCAAGTCTTTCCGCTTCGTTGCACATCATTTTCTCTGGCTCTTCTCCACGTTCCGCGCGGCCTTCCTCTTGATCTCTTGCCCTGGGGATTCCAGTCCAATACCTTCTTCGTGATGCTGTTTCCTGGCCTCCTGAGAGTGTGGCCGATCCATCTCCATCGCCTCCTACCAATTTCCTCTCTGACTGGGTTCTGTCTTGTTCTTTTCCATACAATTTCATTGCTGACCTTGTCTGTCCATCTGATCTTAAGTAGCTTCCTCAAACATCTGTTGATGAAAACTTGGATTCTCTTTATGCAGGCCTGGGACGCATTCCAAGTCTCACATCCATACAACAGGACTGACTTCACGTTCGAGTTGAATATCCTCAGCTTTGTTTTTAGAGATATATCCTTGGTTCTCCAAATCTTGCTTAAGGATGTGAAAGCTGCCTGTGCCTTTCCAATTCGTGCTTTGACTTCTGCCTCTGTTCCTCCCTTATTGTCAATGATACTACCAAGATAGCAGAAGGACTCTACATCTTCCAGTGGTTGATCTCCTACTGTGACTTGTTCGCTTAGGGGTGCAACAATTTTTAGGACCTTCGACTTCGCGGGATGTATCCTCAATCCAATAGATTCTGAAATTTTGTTTAGAGCTGTAGTCTTTGCTTGCATCTGGTCGTGTGTGTGCGACAATAGTGCCAAGTCATCTGCAAAATCTAGATCGTCCAGCTGTGTCCATGGGGTCCATTGTATGCCATTTCTTCCTCCACTGGTGGTTTCTTTCATAAGCCAATCAATCACCAGGATAAACAGAAATGGGGACAGCAAACAACCCTGCCTAACACCAGTCTTGATTTCAAAGCTGTCAGTAAGCTCACCATCATGTACGACTCTGCAACTTGTCCCCTCGTACATGCTCTTGATAAGATTCACCATCTTCTCTGGGATTCCATAATGTCTCAATATTCTCCACAGTGTTTCTCTATCGATGCTATCAAAGGCCTTCTCGTAGTCAAGGAAGTTCACTATCAGTTGGGAGTTCCACTCTAGCGACTGCTCTACTATGATTCTCAGCGTGGCGATCTGGTCGGTGGTTGATCGATTACTCCTGAAACCAGCTTGCTCCTCGCGAAGTTTTTGGTCTGTTGCATTCTGTATTCGCTTGAGAATAATCCGATTGAAAACCTTTCCTGGGATGGAGAGAAGTGTGATTCCTCTGTAGTTACTACAATTGCTGAGGTCCCCTTTTTTTGGGAGCTTCACGAGGTGTCCTTCCTTCCAGTCCTTTGGAAACTTGCCTCCGATCCAAATCCTCGAGAATAGTGAGTGCAGACCCTCTGCAGCCCCAGCAGCATCTGCCTTCAGCGCCTCTGGTGGGATCTGGTCTGGTCCAGCTGCCTTGCCTCGATTTAACTGCTTTATGGCATCATTAATCTCTGCTTTAGTCGGAGGGTCGCAACTGATCGGTAAATCATTTCTTGCGGGTAGAATGTCGGGTGGGTTGCTTGGTGGAGGTCTGTTCAAGAGGCTGTTAAAATGTTCTATCCATCTTTTTGCCTGAGCTTCCTTTCCAAAAATAGCCTTCCTGTTGTAATCCTTGACAGGAACTTCAGGTTTTCCATATTTTCCAGCAAGAGTCTTTGTAGTCTGGTAGAGGATCCTCATGTGTCCTCCTGTTGCTGCCTTCTCTGCTTTCTCTGCTAACATTCCTATGAACTCCTCTTTGTCTTTTTTAATTGATTTTTTGACCTCTTTAGCTGATGCTCGGTACTCTTCCTGGTTACCAACTCTTGAGCTTCTTGTACGACTTGCATTTACCCGTTCTTTTAGGTCTCTTCTTATCCTTATCAAGTCCAGTGATTTTTGACTGATCCATTCCTTGTGTTCCACTTTCTTTTCCCCAATAACATCCTGACATGTCGATGTAAATACTCCTTTTACCTTAGCCCAGTGAGTCTCCAAATCTACTGTCTCTTCGAGGTCAACAAGGGGTTTGAATCTATTCCTCAGTGTCAGCTGGAACTCTTCCTTCTTGTCTCCATCCAGAAGGCTCACTTGAAACTTTCTCCTCTTTGTTCCTGCTCTGGTACCTTGTTTCTTGAGGCGGAGTTTGAGTCTTGCCAGCAGCATGTGATGGTCAGATCCAACATCTGCTCCTCTCTGTACTATGACATCCTCTAGTGAGCGTCTGAATCGTCGGGTGATGCAAAAGTGGTCAATCTGATTTTCAGTTACTCCATCCGGTGAAATCCAAGTGGCCTTATGGATCCTCTTGTGTGGGAATACTGAACCTCCAATCACATAGCTGTTAAATGCACAGAAACTTGCAAACCGCTCTCCATTCTCATTCATTTGTCCTAAACCATTGCACCCCATAATGTCCTCATACCCTGTATTGTCCTGTCCTATCTTGGCATTGGCGTCTCCCATTATAATGTTCACATCTTTTCTTGGCAATGTGTCAACTATTTCCTGAAGCTGGTTGTAGAAGTCGTCCTTGTCCTCATCGGTTGCTTCATTTGTTGGGGCGTATATCTGCACAATGTTCATGTTGATGTTCTTGTTCTTAGTAGTAAATGATGCCAATATAATTCTCCTTCCATAGGGTTCCCATCCCCTCAGTGACCTCTGGGCGTGCTTGCTCAAGATGATCGCTACTCCTTCTGTATGCTTTTTGTCCTCCCTTCCAGAATACAAAATCTTTTCCCCAGTATTAAGTTGTTTCAGTCCGGACTGTATCCAGCGGGTCTCGCTAACTCCAAGTATGTGCAGTCTGTATCGCCTCATCTCCATTGTAACCTGGGCACTCTTTCCTGCTTCATACATGGAGCGGACATTCCACGACGCAATCCGGAGTGTCTTGCTTGATGAAGGAGCAGTCGGGCCAGTGGCGTCCTTTCGGCTTTGTCCATTGTCCTTCATTGAATCTACAGGTGCAGATGCTCCCCCTTCTCCCAAGATAAAAGACTGATTTGAAGTATTTGCTTGTGTTTCTGTAACTGGTTTATTTTTACAGGGTGGGTAGTTGGCCCACCGCCAACTGGCTCTTCTCGGGAGACCAGGACCTTTGCACCTTTAGTCGCCTCTTACGACACGCAGTATCACGTCAGATGTATTCTCTGCTGTCCCTCTTCTACAAGAGAGCCCCGCATCTGCACGGGCGGAGAAAATGAGTGACTGGGGCTAATTCAAAAATAAAGATAAAACTGAATTAACTTTATTTGTTGTCTGCCGGTGGTATGAAGTAAAGGTGAGATGCTGATCATGCCACTGACATAGGAACAGTGATCTTTTGAGAGGGGTAGCACCTTGAAGTGGTGGTACAAAACGGGCAATTTTCAACTTTTTTTTTTTTTTTCACAAAGACCTTAAATTCGAGAGGGGGTACCATCTTCAAATAGAAGATAAACAACTTTCTGTACATCTGTTTTGAAAGTAGTTTGGAGTGATGTGTAGATGGTGAATCTTGAAAATATGTCTTATAACTCAAAATCAGTTGGGTGTCTCAAGAATCTCTGAGTCCTATAGCCCCTAAAGTAAGACAGATCTTCTAGATAAATATTTGGCAGCAAATGTTCCGAGTTCTTGTAATGCACTTGCATTTTGTTAAACCCAGGTCATCTGTCCTACTATTAGGATGTGTTGTGTTCCACTGAAGGTGGTTGGCAGACTTCTATCTTATTTTGGCATGTTAAATTACCTGTACAGTACATTTAAAGGCCAGTAGTATCATTCTTTTAGCTACACCATAAAACCGGTTGTTCATTATCAAGTTCATATTCATACATATTTTTCGTCTCATTCTTTTAGGCCTGTGGGAGATTTGTTGTAATGCACCGAGTGCCTTTCAAGCGCTACCAGTCGTCGCAGTGCCCTGTTTACTACCAAGTCCCACCACAGCAGAACAATGGCAAGTCCTCCTTGTGTGCTATCTGCCCTCGATGCATGCAAGCAGCAAAATGGATTAAAACTCTGCCTGTACTTGCCCCCAATGCCACTGCCACAGTGGCTGTTCGACCTCCGCAGCAAACAGCAGTTGGTCAGGCGAGAGCCGACCAAAGAGTGGTCAGACCAAATGTGGCTAATATCGGCCATTATTTCATCTCTGGAGAAAACGGTGCGAAGATTAGCAGTCTTCCTCCTCCTACCTCCATCAACGAACTGTTATCTGGCGCAAAATGGCATACTAGGACGGCAGCTGCAGTACCAGGAGGGCAGGAGATCACAATAAGTAACATTGTTGGCAATGCTGTGGCGAGTGCAGATTTGAATGGAAAATTTCACAAGGCAGTCATGACCAAGACAGCTGTCAGCTCAGGAGCTCAGGGTGCATTAGAATCGAACGCGCTTTTAATAGAGAAACTACAAAGTTTGAAAAATAAACTGCAGGAGGGTCAAGGACAAAGACCAGAAATCAAGGAGGAGATGGGAGACAACAAAGGTTGGACTAATTATGTCAATCTATCAGTAGTATTGCTAAAACTCTCAATTGTTCAGCCAAGACAAAACTACAAGCAAATAAAATTGTATCATAATTATACTTGATTTGAACAAGTTGTATACTAATAGAAGGAAGAATATAGATTCAGCAGAGTGCATCAAGAAGCATTCAAATTGATATGCCTATTTGATAAAGAGAAAGAGTTGCAGGGCACAGTGATAGATCTGAGTCGTGATTGTTCTGAGAAAAGTTTAAAAATTCAAATTAATGGTGGCATTTTATCAGACTACGAACATGAATCACCAGCTTACTCTGTTTTGTTTCATTGTTGACTCAAGTGAAACTATCCACAAGTTTGCCATAAGAGAATGTTGAATTGTTTTTGTAACATTTTTCAGACAGTTTCTGTGAGTGCCATCAAGGACTATTTCATGTGCTTCTTTTATGCTGTTGTTTCAGATTCTGAAAAGGCAGCTAACCCAAAAATGAAGCAGGGCAAGAAGGAGAAGGTGAAAAACAACAGATGTCGGCAATGTAAGAAACACTTTTCTACCCCGGCCAGTTTGCTGAATCATCTGCAGAGGCATGAAGGTGTTTCAGCTGCCTGGAAAAAGCAGTTTCAGGAGAAAAGGGGGAAACACCAAGCAACTTCTGCATTGTTTAAGATTCTATCTCGTGGATCAAACATACGCTCAGGGCAGTCCCAGAAAAAATTTGCTGGATGGTCGGGCACATCATCCAGGTTGCTTGTGAAATATTTGGACAACTGCCTGGATGCTGTCTCACCTTCGCAACATGGTGCTAAAACAATCAGGCAGCAGGATCCTCCAACTCCAGCAGAGAACAGGAAGACACCCAGCGTCTCCAGCAATCCAGAGTTACAGTCTGTCCCCTCCACACAGACAGAATGTGACAGTGGTTCCAGAGCATCTCTCAAGAGAAGCTCCAGCGGTCTCTCACCTATGCAAACTTTATTAGAGGCAGCAGCATACGCAGGGGAGGAAGCTGAAGATCTGAGTAGTCCCACGGCATCTTCAGACTCCGCTTTCAGCACTGTTCCAAGTCAGCCTGAGGCAGCAATCAATTTGTCCAACTTACCGCAGTCCTTCAGCAGTAACCAAACCGCGGAAGAGAGTGATGAAATCCCAAACAAGAAGGTTAGAAAAAGCTCTAGATTAGCATCAAGAAAAGCCAAAAAGAAACGAAAAGGAGATGATGACAGCAGTGAAACAGTTGAAATACACAGTGTTCCTGCGTCTAATGACTCTTCTATGTTGACAAATTTGAACCTACTGTCAACAGTCAGTTTGGAAACAGCCATGAGAGACAAACCTGGCAAATCACTGACTCATACCTCTGTCTCCAGATCAGTGCCTGTCACTGTTCTATCACCTCAACACAAGACTAGCACAGCAGCCTTCCCAACAGTCTTGAGTACTTCTTTGCCTACCTCTGCACTACCTACCTCTAATTCTGTCAGTATTCCTTACCCTTTGCTCAATAATACCTCTGGAGGCAATGTTATGGTAAAGAGTACCCAAAATAAGCCATTCAGCTCTTTACAAAATCAAGCTGACCTTCCACCTGTGCCTCCTTTGTTATTCGCTGGGCAGATGCTAAGAACAAATGAAGCCTTTTCATTTGCATCTAATTCCTCTCCTCAGCAGCAGTGCCAGCCGGATCATAACCAGCCTGTTATTCCCTCGGTGGTCCCTGTTGCCCAAAAGGACTTGGTTAAGAATCCTACATCCACTGATGAATGTGGGGCTATTGACCTTTCCAAGCCCAAACCTGCACAAGCTTTACCCAACATTCCACTAAGCTTGGTGAAAGATGTGGACCTGATTGCACTCACTGGACTCCCACACAACTTTGCCCAGTTAATTGGTAATGATAACCCTGCAGATTTACCGCAGTACTTGAAGATGGTGTCGAAGGCAACTGGTTCCAAAGCTCCAGCCATAAAAGAAATACCACAGCCACCACCACCTCCACCACCAGCTGCATTTCTTACTAATAAACAAGCTGATTCAGATCTCCAAGCCCGCTTGTTTGCAAGTGCCAGGAACTACAGAATTGACAAAACACCTAAAGCTCAGGTGCAAGCATCCATTGCATCTACTAATCGCCTTGCTCAGCAGAAGAGACCAGGTGCACTGGCCAGCAATCAGGGAGATGAAATTCAGTGTGGTTACAAGTGGAGTGGCTCTGGTGGTCTGGTGAAAGAGCGTACGCAGATGGTGCGAGAAGTAGTGTCATCAGATATCATGGCCAATTACTTGTCAAAGGCCCAGCAAGCAAACAGTGTTGCACATCAAGCATTGCCTGTTTCTTCTCATCCTTCGTCATCTTTGTCTCAGCAGCTGTTGGTTCAGTCGCCTGCTCCGACAAAACCTCAAGATCTCTCAACACCACAGCTGGCACTGAACCTCACAACAAACAAACCACCTGATGGACCTGTTCACAGGAAGGGTGGCCCAGGAAGGCCCAGAAAAACCTCATCTGCTTTGGCAGTACCACCATCACCACCTATGCAAGCTTGGTCCCCCACCTCTCCAATAGCAACACCCAGAAGCATCTTGAGATCATCTTTGCTGAATCCAAATTCGACCAACTTAGTAAGCCATTTGATTGGTAATCGTTTGCCTGCCCCAGTAGATAGTGCTGACGCCATCCGCAGCAGCCCACAGAACACACAACAAAAAGCCATTAATCTGTCACAAACAAGCAGCCCTTCCCCACAACCAGCAACTCATGCTAGCTGCACCATATCAAGTCCATCGTTAGCAGCTATGCTTCGTCAGCCTGCAACAAATGTGCCTGAGGTCAACCACAGCGACAGTAAAGGAGTCACAGCCCGCAGCACAAACTCCCCTGTGACTTCACCACGGCAGAATTCAGTGACCCCTACCGCTTCTGTGCTATCGCTTCCTGGAGGGGTGCAGATTAAAACAGAACCAATGGACACGTTCATCCCAGGAGACGCGATGGTGATCATGTCTTTGCCTGTCAAAGCAGAAAGACGTGACTCAGATGCGGACAAGAACTTCAAAGAGACATCACGGGATGATGATGGCTCACCACGCTTGGTCATGGATATCAGACCAACCAGAACTCCAGCCGTTTCTAGGGCAGCCGAATTGAATTCTACCCTGAAATGTGAACACTGATTTTTAAAAGTGTACATGTATACATGTAAATAGTTCTTTTGCTGATTCAGAGTTACAAGTTGTTCCTACTTGAGAGTGACAAAGGTTTATTGGCAAAAGAAAACTTTTGCTAGCAGTAGCTCATTGCTAGATGCACAATATGTTTACACAAACATTGTCTAGGAGGTATTTCAAGAGCTGCTGACATTTTGACAGCAGTAAATTAATTTCATTATTTCAACATATGGTCACTTGTTCCTCCTGCTCCATTTTGATTTTGTTGCTTCATAAGCATCAGTTATGTATATGACTTAGTGTGAGACATGGTCATTTACTTTCTCATCATTTCTTTAGTGATTGTACTGTTACAACCTTCTAGTTCTAGGCACATGTTGGTATACACATTATTTGAAATTTTTGTGGTTTGACTGGTGTTTTTTGCAGACAGGTATTTCAGTGGAGAAATGTATGCAAGTGTTTTGACTTATCATTTTCACAAGAGAGTTAATTCACCTTATCGGAGGATATCCATAAAGTACATATGCTTGATTTTGGTTAGTTTTGGCATTATTTTATAAAAACACAGCAGGATATAGACGACAGCCAAGATCGGCATGTGATGTAGAAAGACACTCATAATGTGATAAGCCATGTGAATTGTTCATCAGAAAGCAGTTTCTTGTAAAACAGCTGTAAGCATTTGATAAACATTTGTAGAGGTAATGGAAAAGAAACCAGGATTATCTGCAGCTGCGACTTTGCTGCACATCAGCAGTCCCTGACTGTCATTAATTTACTGGTGTTGTGAACACAAAATTTACATTGTTTCACCAGGTATATTAAATGTTTCATATTGCTAGATATAACCAAGTGACAGTATCGTGTGCTTCAGTGGTCATGGGCTCCTTTTTGGTCACAGCTGCATTTCTTAAGATATATTAAATATAGGCACACGACACATACATTATACAAGCTAACACCATTTATCATTGTAATGTCAATAGCAGGACCATATGTGGCGTTTCAGCCCATTAGCCTTGTAGAGTGGTGTTTTCCCCACCATCTATGCTGCTCTATGAGAAGGTGGCTGCTGACAAGGACTTTGGTATATTAATGAATTATTTAGATTAAATAGATATTGAGGTATTCCTTTATTTGTGTCTCTGATGTGACCTCTTGTTTTTTCCTTGTTACTTTTATATTTTTTCTGGCCTTTTTTTTTAAATTGAAGGTACACAAGTTCAGTGCAGCAAGTTGATTCTAATTTATGGAAAGTACGGTAGTGTCAAAGTTGCCTCTGCAGTGCACCCTAATATTTTAAGCCTGAAACTGTTAGTCATGTTAAATGGGAAGGAAATTTGTCTACATTTGCTTTTGTGTGTGTGTATGTAAAACTTTCAGTGATGGGTTCAGTGAATATGGCATTATGTTATTTTATTGGAACTCTTTTTGGGCATTTCATCCTGTGCCATTGGCCATGGATGATAATATTATTTTTCTGTACTATAAATATTTAAATGCACTGCGTAGCTTTGCTTTGATACTTTTTGACTGTTATATATATTGTGCTCGTCAGGGAAATGCATCAGGAATGGAGTTGCATTAACAGATTTCTTATTTAATATTAGGTACCAGACTTAAGCTTTGATATGAAAAATTCCTTTTAAAGAGGTCTTTTTGACACAATAATTCTTGAAATTGTGTCATGGCTCAAACACGTTTACAGGAAATATTTAAGGATTGGAGTGCCCACACAGAAGTTCAAATGAGATTCCGGAGTGGCATTAAACACTCATAAGACCATATGACTGTGTAGAGCATATTTTGAGGACATCATATATTTTTGATCGATGTGAATAAATATGTTATCTGGTGTGTATGCTAAATTTTTGTAACTTTTCTTGAAGAGGCATGGAGACCATCTGGAAAAAAAAACTCAACAATGAAACTGTTTTTTGTTGCTTATGTACTTCTTAAAACATGAAAAAATGACATTGTTTGAAATAGTGCGGATTTTGTATCTGTTGAAAACGGTTTGAAGAGGGGTATTCTTCCAAGAAATTATCTTTATGTTTACAGTTGAAGTAATTTTCAGGCAAAGCAGTGATTTCATGTTTCAGTAAATGAAATGATTTCAAGTATACCTCAGGACTGTGCGTCTTCGATGAACTGTTGATTGGCGTAAGGCATTATAATTTTCTTTTAGAGTGGCATTTGGAATATAGACTTGAGATAGGCATTGTTTTCTTGAATATTTGGCCCCAAATTCAAGTTTACAGTTGAAGTGATTTACAGAAACAGCAGTGATGTTTCAATAGATGAAATTCAAGGGATACCTCAGAGCTGGACTCTTTGATGATCTGTTGATTGGAGCAGGGCATTATGATTTTCCCAAAGAGTGGTGTCTGGAATATATAGAATTGAGATCTAAGGCATTATTTTCTTGAATATTTGGTCCCAAATTCATGGTTACAGATGAAGTGATTTACTGAAAGAGCAGTGATAATGATTCAATAGAAATTATTTCAAAGGATACCTCCTCGATGTGCATCTTCAGATGAACTATTGAATGGAGCAAGACATTATAAAGTTTCCCGCAGAGTGGTATTTAGAGCTTGGCATGGGCAGTGATGGTGCTGTATTGTGTGAGAACTGGTGTGCTATCGTTTTAAAAATATTAGACTATTACATATATATTGCTTTTGTGAAGTTATAGTCTCCAAATATGCTTGTAGATTTAAATTTACAATAACAATGTCAATTTTATAAACTGATAATTCATACTAGAAGTCTATATAAAGAATGTAGAAGATAGGATTTCTCCTCATGGCTACCTGTGATCAACTTGTATTTGTATTGTGAATTACTTAATCATTTCAAGATTTGTTTTCATATTCACAAAGAGTGATAGACAGGAAATGGATTACTGTAATAAAGCAGCTCTCCACTGATAAATTAGCATCCGTGCATAGTACATCTTGATACAAACAGCAGGCAATCTTGTTTGAAGCTGGGTATTGTGACTGAGTAAAATTTTGATTCTCATGTGCACGGCTATAATTCAAGGAAGGATTTATATATACGATTCAAATGAAATTTTAACACAAAGCAGGGATCAAATTGAGCGTTAAATGAATATTATTGTTGAAGAGTAAAGAATTTTTTTCTCTCGACATGTTCCAGAGGGAGTAACCGGATGCACCCTGTTCACCAGTATACTGTACACAGGTGATACACTTACATTTTTTGTTTGTTTGTTCTAAGGCTTAAGGGACCATTGCCCAATTACAAAGCTGAGTAGAGAAAATACAGTTTTTTCAGCTAAGTTTATACTTAATGTAAAGTACCATGGTCTACTAATAAAATAACAGCCCTTTTTATAGAAACCATCTTTGGGGAGGGGGGGGGGGGGTCAACACTAAACATTGAATATTGATTTAACCAAGCCATGAAAGTATTTATTGTCCAGAGTGTTAATTGACGAACAAACTGTCGTTGGAAATTGTAATTTTCCATTGTAGTTGACAGGCAGTATGCACTTCGCTTGAGAAGAAAAATTGCCAGGAAAACGTCACAGTAGTACAATCCTTCGCCATATCTGTGATTAGAAAACAAAGCCATGTTCTCATGTGTACAGAAACGTCAAAAATCCATCTAGAAAAGAGAGAATGTTTCCATGTGTAGGGAAACAGCATTTCCGTACACATGAAAACATTCTTTGTATTTCACTACATGAAAGGGTTTTGACGCTTCCTTTTCCGATTCAGTTTCCATACACAAGAAAATCCAGCTTAACTGTTTTATCTGCGTCAAAGGAGTTCTTGGAGTTACCAGCTGGAGAAAGTGTTTTGTTTTGCAGCATTTCAGGTCTCAAAAAAGTGCAGCTTTGTAATGATAGATTCAATAAAGCCATTGTTCAATCACTTAATCAGAGTTGTCTCTTCCCATACTTTGCTATCACAGCACAAAATCAGGACAAGCACTCTTGTGATTTCATTGTATATAAATACAATATTTGGGCATTATCTTTGTATGAATTAGATGCTTGTAATGTCTGACAGAATTATGCAAACACATGACTGGAGCAGCGGCCAGCCTGGTATTGATAGTTATGTTTTGCTTAATGTGGAATACCGCAGCTGTTTAAATATCGATGATGTCGGGCGCAAACCAGCCAACTCATGATAAGCAAATTTCACAGGAGGAACAAAAAGGTGCGGATAACAGAAAAGGGAAATGTACTTAGCTGGTTTACATGTCTATTTTGAATGTTTCTATTATGGTAAAAGCTATTTTTACAGATGATGCGGGGTTCCAATTTTCATAAATTGGTAATATAAAAAGAGATATGAAATTTTCGGACTTGGCCGGTTTGCGCCCGACACCATCAATATATTTTGGCAGAATTGAGCATCATTTGTGGTGCTTTACAGACATATGGATAAAAATGTAAAAATCAACTTTAGGGTTGGGGAAAGAGAGATATTGAAGCAATGGTGGGATTCAAATCCAGTCCCCAGGATTTTGTCATGTCACTGCACATCAGGTTACCAGTGACTTTTGCTCTGATGTCATAGATTTCAGACACTGTTTAGAGCAGAACCGGATGTCGTTTGCTTAATATCATTGTACAGTATGGTAATGCGTATCATGAAAGTTTCTTATTCACCATTCTGAGAATTTAGTTGATTGGTGATGTCCAAGGGATCTGCGCCTTTTTTTTTCTTCTTCTTTGGTTTGTGTTTAACAAATTTTGTAATTGAAAAAGGCGTTGGAAAATATACATGTACTACTACCAGATAGTCATCTGGTATTTTACTGAGGGCATACTGTATAGTGCAGATCTAGTGTTACACTATAGTTATATATAAATTACTGTATAGAAAGACATCGCAGCCATCAATACCTATTTTAGTTCCCTAACAAACTTGAAGTAAGCCTGTGCAGCTACAGATGGCTAAAAATAACCGGGTTTTTTTTTTGTTGTTGTTGTTTGTTTTTTTTTTTGTTAAATGTAAGCCTGACAGATGATTATATTTGTGGCATTGTTTTTATGTGCTTGAAATTAGTTTCACAGAATTTTCTTAACTTTTGTTAGCCATGTGGATACAGTTGAGTTTCTATGAGAATGTGTTGACATGGAAAGACTAAAAATTCTAAGTTATCAAGAATCTTCCTCCTGAGTAAACCCTCTTTCAGTCATGATGAACCGAAGGAAATATGTTTTAAACAGTTGTGTATTTCACTCCTAAGGAAGGCAAACATTTCTGTTAATAGTCAGTCAGTTCCTATCCCTCAAGATTTTATTCACAACTCCCACACATGGGCTAAATTTTGAAGTGTTCTGAAAATAGTATCGGTGATATAATTAAAAGAATAGTTTGCCCAGAGAAGACAGTTCTGTTTAGACCGTGCTAGTAAAAGGTGCAGGAAATTTGTCTTCAGCCTTTCCTTCAGAGAATTAAAAAAAAATTTAACTATTACTGAAAATGTAAGTTTATAGTCCATAATTCATATTTATTTCTTTAAACTTTTCTTTGGCGAGTTTGATGTTTGTGTGTGTATTTTTGTTTGTTTGATTTATAAATGAATTCTTGTACAAATCAGTTATTGTTTTGAGATTTGATAGCAGCATTTCTCTTACTATGACTACTTTGTTAAAAATTATCAACATTACAAACTTAAATAGGTGATTTTTTTCCCCTCTTTTCCCCATACTGGTGTATCAGGCATGTACAGACCTTTTGATTTATATTAGTGATACTGCTAGTGCGCACATACAAAGTCTCAGAATGTGCCAGAAACTGAGGTATTTATCATCCCTTGTTCCTTTATTTGAAGTTTGTTTTTTTCTCTCTCCTACAGATTCATATTCTGAGAACCAGTTGCAGCTTTGTAAATAGATTGACTAATTTATGCAGAAGGAAGGGCATTACAATAAGCTTGATTGGATAATAAGAAATGAAATACCATGTCTTTATCTATTTTATGATCACTTTTACTGTAAATACCAAGAACTCTTTCTATTTTTATTTCATTTGTCAGCAGATTTGCAGCTCTTTTCAATAGCTTTATAGAATTGTCTGTAAGCTTGTTGCAAATTGTCCTTGTGATAGATGACAGGGAGCTCAGGCTGTTTTGCAGCATTCAAAGTGTACACTTGTCATGAGTTTTGCAGTGTTGCAAGGGCATTAGAATAACCACCGAATCTGGTGGACAAACATATGTTGAGTGGATCCGATGAAATTAGGCTTAAGGACCAAATTCCTGAGAAAACCCTTCAAAGATGGAAAGTATTTTCTATGGAAATTAAGATTTGCTTATAACATGAAAGATTAGCCATTTTTCTGCATTCAGTTATGTAAAATATTTTGCCTGAATTGAAATCATCTTGGAAAAACTTAATTTTGATTTTTTAAAGAGGTGTACAAGTTTCACCTTTACCCCGGCTTTGTCAGATCCACCCTTATATATTTCATCTATATAATTATAATACTCCCCGTCAATTATAGACAAAATTGTTTGTTGTGGTTAAACATTCTACAGTTTTCAATAAGAGTTAAACGTATCTCTCATGGAAGGCGCCCCCCCCGGAAATTTCCTGATTTCCAAAATTAAAATGTTTTCCTGAGGTGGGCCTGTTTATGTGTGTGTTGTGATTGGCAGTGACGCTTTACATCAAAAGTTCAAGCAATTTTTCTGGCAGTAGTTCCCATCCCTGAATAAATATGGTTTTTGTGTTTTTTTATGTTTGGTGTTGCAGTTTATCTTTTGTATACATGGAGGAGGCAATTTTGCTCGGGTAGTTGCGAAGTAACTTAGTAGCGACAGCAGGTATATTATTTCACTGGCTATGGAAAAGAATTCTGAAAAGTACCAATAGTCATATCATTGCATTGGTCAGCTGTTGGAACTTTCTTGAAACCAGAGAGTACATATATGTATGTATAGAGAGGTTTCACTATTGGTCAATTTGCATTGCGAGACACAGGGAGGCTCTGCTAAACCACTGTTAGCAAGGAGCGGAAAGTAGGTCGCTGCTGTAAACAATAGCCATTTGTGCATTTCCACTGGGTGTAGGGCTTGCACACAATTGTAAATATTTTCGATCAGCCGAAAAATATGAACAAACCACAGTAAACAGATATGCACACTATTTTTGGTGAAGGCGGTCTCTTTCAATTCTTCAAATTCTTGTTTACGGCAGGGACCTAGTTTCGCGATTTGGCAGAAGTGAGATCTCTCTATAAATCTATACTCTCTGGTTTTAACGGGGTTTCAACCCCCAGCTGATGATTTCCTTACCACATTCAGAATTGTGTTATCTCCTCTTTTTATGATCAACCAATAGCTGGGGCACGATACTTTGAAATAACTGAGAGCTTATTGACTTTAAAGATTTATGCCAGAGACGACAAGTTCGGTGCCATCAAATGATGTATCAGGGATCTAAGACCTCCCTCACACTCACAGAAATGGAAAAGATGAACTCTTTAAGTGCATGTACATGTATAACATGAATCAATTGCATTATGGGTTATTATGATTTGTTCCATTTCTCCTTCTTTATCGGCTGTAGTTTATGTGGGCAATATTTTCATCTTTGTGACAGCAATGTACTCTGCTGAGCAGTTGGTTAAACAAAGCTCATTATCCCAGTGATACAGTTTTGGTTTGACAAGACAAATGCAAGGCACTTGTACGGGATGAGACACAGTGGATAATTTCTATATTTTGTGTATGAATTAATGATCTCATTAGCCTAACTATGGGTCTACCATTTGGTACCCAAATCTAAAAGAGGCTCAGACACAATGGATTACACTTGTATCATCCAGTTTGATATGAACTCTGTCGCGATGTGGGTTACATGGGGATATTTCGACTGACACTCTTTCGAGGTCCGCTCCCACAATCGACGAACACACAAAAATAAATACTTGCACTCTAAAAACTAAATAAATCAATTGCTTTCAATTTTAGCAGAACTGTAGGGCAGTTTAATTACAGGAATTAATGTAACAAATATAATTATAAATATAAATATCAATTCAAAGGCAACTGAATCTAACTAATGGAACTACAGCTTTTATAAAGACTAACGAATTCAATCTAACTACTTGCAGGTCATATGAGTTATATGGCAAATAGAATCCGCGCACGTGGCGACGGATCTAACAGTTTAAATTCTATTAATTCAATGAGACATGTTATGATATGGACATTTCCTCTAGACACGCCATGGAGAATGCTTGTACAACCATGCGTTGTCTGGCGGTAGCTCTGAAACTGTCTTCAAAAGTAAGTAGAACGGTTCACTTTCATCATTACAAATTAGTATGGACTCTCACCATGCGGCCCTCACTGGGAGTGAGAGGGCTGGATGTAAACGCTGTGGGTTTATATCAAACCAAGTAGCTTAGGCTCTGGAGCTTTAAATCAGGCCCCTCACAATGGACTGCTCAACTGCGTCTCTATGTCTCTCATCTGGCTGAGGACTATCGCCGTCCACCTCGTAAATGGATTTTCTACATGTGGCCCAGAACTAAGTTCTGTATGGCCTTAAATACTGGACTGCATCTGCAGCTTACCGTCTAATTCCTGGATTGTGATTGGTGCAACCACTTCTAGCTCAGCTGCCGAACTGAGTTATTTTTAGTAACAGCCCTACGCAACGACCTTGGGTCGACATCAAAGGTCGAATTACTTCAATACAATATAATGTAAATTTTATAGCAATAAATTCTTAACATGTTCAAAACCCCGAGCTTTTACTCTGGATCACGGTTTTTCTGTACGTCAACAGACGTCTCAATAACATTTAATTCCTACTCACCCCTTCCCTCTTTACTAACCCTAGTTCAAAACACGAGATACAACAAGTGCTCAGTCATGCACACCTACGCTGTCCGTCTATCCTTCCCCACATCTTCTGTCTATCTATTATAAAAAAAAACTGTTCAAAACAACTTGTTTACGAGACCAAGTTATGCTGGCTCGCACAATAATTACGTTTGTAAAAATTACTCACTGCTCTCTCACAAAAATTTAGTCAGTGGAAACATTTATGAATTAAATCTGTTCTTGACAAACTCCTATCTGTAAGACCATACTTGTTCTGTATTCGGTAAAGTAGAATATTTCATATTGCCCTTCTGTGATATAATTGCCCTTATTTCTGCTAATGAGACTTAAAATCCCAAATGAATACATTGAGATGGATAGGTTAGCTTTTTTGAGGATCTACAGAGATTCGCTACAATATGCATTCTTAAATTGGAAACAAATTGATTCACATGAGCAGTTGAGAAAATCATAAGTATTTATATGAGAGGTGGAGTTGATGGTGAAAAGAAAACAAACTGAAGCTGCAGTGGGTTTCGTCACATGGTACAGACTTTACTGGAAGAAAATGGCTTTTAATTTATTGGCATAGAAATAATTCAGCATACCCAGTCATGTATTTCAAATCTAAAGTAGTCTGTTCAATCTTGTAGAGCTCTTCTTTTGCCTTTGGTCTTCTTTATCTTCTCTTAATGAAGGCATTCTGCTTTGTTGAAATTCAGGGCAAATGAATGGTAAAGTAAATTTTCAAGTAATATATCCTTACACCTCAATGCTTGATGATCAGGACATCAAAATGGGGTCATTCCTTGTAAAAATCATATTTTTGAATTCCATGTTTATATATTCCTGCAGTTTTGAGTTTGTTGGAATCAGTACGTGTAAATCCAAGGGCATTAGAGGATAAAGGACAACGAAAAAGGATTATATTTGACTATTTTGAGTCCTGTGTATTTAAAATAAAAGTCAAGGAGAAAACTTGTAAATGTGATAACTGATTCATTGTTGTTCATCTCACGTACTGGTGTAATCAACAGTTTTCTCATTTTACTGGAGAGTGTTTTAGAAATTTGGTTATTCTTGGATGTGGCAAAAATATTTCTGCTATAACTTCAAAAGTATTATAGGTATGGACGCGTCACTTTGTGAGAATACAGATCTCACCATGAGTACTCATGAAGTACACCAGCATTTGAGATGGATGACAGCTTTATTTAATAGCTCATTATACATGCAGCTGCTTGTAAAGTTCTGGCAGTGAATGTATCCTGTTGTGTTTACATTTCAGAGGAATTTTTCACTCTTAAATCTGGGCATTATAAACACGTTACCAATGCTTCCTGTGACAAGGGAATAATAGTTTACTGAATTTAATAATGGTTGTCTTTGTGAAGTTTACATTTTTTTTCTTAACCATGATCATGATTATCCAATTGTACATCTCAGCTTTAACTTTTTTTTTTACATCACGGGCATCAGAGTTCTTCCAAGCCCACAGTGTGTTCCTTCTTTTCAGTGGCTATTGCCTGTGTACGCACTATTTTGGGGGCGATTTCGGAAGTTCATTTAAAATCTTCTGATAAAGCTAGAGACAAAAAAAGACAAAAAGGCTTATCTCAGGTGGTGTGGAGTGCTGTGAACAAGTGCTAGAGTGGCCTCACCTCATGGGCGACCGGTGTATCAACGGGCTGTAAAACAGCCTGCACCCGACAGGCACGGGGTAATGGAAAGTTGATGAGCAACATTGTAAACTTGAAAGAATAATGTAAAAAGTTTCAGTGAGCTGTATGTAAGCTTATAACAGGGCTTGTAGCAGGCTAGAAAACTGCTAGAAATTAGTTCTGTCCAAAAATTTCCCAGCATCTGCTACTTTTTCTTTTTCTCCTAGAAACTCCTAAAGACATTTATAATAATGACCACTTATTGCACCAAACGACATGTTGAAACCAAACAGGAATTGAGAGATTGAAGTTGGTTCCTTACGTGACTGAACATGACACTTATTGTCAGGGAATTAAAACTGTATTGTTTGTTTTCATACCATGTGCATGGCTTGCAGCTGTCTGGAAATAATACTTTCTCATGGATATTGGAGAGATGATGGACTTCAAAGTTCCAATTAACTCAGAGTTGTTCTGCTGAGTGAAATAACATGTTTTGTTTGTTGCCAGCTTCATTGATCATTGATTTTATGTTTAAATTTTGTTCTTTTTTGTTTTGTTTTTTTTGTTTTTCTGTAAATCAAAATATTTATATCAGCATGTTCCCAGATTAATCAGCCTCATCTCCTATTGATACCTCATATTTAATTAATGAAGTTTTCTGTAGCCTTGTAGATTGAAGTACATGTAGGCCTACATATCTGAAAGTATTGGTAATGATGTATTTTCACAGATACAATATTCTAGTGTAATCATACTGCCTATGCTAAGACATAAATATAAGGATGTAGAATAAACTAATGACCTTTTTCTAAACCTTTTTTTTGTTTTTGTTTATTTGGTTCCTATTTGTTGCTATGGTTGATATTTAACTTAGAAAGATTGTATGGTGGCAGGTTTTAAGTTCCTTGCATGTGGGAAGAGTGAGCTGAATGGGGTCTTGGTTCTATGGTTAAATTCTGAGAAAAGCATGTTGGTATAAGGAGTGAAACGGACCAGGGCTGGTGTAGGCACCAGACTGGTGGCTTGCCACCCCTTGTTTCACCCCAAAAAGGGCTTACAGACTGTCAGTGGAGCAGAGTAGTAGGCAATCACTGAATCAGCTGGACTTTATTTCTGCTTGTTCTAATTGATCTCGAGAAGGTGTATGCACTGTATAGGTCTGTCTCCACATCTTACCAAGTGGCAATAGTTCAGTCACTTTGGTGTTCACTGGCATAGTCCTACTTGGGTGCTCTGCTCTGCTTTGCTAGTAATCTGTAAGGGCCCTAACTCTGTAATATGCTCTGTAAAATCCTCATATATGCGTAACATGCCTTGATACAGTTGAACAGTGTGTTTTATGCACTCAAGATCGGAGAGGTAGCTTAAATGACATACAGTAAAGCCATTAATTTTAGGACTCGCAGGTCAACCAGTTAGGATGTGAATGGCTTTATAAAGTCCTAAACTTCCTTGTTTGTTTGGTTGTGAATCCAAATCTACTCTTGCATTTCAAATTTATCAAGGAAATCATAGGAGGATGTGAAAGTTTCCTGTTACAGATTCAAGGAAGGGTGTGCACTCCAATTGTAATGAATGGATTTCCTTGTTATCGTAATGGTGTGTTGGGGGTGTTGTTCGACTGCATATTTTTAATAGTAATATTGAATTTAATTCTTAACTTGCAGACCCATGCCAATTACTAAGGAACAAGTGGATAAATTCAACAACAGGGCCTGCAGGGCCACATTTTATTTACGTTAAGTTTACTAACAATTTCGACTAGAGATCTAATATGTAGTAATGATAAATATCAGCAGCATCAATTTCATAATCAATAAATACGTCATTACAAGTCTAGCTCTAGGTTTCCTACAAAATCATTTAACTTCTGTTCTTGCTAATTATCTAAATACTAATTAGACTCTATATAGAATTCTATCTCTAAAATCTGGTCTGCTTATTGTATGGCAATCAATATACTAGACTAGTATAGAGTCCAGTCTCTGGAGACATAAGGTCATCTCAGATATTTAGATCCAAAGTTACAGGTCTAGATCTTGCCCGTCGAAGTGACGTCGGCACAGTTAAATATTATATAGACTCTAGATAGGCCTATATATAATCTAGATCAAGGATGGACTGGCAACTCCCAGCCTCACCCAGACAATTCAATTACAATTAGACTCTAGATCTATATGATTCACACATTAGTACGAGTTGCAATTCTAGAATTCACAGCTAGATCTAGTCTATGTATTTAGCATCTTGCAATGTTCAGCAAGCACTCCGGGTAGATCTATGCACCAAGTGATCAATACTCCTACTGGATAACTGTCATGCTTTCACCTCCTATTCACTGTCAAAACATCACGAGCCTCGGTCAGATCTTACTTACGATTGTTCTGGCGCTAAGGCCAGAAACAGTAGATAAAGGCGGTGTCATATTCAATGAGCCATGGATTAGTGACAAGACATTCGTCGAGCCATGCTGTTCATAATAATTGGATTCATTCAAGCAGAATCGACGCTGAGACCATCACCCACGGAAGTCTGGCATGGAATGAATAACTAGTGCCGCCAGCCCGCTCTGCAAGCAGCACGATTTACTACGCGTTGAAGCAAGAGGAAATATAATCCCCTTAGGAAAGTGAAACTGGGGCGCTAATCTTTCGTCTAAGCCCTACTGGTTTTTATTTAACTCTTTCCTACTTCCTAATATGTATGTTTTCTTATTCTTATCAATCCACGAAGATTTCTAGACGTGGATGTTAACTTTGTCTATGCAAATTAGTTAAAAGTTAAAATTTGACACAGCAGACGACAATTCTTTAAGGCCACTCTAATAGATATTTTGGGTTTTCACAAAAGTTAAATTTTACCCCAAGGCAAGGGAAATTAATCTTGATATCTTACTCTGGGTTATATTAAATTAAGTTATTTCCCCTTGACCGTATTTGATTCTGACATCCCCCACCCCAGTGAAAATTTTAAGAAAAATTTACACGATAGGATCGAAGAAACTCGACAGTCATGAAAATGACACTGATACTGAGGTGGGGGCTTAAGTACCAAATTAGAAAAGTAAGGCCTAAGATGGATAAAAATTTAACCAAGAACGTGCATATGGATGGACAAATAAAAAATTACACAATTATTTATGGCAACGTTCTGTAGAATCTCATCTATGACGTATATTCTCATTTCATACAATCACACTTCTCATAAACATTTATAATAATAATGATTACTTAACTGTATACTTTTGAATTAAAGTATAACTATATTCACACAGTCACGCCTCACTGAAGAACCATACTCATAATTGTTATGTCAACACATATATTGATACATGTATGCACATTCACAAATAATATATTATTAAGTAAATTATTGTGGCATCCTATGGCAGCAGTAGCTCTGGTTGCTTGGTTTGCCATGACTCCATCTCATTGACCCGCAGACAAGGGCGTCAGGTTTGTCAGTAGCTCAGGTCACAGTCCGGAATGACGCTGGTGGAAAGAGGATATTCACAAGAAAGAATGTAAAAATTGTTCATAAATTAGTGAACAATATAATGTGAATCCATCCACCGTCCAGAAATGAGGTGGAGAAGCGCCATCCAACCCCAATACAAGACAGACTCTTTAACAGAGTAATGAAAATTTTGGTCTGTCTTACTTTTTACAACGAATTTCCGTATAATGAAGCCGAAACAACCAAAACGACGAAAAGTTAATTAGCTTAACGTTTACATTCCAAATTCGCGTGGTGCTGCCTCAAATGCAACAATAGTATAGAACTTTCTCAATTCAATAACAATATGATTTATTTATTTAATCTCCGTATCGAATCCGGTATAGATGAGATGGCACGAGGCGATAGCTAGTTAATCTAATGCGCTTTACGCAAGCCATGCACACGTCAAGTGTCACAGTCATCTCGGTATATAATCATATTTAGTATTATGTTAGCTGGTCCACGGGACGCGGACAGCCTAAGACATAATCGGTTGTATAAAAAAAACTCCACTCTTCTTCACAACTTCTTAAAACGCGACCACGCAGTGTCCTCTGTTACCACTGCAAAATATCTCTCAACGCGACGAATCAGTGTCCTCTGTTACCACTGCAAAATATCTCTCAACGCGACGAATCAGTGTCCTCTGTTACCACTGCAAAATATCTCTCAACGCGACAAATCAGTGTTCTCTGTTAGCACTGGAAAAACTCTCAAAACGCGAAAATTCCCTTTCTTACCGGTTGGTCTTACACTGCCCGTCGGTCTTACACTGCCTGCGGCCTTACACTGCCCATAGGTCTTACACTGCATCTCCGCGTCTTACACTGCCTGCGGCCTTACACTGCCCTGAGGCCTTACACTGCCCTGTGGGGCTTACAATGCCTGTAAGAAGGTTCAACTCTCTCTCTCTCTCAATATACCACGTGTCTTTTATAATGACATTACCTCAATACTGATACGAACAAGTCCCATGAGACAATAAACTCTTTGCTCCTCGGGCGGCCGCACAGCCGAAAATAATACCAATATTCACCACACATCACTTATCTCTCACTTCACATAAATCACTTCCCATACAACAGTCTTTTACTGTCCTCTCGGGAGCTCATCAATTTAAAGACGAATCGGTTATATCACTCTAACCCAGAACTGGCAGTATTAACTGCACGGGTCCTAATAATTCACTTAATGTCAATAATCCAGATTAAAATTCAACGTGGTTTTAGCACGTGAAATACCTCAGGCAATATTGTAAAACATAGCAATGTCAATATAATAGTTTAAACTTTATAAGGAAGAAAAAAAAATACACTGAACAGTACACTAGACCCACAAGCAAGACGAACGATAACAGACCCTACAGCCCTAACTTATTTACAAGATAGTTTTAAGAAAAAGGACAGGAGAGACATCTTCCTAAAGAAAGGGAGGAAGCAAAGAACGCCACAATCTATACGAATAAACGGATCCCTATAGAACTATTCATAGTAAAGCAAATCCCCCCGAGTTATCTATAGCCAACGATGCACGTTCTGCACCCGATTGGCAAAGAAGATTAGCTAAACTACGATCCCATCCAACCACCCGCTAAACTAAACTGAACATGCAAAAAGATAAAAAGCCTGTAAAATGATGAGGAAGGAAAACACCTCAACCTCCCCAAAAATCGACACTCGGATGGTTCACTTAACTTTTTTTTTTTTTAAAGGAATTTAGATGGTGGGTTCCTCAATCCATAGCTCGCATTCCCAAGTCCAAAGGTCTCGTTTTCTGTCACAGGTAGATAGATGTCTGATGGATGTTGTCCCTCGCCGTGATCGTCGGGTCAATGGGATTGACAGAACATCATATGAAATTCAAGCAAAAAATGTATATTAATATACAATGTATATCATCGACATGTCTCTAGATCTAGATCTAGATTTGAAATCACAATCCTACAAAGTTACATCATGACATACTCAAATAGCTAACAAATCTCCAACTAGAATCTAGATAGATCTAAATCTCTCCATATATGTTAAGAAATAGTGTCCCTTTTATTAGATCTAGATTCCAGATCCAGATCATCTTATTAGATCCAGATTCTATATTATATTATTTCTTCTCTCAATAATAGCTAGAGTCTATCTCCTTACTAACTTAATTTTTTTAAGAGTGCCCCTATCTAATTGTTAAGTTATGATAATAAATGTTCTTTAGGGGGTCCCTCTCCAGTGTTACAGATTCAAGGAAGGGTGTGCACTCCAATTGTAATGAATGGATTTCCTTGTTATCGTAATGGTGTGTTGGGGGTGTTGTTCGACTGCATATTTTTAATAGTAATATTGAATTTAATTCTTAACTTGCAGACCCATGCCAATTACTAAGGAACAAGTGGATAAATTCAACAACAGGGCCTGCAGGGCCACATTTTATTTACGTTAAGTTTACTAACAATTTCGACTAGAGATCTAATATGTAGTAATGATAAATATCAGCAGCATCAATTTCATAATCAATAAATACGTCATTACAAGTCTAGCTCTAGGTTTCCTACAAAATCATTTAACTTCTGTTCTTGCTAATTATCTAAATACTAATTAGACTCTATATAGAATTCTATCTCTAAAATCTGGTCTGCTTATTGTATGGCAATCAATATACTAGACTAGTATAGAGTCCAGTCTCTGGAGACATAAGGTCATCTCAGATATTTAGATCCAAAGTTACAGGTCTAGATCTTGCCCGTCGAAGTGACGTCGGCACAGTTAAATATTATATAGACTCTAGATAGGCCTATATATAATCTAGATCAAGGATGGACTGGCAACTCCCAGCCTCACCCAGACAATTCAATTACAATTAGACTCTAGATCTATATGATTCACACATTAGTACGAGTTGCAATTCTAGAATTCACAGCTAGATCTAGTCTATGTATTTAGCATCTTGCAATGTTCAGCAAGCACTCCGGGTAGATCTATGCACCAAGTGATCAATACTCCTACTGGATAACTGTCATGCTTTCACCTCCTATTCACTGTCAAAACATCACGAGCCTCGGTCAGATCTTACTTACGATTGTTCTGGCGCTAAGGCCAGAAACAGTAGATAAAGGCGGTGTCATATTCAATGAGCCATGGATTAGTGACAAGACATTCGTCGAGCCATGCTGTTCATAATAATTGGATTCATTCAAGCAGAATCGACGCTGAGACCATCACCCACGGAAGTCTGGCATGGAATGAATAACTAGTGCCGCCAGCCCGCTCTGCAAGCAGCACGATTTACTACGCGTTGAAGCAAGAGGAAATATAATCCCCTTAGGAAAGTGAAACTGGGGCGCTAATCTTTCGTCTAAGCCCTACTGGTTTTTATTTAACTCTTTCCTACTTCCTAATATGTATGTTTTCTTATTCTTATCAATCCACGAAGATTTCTAGACGTGGATGTTAACTTTGTCTATGCAAATTAGTTAAAAGTTAAAATTTGACACAGCAGACGACAATTCTTTAAGGCCACTCTAATAGATATTTTGGGTTTTCACAAAAGTTAAATTTTACCCCAAGGCAAGGGAAATTAATCTTGATATCTTACTCTGGGTTATATTAAATTAAGTTATTTCCCCTTGACCGTATTTGATTCTGACATTTCCCAGTTTTTAAGTACGATTCATTGAAACTACTTCTGTTTTGCTCCAGCTTAGTATTCCTACCAATGTCCGAATTTCTCAGAAAGTTTGAAAGTCGTTGAAATCTGAAGCTAACCCAAGCACAGTCTTTTCATAGGCAAGGGGGAAAATTGAGAAGTATCATCTGTTTAGTTAAATTTAGTTACTGAGAACAACACTAGTCTGAGTACCATTTTTCTACTTTGAGAAAATCAAGTTTGAAAGAAAACTGCATTTTGTCCCAAACTCAAATAATTTAACATGATTTCCCACTTCTCTTTTGCCTAAAGTGTAAAGTGATGGGATTCACATTTTCTGAGTGAATTTTATTTTTTCGGTAAAAATCTTAGTCTTAAGGGGAATTATGGGATGCTTTGGTGTTAGACAGTGTTGCTCATCTCCAAGAAATGAAATTAATCTGGCATTTTACAGTTGTAGGACTTGGACCATGATTCACTTGATAGAGTAAAACTTTCTGAACGTCATCGTGTTTATAACTCAAAAATGACCCAAGCTGGAGTTAGACCGCTGTTGTTCTCAGTGGCTCAATCATATCTGGCCTCAAGTGTTCATTAATCCCTTGTACTTTTATTATAATTTTAACCAAACATCATAAAATGGACAGGGCAAATGCACTGTGGAATCACAGTGTACGTCCAATTTCCGTCACACCAAAATCATGTCACCTGCAAGGTATTGCACTGACAAAAAAGTTTCAGCATAGGGCAGGAAAATCATGTGACATTGAAAGGCTTATATAATAATTGTGGCTAGCACTCTCTAGTTGGAGCATATGATTATTATGTCTAGATATCGCTGACCCTGTCATGAAAATGCACAGATGTATTTTACACAACTGCAGATGGTAACCCTTTTTTTACCAAATACAATGTATGCTGTGAACTCCTGCAGTGCGATTTATTTTTGTCTTTTGATTAACAAGGAGTGAAATGTTTATTCATACAACTAAAATTTCTTTGAGATAGGGAATACACTTCAGGTAAATGAGTCTTCCTGTCCTTTGAAATTAGGTAATTCCCACTTGTGCTATTTCATAATAGGTCCAGTGTTATGTCATCATGCCAGAGGAATTTACATGCATTCTCAGTCGTCAATCTTTCAGTTAAGCTGTCTGTTTGTCAAAAAGTTATACATGTATATCTGCCTGAACCTCAAAAATATTACCTTTTCAATAACATTCAGGGCTGAACAATGTCCACTGGTTCACAAATTGCACTAATATATATATATATATATTATATTATATAGAAAAAAAGGGAGCTTCACATGTGTACCCAATTCTCATAGTCAAAATATTATATTTCATGTTTTGAATTCCACAACACAAAAACAGGCTAGCTTCACTGGTTCTTTCACATCTATGATAATACAAAGATGTGCCCAATACTTCTATATGATAACTAGTTTCACCTTCAGCTATGTGGGTAAATTAGACTGTACACTGGTTGGCCATGATCAGACTTGAATAGTTTTATTCCTGACATTCAGTGTAATTCATCTATAGAATTATTCAAATTTATTTCTTTCAATTAATAGGCTCTTCAGATCTTAAGTCATGTATTATGCAGAGTTCTTGATTTCACAGGGATTTCACAATGAAATATACTTAAGAAATTATAATGGGGGAAATTAAAAATGAAAATGCCATTTAAGAATGATGAATGATATAAAAAAAAAAAACTGAAAAAACATGTCATGGAAGCTACTTGCATACATGCAGAATTATTCGGGCTGTTTCTGTTGTTCAATTTTGAGCAGTTGTTTCTTTTGTTTGACAGTTTTCATATATCTATAGGGTGGGCCAAAAGTTACTTTACCATGAGGTCAAACAGACCAAAGCTAGCGCAGGTGCCAAACAGGTGCCACCCAGAAGTTTTTATTTTCGCTAGCACAATAGGCACGCCCCACACACCTAGAGCAGCCTCAATCTGTTTCACCCCTAAGAGGTGCCTGTTCTGTTAAGGAGAAAAAAGAGGATAATTTAGAACATTTGATTTTTTCTGATTTTTAATTTACCTGACATAACATTTCATTTACTTGAAATATAACTGGTGTACCACTTTATTTAGTTAACTGTGTTCAAAAAAATTTATGGTAACGGAACATTTGGCTTGCGGTGTATTTAAACAGTAGCAGAAGTACAGTGGACCTAAAATTATGCTATGCTTTTCTGCTTGGATTGGGACTTTCCACAAAATCTCTTACTTTGTCAATTGTTGAACCTTTAAAATGCCTTACTTTTTATTACCTTTATATATTTTGTTGCATAAACATTTTGAATATGGGCATTGAAAATTTTCATATAATGAGAATGTTTTTATCATGAAAATTAAATGATTCTGTGGAAGAAGCTGTAAATTCAAGTTGTCACCGTTCCTGAAAACTAAAGTAACCAATTTTGGCCACTGTTCAGGAGAAGCTAAAAAACTTCTTTATTTTAGCACAACTGGTCTAGTTAAGATGAACTTTTGAAAGTTTCCTATTCAATTATTTTTTTGGCTTAGGAATCTGTAACCAAGACCATTGGATGTGGCTTTGAATGTAGGTGAATATGTATGATATGAAAATTGATGTTTCAAATTTGTGAGTTACTACAATCTTACTATCTTAGGGAACACAATGAAATGTGACTCATGCTGGAATCTGTCAGTGTCAGTTCATGTATTGATCCTAGAAAAGTAGACATCCATATTTATCTGTGGAATTTCTGTAATTATATCAGTTGGAGAAAAATAAATTTAGGATTGAGACAACTGATCTTTGTATGTTATGTTTTTGTTTCCAGCCTTTGGACTTACTCCCTGGAATTGTATAAATGCAACTTTTTGTCTCTTTTTTTGGCCACTTTTCAAGTTTGTACCAAGCCTTACTGTAGTCTCCTAGCTTTCTATTGTTTTGTTTTTTTTCAATTAATTCAACCGGAGAATTTTAACAAACTTTTGGGATATTCATTTCAAGTATCAGCCAATATCTTGACACAGTATAACCAACTAATACATGCAGTAACATATGGCAGGGTAACCCAGGTTTCTCCAGCGCAAATCCAAAATGAAAATTCCTATCGAGTTTCATTCTTGAAGTTGGAATTAGTTGTAGAAACAAATGAGACCTACCAGTAATTTGATGGTTGTATCTGATTTCATTGATTGTGTTGATAGGAACATAGTGGAAAAATGCCCTCCCTTAGTTACAGTTGCTGGGTTTATATTTGGAAGATCAAGAACATTGTAGTTCATGGAAGTGTTAAACTATGATTTGAGCTGTCTGAAGTGTGACTCGACCTGACATTTGCAGCCAAGCAACACACTTTGATGGAAATTTTTTGCAGGACATTGAAAGCTCACATTTTCACTCACAGATTCTCATGGTGAAAGGATTTTCTTTGCTGCTGTGTGTCTTTGATACAAACATGGGAATGTCAAACAGAGAAATTTCTGTTATGTTGCAGATTTGCTATGTTATTCAGTCACACCGGTTGTTTTCTTCTTTGTAAAAAGGTTGTTCTGATTTGAAACTCACTCTCCATTACAAATACATTTCTCAATATCTATCTATCTGTGTTTCGTTTCTTTTTTCGTGAATTTGTGAGTTGTTTTTTTTGTATGACCCTCTATGTAGAGGGAGTGGGGGGGGGGGGGGGTGGTATCATACTAAGTTCGGAATGGCACAATCAGCTGCTGGCAGACAAGAAGTGCACACCATAATTTCCTATATGTGTGATGCTCTAGGGAAACCCTTCACATGGGTCAGATTTCACATTTTGAGATACAATTACAACTATTATGAAAGGGGGACATTTTCTGTATCAGGACACACATGGACATGTATGTACATTGTATGTTCAATGTGAACACCCATTCGTCCACAAATGTATGTGAGTGAAACAGAATGACATATGTATCTTTGGTGTGAACAGATAACTCACCTGAAGAAAGTGAGAGCTCAAAATATTACATTTGGAGGATATCAGTTACACTTATTGTTTTCTCTCTGTTAATGCACGAGAATCAAAGCAGCTTTAAAACAGTCTGGAATTAAAATTCTTCAATTTCAAAAGTAGTTTGAAATCGTGAGATCTGCATTAGGACTTTTCTCACACACATGAATTTCGTGCCTTTGAGATTTTGTCTAGCATATTTGTCAGTTTGTTTCCCATCAGGGCAGCATATTATATCAAGCTTTGATATCAATTATCAGTAGTATCTCTTGCTATTCATCAAATTGTGAACGTGTCTTTCTTAACTCCTTCATTTGCTAGATGTTTTTTCCCTGCCATATAACATTGCACTCACATAATAGGTTGTATTTATGGTTGTATGCGGAATGTCTATAGTACACCTCATCTATTGATTTTAAGATGTATAGTGCATGTCCTTGGGCCTTGAGGGAGTTAAGTACAATAAAGTATCTTTCTGCTTTTCATTGTTTGTAGTTAACCAGTGTACTTTCCCATCCTTTCTAGTCTTTCTCAAGAAATGTGATGAAACTTAAATTGAAGAGGTTAGTTCAAGAACGAGGTTAAGTGACATTTTGCTAAAAATAGAACTGTGCATATCAGTGGAAACTAGATAAAAATCGCTATCTATTTACAGTAACATCATCCTTTTGTCGTTAACCTGCGCTAAGAGAGTGTGATTTGAAAGTGAGCCACAGGAATGCAAGAACAATCTAAGGTGTCCTAACCTCTTCAGTTGCTGACATACAGAAACAGATAAGTAACTATAAGTAACAGATACGCCGTTTGCACAAAAGTGATGCACTGTCACATCTTTTTCATGGACACAACATAAATAGAACAAAATAACCAGCACACACATTTTATATTGTGGAAACTATTTATTAAACTACTTTTATAGTCTGGTTAAAAAGGTAAATGAAAGATTTCATCACAAAATATGACACCATAGAAGTAATAACCAATGCTCACATAATTTTCAAGAAGTCATCAATTTTTTTATAACCTGCAGAAAAAATGGCTATTTTTCTATCTTTTTTTTTTAAAGAATAAATGCACAGGACTGAAATGTTGCAATAGGCCCAATCTGTCACACTAACATTTCCTTGTCTCTCATTTTTAGCACTAACTTAACTACATGTATGCATACTAAGTCTGCTGATCTGTCAAGTTACATAAGATGGGAGCACAATGGTAGGCCTATCTCTCTCAAAGTAGAGGCATCTGTCATTCAACATAGTTTGTGACTGAAATTATAAAACTGTCATTGTTGGACCAGTTCAAGAACCGCTTAAAACTTCTACAAAATTCTATTATGCCAGCTACTAATGGCTTAATTTTCTTCAATGTTTCTCAGTCAGTCACAGTTTCCTAAGGTGAATAATTTATTCTCACACATAAAAAAACCTGTGAAAAATCTCTCCTAGATCAGAAAACATAAATTGCTTGATGGCATGGAGAGAGACAAGAGTGACCATGGAAACTCATCCAGAGCATCCTTACACAAAAGTGTTAGATGCATACAGTAAACTTGTTTTTTCTCTCACTGATAGTTAGATTCTGAAGTTTAAACTAACAGAAATGTTTTCAAATGCCAATTCCTCACACAACCCACTCTGTTTAAAATTTATAACAAAACACAGCTCTAGATAACAATATAGTGCATATCGTCATGGCAGGTCATTTTTGACACTCTTGAGATGTTAAGAAAACACTGTTCCTTTTCCTGTCATTTGTGACTTATACCATTATGATTCTATTGGATTATTACATATTCCTATTGGAGCATTCCTTTTTCTGTAACATTATCTGATAGCCCTCGTGCTCAGGAATGCAATGAACTGTCAGTTGCCTTTTGACATAAGTCTGACATATGCCATTATGGCAAAGGAGTGATGATATTACAGTGTGTATACTGGCAACATCATTAACAAGTAGTTATAGTTTTTTTTTCTCCATCAGACACTACCATTGTAAAGGGAGACAGTTGAAATTCTGTGAGCAATTAGACAACACTCTCCTCCCTACCAAGAAATGAAAGAATGTGAGAATAAAATAGCTCACCAGATAAATGGAGGAAATTTGGGAGAGAGGTTACATCACATAAGAAGAAGCAATGACAATCACACAAAAGTGCGCCCAAGCCCCATCCTGCCTGAAATCTTAACACAGTAAGAACAGTTGTACAAATGCATGAATATATTTTTACAAAAGTAAATTATTTTTGTATATCATTTGTTTCATTTTCAATGGCAAATTTAACTGTAACAGGAATACAAACATACAATAATCAGAAATTCTCGATATCAAAAGCTGTGTACATAACAATTACAAAAAAAAAACCACCCAAAATACGTCCATTCCAAAACTAAAACATATCAATAAATATCAATTTTACACGAAAATACAAAAACTTTTGCTAGTATCACAGCCAGAATTTTAACATCAACAACAATTTTGATGAATCTGGAAATCAAAGGGACATACAGGTAAATCAAAACAAGGACTACAACCTTTGTGTCATGATGAAGTATGTCCTTTGTCCAGCCAGCACATTAAAAGAAAACACCACTTTTTTTTCAGCGGTACTGGGAAAAAAGCGTAATGCACTGCCACAGCCAGTGTTTCCTTTAAGTCCAGGGATTGGGCATCGTTCGGCCAGGTCGGTTTCCCTTTTCAAAGCCTTGTAGCAGAATGTTATGTCTTCTATCAATCCGAAATTAAAACATAACCAAGTAAAACACATATGTTATCTACATGTTATTTACACTGGATGTTTAAGCTTCATAGAAACTGGCGGATGATGGTTCAAAATGAAAATGGGTCATTCCACTTTCTTACAGAACAGCCATAAACAATCACCAAGAGTGCATTACCTTTTGTTCTGGTTTGGTCAAACAATACACACTATTTTAGTAAACATCAACCGAACAATGACCAATACACTTTTTTTTAACTCTTTGTGCACTATGGATTTTTCCACGTTTGCCTATACAGGAAGAAAATAGAGGGGAAGATAAATGAAAACTAACTACAGTAACATTTATGAATAGAAGGTCGACTTTCTGTCTTTCCCGAAACAAGATAGCCTAGCATTCTTGTGCACCAATACATCGGTCATTGGCGCAAACCTGACCAGCGGAAGAACCGACTGACCGGCCGCTGGCACACAAAGAGTTACGGTACGTCTGGACAAAAAATATTGTTCAGCATTCATTCTGAGTCTGAGCAAAGACAAATATTAAACATCAACAGCATTTCTAATGCTTTCATTGATGAACTGAAACTATTGAGAATGAGACTACAGGAAATCTTCAGAGGAATAGAAAGTCCATGAAACAAAGAACTTTTGACCCTGGGTTTCCTTAAGCTCTGTGGAGGCCAGGCTATGCCCAGGTCATGGATGTGGGTGATCTCCAACAGTCTCTCTGAGTGGCTATTGCATTTGAACCATCCGATTTCAGTCGCCCACTTGTCTGTCACCCAACAAGACACACAGCCAGCAGCCCAACAGAAATCTAACATGTAGGATTGACATCAAGTTTGCATGTAGGTATGACATCTTTCCTAGATAGATCTACTGGTTATGACATCTCACCAATGTCATTTTGATGTAGGAAATCCATCCCTAATGTAATCCTCCTAATCCTATAGAAATCCTATACAAATCTATGTCAGACTGACACAGGGATGCTGGCTGGGTAGGGACCATACTGCATTCCCATAAGACTTGAGATTAATTTCTCTCAATTCTTCATCATTCAAGCAAACCATGCTTTTTGTTCATTCAGAATGGTTCAGGTTTTCAAATGTTAGTGCACATAGGTAACTGAAAGATCACAACGCAGAAGCACATACATGTTATATGCTTGACACAGTTCTCGGAAACTGCCCATTCTGTAATAAAATGCTGATGGAACCTGAGCATAAAAGCAAGCAAAAACAGACTACATATGCATGCATAATAATAAAATTTTTATGTAAATTTACATTTGGATTCCATTGCGTAGAACATGAATTACCACTTTATTCTAGAGAAATATCATCATCTCTCCCACCCCCAATTTGGTTATCTTTATTACATTGAAAGAACTATTCTAACTCCACAAAAGAGGACACCAAAAATTCTTAACTCAAAGTACCACCTAGACATAAAATTTTTGGCACGGCACAGCATAAATGAATAAATCCAAAAACATCCAGGCTCCTACTAATATAATACGCTCAAATACAAACACTATGTAACAGGCTTGAACTGTGTTTTAAAATCTGTTAATTGAATGCTCCCAGGTCAGGAACTGAAATACTCTCAAATATTTGATATCTGCTAGTGTAATTTATGAAGTTTCAAAACCTTTCATGACAAGGACTAATTCTCTGGTACTTTTGAATTTTTGGCAATCTAACAGTGCTTGTAAGATCATTTATTGCTGGAATCATTAATAAGAATACCTAGTTTTTAAATGCGCTTGACAGCTACACTGTTTGTCCAGACATTGGCACATGACTGACAGAGATGGAGACAGTCAGTGTGTTCATCAGCGCAGCACCCTCCCCCACCAACACTCCTAGACAAGGGACAGTAACATTAAAAGTAAGTAGCATACAGACATGAAGCAACTAAAAACAAGTTGTAAAATTTAGATATTTGGGTTGCTGGCCTAAATTCAGTCATTAATTATAAATTATGATTATCAATGACACAATGATTGTTCTGCAACACCATTGTGTATGGTGTTAATTGTTAACAGTGGAAAAGCAAAAAGAAAATGTTTATCTATATTCAAACATAAAAGAACTATTTATCAAAAACAAAATTGGAATATATTTTACACATTGTATACATTTGTAAATAGATTTGTTTTCATCACCTACTGATTAATTTGCATCACTATGTAAATAAACCATTGAAGGAAAGAAAACTCCAACACAGGAAAACTGATAACACTCTCACTTCCCCTTTTCTCTCCGTACACAAAAGAAAAAAATGTCATTGTGATTCATTGTTCTAAAATAACCTTTTGATTTAACACAATGAAGAAACGACATGCTGAACAATGCCATTTTGGCGCAGTTGTTCATACAGCTATTTTTTGTTTGTTTGTTTGATGCAAACAAACTTTAGCTCTGTTATCAAGTTAATATCTCGTAAATGAAGGTTGCAAATACAGCCAATACCTAATAAATAACAAACGTTCAACTGCAGAGATCATGATGGGCAATAGAAGATCTCACTACAAAATCATTTGGTCATTTTGTGCAAATACTCATCTCATATTTCATGAAGAACAACAATGAAAAGATGTATTGAGAATGAGGCTTCAAAGTGATCTCTGTCAAAGAACAAAAAAAACAACTTTTTGTCTAATGTGATAATAGGAAAAAGGAAAAAATCACAAGGAGAAATTGCAAGGCCTCAAATTCTCCAGGTAACTTTTCTTGAGCTTCATATTCCAACATTTTGTTTTGTTCATTAGAGTATTCTAAATTTCATTTAATGCTGCTCATAAAATGCAAATCATTAGAAATAAGATAAGTACTTATTACGAACTCTATACATAAACCCATTTGCTGCCTGCACTTCAATCATAATATTCACCAGCCCTTGTAGAACCTCAAAACATACGAAGATCCAGATGGAAGAACGACCCCTCCAATTTTAAAGATTTTTTGGTTGTTTTAAAAAATTATTACAATGCCTATATTGCCCCAAAGCCCAGTTTTGCCTACTGAAGTAAAGCCCTCCTCTGATGAAACAGGTTGCTTTTCTTTATCTCAATGCACTTGAGGGCTTTCAAACTTAAGAAATTGATTTTTTCAGTTTCATGGATATGTGACTACGGTCGTTTTTCCATCTGGGTCTTCATCTCCATTTCAATGCACTATAGGATTATTTCTAATATATTAATGCTATTACACTTCAACCCACAGTTTTGTTTTTTCCCTCATATAGTCAGCAGGGTAGTTTTAAAGTCCTCAAACGAAATCCTCTGGCTCTGACTTGTGTCAAAAATTTGCAAGATGTCTAGGAAGTCCTGGTTAGACAGACCATACCCAAGCATTGTAAAGGATTTCTTCAGTTCCTCTTCCTCAATAAAGCCATTGTGATTGTGATCAAAGAATTTGAATGATCCTCGGAGAGTCTTGTGCTTCTTCAGCAACTGTGGAACAAACAAAAAAAAAAGTAAAAGGAACTGAAGAGGATTTACATTCAAAGTGCATTTCACCCTTGCAGTGTTTGAGCCTTGATTTACCGTGTTTTTTTTTTCTCACTGACCACTATTGATAAGACCACGATATCATTATCACGGTCCTCTTTTCCCTGGCCCCAGTTGCTAAGCCCACAATATCGTGCCCATGTCTCCCTTGTCCGCCAATGATAAGGCCCTGAATTACTGTTCCCATTTCCTATGGGCCTAGCTGATAAACCCACTATATCATGGTTTGTGATACAGTCTTCTATTTTTAGTTCTTAAGTTGCGGGGGTTTTCCTGGAGCTTCTGCAGGCCTGTTGAACGAGGGACTACCGGAAGCAGATTTCTCTAAATCACTGTAAGGGTTAACAATTAAATGTTAACATGTACAGGAAATTAGCAAAATTAACATTGAGTTATTATGAAATGAAAAATTAAACTGATTTCCTTAAAGAGAAAGATGATGACAAAAATATTCTGTATCTACAACATCAGAATGAATGTAGTGTGTGCTGTCGCTAATATTTCAAATCTGTACAGGTATAGCTGACAGTTCTCTAATTATTGTGCCTACAATTTGCAGTGCAAACATTTTGCATAGATCTGTGCAGCTTTGTCACATACAGTTACTAAGTAACAATGGCTATGCTGTATCGTATTCTTACTGAAAATTCATTCAAAATACTTACAATGCCTTTAAGTTCTGACAAGAAATCATACACTGTGAGAGCCATTGAGGTAGGACCAGCCTGGAGAGAGAAAGCGAAATGAACAAATGGTTTGAATAAAGCAATGCAATGAATAAATCAAATTTTAAAGTTATAAACTCTGTTGAAACATACCTCTCTGAACATGATTTATCAATGAATTTCTTAGTTTCAAAACCATCAGTGAAGAAATGGAAAGAAAGTGAAAAGATCCTATGTAAACAACAAGGTGTATTGTTTTCTTCATTTTATATCACTGCCCAGATTAACATATTAAGGCAAAAAAAGTAACATGAAAATATACATAACTTTAAAGTTACCAGGCAAAAATGAAGAAACATTTTGAAACTGACGAATTTTATGAGAGAAATGGCAATAACCAAGCCAGCAACCCTACGTCAATCCAAGACAAAGGATTGTCCTCAAGTTTGCTCATAGGAATGACATTGCCCCACCGTCAGTTTGATATAAGAAAGTCCCCTGCCAGCATCACTATGTCAATAGAAAGTCGATTTCCACAGAATTGGTAGGATTACCTTAGGGGTGGATTCCTTACATCAAACCGACATTGGTGCAATGACATAACCAACAGATCTACATAGGAATGATGTCATTTGTATGTACGAACTTGACGTCAATCCTACACATCAGACTTCCACAGGGTTCCTGGCTGGGTCACCCCCCCATAATTCTACCAAACCTACAGAAATACAATACAAATCTATGTCAGACTGACGGTGGGATGCTTCTTGGAAAACAGTTTGTTGTTTGACCTTATTGGAGCACAGGAAATGTAGAATACACAGAAACACAACTTTACCTTTCTGTGCAGTCTCTTGGTGTGAATGTTGAAGACACAAGGACTTATCTCTGGAACTGGTGCATATTTTTTCACTGCATGCAGGAAAGAGAGGTAGTGGAACCAACCATTGCCATGGAGGTCAAAGAAGTTACACAATTCATCTCTCTCTAGAATTGACAAAGGCAGCTTCATCTTATATGCAATATCCTGTGGATGGAAATACAGCATTTGAGATAATTGGATTCTATGCTGTGTGACTAAATCATGGGCCCAAGGTTGCCAATCTCAGAGATAAACAAGCAGAGAGAAAAAAAACTCTTGTCTGGACATTATTGCTCCATAACTCCACAATAATGAGAAGATAAAATTCATACTTCAGAATCCGATTTTTTCCTGAGTTAAAAGTAATAAAAAAGTTAGAGCTGAAATATCTCTACCCTACAAGAACTAATTGTTAGTTTTTGCCTTTGTTATTCCATAAGAATGTACTCAGAATTTCATCAACTGTTCACATTCTATTGTGATGAACCGTAAAAGTTTCTGTATCTATTTTGTGTTTCAGTTAACATTTTCTTCTATTTCTTCCGTCCCTTCTGTCAAAGTTTACCAATAATGAATTTCTTGTCAACTGTTGTTAAACTGTTTGAATTTCAGACAAAGGCTGACAAACAGAAAAACTGCTCAAAGATCACAAAACTAGCAAGAACGAGCTGCTGAATACAATATTGCCAGGTATAAGTAATACCACATATCTTGACTGTATATCTTTCCCCTCCTTTTCTGTCAGTAAAATAATTCAACCCGTTATGATGGTTGATGTATGTTGTACATCAAAAATTCAGTGCCAAGATGCCCACCTGCCTCATGACAGAAGTCATAAAACCAGCCATTTTCTCTATCAGCCAGGACATGCTCTTATTTTAATTACATTATTGTGTCTTTGCATGCAAATGTAGAGGGAAACAGATGAAAATTTCGAAATCTACAATGCTGCAAATATTTGATTAGATATAAAAACTTCGACTGGGAAATTTATGGAATGATATTTTTACTGCTTGTTTACAATTTGTCTCGTTCCCTTTCCCATACTCAAGCATACAATAAGGGACCTTCAAAGAGCTAATGCCATTTCTTTGAAACTCAGCCTGTCTATTTTCTTTCATGATGATATACAATAATTATATCTTTTTTCAACCGTGAACAATATTTATAAACTTGTAACCCTACCATAGAATTCTGCGTAAACACTCCATGCTAGCTTGCCAAAACTGGCCCAGCAAACTTGAAAAAAAAAACTTCAGTCACAAAAGGGTTAAAGACAACAAAACAAGAAAGAGATATTATGTCCTGACCCTCATGTCCTGTACAGAAATGGATGAATAACCATCACGATCCAGACTGAGGAAAATGGAATACATGACATCCCATCTCTGCATAACCTATGGAAAAAAAAGACAAAAAAAAGACTTACAAATCCCTACTTCATACATAAATACATGTAATGCAAAAGCAGGCACATCTCTTTCATCTTACTCAAAGACTCAGATACTGCAAACATTTATTGATTCCTGACATATATACATAATTATCATTACTGTATGTTTCTATCCACCAAACTTTGATTTTGAAATTTTTACAGGAGGCACAAAAAAGTGATTAAAGGTTGGCTGGCAAATGTTTAACTCATTGCACATGCGGCGCAATCATGATGGCGACAGACATGGTTAGCGGAGCCTACATGCAGCCATCATGATAACGATCAAGTTTTCCAGTTTTATACACCTTCATACTGCAGAGAAAGGGAACAAACTTGGAGTCAGCATGTTCCTCAGCCATCATTATATATATTTAAATTATTTACTTTTGATCACAGTAAAGAAAATTTAGGGAACTTATAGCTTTGTTTTTCATGTATTCTCACATGAAGCTTTGAGTGAAGAAAGCTGTCAAAATCTTGGAGAGATGAATCTTGAACATTTATGACTTTACATTTACTGAGATGGCATTAGAAACAGTTTCATGTGATAGTTCAGATGAGAAAAGTGAAGTTTTAGTTGACATAGATGAAACTGAAAATGATCAAGCAGAGGATTTTTATTTTGGCAGAGAAGGAGGGTAACTTTGACAACTTATTTTGGAAGCCCCCTTCAAACAATGAATTATACATCAATGAAAAGCTGGAAGAATGGCCTTCCATTTGGTATATAACAAATTAGCAAAACATAAATCTGGACAGTACATGGAACTTTTTTGAAATGGTATAAAAGCCATGTATACAGGAAACTGGCTGGGCCTCAGGGCTGTGGAGGCAATGAGTTAGATTCCATGATTAAGGTGACTGAAAATGATACACTTCAATTTTTGGATGTCCAATACTGCTTAAGATAATACCATGGCTTTGGTGATGTACTATCTATTTGTGGGTTACATGGCATTTCTCCAAAATCTGAATGAGACAGATAGAAACATTCCGAGACATTATGCAAATAAGTATTATCTCCTTCAGTGTAAAAATGCTAGTGGCAAAATATAAATATTTCTAAGATCACCAACTTCGTTTTGTGATGTTACCCATCAGATTTTCTTTTGGCAGACATGAAGTCATCCTTTTCGATACTTTCAAATGAAATTGGAGGAGGTTTATTATTCACGTCCATAATAAAAATTGACAATTTAAAAATTAATTTTGAGTCTCTATACGAAAGTTTATTATGAGTCAAATAGGACACTTACATCGTCTTTAACCTTCCTGATCAGCTCAGTCAGCCTTTTTTCCTTTGCACTTCCCCTGGCTACTTGAGGGTGAGGTATAGATGTCAGGGCAGGTGCTGTTTGTTGCCTTTCTACAAATTCAACCGCTGGTTTATGTGGTGTCCTTGTGCCAGAGGCCTTGGCTGTTTGCGGCAAAAATAAATTATTGCTAAGCAACTTCCAGTTTATAAAATATATAAGTAAGCTGTTTTCGTATTTACAGTTATGAAATTCTAGCTTAGGTTCTTTACAATAGAAGTCTTGGGAAAAGATGAAGCAGAAACTGCATTTGAGTGGAAGCTGGCAACACTGTGGAAATCCAACTAGTAGGACTGACGTCAAATTTGCATTTAGGAATGGTGTCATTCTTACACAGATCCGCTGGTTATGACATCAGCCATCACTGTGATCCTACCACTTCTATGGAAATCTGGATTGACATAGGGCTGCTGCTGGCGGGGAAATTACTCTAGATCTAACAGGCAGTACATAAAACAAAATTACTTCACGAGTCATTCAATAACATTTTGAGTTCAGGCCCTTTCACTACTTTCAGTGCCAGCTGAAATGACAAATGCAGTTCTTGGCTGTGGCTTATCTTAATGCTGAAAGGAATTTAAACTTTTATTGGCCCATTGCAAATGACGTCACAGAGTGTTTTTGTTTTGTACTTCTGACACCCAAAATGGCAGGTGGATCAGCTGATGAGTGTAACTTCGAGATATGTCAAAGCGATTTAAATGCCTGCTGGTTGCATTGCAGTTGACTGTTATGACAGGAGTGGAAAGGATGGATCCAAGCTGGACAAATTCCCTACCATCCATGTAAACAAGGCAATGGAAGTGAAAGAATTGATAGAACGTCTCCCATGTGCCTGTACATACGTGTCATTGTTTACTGTAGTGAACTTTTTTTAGCTCGCCGCCGATTGGTACGCGATGCCTGAAGTGCTCGCAGTACAAATCAGCTAACAAATCAAAGTCAGTGCTACCATCGCCATTGTTATGCGTCAGTCCTTACAACTAAAATGGCCGATATCCGCAATGGGCCTATACCTTCCCAGCTAACATCCCTACATCAAGCCAACATAGACTGTAGGATTTTTGTAAAGTTGGTAGTATAACTGTCGGGGCAGATTACCTACATCAAACCAAAGATACTAGATACAGTAAGATGAGACAGCCGTTTTTTCATGCCTCTAAAAAATTGGGCACACAGTTTGTGCGCAGATTGGGCACAGGGCCCATAGCGCATTGCATGATAGGAATGCTTAACATAATGAGAAATTAATGATACGGATTTGCTACAATGCTACTGCAACTAAAAGAAACAAACAAAAAAAACAAATAGCAAGAGCTTTTCTACAGCAATTGAAGTTATGATTACAAAATGATCGAGTGACTCCAATCAAGGCCTACAATGACAACTGAACAGGGAACAAAATTCAATATTTTCCCAATTTTGGCTTTGTAAAATACAGCACTGTTCATGACTTCCGCGCATTCTCCACTTGGTGAGGGTGCGATATCTGTGCACACTAAATGTGCTAGCAGTCTCATCTTATTGTATCTAGTATCTGATTAAACCGACCTATGTCAGAACAATGTCATGTGTTGGAGCAAACTTGACATCAGACCTACGTAATCAGAATAACATATGATTTCTGGCTGGGTTGGTGTAATTTTTTCAACTTTAACAAACAAGAAAATGACTTTTGTCACTTTCAAAATCAGACAAACACCACGCTTACCTGTAGATGGGGGTTTAGGCTGGGGTGGTTTCTGCATTCCTGGGCTAAATGTTTTCACTAAGGTAGCGTAGCTGAGAGTATTATCTGCAGCTGTGTCCAGGTTAGCCCACAAGTGATCCAGGTCACTCACTGTCAGGGTAATGCCACACCTAAAGAGCAAGGTATATATCATCACTGCTCTATGCTAAGGGCAGAAGTCATTTTTGACATTTCTTGAAATATGAAGAAAAAACTGTTTCCTTTCCTGTCATCCGCTGAGTTAGGCCATTATGGTTCTATTGGATTATTATATTTTCATACTGGCACATTTCTATTTCAAATATATTATCTGAAAGACCTCATGCTCAGGAATGCAATGAACCGTCAGTTGCCTTTTGGCATAAGTCTGACATATGCCATTACGACAAAGCAGTGACAATATTGTTTTTAACTCCACACAAACTGCTAAAAAAAAGGAATCATTTATTGAACGGAAGAGTGAAGGATTTACATCATCTTAAAAAAAAATGCAGACATAAAAATCTGAACTAAAAATTTTTTGCATGATGCCAAAAGTGTAATTTCCATTTAAAACTATGAATCTGAATATATCTAATAAATATGGAAAAAGGAACCAAGTAATTTTAGACTCTAACACGACAATGTTTTCCAATGTCTTTGACTATGTATGAAAATGAAAAAGTAGACAGATAAATCTCTCAGCCGGCAGTTGGAACTTCATTAAATCTACACTCAAAGGTTTGTGGTTGTTATTAGGGGATCACTGTATCTTACATACAAAGTTATAGTTGAGCAGTGAACTCAGTATTTTTTCTATCTGGCTTTGTAATTAGACTACACAGCCTTTGCTTTTAGGCCAGGTTTAATGAAGTTCCAACAGCCGACCAACAATTTGTGGCTCAGAACAATGTGTCTGAAAACTTGGTCCTTTAACTCTTTCCCTACCACGCATTCTGGGCAGTATTCCATGGTTGGACCAATTAGCTATATTTGAGCCACCATTTTGTTCTCTCAATAGAAAACCAAAAAATATGAAATTGTGTGAAAATGAATGTAGATTCAAAATATTAAGGTTTGAATGTACAACAGTGAATTGTAATTGAACATGAATTTCATGAGCCGCATTTTACGGCTCGCGGTAGGAATCGGGATTTCGCTTGAGCCGCAAATTGCGGCTCGTGGTAGGGAAAGAGTTAAACAACCATTTGCATGTGTATTTGTAAGATGCTGATGAGTTTTATACAGTAAATGAATTGAATTTAGCATTGTGTTTGCAGAATTGGTACATATTCATGTACTACTTTGGTCCTTTTTCTGACAAAAATGCCAATTCTAGTTGAATCAGTATTTTAGACCATACTGTTTCTTAACTAGGCAAGTGTAGCCAAACGTTTGCTTAGCTCATATGTCATACAATAGTTTCCCAGCCAGCAGCCTTACAGAAATCCGGCATGTTGGATTGACCTCAAGTTTGCACTTAGGAATGACATTGTTCTCACGTGGATCTGGTGGTTACAACATCGTGCAGACATCGGCATGATGTATGCAATCCGCCTTTGCAGTAATCCAGCCAATCTGACGGCAATCTACCTCAGATTGATGTAGGGCTGCTGGCTGGGTTATTATACAGTTGTTCCTTTTTTTCTACTCTATCTTGGTGCAGCATCTGTAAAGGTATTAGTAAAGACCTGCAACCCAGCCTCAACTTACAGCTTAATTAGAGCCCCAAACTGCCATTTGCTCATGTAGCCAGTTCTCCTTCTGTCCATGTCTTGGAAGTTCTGAGAATAAAAAAACAATTCGTAGTTATTGTGATGACATATTACCTTTGCCCAACATTTCATGATCATATTTCAAAGATTGTACTCCATTTACTATACATTGCAAAAACAGACCAGCGCAAAGGTTGCTCACTCTGAGAGCGACAGATGCATATGAAAAGGACTGAAAACAGTGTCTCGAAGCTGCAAAGAATAGCTGTCACATAGCAGCAGCCACCTCAATCCAGACAAGAGACAACTGCTGCAACACCTTGTCCGCTTCCAGTTTTGGATTGCGGAGCCACATGTGCTCTCATTGCCGAGAACACAGCCAGCATCATCATCAGACTACCAAGAAGAGTGCAGGAACTGAAACAACTGTTTCATGGGAATTCTCTTCCAGCAGCTCACTCTCCCACGAGTTTCATTTTGTCTATGTTGTAACTCGGTTCAAATATGAGCAGTTAAGAAACTATTCACTGATATGTGATTACTAAATACAGATCCAACATTCTAAACTTTGCTACAAAGATCATGTGAAATCAAGTAAACAGGTGCCAGAAAGCAAATTCCATGATCTTGACAAATTTTAATGTTGACGAGTAAACAAACATTCTGCCAGTGTATGATATAATACAGAACAAATTGAAGTATTGAAGGATGAATGCGTTTTTCAAAATAAAAATCCATTATAATATGACTACATGTCACATAGGATCACATAAATCGCAAGATGGAAGCTGCTCAAAGGACATAAAAACAAGGATAGGAATGGCAAAACACAAAATGGTTCAACTAAACAACATTTGGAAGGATAGAGGCACACCAACGGACCTCAAAGTGAACATACTTAAGTGCTTGATCTGGCCAGTCCTACTATATGGTTGTGAAGCCTGGACACTCAAAAAGGCAGACATAACAAGATTGGAGGCAGCTGAAATGTGGCTTTACAGAAGGCTACTCAGAATAAGTTGGACAGAAAGGAGAACAAATACAAGCATCTTAGAACAGCTTGGCACCACCAGAAGAATAACACCTGAAATAAATAAAAGAAGACTTGCATACATCGGCCACGCGGCCCGAAACAAAAGCACGGCCCTTATGATATCAATCCTTCAAGGAAAGACAGAAACAAAGAGAAAACAAGGAAGACCACCCATTACATATCACGATAACATCAAGAAAGTCAGCCAGCTGGAAATAAGTGAACTAACTAGGAAAGCTAAGGACAGGATTGGGTGGAGGAGATTTTGTCGTGACATCCACTGTAGCAGCTAACATCGATGACGATGAAGCCGACAGGTGACAGGTGACATGTCACTATAGTTAAAAATGTGTAATAAGACATCAAAAAGACAATTTGTTGCGAATGACCTACCTTATCAAAAATATGGAATCTGTCAGTGAACAGCTTTGTAAGTTCTTTCTTTATCTAAACAGGAGAGGGAAATAACATTGATAGGTAAATCAATAAGATCTACATAATGACTGTTGATAATTTTTTTAATTTTTTTTTTGTGGTGAACTTTAATTACTTAAATTAAAATGTTACAGAACTTCTGGAATAACATGATTCAAATTCAACCCCACTGCATGGAATTCTCCTCTGGGTGTTTTTCAGGCTTATGATCGTAAGGTAGTTCCAGCTAGACTGAACACCCAATATTCTTGGCTATGCATATGGGTGATAGCCTCAGACACACATATAATGAGGCTGTTGAAGGTTGAAAATTGGCAATAACAGGCAGGCAAAAATCTAAATTTAACACATGTAACTACTTAGAGCAGCTGAAGAATAAATTTAAAACTGAACAGAGCTCCCTGGTTGAAAACATTGTACTCCAGTATGCAAAAAAAAAGCAATATCTGAACAGAAGTTTGGCCATAAATTGAAAAAATGCTATGAATTTGAAAGTACTTGAGTAAGAGGACGCAGAAATAGAAGATTTATAAGATAGTATGACAACATGAACTGGAAGAAAAGTTAGAGTACAGAAGATAATTAAGACATTCAGAGCACTCACTTTTAATGTACTTTAGAAATGAACATCTGAAGGCAATCAAGTAAATCAATATGACAGGGAAACTTTTTATGATTAATGGCAAATAAGATACAGGACTAAAAGAGGGTTTTCAAGTAACAGATGTATTTAATATATCATTTCTGACCGAATCTGCTCGTGTTCTTCACTTTCATCCCTTACCTCCACAACTCTGCTATATGCTGCAGCATTTCTTCCAGGTGGGGGTCCCATCCACGTTTTGGCTTTTTCCATAAGTCGCATGACAGGGGTGGCTGGAGTAACCTCCCCTAGCTGGTACTTCTGACCAACATAATAGCCATCCTTCCGCCTGTTCCACTGCCCTGGTCTAAGACATGGACAGAAAACCACAAATATGATATTATGACTTGTTAATTTGTGAAATGAAGTGACTCATATCAAATTTGAAATTAACATGACAAAAGAAGCAAAAGTGCTGTGTGCATAACAAATGACAGAAGGTTTAGGTGATATGTTATGAATGGGACAGCATGACATGTGCATTGAGCGAACAAAGTCCTCATCGAACACTGAATCTTGCCATGTAGCTGTGGAATTATTGTCTTTACATTCTGCTCTCCAGTGTAAATTCCATTTTTGTTTTTACATTGCTACACAATGTAATCACTGTTCATATGAATGGGCTTCATGCTGGTATTTAACATTATTTTAATCTTATTTCTCCAACATTCTTTCTTTAATCTTATTTTCTCTGTTTACATGCACATGTAGGGGGCCTACCCCCCCCCCCCTTCCCAGTTCAGTTTGGGTGTTCAATACATGTCCATGTGTGAGTACATATATATACAACAAATGAGTCACGGAAATGTCATGTAGTGGTCGAGAATAATTTTCTTGAGGCTTCCATGAAATTTGAGAAAATATGATTATTTTGGGGGATGTTATGATGAAAAGAAAGTGTCTGGGGTCTGTCAGACCGTGGCCTTCGTAACTACATGGCCAAACACAATGCCGATATGCGGGTAAGTGACGTCACGGGATGCGGCGGTACCGTCTCAAGGCTGCGCTCTCTAGGCCAAGGCTACAGGAAACAAAGTTTGAATACCGGCACTATAACAATGCTTGTGTGTTGACTGCTGTTTCTTGTCTTTGTGTGGATTTATTAGACTTATTGTTATTCTCAAGATTGGATATTTGTTGTGTCGGTCTCACGTCTTCTCACGTCTTGGAGACCGCACACACAGTGACACTGGCATATTTATGTGGTCAGTACCCTCTTAACAGTTAACCTTGTCTTTGACTCCTCTCCACCTGTCCTAGGGTCGTTGTACATCGTGAGAAAGCAAGTTCGTTGTCCGTCTTTGTTCTCGTTTGACTATATATGTAGGATACCTGGGAGTCCCGTCAGTCGGTGTAGTAGACGTGTACCTGTGCAATGCCTATCTGTACAGTGTTCATTTATATGTGAAATTATTTCTGTGTAAAACGTATACCTATACAGTGACAGCAACTTTCATATCCGTATATATAGACTTATGTGTGTCGATTAAATGTCAACTCTGTATACCATACAGAAGGACTTACGTTATTCTGTAATATTCTAAAAACCCCACGCACGACACCACAATATTCAATGTGAAAATGCCTAGAAAGTGCTGTGTTCCAGGTTGTAGAGGAAATTACGACGATGGTGAGAAAGTTTCTGTGTTTAAATTCCCGACTGAATCGACAAGGCGAGATCTATGGCTAAGTAAAATTCCAAGAGCTGACTTTACTCCTACATCTCAGTCTGTTGTGTGTGCTAAACACTTTAGTGATCAGTTCCTCATCCGATCTGATTCTGTTACAAGACCAGACGGAAGTGTTTTGACGGTGCAAAGATCAAAACCAAAACTTGGGGATGATGCTTACCCGTCAATTTTTCCAAATTGTCCATCGTATTTGTCTGACGAACCAGCTCCAAAAAGAAAAACACCGGAGGAAAGGCATAGGGAGGCCCAGCAAAGAGATGAGGAATCATTTTCTGATTGGTTAGAAAGTGACAAAATAGATACTTTTTCGGATTTTGGTAACAGTCTAAACAGTCATGTATCAGGGACCGTCTGGATTTATAGGCTACACAACAACGTTGAAAAACATGCCACTACCAGCACCAATTTATCCGACGAAAAGGAAAGTCCATACTGGAGTTTTTACAATTTACAAGATTTACTTAGCAGCAAGCGAGCTTTAGTTTCGGCAATTAGAGTACATTCTGACATGCACGTAGAGATTTTCACACAAGAGAATACAGGTATTGTTCAAGTTCCAAACACATCTTTGAAATGGCTCTTTGGTCAGCAATCTCCCCTTATCCTCACATCCTGGTCACAGTTTGATACAATGCTATCACACTTCGCCAGTGCCAGCGCCAAAGAGATGGATGTCAAACAGCAAATTCAAGTTTTTGTTGATGGCTTGCAGAATTTGTGCTTAGACGAACTAGCAGAAGAAACTGATGAGCACAGCGAAGACCAGGTTTTACCACTGAAAGACAAACTTTCCTTTTTGGTGGAACAGTTAAAGCTATTGTCTTCTCCGGTGAGACGATACTCATCTGAAACACTGCTTTGGGCTTTTCAAATTTTTGCAGCAGCCCCTAGAACCTATTCTATGTTAAGAAACTCTCATTTAACTCTACCACATACTTCATATTTGAAGAGACTTTCATCAGTATTTACTATTGGAAGCGGATTGACAGATGGAAGCGTTCACGAGGAATATTTGAAGCAAAAGTGTCAAAGTTTGAATGAGGGAGAGAGAATGGTAATTTTAATGTTAGACGAAATTCATGTCGCGCACCAAGTATCCTACAAAGAGGGAAAACTGGAAGGCACAGCCTCAAATTCTCTGTCTCAAGAAGCCAGCACAGCTCAAGTTTTCATGGTATCATCCCTATTATGCAAAAGTAAAGATGTTGTGGGAATTGTTCCTGTCAAAAATTTGACTACTGATTTGTTGTACGACATGCTTCTTGAGGTTCTGAAATTGCTCCACAGTATAGGATATTCTGTTGTATGCGTGATCTCAGACAACAACAGAGTAAATCGTAATGCATTTACCAAAATGTGTGGAGGAGAACTGAAGCTTTCTACACAGAATCCCTTCAGCAGTTCTGAGAAATTGTTCTTTCTGTTTGATACTGTGCATATATTTAAATGTGTCAGAAATAACTGGCTTGCTCAGAAAGATGTGGAGAAAACATTCCAGTTTCCTTCATTTGAAAGTTCTGCCTGTACTGAAATTATGAAAGCATCATTTTCTCATTTAAGAAAGTTGCATTCTGCTGAAAAGTCGTATGCACTAAAACTGGCACCGGCACTGAACCAAAAGGCTTTGTATCCAACAGCTACTGAAAAGCAGAACGTCAAATTGATGCTTAAAGTTTTTGATCAACGAAATATTTTTGCCTTACAGCATTTTGAGAAGCACTGGCCGGAAGATACACGAGGCACTAGAGAATTTCTAGACATAATTCTACGTCTGTGAAACATAGTTAATGTTAAAATCCATACAAAGCTAAGAGACTCAGGAATGACGACTTTAAAGTTATAACCTCCATCTCTGATATGAACATGCAGTAGCCTATATGAAGAAAGCAGTTGAATGGCTTCAGGAGTGGCAGAAGTTAAATCTGAAACCAAGAGAAGGCACTATATCGAACGAGACAATGACTGCTCTGGATCATACACTGAGAGGCTTACAAGAAATTTCTTCCTACCTGTTAGATGAAAAAAAGTTCAAATATATTTTACTTGGCAAGTTCCAAACTGACAACCTTGAATTTAGATTTAGTCAGTACAGACAAATGAGTGGATGTAACTTCCACGTGTCGGTCCAACAGTTACTTGAAGGAGAAAAAAAGCTCAAGCTAATTAGCGTCCTAAAACTGGTTTCAGCGCCCAAAGGGACTTTAACACTCAAAGATGTCACTGAACCTCTGGAGGAAACGGTTACCCAACTGAAAGATTCTTCAGTTCAACAGTATATAGAGTTTCTGCCATTGATCCCCGACTGTGAGAACGTCGAATTAACAGAGGAACAACAAAAAGCTTTAGTATTTGTGTCAGGTTATGCAGTCTCCAAAGTACTGCCGCGCACCAACTGTGACGACTGCAAGAACGAGTTAAGACTAGACAAAACGCTTCATGTGGAGGGGACTGATGATTGTTACACCTATTTGTCTGATCTAGACAGAGGAGGTTTAGTGTGGCCGTCTGATCTTGCCGTGTCAATTATTACAGAAGCTTTCAAAGTTTTTCAAGTTCTGGTTGGAAAAGATGACAGTGAGAATAAATTTCTGCAGACCACAAACCACAGAATAATTCTTTTGCAATTGTCCCTGCGAAGAGTTATGGATCTGGAATTATGTCAAGGAAAATGTGAAGAATGCGGGGTTCTTTATGAAGAGGTGGCTGCCAAATGTATCAAACCAGTGGTAAATATTTTCCTGAACAATTATTCTAAAAGCTTCTGTGACCAGGCGTCATCTGCAAATACTTCAAGAAAAGTGAAGACGTTCACCAAAAGGATTTAGTTCTATCCGTCTGAGCAGCTCCTTATGTCCTGATTTGAGGTCTTTATTTTAGGAGGTTCGCTGCCCTTGGCATTTACACCTCACTTTACTTGTTTTATTATTTCTTGTTCTGGCGGGGGGGGGGGGGGGGGGGAGGGAGATGATATGGATAAATTTTAATCTATTAATTTCAATTTTGCCCGGGCAGCGGCCTTTCGGCCTGCTCTTTACGATTTCCAACTGCCAAGGTATCTTTAACGTGCGCAACATGCACACGGGCCCTCCGAATTTTTTCGTCCTTATCCGAGAAGACTAGGTACTCGATCCTACCCCCCAATAGGACCAGGGACTTGAAAATATGAGAAAAATCCAATTTCCAAGAACTACTCGATCCTACCCCCCAATAGGACCAGGGACTTGAAAAGAAAATACGAGAAAAATCCACTTTCCAACATGCCTGCACTGCCCGGGTTTAGAACCCGGGACCCTTGGCATGAGAGGCGAGCACCTTGCCTCTAGACCACCTTATGTCCAGCTAAGGTAAAGCATCTTAGACTGTTCATGTTTGCAAGTTTCCTCTCACCATCTGTCTTTTCTCCTGTCTATCAAGTGTGCATGTGCACTCTCTCTCTCTCTCTCTCTCTCTCTCTCTCTCTCTCTCTCTCTCTCTCTCTCTCTCTCTCTCTCTCTCTCTCTCTCTCCTTTCCCAATTTCTCGTTTCTTTCCTTACAGACACGAAAGATATAGGAGTGGTGAACACATTATACATGTATTAAAATACAACAGTGGCCTAATCTATTATTATGTCGATATTTCCTTATTAAATATATCGGTATGCTGCTTAAGATAATAATATTATCATCAACCTACTCAGGCTAGCAATATTGGTGTCTATAATGGTAGATAAGTAAAGTAAGTCGTCGGACAAACTCTAAGCCTTGGCTTCCCGTTGATCTATTCCGTTTTAAATAATAATTAATAGTAGTAGTCACCTTTTTGTGGTCGAATTTTAAGACTTGCAGATCTACAGTGTAAACATTCTTTCATCTTAAGGCACATGCATGCTACATCTTGCTTTGAGTAATACGACAACACAAGTACCGGTACGTTACACATTACGTTTGTCACAAATCCCAGACTGGGAGATGTAATAGTTTATGACAGGACGACAATCACGAACAAACAAGTTTAACACTTAACAAAACAATCCATCAGACTCACACATTTATTAAACCTAATTATACATATAATAGCGCAATTACATACATTATATCATTGAAATGAACTGCCGTACAACGGCCTTATTCTCACACACACTCTCCCTCGGATCCACAATCCGGTAGTTACTCCTAAAGGCACTTCGGCCTCAGCCTCTCCCCTCAGGGTCTTAATAGTACATTAATGATTCACTGGCACCGCAGTCTCTCAACATCGCCTTCCTATTGTCATACACCGTAGCACTCCCCTAGCACCTCAGCAGGGCAATAACACATTATTATTTCCATAGCCATCAACATGGCAACAACATAATATCAGTTCACTAGCCTATCAACATGGCAACAATATAGTATCTCATTCACTCTCATATCTACGTCCCTGTCCGTGGCCTGACTGCCACGACTTTATGTGCCTCTACTGTCCTGCACTGACAGCCTCACTTCTGGCCTATGTGTGGCCTCCGGCCCTATGCTGGCCTATCCCCTGTGCTCATCGAGGTGGCTCTTCGGCCCGTCCCCGACACCTACAAGAATAACATTACATTGGTATAATACCCTACCATTGCTATTCACTCCACCTCTCCTTACAACCCATGAAACGTACACACACTAGTTCACCTTTCACTCACCGCACATCTTACGGTAACACACTTCCATCGGAGTACACACTACTCACTCGCGCTACAAATCCATGAACTCACTTTCATCTATCGCTCGTGGCGCACATTGCTATATCCAATATCAAGGACTTCCACATTCCTCACATATACTTATTCACATCATGGTAATAGACGAATATAATATAATACATCAATCATAATAATCAATCAACATTCTACGTACCAGTCATAACTGGAAAGACTTTCTCCTAGTCTTCTCGACTGCTCCCTTTATGTCTGCCCGATGGGCTATTATTCACAGATCCGCTCCCTAGGACCTTCTAACTTGCAGTGATAGTTATACAGCGCTTTCGCCTCCTTCAGACCCCCCCCCACTACTCACAACAGCACGCTTAACTTGCTGTCTACTGTGAGCCTTTCTTACTCTACACCCGCTCTGTAGCAATCCCCTTAATTGCACTCACTCCACTCGTGACATCATCCCCCACCCCAAAAAAATTAATGCAATTAATTTCAAATCGCATCAAGATGACTGTCAACGAGTGAGCGTGAGCAATACCTACACTAAAAGAATGACCTAGCAGTTCCCCTAGTATATAGAATACCGAAATCAGGGGAAAATATGGGGATCAATATGGCCTGCAATATGCATATATGTGTCACATCATGAATAGCTAACTAACCACAATACTTAATACAGAATCAAAAACCATTCAACCTATCAACCATTCTTCATATCATATTTATAATGTCAATATTTTAAAGTCGACTTATTCACACAGATCCTGTCAATGTTCCTGTCCTCCGATGTATAAGCTCCTGAAATCTTCCCCTAGGCTCGACTAAGGTAGTCGGCGATATGATTGCTGGTTCCTGGAATTGGTTGAATAACGAAGGTATACGGCTGCAAAGCCAATGCCCATCTAGACAAGCGTGGGCTGGACGAACGATTCTTCGACAAAAATGTCAGTGGCTTGTGGTCTGTCTGGATACAAAATTCTCGTCCCATGAGATAACGTCCTAGTTTCTGGACGGACCAGACAATGGCAAGACACTCACGCTCTATCACAGAATACTTTCTTTCTCTCTGCAATAACTTCCTACTGACATAACATACAGGATGGAGACATTCGTTCTTCTCCTGTAGAAGACAAGCGCCGACACCAGAGTCCGACGCATCCGTTCTGAGGATAAAATTAGATCGAAAATCGGGTAATATCAAAATGGGTGACGATGATAATGCTGTCACCAAATTATCAAATGATGTCTGACATTCAGACGTCCACTGGACCTTATCGGGTTGTCCCTTCTTAGTAAGGTCAGTAAGAGAAGATGACAAGGAGGAAAAATTTGGAATGAACTTTCTGTAATAATTTAAAATTCCCACTAAGCTTCTGATTTGTTTCTTTGTTTTAGGGATTTGCAACCCTACTAACTTGTCAATTTTTGTTTCTTCAGGTCTCTGAACACCTCTACCCACAATATGTCCTAAGAATATTATCTCTGGACATGCCAAATCCATCTTTGCGGGTTTAGCAGTTAACCCAAAATGACGTAATCGTTGAAAAATTACTGTTAGTGTCTGAATATGATCAGACCATGTCGACGTATGGCATGCTATATCGTCAAAGAATGACACGACATTAGGTATGTCCTTCAACACTAATCTCATTAATCGTGCAAACGTCGCTGGCGCGTTTACCAACCCAAATGGCATGACCTTAAATTGGAATAATCCAATGGGCGTTTGGAACGCCGTGTATTGTTTAGACTCCTCAGTGAGCGGGATTTCCCAATAACCTTTCGTTAAATCTATCTTGGAAAACCACGTGGACCCGGCCAATGAAGCTATTAGTTCCTCCTGAAACGGAATAGGCTCCCTATCGCCTACCGTAATAGTGTTCAATCTTCGAAAATCAATACAGAACCGCACCGATCCATCAAGTTTTTTCACGAGGACGATGGGTGATGAATACGGCGATGTTGATGGTTCTATCACATCTAACTTCAACATTGACTCAACTTCCTTTATGACTCTATCTCTCGAAGAAAAAGGCAGCGGATACGGTCTAAGAAATACTGGCTTATCCGAAGTCAACTTTATTTGGTGCTGGATCACCGTAGTGCGACCCGGCAAATCCGTAACAACATCCGGAAATAACGCTAACAGGGTCTCAAGTTCCCTACTCCTTGAACTCGTAAGGTCAGGGTTAATTTTTACGTCCCTGTAACCTTGTGTCGCAGTTAACCCCGGCAATTGAATTTGTAACTCTTCCTGCGCCTCGGTGTCGCTTACGTCACCGTCCAACTGGTCTACGACCCCCGTACAAGCAGTAGAGAAGACAGTCTCCTCTGGTCTTGCCTGTGCACACAGATACTGTGGTCTCTCATAAAATCTCTGTAGCATATTAACATGGAAAACCTTACTCGTTCCATCAATGTGGATAGCGTAATCTACCTTTGAAACAACTCGCTCAATAACATAAGGGCCTTTCCATGTCATCAATAACTTATTATGGTCCGTAGGTAACAACAACAGAACCTTGTCTCCTGGCTTAAAAATTCTCAGTTTGGAACCTCTATCCTTATAGTCTTTTGCTCTTTTCGAAGCGATACTAGACGCTTCTTCTGCTATAGTGCGCGCTGCAGATAGTCTTTCTCTTAAATCAACAAGGTACTGAAACCTTTTTAAACGGTTCCGAAACCGTGGGGATCTCTTGACGAGGAGCCTGGGGTGAACGACCCTTATGCGTCGTCTTTTGGCACGCACTGCACGTCTTACAATATAAACGTACATCTCTGTATACTGACGGCCAATAAAAGTTTTTCAGAACTCTTTCCTTGGTTCTAGTACTTCCCATATGACCCGCTAATGGAACATCATGGGCCAGACGCAATACTGTAGCAATTAACGACCGTGGCACCACGACCTGCTTTTGAACGGAAGCCACTGTGACGTACATACGGAACAGAATGCCCCCCTGGACAAAAAAAGAAGATGACCCGTTCTTATATCTCCTCGTTTTCTCGTTTCGCGCTTCCCCAAAACATGGGTTTAATGATGGGTCCTCCCTTTGTAATCTCGCCAAGCGCTCTGGCGTGATATCTAGGTTGACCGCTGGCGTCGCCAAAGGTCTAATCTTATCTTTATCAACTACTCGTCGACGTGTTTCGACCGCGGCGCAAAAGTCAATACCTTTTGATTGCGACCATGCTTGCACGTTCTCATCGGAAGGGGAAACTACCCGTGATACATTCCCAATGATGAGCTGGGCGCCTGGAAAACAACCAACGACTGCTTCGACTTCCCCGCTAAGGAAAGGTGTATCTATCATTATTTTTGCCATGGGTAATTTCTCAATGGCCCCCGAAAATTGGATGCACGGGACAGTCTCACCTGTAAGCTGTGAATCCCGAATGCAGTCTGTCAAGAGCGGATTTAGTTCATAAGAGTAAATTTTTGCGAGAGCAGTAAGTAATTTTTAGAAACGTAATTATTGTACGAGCCAGCATAACTTGGCCTTGAGCTGGTCTCGTGGACAAGGTGTTTTGAACAGTTTTTTCCCTGATAGATAGACAGAAGGTGGGGAAGGATAGAGGGACAGCGTAGGTGTGCATGACTGAGCACTTGTTGTATCTCGTGTTTTGAACTAGGGGTAGTAAAGAGGGAAGGGGTGAGTAGGAATTAAATGTTATTGAGACGTCTGTTGACGTACAGAAAAACCGTGATCCAGAGTAAAAGCTCGGGGTTTTGAACATGTTAAGAATTTATTGCTATAAAATTTATATTATATTGTATTGAAGTAATTCGACCTTTGATGTCGACCCAAGGTCGTTGCGTAGGGCTGTTACTTAAAATAACTCAGTTCGGCAGCTGAGCTAGAAGTGGTTGCACCAATCACAATCCAGGAATTAGACGGTAAGCTGCAGATGCAGTCCAGTATTTAAGGCCATACAAAACTTAGTTCTGGGCCACATGTAGAAAATCCATTTACGAGGTGGACGGCGATAGTCCTCAGCCAGATGAGGGACATGGAGACGCAGTTGAGCAGTCCATTGTGAGGGGCCTGATTTAAAGCTCCAGAGCCTAAGCTACTTGGTTTGATATAAACCCACAGCGTTTACATCCAGCGCTCTCACTCCCAGTGAGGGCCGCATGGTGAGAGTCTATACTAATTTGTAATGATGAAAGTGAACCGTTCTACTTACTTTTGAAGACAGTTTCAGAGCTACCGCCAGACAACGCATGGTTGTACAAGCATTCTCCATGGCGTGTCTAGAGGAAATGTCCACATCATAACATGTCTCATTGAATTAATAGAATTTAAACTGTTAAACCTGTCGCCACGTGCGCGGATTCTATTTGCCATATAACTCATATGACCTGCAAGTAGTTAGATTGAATTCGTTAGTCTTTATAAAAGCTGTAGTTCCATTAGTTAGATTCAGTTGCCTTTGAATTGATATATATATTTATAATTATATTTGTTACATTAATTCCTGTAATTAAACTGCTCTACAGTTCTGCTAAAATTGAAAGCAATTGATTTATTTAGTTTCTAGAGTGCAAGTATTTATTTTTGTGTGTTCGTCGATTGTGGGAGCGGACCTCGAAAGAGTGTCAGTCGAAATATCCCCATGTAACCCACATCGCGACACTGGAGGGGACATTGTTTAGTTTATAGGTTATTTAGATTGGAGTATAATATCGGTTTTCTCTTTGATTAACTTTTGTTTTTTTTCAGTTTCAGTGCTCACGTGGTCTTCACGTTGAGCTACTTTGATTACTTCATTGTATTTAGTTTTGTATACTGCTTTCTTTCATTATTTGTTCCACATATTTCCGGCTCTCCCATTGACCCGAGGATCGAGGCCAAGGAGACTGCAACATAACTAAACGAAGAAAGACAAACGTACTGACTGTGGTGTACGCAAGGGCTAAAGGAATCTCCACCAGTTCCTTGAGTTAAGTGATTCCATCCTTAATATCGTCTGCGTTAAGGAGTTGAGTGTTCCTCCTTCTGTTTTACAGGCTCATTTTACTTTTTCTCTGTGTTTAGGAACCCACGGGCGGTGGCGAGGGCGTTCTTACGTGTGCGTGTCCTCTGTGCCAAAGTGGTGGCTTGGTCGCCGATTTTGCCGTTTCGACGACAACGTCTGCGGTCTCGCAACAACCAGTGGTGATTAAAACAGTGAGGATTCGCATTCGTGAGAATAGACTTTGATAGGGATCTGTACATTTTGTTTAGATTGTAGCGTTTCTATCTTCCTCGTTGTTTTAGGAAGACGTCTCTCTTGTCCTCTTCTTAATCCTATCTGTAAATATGTTCAGACTGTAGAGTTTGTTATTGTCCGTCTTTTCTTGTTAGTCTAGCGTCGAGTTTCGTGTTTTTTTTTTTTATTACACCTTACGTACATTGTAATTATACATTCCTTTTCTTAAATATATTGCCTGTGTGAATCATGCGTCAATGTTGACGCATTGATTATATTCTCTGGTTGTTGTGACGAGTAAGGCTCATAGGCCGGAAGTTAAATATATTGTTGGGAATAGAGATTCCCCATTCAAGCGCAGTTGTGCACCTGCCTTGAATCTTCAGTAACTAAGTACTGAAATAGTAGTTCTTAAAAAGAACTTCAGGTAATAGAATTTACCTCGGAATTTAAAATATACGATAGCTATATAAAGATAGCTGTAATTTTAATCAACGAAATAAAATTGTCGTTGATTTATACGTCATAAACATTAGTTACGCAGTGATAACAGTAAGGACACTGCAAGTTGTATAACGAAGGAACAGTGTTGGTAATTCGTCGTTCTTAGTAGCGGCCACCCGACGAGGTCAATTGGCCTCAGGGATAATTGATAACTTCAGGTTAATAATTAAGATTGTTATTTTAATCGGATAATCGTAAAGAATACAGTGCTAACATAGTTCACTGTACGCAGGTTATCGCGTGAAGGATCCGGATACCTGACCTTTATCAATACTAGATCTCATATAGAGACCTATTCGGAGTCTTAACCATAATGACTGATTACTCTGCCTATATTAATGCGGCGAAGCTGTTGGGCGTCCCCGATGATCAGCTACCCGCTTGGTGCGAAAGGAAACAAAAGGAAGACCAAGAGCTGGCTCGAGAGGAGCGCGCCGCAGAACGAGCCGAGAAGGCCGAGGAACGCGAACGAGAAAGAGAAAAAGAACGACACGAAAGAGAAAAAGAAGAACGAGAAAGAGAAAAAGAAGAACGAGAAAGAGAAAAAGAAGAACGAAAAAGAGCTGACAACGCGGCTCAAAGAGAGCATGAAATTTTTCTAAAGAAACTAGAATTGCAGGCCATCCAGCCCACCGCGGCTCCGCTAGCATCCGCGAATAATGTTAAAACTAAGCCGAAGCTACCGACCTACAATGATAAGATCGACCACATCGATTCTTACATCCATCGCTTTGAGCTCCACGCTGTAGCCGCCGGTTGGGACCGCACGGAATGGACTTCGTGCCTTGCAAATTTATTGACTGGTCGTGCGCTTGAGGTATTTCATGGCCTCAATATTGAAGATTCTAAAAACTATGATGTCCTTAAAAAGGCTCTTCTCAAAAGATTTCAACATACAGAGGACGGGTTTCACCAACGATTCCGGACGTGTAAACCGGACCCATCCGAAAACTTCTCTACGTACGTTGATCGATTAAAGCACTACCTCGACCGCTGGATTCAGTTAGCCGGCATCGCTGACGGTAGCTTTCAAGGGCTGTACGAGCTAATATTAAAGGACCAAATTTATAACGCGTGTCACCCTGATCTGGTGTCCCACCTTAAAGAGTGGGCACCGAAAACATTAATAGAAACCACGTCGTTGGCGGAGCAGTACGCTTCTGCCCATCCCAATCGTTCGCTGGCGAAACCAAAAACAAGCGAACCCTTTTATGCCGGAGTCAGTGGTGCTCCACCTGCGGGAAGTAGAAATTCCCGTCCTACTAATCGCCAGACACCGTCTCCGAGGGCATACTCCCAACCGCCACCGAATCGATCGCGCGGTTTTCCGCGACGTGCTGGACCACCCACTGGACCACAAGCGCAAAATTTTTCTGGTCCACCGCGTCGGGATAATTGCAAGGGCTTCCAGTATCAAGGCCCACCATGCCCACCTCCTTGGGCATATTTTACTACTCCATATAACGCGCCTCCAATGCCACCCCAACGTAACGTGAATATTATCAGGTGCTATCGGTGCAATAGACCTGGGCATATATCAAAAGATTGTAAAGTAAAATTCGAGGCTGCGAATGCTTGCACTGTCGTAGTTCCGGCTGCACAGAATGTCAGCCCCGTCGAACTCACGTCGCCCATGACGGGCGCCGTCCCGGTGATGTCGGCCCTTCATCGGCACGGGTCATTGACATTATATAAAGGTCATGTAAATGCCATACCCGCGTCCGTGTTACGGGATACAGGATGCACCACCATAGGTGTCCGGGAGTCTTTGGTTCGACCGACCCAACTTATTGAACAAGAGGCAACATGTATTACTTTTGGGGGCTCCGTCGAGCGTTTCCGACTCGCGGAGGTCTACGTCGCCACGCCATTTATTACCGGTGTCGTAACGGCGTGTGTTTTACCGAATCCGGTTGCCGATTTAATAATTGGTAACTTACCACAGGTGAACGATACACCTGACGGCGACTTGAACATCTGGACAGAAGAAGTTGCGTGTGTAATCACCCGACAACAGTCAAAGCGTCCACCGGATAGTAATTTAGCGACCCCCGTTTTTGATTTCAATGTCACGCCTTCCATTTTTTACAGAGAACAACAAAACGACTCTTCACTTCAACCGCTGTTTGCGAGGGTTCAACCTCAGAATGGAAATGCCTCTCCATTCCTTATTAAGAATAAATTACTTTATAGAAATTTCAGAAATAAACGCGACGCCGTCGAACAGCTGGTAGTTCCTAAGTCGTTCCGTCGTGATATTTTGCGTCTCGCGCACGACACTTCCTTTTCAGGCCACCAAGGTTCAGCCAGAACCAAGTCACGAATATTGGCACACTTTTTTTGGCCTGGAGTATACGCGGACGTCAACCGTTTTGTGGCGCGCTGCGATGTGTGTCAAAAACGTACACCCAAAGGTAAGGCATCGCGCGCGCCCCTACAGGAAATGCCTCCAGTCTCAATCCCATTTCAGCGGGTCGCGATTGACTTGGTGGGCCCTCTTACTAAATCAGATAGGGGCCACCGTTTTATTCTTTCGGTCATCGACTACGCGACGCGCTGGCCTGAGGCTATTCCCTTGAAAGACATTACGGCTGACCATATCGCTGAAGCGCTTATGACTATTTTCTCGCGAGTCGGATTTCCCGGCGAGATTCTTTCCGACAGAGGTCCACAATTCACCTCTGAACTATACAAAAAGGTGCTGGAGTTAGCGGGCATTAGGCAGAAATTAACGTCCCCCTATCATCCGCAATCAAACGGTTGTTGCGAGCGGTGGAACGCGAGCATGAAGGCAATGTTAGCCCGCGTATCTGCCGATAGACCAGGAGGCTGGGACCGTCAGCTCCCCGCTATTCTTTTCGCCTATAGGGAACTCCCGCACGCGTCCACGGGTTTCTCCCCATTTGAACTATTATACGGACGTAAACCACGTGGCCCGATGGCCATTCTTAGTCAATTGTTCACCGGTTCGGAAACCGATGATTATGATACGCGCTCCGCGTATCAATATGTTGTCGATCTCCGACAACGAATTATTAATGCATGCAAAACCGCTCTGCAATTTGCATGCGCTAGAGCGAGTTCTTCAAAATTTTATCGCGATCAGGGCGCCCAAATGCGCGCCTTAACCGTCGGAGATCTGACACTTGTACTTTTGCCTCAAACGCAAAATAAACTCCTTCTAACGTGGAAGGGACCATATAGAGTCCAAAAGAGACTCTCCAGAGTCAATTACTTGATAGACATCCGCGGGCAGCAAAAAGTATTCCATATTAATATGCTCAAAAAGTACCTGCCTAGCGATGATCGTCGTCGAGGCGACTCCGTTCATGTCATCGCAAGGGCCAACGCGGCTTTAGTTACTGTCGACGACGAGGACCCGTTAAGTATCGACAGATCCTTGCCCATATTACAAGCCTCCGAGAGCATCAGTGATATTAATATCAGTGATGAGCTTACGCCGTCTCAAAAACAGGACCTTACGGACCTGATCCAAGAATTTGCGACAGTGTTCACTGACCTGCCCGGTTGTACGTTTTTAGTCCAACATGTAATCCGTCTCCAGACAGACGTGCCTGTTTTTGTAAAACCGTACCCGTACCCGCTGCACGCTCACGAAACAATAATCACCGAGGTACGTGCAATGTTACAATTAGGCGTAATAGAGCGGTCTACAAGCCCTTATTGCTCGCCCATTGTGTTAGTCAAGAAGAAAGACGATACCGTGCGCTTCTGCATTGACTATAGAAAGCTCAATGCTATTACCATCTATGATGCGGAACCCATTCCCAATCAGGAGGACCTTTTCGCGCGGTTATCTAACGCCACTATCTTCTCTAAAATAGACTTATCCAAAGGATATTGGCAGATTCCTCTCGAAGAGGATAGTAAACAGTATACAGCCTTTCAAACCCCTTTGGGTTTAATGCAATGGAAATATATGCCTTTTGGACTGGTTACTGCACCAGCAACTTTCGCGCGCATGATGAACATCTTATTAAATGAACTGCGCTGCGTGTTATCCTACTTCGATGATATATGTATTTTTCAGACCGATTGGGCTGGCCACTTGATGGCTCTTCGTCAAGTCTTTGCCACTCTTCGCCGAGCTGGCCTTACCGCGAGGCCCAGTAAGGTCTTCTTGGGCTATTCCCACATAAACTTCTTGGGTCATACCATAACCCGCGGGGTTCAGACTCCAGACAATCGCAAAATATCCACTATTTTGAAACTTCAACCCCCTAAAACTAAAAAACAAGTCCGTAGCTTGTTGGGACTTTTGAATTACTACAGGAAGTTCATACCAAACTTTTCTTCCCTTTCAGCCCCGTTATCTGATCTAACGAGGAAGAATTTTCCAAATAAAGTCGTCTGGACGCCTCAGTGCGCTGATGCCCTTCAGACTATTCAGAATTTATTTTCTACTTTCCCCCTGCTTGTTTTACCAGATATTCGCCAGACCTTCGTCGTCCGTACAGATGCGTCGGATAAAGGTATCGGCGCCGTGTTGCTCCAAGAGCATGAAGGTTCCTTACGTCCGTGCTTTTACGCAAGCCGGAAGCTACTTGATAGAGAGACTCGATATGCGATTATCGAACGTGAGTGTCTCGCGATTGTTTACGCGGTCGATGCATTTTCTCGATACTTATTAATGTCCGAATTTATAATTGAAACGGATCATCGTCCATTACTATTCCTCAAGTCGAACAGAGCGAGAAATGCGCGACTTACCCGATGGAGCCTTGCGCTCCAGGAATACAAATTTACCATTAGAGCTATACCTGGGAATGATAATCTACAAGCCGATGTGTTGTCCCGGTTAATTTAGTATCATTATATAGTCTGTAAACATTGAGGTTGAGCATTTTTCACCTTATTCGGAGACCGTGGATGGTTTCACATTATTTGTCCTACAAGTTATGGGCATACTTTCTCAAAATTTATGTGATTCCTTTATCCACTAGCGTCCATTCTGACCAAGACCTGAGTTCCAGACAACCTTGACGCCTTTGTCTGCGGGTCAATGAGATGAGGAAATGGCAAACCAAGGGACCAGACCTACTGCTGCCAGGATACCATTACGTTAGATTAACCATTGTTTGTACATGTTATATATGTCATAATTACGCTCAGTGAAGCTATGAGCTAGATGCTCAATATTTTAAGTCTTTACAGTATGTCTTTGTGAAATAGGTTATCACTTTAATTGTAACGATATTGTTACATTACATATATTACACTATACACAATTACCACATATATTATAGAACGTCGCATATGTCCTTCAGAATGCACGTTCTCAACAATTTTTTTCATGACTTTCAGTTAACGCTATAGTTTTTCCATATGGCTTCCAAATGTATTCTGACTTAATGACTTTAGTACACATTGTGTCGTTCAAACCCTAAGTTTTCACTGGGGTGGGGGATGTGTCAAGAGCGGATTTAGTTCATAAGAGTAAATTTTTGCGAGAGCAGTAAGTAATTTTTAGAAACGTAATTATTGTACGAGCCAGCATAACTTGGCCTTGAGCTGGTCTCGTGGACAAGGTGTTTTGAACAGTTTTTTCCCTGATAGATAGACAGAAGGTGGGGAAGGATAGAGGGACAGCGTAGGTGTGCATGACTGAGCACTTGTTGTATCTCGTGTTTTGAACTAGGGGTAGTAAAGAGGGAAGGGGTGAGTAGGAATTAAATGTTATTGAGACGTCTGTTGACGTACAGAAAAACCGTGATCCAGAGTAAAAGCTCGGGGTTTTGAACATGTTAAGAATTTATTGCTATAAAATTTATATTATATTGTATTGAAGTAATTCGACCTTTGATGTCGACCCAAGGTCGTTGCGTAGGGCTGTTACTTAAAATAACTCAGTTCGGCAGCTGAGCTAGAAGTGGTTGCACCAATCACAATCCAGGAATTAGACGGTAAGCTGCAGATGCAGTCCAGTATTTAAGGCCATACAAAACTTAGTTCTGGGCCACATGTAGAAAATCCATTTACGAGGTGGACGGCGATAGTCCTCAGCCAGATGAGGGACATGGAGACGCAGTTGAGCAGTCCATTGTGAGGGGCCTGATTTAAAGCTCCAGAGCCTAAGCTACTTGGTTTGATATAAACCCACAGCGTTTACATCCAGCGCTCTCACTCCCAGTGAGGGCCGCATGGTGAGAGTCTATACTAATTTGTAATGATGAAAGTGAACCGTTCTACTTACTTTTGAAGACAGTTTCAGAGCTACCGCCAGACAACGCATGGTTGTACAAGCATTCTCCATGGCGTGTCTAGAGGAAATGTCCACATCATAACATGTCTCATTGAATTAATAGAATTTAAACTGTTAAACCTGTCGCCACGTGCGCGGATTCTATTTGCCATATAACTCATATGACCTGCAAGTAGTTAGATTGAATTCGTTAGTCTTTATAAAAGCTGTAGTTCCATTAGTTAGATTCAGTTGCCTTTGAATTGATATATATATTTATAATTATATTTGTTACATTAATTCCTGTAATTAAACTGCTCTACAGTTCTGCTAAAATTGAAAGCAATTGATTTATTTAGTTTCTAGAGTGCAAGTATTTATTTTTGTGTGTTCGTCGATTGTGGGAGCGGACCTCGAAAGAGTGTCAGTCGAAATATCCCCATGTAACCCACATCGCGACACAGTCCCTATGCACTCCCACAACGGTAGATCCTGTATCTCGTAAAACCGAGACCGGTTCGTCCCCAACAAACCCCGGATAAACCCTAAGACCACCTCCTGTATGACATGAATTTATAACGGGGATCTTTCTCCCACAAGGTAAAACACCGGAAGATAATAACTTCTCACAACTGGGACACTTAGAATACTGTCCGCCTCCGTTGTCCGATGTAACGCACGCAGCCGCATGATGAAATTTATTTGGGGAACATGGACTGGAGCTACTGTCCGCGTTCGCCGCTATCCTACCTGCAGGGCAGTTCACGCTGATGTGATCTGCTCTTCCGCAGTTCCAACACTTCGCGGCCCTACACTCGCGGGAAAAGTGACCCACGCGTCCGCAAGTCCAACACTCCGCTCCCTGTGCTGCCCTAGGCCCGGGTCCCCGTGACCCCTCGCGACCGGAACTAGAGTCCCTATGCCGTCGGTCATCGGCAAAGGTCACAATTCGCCCCCGGCCATTACCGCGACCTAGTCCTCCTGCTCGGTCAAACTTACCGGATCCATATGCCGGTGATTGGTGATAGCCCCTACGCTGCCCCTGGGCTTGCCCGCTATAGGCACCACGCTGACGCGACCTGTCCCTAAGTCCTGCCGGCGACCCCTCGAGAACGGCGACGTAGCCAGCATCTTGGACGTACGCCCTGGCGACTGGTTTGGACGGATGCGCCGTACGGTATGCCTCCGCCAACTTAGACGCCTCCTGCACCGTCGCGGGTTCGTTCTCTTTCAGGAAAGCCACCAGATCCTTGTGGCACGACGCGTACAGCTGGTCACGGATCATTAGGTCTTTCAGTTTAGCGAAATCCGTGCCCACATGCGCCAAGTCTACCCAGTTCGCGAAATACTCCGTTAGTCTCGCGACGAAGGCAGCAAAGTCCTCCCTGGTATCTGCGCGTGCTCGCCTAAACTGCTCCCGGAAATATTCCTCGGTACGCGCAAATCGGCGAAGCAGCAAAGCCTTCAGCTTATCGTAATCTTGCACGTCTTCGCGCTGTAGCTCTTTAAAGTAAGTTAACGCTCGCCCCTGCAATAGCGATGCCAGGTACGTGGCCCATAATTCCTTATTTTCCCCCCATTGCAATTGTGCGTTCAGTTCGAACCTGTAAAGGAAGGCGTCTATGTCGTCCTTCCGGTCGTCGAACGTAGGGAGCTTAATCCTAACGCCACCTTTATTGTGTACCTGCCGCTCAACTGTTTCTGTTGGCGTATTCTTTTTGATTTCCAACTCCGCGATTCTTATTCGCGCCTCTCTCTCATGCTGCTTATCTTCTAACTCCTTTAACTTAAACTCCCTTTCCTGCTCCTTATCCTGTCTCTCCTGCTCCTCTCGCTCTCTATCCTTAGCACGCTCATCGCGCATTTCTGCCTGCTGTTCTTTAATCCAGCCGCGTAGCTCGTCTCCCTCCAGGCCAAGTTCCTTACCCAACTTCATTAGTTGTTGGAGTTCCGCCATTTCACAGATTTATGGTTATGGTATCTATTATGCGAACGACCAACCTGTCGGTATGATCACTAACGACACGACCAGAGACCTGAGATCACACCAGATATAACAATACCCAGTTGTCTCAAATACAATTCAGAAATTTACCTTTACAACACAATTAATTCTTTATCTATAAAATGCATAGCACTATTAATTATAAAAAGAATAGAAAAGACAAGAATGAAGAAATACAGTAGAAGGACCACAAGTACGTCAAGGACAACGAACCAGACTAGGACAAAGCTTCTACAAAAAAAAACTATAATGGAAAAAAATGCAACCTACTACGCCGATTATACTACACGGTACAACAAGAACAGAGTCTGAAAAAAAAGAACGTATCTACAGATAGGGAGGAGAAGGACAAGAGAAACGTCTTCCTAAAACAGCGAGGAAGATAGAACGCTACAATCTAAACAAAAATACAGGTCCCTATAGAACTGTTCACTGTGATGAACGAAGTTCCAAAGTTTACCACACCTTTTTTTTAAAAGGATAAACTAAGTTCAACACAGCAAACCCGCGCCACCGCCCGTATAACCTATAACGACAACAAAAACAGCAAAAACAGGGAAAAAGACAGATTAAAGGAACAGCCCAAAATCCAGGGCACAAAAATTTTGACTTTTACTTAACTTTGGCCCTAGATTTCAATTTCTCCCCTTCCTCGGAGCTCTGGCTGCTCGTCTCCTCAGGCTGCACGCACACACTCTGGAAAGTTTAAATACACATTAATACCTATTCATAGCAATACCTGCATCAATACATATTATTATTCATAAACATACATAAATCATATCATCATGAAATTTCCATTCATCCCACGAACAAGGACAACAGCACGAATTCCTAGCACAACAGAAAAACAACTAGATATAACGACTACACAATGTCAAAATGACCACAGGTAAACAGGACGAGCCCCCAGTGTCACAACGGACGAGCCCCCAGTGTCACAAATCCCAGACTGGGAGATGTAATAGTTTATGACAGGACGACAATCACGAACAAACAAGTTTAACACTTAACAAAACAATCCATCAGACTCACACATTTATTAAACCTAATTATACATATAATAGCGCAATTACATACATTATATCATTGAAATGAACTGCCGTACAACGGCCTTATTCTCACACACACTCTCCCTCGGATCCACAATCCGGTAGTTACTCCTAAAGGCACTTCGGCCTCAGCCTCTCCCCTCAGGGTCTTAATAGTACATTAATGATTCACTGGCACCGCAGTCTCTCAACATCGCCTTCCTATTGTCATACACCGTAGCACTCCCCTAGCACCTCAGCAGGGCAATAACACATTATTATTTCCATAGCCATCAACATGGCAACAACATAATATCAGTTCACTAGCCTATCAACATGGCAACAATATAGTATCTCATTCACTCTCATATCTACGTCCCTGTCCGTGGCCTGACTGCCACGACTTTATGTGCCTCTACTGTCCTGCACTGACAGCCTCACTTCTGGCCTATGTGTGGCCTCCGGCCCTATGCTGGCCTATCCCCTGTGCTCATCGAGGTGGCTCTTCGGCCCGTCCCCGACACCTACAAGAATAACATTACATTGGTATAATACCCTACCATTGCTATTCACTCCACCTCTCCTTACAACCCATGAAACGTACACACACTAGTTCACCTTTCACTCACCGCACATCTTACGGTAACACACTTCCATCGGAGTACACACTACTCACTCGCGCTACAAATCCATGAACTCACTTTCATCTATCGCTCGTGGCGCACATTGCTATATCCAATATCAAGGACTTCCACATTCCTCACATATACTTATTCACATCATGGTAATAGACGAATATAATATAATACATCAATCATAATAATCAATCAACATTCTACGTACCAGTCATAACTGGAAAGACTTTCTCCTAGTCTTCTCGACTGCTCCCTTTATGTCTGCCCGATGGGCTATTATTCACAGATCCGCTCCCTAGGACCTTCTAACTTGCAGTGATAGTTATACAGCGCTTTCGCCTCCTTCAGACCCCCCCCCACTACTCACAACAGCACGCTTAACTTGCTGTCTACTGTGAGCCTTTCTTACTCTACACCCGCTCTGTAGCAATCCCCTTAATTGCACTCACTCCACTCGTGACAACGTTGGTACACTGATATATCAGGTTATCAAAACACCTCTGCCGAAAGCCGAGCATCGCCGCTTGCTGTGACGTCACGCGCCCGCTGTGTTTGGCCATGTAGTTACGAAGGCCACGGTCAGACCCAGTGTGTAAAACAGGGTTTATCCCTCATTCTCATCTCTTGCTCAGGGGTTAATTTCCATTGTTTCTTTTAACATAACAAACATTCTTGCTTACTCTGCTGCATTGAACACGTCAAGAAATGTGCTGTAGTTAATTTGTGGGCTGCCATTGGCTGATTTCTCACTAAGTCGGTGAATGAGCTCATCAAATTGCTGATCTGACATGTTAATCTTCAAGACTGAGTTGATGGCACTGCGGAGTTCTGGTGCTGGAACGACACCTGTATTATTTTTGTCCTTTTGCCTGAAAGTGATATTGTTGCTAATTAGAGTTTATCGGCACCTATCATAAAAAACAAAAAAAAACAAAAAAACAACAAATTATGCATGAAAGATAAAATCAAAAGAACAAATGAGTATTTTGCAATAGTTTTATCCCTTACAATCCTAATCTGCTGAACTTCTTGGACCCGGGTATCTGGGCTCCTGAGGAGAAAGCAATGAAGTACTAATATCACAGTAGCACAAAATTCTTGTTAAAAACGTTTAAAAAAACAACAAAAAATAAACACATAATGTAGATCATCTTTTTTTGAAGACTTCCTATAATTGTGCACAAGCTCATTTTTCTGACCAATATTTTGAGCATTCTGGCCTTAAATAGGCCATAATTATTCAACCCTTACTTGAGCATGCCAAGAAGTTTGAGGTAGTCTGAATGGAAATAATTGGACACTCTCTCTTCCATCTCCTCAGTTTTGAGAGTTTCCTCTGTTTCGATGCGTTTGTAACTGGAGTTCATACTGAAACAATCCCAGTTGGAAATAATATATTATATCATTGCATCAATACATTGGGATTAAAAATGATACAAACTATGTGTAATAAGCAATCTTCCCTCTAAGCTGCATGGGTGCATGACTGTGCAGTCGCTGTATTCATGCCTTGCACATCAGAAGATTGCTGTGCACATCAAAATATTGCCTCTCATTTTAATTTACAAAATTTGATTGTTTTGGCTTAGAATTTAAAATATTTTTGCTCAAAACACCAAAAGTTCTGCCAAGTGGTATGGAAAAATTCCAGAGAACATTGCATGTAAATGACATTATAAAGTCATTGCATTCATTCAGGGTAATCTCCCAAGCCACTGAATCAGAACACTAACAATATGGCCACAGGTGGTGTGCTTTAACCAGTGTCTGTTTGGGTAGATTTTGACTGCAGACGGTGATGGTTCTGAGTGAAAGACATGACTTATTCATGAAGAAATCTCGCGAGTGAGACCTTTTTTCCAAAAGCATGAACATGTGAGTAGACGTGGTGAAATAAGGCTCATGGTGAAAGACCAACTTCTTGAGAAAACCCCTCCAAAGTGGAAAAATTTTGCTACGGAAATTGAGAATTTGCTTATAAAATGAAAGATTTGCCATTCTTCTGCACCCAGTTAAAATATTTTGCTTGAAATTGCCTTAGCGATATTTTATTTTGATGTTTTAAAGAGGCATACAAGAAGTTCACTTTAAGCCCGACTTCGCCAGATCCACTCACATATCATTTTTCATTGTTTGCCAGCTAGTTCCCCAGAAATTGCATACATTTACTGATTTAGGCAAATAGGAAGATATCATTAAGCATTATCAACATTTTTGTAAATTCAACTCCAAAACTGAAGCAAAACATTCTAGTGAAAAGATAATCACACTCTTGTACTTTGAATTCAAAATTAAACAAAACATTTCCATGATAAGATACCTGAATTAATACATGTATTTGCAAGTTTCCCTGAAGTAAAGAGTTTTGGCTGATTGGCATGGAATAGTGTTTATTTATTTATTTATTAGTGGTAAACATATCATTTCTTTTTAAAAAGTCATTCTTTGTGCAGAGGGCTACTGTGATTGCTAGAAGAAAGGATCAAACTATGACAATGCATACACAGATACACCTGACTAACCTGTCCCCTTGTCTGGTTAGAACCTTAGACATAACACTGGAATCTCCTTTGGACTGGAATTTTTGTAAGAACTGTGGGTAATTGATTAACCCTGTAAAGGGAATGCCAGAGAAAAAGGAAGTATAAGAACTCATGGGACAACATGGTAATTAGTAACAGAAATAAGGTGAAAAGTGGGAGAAAAAGAGGATGAATAAGTTGATTAAACAGAGTCGGGAAATGTCATGTGAGTAATATCAAAAAGAAAAAAAAATGAACAGGATCTCAAAACCAATATGGCAGGCCAACATTTGGACAGTGGCCAGAGGGGGGCCCTGAAGAAACTTCTTTTAATGAGTGCATTTTGGATGTTGCTCTATGGTTGCCGATTGCAAAGGAGCCCCATAATAGTTCAAGTTTCAGGGTCCTAAAAATGTAGGTCTGCCACTGCCTTTGGAAAACCTGCAAGAAAGTAGAACAAAAAGACATAGGATGAGAAGAAACTGAGAGAGATATAAGTAAAGGGTTGTTGACAAGGTAAAGCAACTGGAATTGAATTTTTTAACCCCTGTTGATGTTTCATCTTCCTCCTCCTCCTCATTATTCTGTCGTTAATCCAACCAGAGAACCATCATGGTCATTTTGCACACCACTAATAACACCAACATTTTCAAAATCCAGTTATGAAGAGAACGACTTCTCAGGAATGTGTGCATTCATTACCATCACCACCACCATCTTAAATTGTATGTATTTAATCTAATGGCTGCCCTCCATTCTCATATCAATCTTATCATTATCATAGGAAAAATCCCACAGATACGAGTGCAGACAGCCTAGTGGTTTCGAGATTATGATACCATCATCATCATTACTGCCATCAATACCACCTCAGTTATAATATATTTACCTCATGGCCACTGATACCATCATCAACATAAATCTTAACTCTCGTAGTGTCTATAAGGTCAAAGCCACACACATGAAAAGTTACAACATCCTCATCCCGTATCAACCAGCGTCTATTATACTTATCATACGCAACTATAAGCATATAAAATGCACGTATCAGGTAATCATTTCCCCTTTGTATATTTAAGGGAGGCTGGCTCTCTTTCGTAGCAGAAATGAAAAAAAAAACAGCAGAACGCCATAGAGAAAAGATGAATGGAAAATGATTGGAGAGAGAGAGAGAGAGAGAGAGAGTGAGAGAGAGAGAGAGAGAGAGAGAGAGAGAGAGAGGGGGGGGGGGGAGATTAAAACAAGATGTAAATAGACGAATAACTCACGAATGCAAAAGAAGATGTACATAATCCCCAGCAATGGATGATTAGTTCAGTAACAATTAACACCCTTCCTTCCCACTAGTTTTTGTTACAACAAGATGAAAACGAAAAATGAGAAAACTTGTGGTATTATCAAGTAATGTCTGCTTCCTTTCACCCTCATACAACTTTCTTTATTTTCTCTTCCGCGCTTTCTGAAATTCATGATATCCAAGACGATAATCCCGAAAATCAATTTCTCATTCACCACAGTCTGATATCCTATGATTATGTACCGTACTTGACATCTTACTCAAAATTTAGCAAATTTCAAAGTAAATTTTTTTTTCACTCCATTACTGTTAAAACCTTGAAACACCAAACCACACTTATCAGAAGAAAAAAAAAGCAAACATAACCAAAAAAACAAACAAACACACAAACCACATGAAAAAAAAAAAAAAAAGCAACCTGACCTGATACCCAATCGGGCCTATCACATGGACTAAGATCGTTGGAAACGAACCAAAAAAAAAAAAGCATAATTAATAACCACACCAGGACTTCCACCTGTGATCATTTTCATTTGAAGGCCATAATTATAGATTTTTGGTGTTATATTACAAAGAGCCGTGGAATTAGAAGGGGACCGACTGTCAAGGTAGATTTGCCACCCAACTCGCCTTGTACAACCCCGATTCCAGCCCTTGCCAGGAAAGCGTCCAGGTCAATGGCCGCAACATCAAAGCCAAATTCCCTGAGTACTCGTCGGAAGTCAATCTTGGCAATGTAGCCATCATTCATGAAGTCAAACAGGCGGAAGGCTGACTGGAGGTTGCGATACGTCTCCTCAAACTGCGGATAATATGGGAGGAGTCAGTTCAGTATATATAGTTCAATACAGTAGAGAAGTACGATAACATAACCTATGTGTGAACGACATGCCGTGATTTTTTTTCTCTCCTACATAACAACTCTACAGCACTAACTCAAAAGCTCTCTCTCTCTCTCTCTCTGTCTTTCTCTGTGCGTATTTTTGTCTAAGCACAAACACACATAAAAGTGTGGTGTAATATGAATCCAGGTTGCAACCGTGTGTTTCATTGTATCTATTACCAGTAGGCTATGTATGTCAATACTTTCCGTATGCAACACGCGAAGACTTTCAGAGGTCATGATGAAATTTTTTTGTCACATTCTTAATGGTAGTGCAGCTTGACTGATGGAACTTTTGAAAATACCCTTAGATTAGAGGCACACTAGCCAATTTCCATAGGCCAACTAGTTATATAGTGACGTCACGATACTGAGTTTTAATGAAACCTCGCACACCAACCGACTAGTGGTATCTCACTAAAACCAGAGACTATGTAGGCCTATTTGTAGAGGGATCTCACTTCCGACAAATCGCGAAACTAGGTCGCTGCGGTAAACAAGAATTGAAAGAGACCGTCTTCACCAAATATAGTAGGCTATGCATTATATCTCTTTACTGTGGTTTGTTCATATTTATGGGCTGGTTGAAATTATTTAGATCCGTTTGTAAGCTCTTACGCCAAGTGGAAATGAACAAACGGGTATTGTTTACCGCAGCGACCAATAACTCCATGCTAACACTAAAAGGGGTATTACACGGACAGTTAAACCGGATCAGTTTTGGATTTACGTTGGTCGTCAGTCGGCCTGCAGTCGAATTGCAACGTGTAATAAGGAAACCGGACGAAAAACGTAGAAATTCGACCTGGCTGACGGTCGCGTCCTGAAAATCAGGCTCTGCCTGATATTTGGGACCCGGCCGCCTTGCTGGCGTACGTGATCACATTTCAGAGCCCACGTGGCAGCACTTTTCTCTGCCGGCATTAATACAAAGTTATCGAAAACGGCGTCTGAGCATAAAAATGATATCAAATCCGGAATCAGCGTATCAAAATTAACAAAAATACTCGCGAGTGACCAATTTTATCGCTGCATTATTTATTTTATTTTTTCCATGATATTTTTCACTGTTCATTGTGGAAGGGGGTGTGTTGTTTTTGTGTGACAGTGATTACCTTGTGGCTCTATTGAATGTGGGATGGAATGTGTAGCCTGGTGTATGCATGAACTCACTGTGGTGCAGGGTTGTGTGATGCTCGGTTTCGCTGTTCTCTTCTCAAACACTGCGATTTCCATTATGTCTTCATGGTCCAAAGAAACAGTTCTTCAATTTATTGAAATTTATCGTTTCACAGAGTGTTTGTGGAAAATTAAATCCAAGGATTATAGTAATAAATTTTCCAGAGAAAATAAAGTCCTCAGAAAAGGTTCTTATCTCCTCCAGAAGATTTGTATGTGAGAACACACTCCTCTTCAAAAGCCAGTCTTTTGACCAAGTACGACGTTGTTTTCATTTCTTGTTTATCAAAATAAAATAAATTGCTAAATTATGAAGCAGTTCTCTGTCACCCATTGTATGTATTGATTGCCGTATGTGGGTTTTTTGCTCAACACGTATCTGCTTGTATGTGGACGGCCTGCAGTCGGACCGTAACGTGTAATAGCAAATTTTGTCGTACGGTGGTCTGCGGGCCGAATGTCGGCCGAAACTGATCCGGTCTGAAAAACTGATCCGGTTTGACTGTACGTGTAATACCCCCCTAACAGTGGTTTCGCGGAGCCTCCCGTGTCTCGCAGTGCAAATTGACCTATAGTGAAACCTCTCTATACAATATGTACATGATCCATACTCTCTGCTGAAACTCACGTAACGGTAACCATCCAAATAGTCGGCCGATCAAATTCGGCTTGTGCGCACCGGGCCACACATCATAATTATGAAAATAGGCCCGATCATCTAATTATAAAGCTACACTGTAGGCCTACTTCAACCACGCAGTCTGTGGGCTGTCTGATATCTAATTATAATGCAGAGATAACAATTAATAAGCCTTGCTTGATTAAAGTGGCCATAAAATTGCTGAACCCTATGATGATTGTATGGTTTTTCATAAGAACCATTATCTTGTCAATCTGTAGGTCAGAGAGCGAATGCCATTAGTGCTCATTCAGGTCACAAAGATATTTCGATCACATTAATCGTAGATTTCAGTACACACATACGTATGTGTTTCAGAACTTCATGCAAAAAATGGCTCTGCTCGCTTCTTTCTGCCCTAGCTACAGCTATTACATGTATAATAATATTCTTTTCAAACACGATTTGATTCATAGACTAGCAATAACTTGGATCACGTGCGAGACCCTTGTTATGAATGATACTGTATCATGTATTTTCAAGCCTGTAAGTCAATCATAGTAGGCTATTGTCGCGATGTGGGTTACATGGGGATATTTCGACTGACACTCTTTCGAGGTCCGCTCCCACAATCGACGAACACACAAAAATAAATACTTGCACTCTAAAAACTAAATAAATCAATTGCTTTCAATTTTAGCAGAACTGTAGGGCAGTTTAATTACAGGAATTAATGTAACAAATATAATTATAAATATAAATATCAATTCAAAGGCAACTGAATCTAACTAATGAAACTACAGCTTTCTATAAAGACTAGCGTATTCAATCTAACTACTTGCAGGTCATATGAGTTATATGCCAAATAGAATCCGCGCACGTGGCGACGGATATAACAGTTTAAATTCTATTAATTCAATGAGACATGTTAGGATATGGACATTTCCTCTAGACACGCCATGGAGAATGCTTGTACAACCATGCGTTGTCTGGCGGTAGCTCTGAAACTGTCTTCAAAAGTAAGTAGAACGGTTCACTTTCATCATTACAAATTAGTATGGACTCTCACCATGAGGCCCTCACTGGGAGTGAGAGCGCGGGATGTAAACGCTGTGGGTTTATATCAAACCAAGTAGCTTAGGCTCTGGAGCTTTAAATCAGGCCCCTCACAATGGACTGCTCAACTGCGTCTCTATGTCTCTCATCTGGCTGAGGACTATCGCCGTCCACCTCGTAAATGGATTTTCTACATGTGGCCCAGAACTAAGTTCTGTATGGCCTTAAATACTGGTCTGCATCTGCAGCTTACCGTCTAATTCCTGGATTGTGATTGGTGCAACCACTTCTAGCTCAGCTGCCGAACTGAGTTATTTTAAGTAACAGCCCTACGCAACGACCTTGGGTCGACATCAAAGGCCGAATTACTTCAATACAATATAATATAAATTTTATAGCAATAAATTCTTAACATGTTCAAAACCCCGAGCTTTTACTCTGGATCACGGTATTTCTGTACGTCAACAGACGTCTCAATAACATTTAATTCCTACTCACCCCTTCCCTCTTTACTAAACCTAGTTCAAAACACGAGATACAACAAGTGCTCAGTCATGCACACCTACGCTGTCCGTCTATCCTTCCCCACATCTTCTGTCTATCTATTATAAAAAAAACTGTTCAAAACAACTTGTTTACGAGACCAAGTTATGCTGGCTCGCACAATAATTACGTTTGTAAAAATTACTCACTGCTCTCTCACAAAGATTTAGTCAGTGGAAACATTTATGAATTAAATCTGTTCTTGACACATCCCCCACCCCAGTGAAAACTTAGGGTTTGAACGACATAACTGTCTACTAACGTTGCTATGTAATAGTACTTTGGAAAGGGCTATATAGTAAAAAAATATGTCGTTACTGAAAGTCAAAAAAAATAATTCTAAGAACGTGCATTATCGATGGACAATAGCATATGTATATTTATATGCGACGTTCTGTGATAATATATAATTATTGTAGCACTTAAGAATTAAAGTGATAAACTTATCTCACACAGACATACTGTAAAGACTGAAATATTGAGCAACTAGCTCATCGCTTCATTGAGCGTAATTAATACATTCATAGAACATGAACGAACAATAGTTAATTAAAGTAATGGTATCCTGGCAGCAGTAGGTCTGGTCGCTCGGTTTGCCATTTTCTCATCTCATTGACCCGCAGACAAAGGCGTCAAGGTTGTCTGAAACTCAGGTCATGGTCAGGATGGACGCTAATGGAGAAAGGAATCACATGGAAATTTTGAGAAAGAATGTCCATAATTGGTAGGACAATATAATGTGAAACCATCCACGGTCTCCGAAAAAGGTGAAAAATGCTCAACCTCAATGTTCAACAGACTATTTTAGAATACTAAATCAAACGGGACAATACATCAGCTTGTAAATTATCCTCCCCAGGTATAGCCCGAATAGTAAATTTGTATTCCTGGAGCGCAAGGCTCCATCTGGTTAGTCGAGCATTCTTGGCTCTGTTCGACTTAAGAAACAGTAATGGTCGATGATCCGTTTCAATTATAAATTCGGACATTAATAAGTATCGAGAAAATGCATCTACCGCGTAAACAATTGCGAGGCACTCTCGTTCGACAATCGCATAGCGCGTCTCTCGATCAAGTAATTTCCGGCTTGCATATAAGCACGGTCGCAAGAAACCGTCACGCTGTTGGAGTAACACGGCGCCTATTCCTTTATCTGATGCATCCGTTCGGACAATGAATGTCTGGCGTATATCGGGTAAAACAAGCAGGGGGAAAGTAGAAAATAAATTCTGAATAGTCTGAAGGGCATCAGCGCACTGAGGCGTCCAGACGACTCTATTTGGAACATTTTTCCTCGTTAGATCAGATAACGGGGCTGAGAGAGAGGAAAAGTTTGGTATAAATTTCCTGTAATAATTCAAAAGTCCCAACAAGCTGCGGACTTGCTTTTTAGTTTTAGGAGGTTGCAGTTTCAAAATACTGGATATCTTGCGATCGTCTGGAGTCTGAACCCCGTGGGTTATGGTATGACCCAAAAAGTTTATATGGTGATATCCTAGGAACACTTTACTGGGTCGCGCGGTAAGGCCAGCTCGGCGAAGAGCGGCAAAAACTTCACGAAGGGCCATCAAGTGGCCAGCCCAATCAGCCTGAAAAATACATATATCATCGAAATATGATAGAACGCAGCGCAATTCATTTAGCAAAATGTTCATCATGCGCGCGAAAGTGGCTGGTGCAGTAACCAGTCCAAAAGGCATATATTTCCATTGCATTAAACCCAAAGGGGTTTGAAAAGCTGTATATTGTCTACTTCCTTCTTCGAGAGGAATCTGCCAATATCCTTTGGATAAGTCTATTTTCGAGAAGATACTTGCATTGGATAACCGCGCGAATAAGTCTTCCTGATTGGGAATAGGTTCCGCATCATAGATGGTTATAGCATTGAGCTTTCTATAGTCAATACAAAAACGCACGGTATCGTCTTTCTTCTTGACTAACACAATGGGCGAGCAATAAGGGCTTGTAGACCGCTCTATTACGCCTAATTGTAACATTGCACGTACCTCGGTGATTATTGTTTCGTGAGCGTGCAGCGGGTACGGGTACGGTTTAACAAACACTGGTACGTCTGTCTGAAGTCGTATTACATGTTGGACTAAAGACGTAGAACCCGGCAAATCCGTGAACACCGTGGCAAATTCTTGGAGCAGGTGTGTAAGATCCTGTTTCTGCGACGGCGCAAGCTCATCATTGATATTAACATCGTTTATACTCTCGGTGGCCTGTAATATGGGCAACGATTTGTCGATACTCAAAGGGTCCTCGTCGTCGACAGTAACTAAAGCCGCGTTGGCCCTTGGGACGACATGAACGGAGTTGTTACGACGATCATCGCTAGGCAGGTACTTTTTCAGCATATTAATATGAAATATTTTCCTCTGCCCACGAATATCTATCAAATAATTCACTCTGGAGAGTCTCTTAAGGACTCTGTATGGTCCCTTCCAAGTTAGAAGGAGTTTGTTTTGCGTTTGCGGCAAAAGAACAAGTGTCAGATCTCCGACGGACAAGGCGCGCATTTGGGCGCCCTGATCGCGATAAAATTTTGAAGAACTCGCTCTAGCGCATGCAAATTGCAGAGCGGTTTTGCATGCATTAATAATTCGTTGTCGGAGATCGACAACATATTGATACGCGCATCGCGTATCATAATCGTCGGTTTCAGAACCGGCGAACAATTGACTAAGTATGGCCATCGGGCCACGTGGTTTACGTCCGTATAATAACTCAAATGGGGAGAAACCCGTGGACGCGTTCGGGAGTTCCCTATAGGCGAAGAGAATAGCGGGGAGCTGACGGTCCCAGTCTCCAGGTTTGTCGGCGGATACGCGTGCCAGCATAGACTTCATGCCGGCATTCCACCGCTCGCAACAACCATTTGACTGCGGATGATAGGGGGACGTTAATTTCTGTTTAATTCCCGCTAATTCTAGTACCTTTTTGTATAGATCAGAGGTGAATTGTGGTCCTCTGTCTGAAAGAATCTCGGTCGGAAATCCGACTCGCGAGAAAATAGTAACAAGCGCCTCAGCGACATGGTCAGCCGTAATGTCTCTCAAAGGAATAGCCTCAGGCCAGCGCGTCGCGTAGTCGATTACCGAAAGGATGAATCGATGGCCTCTGTCTGATTTACTAAGAGGACCTACTATGTCAACTGCGACACGCTCGAATGGTGTTGAGACTGGAGGCATCTCCTGAAGGGGTGCGCGTGATGCTTTACCTTTAGGTGTACGTTTTTGACATACATCGCAGCGCGCCACAAAACGGTTCACGTCCGCGTATACACCAGGCCAGAAAAAATGAGCCAATATCCGTGATTTGGTTCTGGCTGAACCTTGATGGCCTGAAAATGATGTATCATGCGCGAGACGCAGAATGTCGCGACGGAACGACTTAGGCACCACGAGCTGTTCAATGGTCTCACGTTTATTTCGGAAATTTCTGTATAATAATTCATTTTTAATGATAAACGGAGAGGCATTTCGGTTCTGAGGCTGAACTTTCGCAAACAGCGGTTTTAGTGATGGATCGCTTTGTTGTTCTTTATAGAAAACTGTAGGCGTGACATTAAAATCAAACGCAGGGGTTTGTAAAGTACCATCCGGTGGACGTTTTGACTGTTGTCGTGTGGTGACACACGCAACGTTTTCGTTCCAAACTTTTAACTGGCCGTCAGGTGTATCATTAACCTGTGGTAAATTACCAATAATTAGATCGGCGACCGGATTTGGTAATACGCATGCCGTTACGACACCTGTAATGAATGGCGTGTCGATGTATATCTCCGCGAGACGGAATCGCTCGACGGAGCCCCCGAAAGTAATGCAGGTTGCCTGTTGTTCAATCAGCTGGGTCGGTCTGACCAGTGATTCCCTAACACCGATAGTGGTGCAACCTGAATCGCGTAAGACAGACGCGGGTATGGCGTTAACATGACCCTCATATAAGGTCAATGACCCGTGTTGATGGAGGGCCGACATAACCGGAACGGTGCCCGTCATGGGCGACGTAATTTCAACGGTACGGCTACTCTGTGCAGCCGGAACAATGACGGTGCAAGCATTTGCAGCTTCAAACTGCACCCTACAATATTTTGACGTATGACCTGGTTTATTGCACCGATAACACCTAATGCTGTCATATATATTACGTCTGGGTTGCATTGGAGGTGCATTATATGGATTATTATAATATGCCCAAGGAGGTGGACATGGTGGGCTCTGATAATGGTAGCCCTCGTTAACGTCACGACGGGGTGGACCTGAATAGCGAATAAAATGTCCCCGAGTGGGAGGTCCAGCACGGCTTGGCAAACCGCGAGCTTTATTGGGCGGCGGTTCGGAATATGCACGCGGAGGCGGCGTCTGGCGATGAACTGGTCGAGAATTTCTTGTACCCATTGGCGCAGTTCCACCGACTCCGGCATAAAACGGTTCGCTAGTTTTGGCTTTAGCCAGCGAACGATTAGGGTGTGCGGACGCGTACTGTTCCACTAAGGACGTGATTTCCGCTAACGTCTTAGGTGCCCACTCTTTAATGTGGGAGACTAGTTCTGAATGGCACGCGTTAAATATTTGGTCCTTCAGAACGAGCTCATAAAGCCCTTTAAAATTACCGTCAGCGACACCAGCCAGCTGAATCCAGCGGTCTAAGTAGTGCTTTAGGCGGTCGACGTACGTTGAAAAATTTTCGGACGGGTCTGGCTTACAAGTCCGGAATCTTTGGTGAAAACCGTCCTCGGTGTGTTGAAAACGCTTTAAAAGAGCCTTTTTAAGGATGTCGTAATTTTTAGAATCCTCGATGTTGAGGCCATGGAATACTTCAAGTGCACGTCCCGTTAATAAATTTGCAAGGCACGAAGTCCATTCAGTTCTTTCCCATCCGGCGGCTACCGCGTGGAGCTCAAAACGATGAATATAAGAATCGATCTGGTCGACCTTATCATTATAGGTTGGAAGCTTTGGTTTTGCTTTAACATTATTCGTTGGAACACTTGGAACTGCGGTCGGTTGGTTTCCTTGCAGCTCTAATTTCTTTAGGGCAATTTCGTGCTCTCGATGAGCCGCTTTGTCGGCTCTTTCTTCTATTTCTCTTTGTCGTTCTCTTTCTTCTTTTTCTTTTTCTCGTTCGCGTTCCGCGGCCTTCTCGGCTCTATCTGCGGCACGCTCTTCTCTAGCTAGGTCTTCTTTTAGTCTACTCTCGCACCAAGAAGCCAGCTGGTCCTCGGGTATGCCTAACAGCTTCGCTGAATTTATATAGGAAGTGTAATCGGCCATTATGATTAGTTACACTCACAATAGGTCTCTACAGGAGATCTATTAATGTTAATGGACAGGTATCCGGATAAATTCACCCAATAGCCCGTCTGACAGTGTACTATGTTATCACTGTAGTATTTACGTTAATCCGATACGCGATAAAAAAAATATTTACTTGTTTAACTCCGCGATTATTTATCCCTGAGGCGATTTGCACTCGTCGGGTCGACGTCCCTAGTAGACGACAAAATACAAACAATGTTTCTTCTTCAATGAAATCGCAGTGTCCTTACTGTTATCACTGCCGATGTAATATATAAATACACGTGAATCAACGAATATTAGATCGTTGATTAATATTTTTAGCTATTTTTCTATAGCTCTTGTATAATTGCAATTGCAAGGTAATTTTATTACCGGTAGTTCTCTTTAAAGAACAATAACTTCAGTAATTATATACTGGATATTCAAGGCAGGTGCACAACTGCACTTGAATGGGGAATCAATATTCCCAATATATAAATATATACTCTGGCGTATCAGCCTTATACGTCACAATAACCAGATAAACTCAATCAATGCGTCAATGTAGACACATGACTCACACAGGCATTATATTAAACAAAGGAATGTACCAACACCATAATGATAAAGGTCTAATGAAAAAAAAATACACCAAACACGACGCTAGACAAACAAGAAAAGACGAACGATAACAGACCCTACAAGTTCTGAATATAATTACAGATAGGTGAGAAGAGGACAAGAGAGACGTCTTCCTAAAACAACGAGGAAGATGGAACGCTACAATCTAAACAAAGTGTACAGATCCCTATCAAAGTCCGTTCTCGCGAATGCGACTTCCCACAGTTTCAATAACCACTGGTGTTGCGAGACCGCACAATCTGTCGTCGAGACGGCAGAGTCTGCGACCAAGCCACCACTTTGGCAGGGGGGACCCGCAAACGTAAGAACGCCCTCGCCACCGCCCGTGAGTTCCTAAACACAGAGAAAAGGTATAAAAAGCCTGTAAAACACGAGGAGGAACACTCAACTCCCCAGACGCAGACAAAATTTTAGGATGGAATCACTTAACTCAAGGAACTGGTGGAGATTCCTTTAGCCTTTGCGTACACCACAGTCAGTCTTTTTTTTTTTTTCACCGTTCAGTTATGTTGACGTCTCCTTGGCCTCGATCCTCGGGTCAATGGGAGAGCCGGAAATATGTGGAACAAATAATGAAGAAAGCAGTATACAAACTAAATAATAAATAATTTTAACTAGCTCAACGTGCGAGACCACGTGAGCACTGAAACTGAAAAGAAACAAAAGTTAATCAAAGAGAAAAACGATATACTCTAATCTAAATAAACTATAAACTAAACAATGGTGTGTAGTGTCCCCTCCAGTGTCGCGATGTGGGTTACATGGGGATATTTCGACTGACACTCTTTCGAGGTCCGCTCCCACAATCGACGAACACACAAAAATAAATACTTGCACTCTAAAAACTAAATAAATCAATTGCTTTCAATTTTAGCAGAACTGTAGGGCAGTTTAATTACAGGAATTAATGTAACAAATATAATTATAAATATAAATATCAATTCAAAGGCAACTGAATCTAACTAATGAAACTACAGCTTTCTATAAAGACTAGCGTATTCAATCTAACTACTTGCAGGTCATATGAGTTATATGCCAAATAGAATCCGCGCACGTGGCGACGGATATAACAGTTTAAATTCTATTAATTCAATGAGACATGTTAGGATATGGACATTTCCTCTAGACACGCCATGGAGAATGCTTGTACAACCATGCGTTGTCTGGCGGTAGCTCTGAAACTGTCTTCAAAAGTAAGTAGAACGGTTCACTTTCATCATTACAAATTAGTATGGACTCTCACCATGAGGCCCTCACTGGGAGTGAGAGCGCTGGATGTAAACGCTGTGGGTTTATATCAAACCAAGTAGCTTAGGCTCTGGAGCTTTAAATCAGGCCCCTCACAATGGACTGCTCAACTGCGTCTCTATGTCTCTCATCTGGCTGAGGACTATCGCCGTCCACCTCGTAAATGGATTTTCTACATGTGGCCCAGAACTAAGTTCTGTATGGCCTTAAATACTGGTCTGCATCTGCAGCTTACCGTCTAATTCCTGGATTGTGATTGGTGCAACCACTTCTAGCTCAGCTGCCGAACTGAGTTATTTTAAGTAACAGCCCTACGCAACGACCTTGGGTCGACATCAAAGGCCGAATTACTTCAATACAATATAATATAAATTTTATAGCAATAAATTCTTAACATGTTCAAAACCCCGAGCTTTTACTCTGGATCACGGTATTTCTGTACGTCAACAGACGTCTCAATAACATTTAATTCCTACTCACCCCTTCCCTCTTTACTAAACCTAGTTCAAAACACGAGATACAACAAGTGCTCAGTCATGCACACCTACGCTGTCCGTCTATCCTTCCCCACATCTTCTGTCTATCTATTATAAAAAAAACTGTTCAAAACAACTTGTTTACGAGACCAAGTTATGCTGGCTCGCACAATAATTACGTTTGTAAAAATTACTCACTGCTCTCTCACAAAGATTTAGTCAGTGGAAACATTTATGAATTAAATCTGTTCTTGACAGCTATAGCCTACAATTACAATAGGTACCACAATACTGCCAATGGTCTATCATTACAGAAACAAAGTAAATTAAGTCAACTGTTTACACTAGCGCTATAATTGTTTTGTTCTTGTTGCCTTTGTCCCAAAAACCTTTCCTTCCGGATTTTTGTAATTGGTCAAGACTTGAACCAACCAAGTTCTCAAAACCTACATGATGGCTCTACAAAATATCTGCTTTTGGACTTAGGTGATTCAAAACGTCTAACACTGTCACACACCCCTCCTCCGCCGCCCCCTTTTTTTCCTTCACATACATATTTCTTCGTTTGGGTGCTCTGGGCACGTATTTATTTCCCTTAATGGTTAATCTAGCGCTGTCTTCATAATTACCAGAAAAATTATGTTGGTAGATCTCCTGCACTGAATACAGACCAAACAAGATAATTATCTTCTGTTCTAAAGGTCTTCTAACAGTGACCGAATAAATCGTTTTCCTATTGACTTGGCTGTTAATTAAGGTCCTTTCGAAGTCACCACTTAACTTTACCGAATTGAAATGAAAATGAAATGGCTAAACTCACGCCATCTTTGGGACGGATGAAAAAAAAAATCTGATCGATAGGCATGTTATACAAAAGAGGCGGGGTGAGGGTAAGGGCCATAATAGGGTGAGGGTTGGAGGAGACTTGTACGTGTGGAACTGTGAAGGAATAAATTTATAAAATGCAGGAAAATAGTGATCTTTTTAAATCATCCAGTTTGCCATATAGTGGGATATATGGGAGTCTTTTGATACTTAACTGGTGATGCCATATGACGAGAAATACGTACTGGGTGAAAGAAAGAAGAAAAAAGGAAGGAAGGAAGAATATAGGCCAGTCAGGCTAGCAGCGCACTCAGCCAAGGCTGTTTTGCGTCAGTCTGAGCTCAGATTAGCACTTGGCAACTAGAGAGACTATGCCAGACTCACAAGTGTGCAAGGTTCCGTTTCACACCACAGTCTTTATCTAACGCGAAAACTGAGGCAAAATAGGTATGACTCAGTGCGCCAGGGCCCTTGATGAACACATACATAATTAATAGAGACAACAGAACTTGGTGCCCATTCTGAAAGACATTCGGTGCGTGAAATACAGAGAAATTATTTAAAGGAGTCAAACTTGGGACAGTTGGAACAAAAAATTATCTCAAGCATGAAAAACTGCATGCATATTTTCTGTCTTTTAACGAACGACTGTGCTTCATAAAGTAAAACAAGACTGAAATATTTACTATGATTAACTGATTAATTCCTGCAAATCGCCGCGGGCGGCTCACTAATGATTTACTGAACTCAAAATAATATTCATAGTGACACAATTCAGACAGTACAAACCTGCATTAAATATCTAATTTATTGATCGTGTTCCCAATGTTTCACTGGGTGGAAACTTGATTTGTTGGGCGAGAATCATAAAAGCTTTGGTCAATTTCCATAAACTGGCTAGAAGTGAATCGGTTTAAACAAGCCCGTGCCAACGGCTTCTGCGTAGGTAGAATGGATCACAAAATCTTATACCAGGGCATAATTTACAGCAGTGGTTCTGAGTTTCCCAGGCTACTTTCCTCCCCGTACGACCCCAGGTTTCAATTTTTCCCACATTTACATTATTTTATCATCTAATAATTTGTTCACCATTTTACTTTTACAATGGCTACTTAAAAATTATTGAAAACATTTATGAAACCAAAGTTCTTATTAATTGCAATCAAGTAAAAAAAGAAATCCCTTTTTCGTATTTCCTTTGACACATACACAGTGCCCAGAGTATTATAATAATATCATTCTTTCCCACTTTGGAGTTATCCCTCCCCATTTCGTTTCTTGGCTACCCCAACTCCCTCCCTTTAGATATAAAATTCCTCCCTTGACTCCCTTAGGGCCACGTGCCCCCATTTGAAAATCACTGTTTTAAAGAAAAGCATTTCATCGAAGCCCAAATAATTTAGAATAGCATAATATTCCCTTTTTTGTCTTTTGTATTAATAGAGAGGACAATGCATTTCCTTCCGCGCACAAAGTGAGAAGAGTTGTAAAATTACTACTAAATTTGTCTTTGCGTATCTGACTCCAGTTTGAAAAAAAATGCCTCGTGCGTAAACAACTTTAATCCTGAACAGTAAAGCTGGGGATGGGGATGGGGGAAGTGGGGAGGGGGCACGGTCAAAAGACAGGGATGTCAAATGAGCAGGTACTAGGTGGGGATCGCACAGGATGTATGCAAAGTTCGCGTGAGCTAGTCTTTCAAAATGGTCACACAAAGAATCTGAATTAATGGAATCATTAGCCTCCAGTCCAAAAGTAATTTAGGCCTACGCTAATTCTACATAAGTTCAGCCCACACGAGCATCTAAAACCACAGAGCCTACAGATAATTAGTGTGTAGCTCAATTAATCTGGGATGTCTGCCTTCTATCCCTAGATTTAGTGTGACCTGGTACAGTCAACTGAACAGAAATGTTATGGTTCTGTCCCAAATACAAAAGGCTCAAGACAGTTCTCAGTGAAACAAATCTCATCCGCCAATAACAATGTTCTCTGCACAATGCACAAAAATGCACTGCATAGTTTACACTAATAACCTTTCTGGCAAATTCTTGACTCCTTTGAGTCAGATCGGTTCAAAGTTTAAAGACCAAACCTCATATTTTTAAGATAATTAGTGTTATTGGGCATACTTTTTTTTATATACAAAAATTTCAAAATATACATGTAAAATTTTTCACGTTTTCGGGGAGCACTACTATCTAGTTTTGTGTGAAGGGTGGGGTAAGGGAGATTGCATCTGTGATTGAACGGGTAAAATTGTAATTGAGTAGGTTAGAATTAGAAGCGATCCAAGTGCCACCTGACAACTTTTGAGAAGAAAGCAAAAAACATCATTTCGGTATAAAACCAATCGAATTTAAATACACATTTGCAATACTGACATTAACTCTTCGAGTAAATCATTAAAATATTAAATTCGTTTGGTTTGTACTGAAATGAAGTTGTTTTGTTTTGTTCTTGTTGTTTTTTTGTTGTCAAAAGCACTCAAATGGCACTTAAATCCCTTCCAATTCCAGCCCTCTGAATTGTGACAACACAAACGAGAAAGCTGTGATTTAAAAACAAAAAACGAAAGAACAATTCCACCCGATGTGATAAACGGGTGGCTACATTGAAAAACCTGCGTCAGAAATTGCATTGTATCCGTGAAAGAAGTAAGATTTCCGACACTGAACTTAGTCAATAGTCTAGACACTAGCAGAGATTCCGGTATTGTTAGGACTCAAGGTCATAGCTACCAAAGAACTTTAATATTTCAATGATTATTATTTGTCAATCAGCCTTTGTTCCATGACATCTGACGCTGAATTACTCAGAACGAAAGACATCACGTAGATTTTGTAACAGTATTCATTGAACAGCTTAATGGGACCAACATGCCGGATATTTGTTCTACGCCTTCTAGCTCTATAGGATAAGCATTCTGTAAAGATACCCTACAAAATGAAAGTCCTTAATATGAATCCTCAGCTTGGATGGACTTACTGGTTCGTGACCTCTGTGGGGTTTTGTATTGTGGACCGGCAACAGGGGAATGTTCATTGGCACCAAAGCCAGTGGTTCTCAGTGTGGGCGATATCACACCCCTCCAATTTTGATTTTTTTTTTTTTGGTGGGGGGACAAAGAACATGGCGATAAGGGAGCCAAAAACGATGCAGGGGCGTTATGGGGGGGGGGGGGAGGCGAAAACGGGAATGAAGGACAATTTGGGGGCAAATAAATGGCAGCCCCTGACTTGTTCAACAGCATACGTAGATGAGTTTTATGAATAGAAACGGCCTATTTTTTTTTCTTTTTTAGTGCATTTGATAAAGAATTCTGTTTTGTAATGAATTATCAACATGATTGTCTACTGTCATAATTAAGGCGTTGAAAAAACATCACATCATAATTTGTGTGTAGTCTGTCTTCTTGTGTACTAGTAATGTATTCGTTGGGATTGAGTACATAATAATTGCTTTTTTTGTGTTGTTGTTGTTGTTGTTGTTTTTGCACTGGGGGATGAGAGAGAAGGGGGCGATGAAAGAAAATTTGGAGCTTCTGAAAAATGTTAAGAACCACCGCATCAGACAATAAGAATGTTCCCGGACTTTGTTTGCCCTAACGTCATTAAAATTAAAGAGAGATCGTAGAAGTGGCTATTTTAATGGTCAAGGTTATTTGCATTCGCTGACCTGCTCTGCCGGTTTCCCTGTATTAGCAAGCACCCCCACAAATAGAACATTCGCCCGGTATGCAACTCTGGATGCAACTCTGGCCCTGACTTCAATACACAGCTTGTTTTTGACGTTCTGCAGTTGTTCTTAATTTTCTGTCACTTCCTGTTATTTATTTATTTATTTATTTTCCTGCAAAGATGACACGAGGATGACTAAAAGAGAGGTTCGGTTCATGTTACTACCCGCGGGGGATGAAGGTATCCCATTTAAAAACGTACTTCTCAGCTTACAGAAGATCTCCAAAACCAAAGGCGGTTTTCTTTGTGTGTGTGTGGGGGAGGGGGGGGGTGAAGAGGGCGCATGGCTACTTTGGACCGCGCAGCATAATACTCGCATTTTTAAGGATTTTTGTAACGGCCAACTATCGAAAAGTACTGTTGACAAAATAATCATTATCAACAACAACAACAACAAAAAAGTGAGGTTGCAGCAAGGCTTGGAGCAAAGTCAAAATGTAGTAAAAAGAAACAAAAGTTGTATATAGCAAAACCTCGCGTAAGAAACAATACAGGAACGATATAACGATACAATCAATGCCTTCCTTTTAGTTTGCGTTTGATTGTATCGTTTCTGTGGTATTTCTTGCGCGAGGCTTTGCTACATACAACTTTTTCTTTTTCGCCACATGTTGACTCGAAAGACATGTCGTCAACCACAAAGTTGTTGTAGCCAGTTAGCTAAAGCTAACCCAAACCCTTACCCTATAAGCTCTAACTCCCCCCCCCCCCCCCAAATCACTGTGCAAACAAAACCCAAACCGACTACATTAGTACATAGTCTTGGCGCAAATAGTCACGCCGTCATTTATTTTCTTTCGCAGTCGTTTCCATTTTCTTGATTTCATATTCATCATATCTGGGATTTGTAGATCAACAGATAACACTGTGATTACTACATCCTGCTCAGTCTTGAGTTTTGCCGATACGTAATACGTAAGTCTGGACTTACAAAATCCTCATTTCCCGGATTGAATGCTACTTAGGCCTACTACCATGCTTATGGGCAATCCTCGCGATTGAAAATCCGCCATTATGATTAGCTAACCAGGTCATTTCCGTCCATGGAAGCTCAAAGACAGACACGGATTAATCAAGTATGATTCTCAGGCAATATTAGCTGTCAGAGGCCTTTACCAAAATTTACAATAAGACACGTTATATGAAAACCAGTCTATACCCGTGAACAGCAATCAGCTTAACCTTAAATGCTCCCGATATAATCTACGTATCTAATGGGACAAACAAAGGCGAGGGGAAGTGGCTGTTGTGAGAGGATCGAGCAAAGCCCAGTAGAGAAAATATTGTTCTATACTATAATGTACATGTAGGCCTATTTGGCAGATTAGACCGTGCTCTCAATTACAACGCGAGACACTGTTCAGCTTTAACTTATACTGTAAAATAACATCACGGTGCCAACTCATTTAAAATTAGGAAATGGAAAAAGAAATACTGTTCAAACAACCCTTTGTATAATGTTCTGTATTGTGTGGGATGCATGTAAAAAAAAAGGGATGGGGTGACGGTGGGGGGGGGGGTGGGGGGGGGAGCTGGGAAGGGGGCACCGGTATGCAAGGTAGGGAGACGGCTGTATTTACTCACAATCTACTCATTCAGATAACTAGAAAATGCACTTTTTTATAATATTATATCTTAGTTGTAGACAATGGCATACGCATATTTTATCTCCCTAGGCTTGCTGATATACAGTGCATTACTTTTCTTTATAAATGGTTCAGTGCTGAAAATAATAATGTTCACAATGCGTATAATAATATTTCATGCACAAAACGGAAGACAGATTTGCTGCGAACAGCAAATGTTGTTGGGGGGGGGGGGGGTGAACTCGCCAAAGACAAACAAGAAATGACATTTGTTGTTTGTTCCGTGTGCACAAGTCTGAAACCGAAGAGAGAGGGAATCAAAAGACACTCATCAGTGTCAACAGTTCCCTAATATAATGATTAACAGCATAGCAATGACATGGCTTTCTCCAAAGCAATAACAGTAATGATACTTAATAACAAAACAATATAATAAAAGGATACCCCCGCCCCCCCCCCAAAAAAATTTAATCTAAATGGTATTACTATTACTACAACTTACTAAAGGATTTCCCTCAAAAAATGCAAGAAGCATCAATAGAATAATAAATTAGCATACTAATATTGTGACCCAAAAAAAAATTTTTTTTTTAAAGAAATAAACATGTAAATAAATAACTGATTCACTGGTTAAGACACAACTTGAAGCTAACTTTTGTGGTTGGCTGCACATAAAATGAAGTTTTAGTTAGAGTAACTGTAAAAATCTGATAAAATGATAAAAACTAAAAGAACAAAAAAGCGCCCCACCCTCCTTCCTCAACCCCGTTTTCTTCCCCAAAAGTAGTTATTCAGCTGCGCATCTAATCTGCACGAAGTCTTAAGTCCATCTTCTTATCGTGGTTTAAAAGAAGAAAGAATAAAAAGTGACGGCATTATGAAACAAGCCAAATCAAAGGCAAATAATAATAATAATAAAAATCATCGTGTGAGAAAATGTAGAAACAAATAAAATTTAGTCTTCAAAATATTAAAAGGTGAGATGAAGTGAAAATGGGGGTAAACAAAGTGTTTTGCATTCAAATAATGTTTTTATATACATTACAAGACAACGGACGAGCTAAAGTGATTCCTTGTGCACAGGCCTAATATTCTGCCGTTCTATTGCAAAAGACTGTAGGCCCTACATACGCGAAAAGGGGAGATTTTGTAGGAGCCACAAAAACTATTTCGCATTGCACTCGGCTTTATTCTTTGTTCAATATCGCCCATTTTGTGGTGACAAATGTCTTACAAAAGCATATCTCAGAAAGAAAGACAGGTCATGCGTCACATTTTCATGGTATAAATGATGTTCAAGTGTGCAAGTGACCTGGATTGGATTGACCTGTAGGCCACATTTTCTTTTTCGTAACTACGGCAGTATTGCGTCTAAATGTTTCGCGCCTTTTGCTTCTTCACACAGAAATGCTGAGAATGTAAGCAAGACTTGTTCAAAACAACCATAAAACATCTTCAAATCGATACACAAGTATTTGCATCACCGCATATTCACTGAAGACTGTTATATAGCCACGCAGCTGCATGGAGTATGGAACTGACTTCCGCCGCGGTTTCTTCAACGTTTGAGTCTATGTTCACAAGGAAACACTTTACTCATACAGTTCGTATCTGGGATCTGTGCTCACCGATGTTGGAGGAAAAGTGAAGATGATTTCAGTGGTAATCATGTGCTCGAAAAGCGGGGAGGGGGGGGGGGAGGGGGGTTTCCTTATTTCCGAGGATTAAAGTAAGAAACTCATAGTTCCAATTATTGTCAACTAATTAAAGAATGAGCGATTCAAGCGAGATGAGCTGTTCAGGGACCAACAGCCTCACACTCAGACCGCTGAAAAACAAAACACAGTAGCTACGTTTACGGTAGCCAGTGAACACAACTCACCATTTTTCTTTGTTCGCTTTTACTCCCATTTGTACAGCAGCGCTTCCTTTCTTTGTTTTTCTCTATTGGGGTATGAGCGTAATCTGCCGTAAACGTAGCCACTGCCAAAACAAAAGCCTAAATCCCCGCTGGATGATGGGCTGACTTTACAACAGGTAATCACTTGTTTCCACTGATACATACTTATTGCTAAGGGTTTCCCTTATTATTTATTATAGTTTTGTGATTCAAGTTCTGAATGCCAAAGATGGAGGAACATAAAACTAAAGACCACTGAAAAACAGCTCCATGGATTATACTGAGCACATCTCCATTATGGTTTAACAGACAATGACAGGCAAATCAGAAAACACACGGTCAAATCTGCCACAACATCTGTTGGGTGATTGAAGAGTCATATCGGGGAAAGTTCTTGACAAAATTATCAGTTCAAGATTGTTACAAAGAAAACGTACCCATGTCTGAGCGTGAATTCCTGTCAACATAATATTATGAGTGTCAACGTCTTTAAAACATTATGGATTTGTTATCTGGAATAATCTTTAACAAAAGACTAAGAATCAAAGTCTGGCTTCACTACTGTTTCAAGTGATTATCACTTTGAATAGTTTTAATAAAAGGTACAATGGCATGTATTTGGCAAGTTTGACCATGCTGTCAGTTTACAACGTGAGACAAAAATCAAATGAACTAGCAAGAGAATAATGCGATACAGAGTAGTATAACAGGTTGTTAACTTCAATAAGTCTTCACCTGGTAATGAGAACGGTCGACAGCCTGGTGTGGTATGGGGAACAAACAGTTTTCAGATTGTAAATATGTGATGTAAGCTAACACATATTGCAAACAGGTCAGTCAAATCTTTTTTATTGGGTTAGGTGAGTAATGAATGGTTTGCATGGTAGACCAGAGGAAATACTCTTGTTAACACATGTGGCTGTTAACATTACAATTTCTTAAATAAGTTCAGTACAAACATAAAATATATTATTAAAAGTTTTATTAAACACCAAGTATGTAATAGTAAAGCTGCCTTTAAGCATGCTTATGTCTTACTGCTGTACTGAGAGAAACTATGAAATCTATAACTATACACAACAATTGCTATCTTTGAATGGATAGATTTTCACACTTTGTTACTTGTGCAGTATACTGCCACTCAAAGGAAAAAGGACCTAACTGACAGCATAGCCTTTTTTCTACTTTATTATCTGCTTGAACTTGTCTCTCACGTAATTCTTTTATGCCAAATGCAGATAGACAGATCTGCTACCAAAATGGTAGTTTCTAGTGTAGCAAATGAACATTTAAGTGACTAATCAGAGACAATAAAGTAGAAAAAGGCCATGTTGTCAGTTACGTCATTTTTCCTTTGGGCAGTAGCATAGTCTGGTCATTGATTTACATGTAAACTTTTAGGGAAAAAGTATTCTTTCTAGTTGTGCTTGATATTGAATCTCCTGCAAAAGAGCACAATAGATAGATATGATATTCTGAAAAACCAAACATTTATACCTAAAGAAACTAGCAGGAGTTTCAGAGTTTCAAGAATAAAACAAAACTAGAAATGTTGAAGTAAAATGCAGAAAAAAAAATGACATATATTGAAGGAGGAGATAGACATTAAATCTGATGAGGAAAGTTAAGAAAAATCGTACCATTTAAGCATGCCAAAAGGTATGGTTTAAGTATGCATACGAAGTACATACCTTGTAATGCAAATGATCCAGAATGCTGTCAAACTGAGGTGGGGCTTTCTTAGCCTGAATGAGGGCTCGGACATGAGACGACAGTTTTGCGTCATCAACGAGTTGCTCTTTTTTCTCCTCAGTGGTGGTGGTGGTTGTGGTTTTTGTGGTGGTGGTGGTGGTCTCCACTTCCTTGGTTGTAGTCGTAGTAGTTCGCTGCTGGCTGTCTGTGGTCTTAGGCTTGACTGTCACTCTCTTGTTGCCGATGATTTCAGCTTTGTTGCCGTTAATTTCCACTGAATCAACTTTGGACAGGGACATCGATGTGTTGTGTTGAGTTGATGATGTCATCTGCATCTGAAGATGATTAAAGAGTTAAAATTATGCACAAAAAAAAACAACAACCCACACACACAAATGCATCCATTTATACCTTTAGACTGGTGGTTCTCAACCTTTTTCAGGCCATTGTCCCCTTAGGCTCTAAATTTCCTACTATTGTCCACCTTCTCCCCGTTCCCCTTCTCCTCTCCAAATCCCTGTGCAAACCTAACAGGTACATGTCACAAGAAGACAAACTAAAAAAAAAAAAAGGCATTTTCTGTCAATAAAACCAGTCAGTGGCTGCCCGGTATTTGCCGCCAAATCATCCTCCATTCATGTTTTTGCCCCCTCCCTGGTCGCCAATCACCCACCCCCTCCTTTCACTGTTCTTTCCCCCCCCCCCACCCCCCCCCCCCAAACCCCCACCCTTTTCTTTGTTTTTACTCCCCTGGAAATCAAAAGATATCGCCCACTTTAAGAATCACTGCTTTACACCCACAGTGCACTCAGTCAGGTCAGCTTTACCTCAGTTTCGTCAAGTCCAATGGAGTAAAACAGGACCTTGCGCACTACTGAAACTACCATGAGTGTGCCTCACTAGTTGATTACAACAAAATTCAAATCTGTGAGTAAAAAAGTCCATGCAAAACAGACTTCACTTAGTGCCCTGCAAGCTTTGGTTATCCCCAAGTTGCTCATTTTGTCCTATGTATTTGGGGTAGACTAAAAATAGTTTAATGTGAGGCATAATCTAATCACTCTGGTCATTGCACAAGATAACAGCTTTGGTTCTCTGAAGTCCAGATTAATGAGGACATGTACTTTATTTTTTGGAACCAGGGGGGCTGGGGGGGGATGGAAAAGGGACTGCTGCGAAAAAGAATGAGAGACATAGAAAGCAGAGACATAGAAAGCAGATAGGTGATAGTAAATAGATTGATAAAATGTCCATTCTGGTGTATGATCCACCCAATAAGATAGGTTCAAACTAAACTTAGTAAAAAGCCAACAGTAAAATCTGTACTGCTTTATGGTAAGGAACAACAACGTTTTTCCGTTTCATCATGAAATTTTAAACCTATTATTTTGTCTTTGCTCTGCAATCTCCCTTTGTTCACTTGGGATTTTTAGTGCAAACTTCCCCCCCCCCCCCCCCCCCATGAGACAATGGGTAAGAAATACAAATTTACCTACCTCAGTTTTGCAACGTTTCTGCTGTTGCAATTGGTCCTTTGCTTTGGACCTTCGAGGTGACAGAGCACTTTTAATAGCCCTGGGATCAGACTTGGGAAGACCATTGGGTGATAAATTGACAGCCGAGTAGAATTTCTTGATAGGAATGGAGCCATTGTTGTCTGGGTCAAATCTGAAGATTTTAGAGACATTACCAATTACTTCCTTTCTTACTTCAGAGTAAAAATGTGGCAAAAGGAAAAGGTTGTATAATACTGCAAAGCCTCATATAACAGAAATGAAACAATTCCCTTTTCTGTGAGTTTTATTGTATCATTTCTGTAGTAAAAGTGAGGCTTCATCTTAAACACCATGTCCATCTTATAGAATATTCTGTGTTAATACCTATCTATAAATTGCAACAGTGGTCATCACATATTTCCAACTGGACAAATAACATATTTGTATTCATATTATTTCTTAGGGTAGGCTTTGCAAAATACAACCTTTCTTTTTGCCATGTTTTGACTTTGCTTCAAGCCTTGCTGCAATCTCATAGATTTTCTGGGTCCTTTTTATAATATTTTGTCTCCTTTGTGAACAAGCATGCTCTTAACTAAACTTATTTGCACCATATAGCCAAAATAATTAAAACAAGCAGCTTGTTGCCAAGTTGAAGCCAATTGCAGAAAAAGTTACAGCGGCCATTTGGTGAAGGAAGGGATGTTGTGGCCAATAACTAACCCGAATCCAAATCCTCTGATAGGTAAAAAAATATCTCATTTTGGTCATAATATCACTTTATTATGATATTCAAATTAACTCAGACATACAACAAACTTTTGATGAATCATTGCAATTCCTCAGAATGATATTGAGGCTTCAGGACAAGAGGTGATTATCTCAATTTTCACAAAGAAGGAGATGATCACCACTTGCACTGAAACGACAATGCAACTTACTTCAGCCATATATGATGAAACTCCTGATCAGTAAGCCGCAATCCAACCAGGGCTAGAGCATCTCTTAGCTGAGGCATAATGACACGCCCTTGCGCTGTAAAGCATGATGCAGGTAGCAAATCTCTTATGTTTGCCTCACTGAAAATACAGAATTTTTATTGAAATAACGTGTCTATACTCTTATTACTTGCTGGCATACAATACACTTTCCATATGTTTGGTTTCAGATGACATGACAGAATTATGAGTCAAACCTCATCCATTCTCTTCAAGAAAATTATGATAGGTAAGCTTTTCATGATAATTTTATCAAGGCGCATATTTCCTCAAACAAATTTTACAATTCAGCTACACAATAACTTCTTTGGATAAAAAAAATAATTTCCAGCTTAAAATTTAAGTTGAAGGTGATTTCAAAGACTTGGCTATTCAAAATAAATGTTACATCAACTCAACATAACTCACAGTTATTAATTTGTTATCACAACAGTGAAATTATATATCTTATACCTGTTGGAGATGACTGCTAATTGTAAATTCTCTAAATCACATTTCCTTTAACCATTTTTCATTATTTTAGATGTAAAAATGTTAAGTAAATCCAAACAAAAGTGTACTCCCACTTTACTGACGAACTGTGCCTTACTCTGATCTTTATTTCTGGTATTCCACATCTTATTTCACCCTGCTTACTACAATATTTGGAGTTTTTTTTATCCATAGGATACTGTAAGTTCGAAGTGAGATTAAAATTTTGAAATTAACTCCTCAAAATCTGCACAGAGACGCCGCAAAAACGTACCCTTTCTGCAACTTTTTACGGAACATGACAAAAGCATGAGGAGCGCTGGTAAATGGACACCACTCTAGAAACTCTGTACTGCGTAGATTTTCTTCTAATTGTGTTTTCTTCTGCTGCTTGCGAGCCAAATCAGTGACAGCATGGATGGCGACAGCCTGAAGCAGATGAAAATCCAGATTTTACATGTAATACATTTACTGTAGCGGAACACAAATGTTTTGTGTGTAATTATCATACGTTTATCCTTCTTGCTGCCATAGGGCTGATATAATGGCCCAACATATGTTGCAGAAGACTGCTGCATGGCCGATGTGTCGGCCCCAGCGTTTCATGCTAAAACTGCCACGAAGTCAATTTATCAGCCGACATTGTTCCTGCATAGTTTGCACTTTTAGTTTTACTATTTCTACTCGATAATCCACTATTCTGGTAGTCCAAAGGAAAGAAGGGCATTTGGGCTTGGCAGCAAAAGGGTTTACATCTGCAACTGTTTTCTATTGCCATCAGTCTTTTTTACTCTCACTTATCTCGTTTTCCTCATCTTCTATTTTTTCTTTGCCATACTTTCCTGCTCCTGTTTTTGCTTCTTTTGTCAGAAAAAGTGGTAAAAACTACATTTTTCTTTTACAATTACACAGAAATCTAGTTTATGGGCATTCCTAAAACAGCATTAAGACACTGACTTTGAAGAATTAAACGTCATGTACTTTGAAGTTTTCAAAAGGCTCTAAGCACAATATTGTCTTACGGGATTTAAAACTAGAAAAAAAGTAGAATCAACCCAACAAATTCATCAAAATAATGGAATAATGTACTAATAGACTTATGCATACTGTTTAGCATAATTTAGCAGTGTTTATTCTGAATTACATACAGGATTGTCATGAAAGCGAACCATGAACTCATCGAAGCTGATACTGGATCTCCAATGAAGACAAATCCTGAAAAATACAAGAATGAGAAAATTCTAAGATATTGCCTGGGTCTGCCATTTTAAATTCATCCACGATGGAAGGGGTCCCCACATCCCGATCATTTTGAACTCTTACAATTCTTTAGAAGGGTAGGGTTGGGGATGAGATTAAGTTAAGGATTAGTGATAATGATAGGGCCAGTGATAGGTTTAGAGTTAGAGATAGGGTCAGGTTTAGGAAAAGATATTAAATTTAGTGTTTGGGATTGGGATAAACAAAGTGGTCAAGGCAGGGGGAACTTTTTGTTTGCACCATTTGGCATCTATTTTATGACAGTGGTAGTGTGCTGATGATTAAGTGACATCAAGGAACTGACGATTCACTTTTGCACATTGATGGTGGGCAGGGTGTTTATAACACAGAACAGAAGATGGCATCCTTGTAAAACTTGCATGAGGGCCATCTTTCAGACAACCTATACAATGCTGAAATTGAAATTACAATGCCAGGGGTTTTGTTACTGCTTCCTGGCTTTGAAATGCTATAGTGTTAACACTAAAAGATAATGTTTTGTCAGCAAAGAAGTAATGACACAGTTACTGATGATGGTGTGGAACCAGAAAATTTGGTAATGGTCAAAAAGTGTGAGAATCATGAATTCAGATATCCTTGTTGGACGTGAAAATTGCTAATTGGCCAAAGCAATGAAGCCGAGGATACTATATGCTCTTGTTTATTTTTTATAAAATATTAATTCCTGTCAAATCCATACCCTTACTCTCAACCATTTTTATAATGTAATTCTCTGAATTCTTAAAATCAATAAATCATCCCAGAAACATGTTTTGAAAGAAAATGAATGAATGACAACATGAATCCTTTATTTCTGTACTGACTATTGACACTGCAAGTAGAAATGGTGTTGCTCTTCCCATACGAGTCTTGACTTAAACAGTTCAGGGGATAATAGATGCATATAAACAAGTACATGGTATAACCTAAAAAAAGTTGTTGTTTGAAAGCAAAGGCCACTGAACTTACGACTTCAGAAAAGATTCGAACTGATCCCTGCTGATGTGGCCAACCAGAGTTCTGAGAATCAGAAACAGGCCTTCTCTGAAAGTGGAAAATAGACAAATTAAAAATCATTACAGTAGAATAACGATGCAAACAAATATCGATAGCACTGCAATCCTTAATATTGTGTATTTCCAAAGAAGCAAGCCAAAACAAACAACACAGAATGTATAAGGATCATATAAGATAAGATAAGAGATAGATATGACTTTATTATCATGTTTCCAGGAAATTTGTTGTCACATATTATAGTCATTAGAACATTCCCATTAAATTTGGCTAGAGGCTACTTGGGTCACATAACCAAAATACTTACTATAAGTATTTTGCCGACAACTTGTGGCCAGTTAATAAAACAAAAACAAAAAAAAGTTATTTTGGCTACAACGCCAACGAGAAGGTTATTGTGGCCAATTAGCTAAGCCTGATCCTAACTAACCCTAGTCCTGCCGCTGAAACTTTATACGTAATTTCACTGTGCAAACAAACCCAATTTGGCAACATGGCGCAAATATTATTAGGATCAGTCAAGTTTTGCAGAGTTACCAAATAGAAAGTATATGGGGCTGACGTGAAAACAATGATACTGACCTGGTAACAATGGAATCGCCATAGGGATCCTTGGCTCGGAACATCTGACGAACACCTTCATACCCAGTGGTAAGTTTTTCCTTCACTTGTTCAAACAGCTGAGGGACAGAAAATACCGCAGCAACATTAAGAAAATTATTACCGTCACAGTCACCAATGATTATAGAGAGAATTATATTCCCTTAATCTTTCATTGTCAACAGCAACAATTAAGCATCCTTCGCAGACATTAAAATTTTTGACCACACACACACACACACACGCTCGGTTCCCTTCCGGTAATCCCACGAACTCTTCGGAAAGCCCATACAAATCTACGATGCACTGACGTAGGAATGCCTGCAGGGCATCTTGCCAACACATACATAATTATCATGTCCGTGTTGTAGGCCTACATTTCCGAAACATTTGTATTGCTAGGCAATCCGTGGGTGTATGTCCCGTTCTTAAGAAAATAAACAAACAATAAAAAAAAACACTCTTCAGTTAGCGTATGGATCAAACTGGACAAAATCAATATGAACAAGATGGTCGGGGAAAAAAAAAAAGACTAATATAAGAGCTGTGGGATCCAATTATTATCACCAAGAAACCTCTGAAGAGATGCCCTAAACGCCCCACTGTTCCATGTCTAGTTATTTGCACAGATCGTTACTCTGCAGATTCCCGCCGCTTTCTTGTCCACATCAGTGAACAATAATGACATGTATTTCGGCCCTAAATGGGCCATTCATTACCTGAGGCTGACCCAGAGGGTGGGGGAGGAATGGGGTGAAAGGGTAATGGAAAGGAATCGGAACTTCTCCGTTGTGCTCGTCTCAAGGGACTGAACATTGTGGGAACGAAGAAAAATCCCTCTCGGGAAAGGTGGGGAGGAATGGAAACCTTGGGCAGGTTTAGGCTAAAGAAACTGGAATTTACTACATTTTACACCAACAGTATCTCTTCCCCGACTAATTTAGCTGTTTATGGTAGGCAGAAATACATTGTGTATTATGAACGTCACGGAGAGTAATTAGGTCCTGATATTAATCTACTGATGCATAATGCGACATTGTTCATGCATGCTGGAGTCTGCTTTTAGCAATGTACTTTACCGGCACCGGGCCCCCTTTTTTTTTACCCCCCCCCCCTCTCTCTCTCTCATGCTATATAAAACTGCAGGTGCCATAGCTCTTTATTATATATCCAGATGGTTGAGTGGATGGATGGGCGGACTAAAGTATGTAATGTTTGGATGGATTCAGGGATGGATCGATGGATATCTTACGAAATAGATGGACCGAAGATTATGTGGCACGGCGGATGAAACGATGACTTGATGATTCAGTGGATGGATGGATGGATGGAAATAAGAATGGATGTATGGGTGAATGGATGGCTGAATGGATTAATGGATGGATGGGTGGATAGACGGATGGATGGAAGGATGAATGGATGTATGGATGGGTATCTTATGAACTACATGTAAATAGACGGACCGAAGATTGTGTAGCACAGGGGATGAATAGATGAATCGATGATTCAGTGGACGTTTAGATGGTTAGGGAGAATGACAGGGTGAACAAGTGGATAACTGGATAGGTGGATGAATGGAATGTTATACATGTAATAGTGGAGTATGAACAGATGGAGAGATCTGATGAGTAATTGGAAAGAATTACCTGATCGTCAGTCCTCCATGCTGTGGACTTGGCTACACGGACTCTCGATTTATCTGGTGGCAGCATGTGCTCTGTCAATGGACACAATATTGAAATTAGTTCATGATACAGTTTGTTTCACATCTATAGGTGACCAGGCTAATCACTGAACAGACAAAATACATGTAGTGGTAGTACATGTAGTAGTGGTGGTAGTAGTAGTAGTAATGGTTGTAGCAGAAGCAAGAGTAGTAGTAGTAGTAAGAGTAATTATACACGTACCAGTAGTAGTGGTTAATAGTAGCATTAGTAATAAATGCTATGGTAGTAGTAATAGTGGTAGTATATACTGTAGCAGTACTAATAGACGTATGTTGTTATAGTAGCAGTAGCAGAAGCAGTAGTGGGGGGAGGTTCTCGTGGGGTGGGGACGGGTTGCGCACGCTTTTACATTATGGCTATGTAGTATGAAGAGTTTGCTCTTCATTACTTTTTTCTTCCTAATCCATGCAAAATTATTGTCCCGTTCATAAAGTTTGTGAAGGTCAAAGCTTCATCATGGACATACACCTTCTATTGGCTCGTATGGGGGGGGGGGGGGAGGGGGGGAGTGGGGAGCTGATATGAAGAATATGAAAAGTCAAAAATTGCCAAAATCGACCAAATATATTTTAAGGAGCTGCAATGTCGTAAAATTTCTCTTATTAACATAGATGTGCATCGCGGAGAATGGTAAACAGCTTTGGCCTATACAAAAATTTCAACGCCAAAGCTGCTCAGAAACAGCTCAAAGAATTGTACACAAAATTTGTATCCTTTCTCCTCTCCAGATCCACCCCACAGGCAGAAATGGGGTCGGAGCCTAGAGTGTTAAGTCAGAATTATTATGGGTATAATTGCAGTAAGATCAGGCGATAAATAAGATCATCTTAGCGACTTGTCAACGAGTTAATCATTTAAGTACTATTAATATGTCCACAGGCCCCGTGAGATTAGTGAAATTACGACAGCTAAGATTAGACTGTAAAGCAAACACTATCGTAGTAGAGAGCCTTGGGGAATTCTTGTGTTGTATGGGACAAAATATTAGTTCAGCTAAGCAAGTCCAATCTCCACCGTGTGTTAATGGGGTTCCAGATCAGACACGAGCAATCTTTCATATTTTAATAGTACGTGCCAGACCTGGAAAATTGTGAGGAAAAAGAGGGCCCGATAATCTCACCGTATTTAGAGGCCTTTTTATATGTAGATGATATGCTATTCATCTGTGTGATCATGTTTAAGGAAACATTTCTTCATTGATTTTAAGGGCGGGGGAGGGGGTAGGAGGAGGAAGAGATGATGCGGTTGTGTGTAAAATTAATCATTATCATTTTTCAAATATTTTTTATTTTATGGCTCAATGAATGGTAAAGCTTATAATATGTAATATAAGTAGAATAGACCAGCCTATGCCCGGGCTTACAAAAGGGGTATACTTTCTTCAGCAGAGTGATTAGCATCGTTTTATTGTACACATCCTGATAATTTCGCCGGGTATTCGCCATATTACTGTTGTACGTGCATTTTTGCCTTTTCGAGAAAATGAGGGTTGAAGTCTGGTCGGCAAAAGTGTTAAAATGCATACAACATTTACGTCACAAACGTAAATTTCGAAGTTTTTTAACTGACTGGAATGACACTTGTAAAAAATTGTACATAAAGAAAGTAGGAGTGAAAGAACCACTTTCATGACAAAACCTCGAAATCGGCAAAATGTCGTAAACTACAACAAAATGGCAAATACCCACCGATTTAATGCTGCCCCGGAAAGTGCCACCAGACTACTCCAGGGCGAGGTGACATCGGAAAAGGAACCGTGTTGTTGTTTTTTTCTATTTGTTGTTGTTTTTGTCAACAGAAGGCGGACAGAAAAAGCTGGAAATATATTAGACAATAAAGCACAGCTTGCAGCATGTCGGGCCCAACATAAAAAAAAGTGCCATCGCTGAGTATAATTACTACGAATCTTGTACTCACAATTTCATTCCTTATAATCGCAAACCACACTTTCAAAAAAATAAATTCAGGTGAAAATCTCACGTTTCTTGGTTTTATGGTTGTCTCGAAGTTCTCAGGGCAAGTTTAGTAACTCGCCATTTATACAGGTAATGTTCTCTAGTTATTAAAATTTTGACCATTGAAATAAAAGGCTCATAACACAGAACTTTAAGCCTTTACGTGCCGTTTAAAACATGTTTTAACCTTTTCCCAAGAGGGCTGCGTTTGTCCCTAAGTTGGGGCATATAGCATAGGTGAACAAATCATTTTTTAACCCAGGCACTGTGGTACTAACTACATTTATCATAACATTAAAACCGCTTTCTCCATCTTCCACTGTTTTAAGGCCCAACTTCCATTTTTTTTTTTTTTTTGTAAGCACAACCTTCTTAATGAGGTCGGCAAGAGATTTGATTTCCAGCTCACATAGAATTCAAACATGTACGTAAAATCAGACTTGCAAATTTCAGAATAGAAGTTTTGGATAAAGCAATTTATGTCTGTTCCCTGGAGGGTTAAAGAGATATTTCGTAAGTAACATTTACTTAATGAAACCTCCTTTCGTGCCGTCACCGTCAAGATCAGGGGTTTCCAACCTTTTTCGCCCCGTTCGCCTTTGACAACTTTTCGAAAGTAAGTTTTTACCTCTATCCTATTATATTCAGTAATTCGAGTATACATTTCAACCATAATAATAATTACATAGCAACCAACAAAGGGGAGATTTTAAAATGCTGTTTTTAACATTATTAAGTTTTGAAAAAAACTGTAATAATGGCACATAACAATGTTATTTCACTCATTAATGAACAACTGATGATGAACTGATACTAACGTCCCTGACCAAGCACAGTCAGTCTATATAAAAACAACAGATCAACCAATGGGACTCTTACTCTTGCTTCTCACCCACAACATGAGAGATTCTTGGCGCAGCTGTTGAAAGCGCGAGCCTCATACTCACAAAACTATTTCTTAACACCAAAATACATCGAAATATACAGTGGCGGACCTACACTTTTGCCAAACAAGCTTGAACTGTTATGGGGGCCCCCTCGCAACTAGCAACTGTATGGCAACATCCAAAATCCATTCATTTCCTCCTGGATTAGAGCCCCTGAAGCTTAAGCGTTATTAGTGTCATATACGTCATACCGAAACATACTGAAACTCGCAGATACACGGAGCTTCGGGTGGGTTGGTACAGAACATACAAAAAAAAGGTTTTGACAGATATTTGGTTCTTTTGATTGTAATTATATATATTTTTAAAAATATTTGTAACTCTAGAATCAGCAATTTTATCCCCAAGGTTACGCCAAAATACCTGCCTTACGCTGGATTTTCATGTGTATGGAAACTGAAAAGGCAACTGAAACGTCAAAAGTTCATCAAAGTAGAAACGGCGTTCCCGAATACATGAAGACATTCTATTTCACTACTCGAGTTTTTTTGGGTTTTTTTAACCTTTCCGTAGCCGTTTCCGGTTCCGTACACATGAAAACCCGGCTTTAGGCTGGGAATCCCTGGTCTAGACTTGAATTACTTCAGGGCGTTAGACGTGGATATATATATAAATAGACAATGTCTGATGGGCTTCGTGTCTTGACAGCTGAGACTACAAAGACCTTTGTGGAACTGAAGGAAATGGATAAAATGGGGGCGCAGGCACGCGAGCCAGACATTAGCGACATGAGATTTGATGAATTATCAGTTTCTGAATATCCGAGATGCTTAGTTTTATAACATGTGTTTAATCAATAAGCCTAAAAGGTTTATCGAAAATATTTAGCTTTGACTCTTAAATCAATACGAATTGAAATAGTTATTGTTATTATTATAATCGCCACCTTCTTCACCATCATTAAAAGTATATTATTGTTATTATCATCAACAGTAGATTATTATTATTGTTGCTGTTACATTAATATTAATACTATTATCACCATCATCGTTATTACATGTATTACTATTGTTGCTGTTACATTAATATTAATACTATTATCACCATCATCGTTATTACATGTATTACTATTGTTGCTGTTACATTAATATTAATACTATTATCACCATCATCGTTATTACATGTATTACTATTGTTGCTGTTACATTAATATTAATACTATTATCACCATCATCGTTATTACATGTATTACTATTGTTGCTGTTACATTAATATTAATACTATTATCACCATCATCGTTATTACATGTATTACTATTGTTGCTGTTACATTAATATTAATACTATTATCACCATCATCGTTATTACATGTATTACTATTGTTGCTGTTACATTAATATTAATACTATTATCACCATCATCGTTATTACATGTATTACTATTGTTGCTGTTGTTACTGCTCTGGTATGTATTTCTATTGTTATTTTATTACTTGGTTGACATTCTTGGTCCTGTTAGCCCTGGAAATCAGGTTCAAACTGATCATTTTGGTTTTTAGAGAAGACCCCCTCCCCCACACATACATCCCTTCGTCGTCCTGGAGTTGTCTTCGCACGCCCCCCCCCCCCCCACCCATTCAATTGCAGGTGAAATATGATCATATTATGTAACGTGAACTTGTTTTGTTGCTGTAGAAGTAAACGCAACAATTCATCAAGCTTTGTAACAAAAATTGCAGGTAATATAGCCTAATTATTAATCTTCATAAATAATAGAAATAACTTCTTCACATCAATCTAACACAATGGATCTATAGAGGGTGAACATGTAAGCACCTATAAGATCGTCACTAAATGACCAAAAATTTATGAAACTTTGGGTACAGCCTCAAATTTTGACGATAAATTACGCAGGCACCTCCGTTTTGGACAAAATTGGGATGTACATGTGTTTATTTACGATTGTTTTGAGCCGCTAAAGAAGAGGCGCATTTTCGTCGAGTAGAATCGACAAGTATAATGATCGGAAATTTCGTTCTTTGCCCCTCTTTACACACTGCTGGCCAAACGTCAACTTGGCAGTATCTGGCTTCGAGCTTCGATAGAGATTGGACGTGCTTTTGTGCTGCTAACCAAGCAAGAACTCGCAGATAAGTACACATATCCTGTTTCGCTTCGATTGTATACAATTCCTGTTGAAATCTTTTATTGTTCCATTGTTTTCTCTGTTCCATTTTTTTTTTCTGTTTTTTTTTTCTTGACAAAGGCGAAAGCCGAAACTTGGACCATTTTCTGTCTTCTCTTTAGTTTGCTTTGTATCGTTTGGGTATTACTTCTCACGCGGGCTTCGCTACAAACAACTTTTTCTTTTTGCCCAATTTTGACTTTGCAATATCTGTGTATTGTGGGAGGAATTATGGTTGAACACTAACCTATTTTGGTTTTTATATCGAATCCAAGCACCGTTATTTCTGTGACCTAGATCTAAAAATACGGATGGCCCCGATACAAGGAAGTGGCCAGATCTACCTTGTTCGGGTCCGCCAGTATTACCAATGCTGAACTGAAGAAAAGTCAAACAATAACAATTAACAGTCACATCAGTATTAAATTTGTACTTCGCTGTCCATTACTTCCGACATCCTAAACCAAAACCAGATTTGTTTTTCATAAAAACATAAAAACCAACCACAGATAAAAGAAACAAACCAAAAAACAAACAAAAAATTGGAGACAACAACGCCAGACGCATTAGAGTCGTCTTGCTAATGGATATAAGGATACAATTTCACATACTGTTTGAAAAATGGAGTGTTGAGAAATACAGCACTTTAATGGGTTTTGTTTCGTTAATCTCTGTCAATGTTCGTTCTTTTTCTGTCAGCCATGTTACTTAACCAAAGTCCGAAGGCTCGAAGAGGGTTCATCACCTGCCGAGCAACCACTTGATTTGCTGTTCTTCCATCTCAAATATGTTAAAAAATTCGGGTTTATACAGCAATTTTGCAAATAGTTATTCTGGCCCGGCAAACCAATCAGTAGCAAACAGCATGCCTGTTATTGAAATTAGACGAGATGAGGAAGCTTCTGATGCAGGTCCGTCCTAATATCATTATGGGCCCCCGGACAGATTCTTTTGTAATGCGCGGGATTTTCTTCCTCGTTAAAAAAACCAGTGTAAATTTGTATGCATGGAGCCCTCTAATCCCTTGGGGGCCCCTAGCAACTGCCCAGTGTGCCCATGCGTTAAGACGGCTCTGTTCTGATGTTGGGCTACCGGAAACGGAATCTTATATTAAACCCCTGCCCCAAAGAAATGTTCTAATATATAGACCGACTGTACAACTGCCATCTTCGCTAAAAAAATAATGACGCATGTAGGAACTGCAGGGAATCTGATCGATGAACAATTTCTTCACCCGGGCGCAATCTATATAATTATACATGTAATAAAATAACTCGCGCGATTTTAAACAAGATCTAGCGCCGCTCCCACTACTCGGATTTACGTGGAATTTTAAAAGGGTCTTCCTTTCGCCCTACAGAAGGCTTTTTTTTTTTTTTACATTTGGAGTCTCCAAATGGTGGGGTAGTATTTTTTTGGAGTTTGCTTTGTGTCGCTGACCTCTCGCTATTAGTCATATTAAATAAAATCGACACTTATAATAATTTTAAAGGAGTTGGAAAAAAAAAAAACGCACAGGGAGGAACTGACAAGACTGTGGCGTGGGCTAGACCTACACAACGAAAAGTACGCGGGGCAAAGACCGAAAGTGCCAACTTGCAAATTTCCGGCTATCGGTGTTTTCCGGGAATCGCTCTTTTAATGCTCTTTTCGCATTTTAACTTTTTTTCTTTTGTCGGACAAAATGTCGACAGCGCAGGGATAAATGACGGCGGAAAAAAAATTCCGGGCCTCCGGAATTTCCCGAATCGGTTTCATCCCCAAGGATAGGAGGGAGGAGGAAGGAGGAGGGAATTGCTAAATCAGGGGTATCCTACTTTATAATTGGCCCCTAATGGGAATGGGTTGTTATTTATCAGCGACCCCTCCCGCTTACGTGAGTACTTTATCCATTGAGCCACTAGCATTTGGTCTGGTTGCGTTAGGTTAATCAAAATTAAGTTAACAACTTATTAGGGCCCCATTTCCAGATGCGCCTCCTCTTAGCTTATCGACTGGCCTAGATTTCTAGAGAATCCTGTGCGTCCCCTTAAAAATGTGGTGCACAATAAACAGAGCCATTCATGGACAATATCTTATACTGAAACGTAGTGAAAGACATTATATCTTCAATTAAGGATTAGGCATCTCAAACACGTTCTTCCACATTGCAAGAACTCAATAGAGAAGACGAGATGAGCCATTAGAGAAAACACATTCATTGAGAGAGAGAGAGAATAGAGAGAGACAAAGAGAGAAAGAGAGGGAAAGAGAGAAAGAGAGAGACACACACACATACACACAGACATGCACATACAGGGAGAGAGACAGGCAGACAGAGAGAGGGGGAGGAAGAAAGAGACAGTCACATACACACACGGAGAGGGAGAGACACACACACAAACAAAGGGCAGAGAGAGAAAAAGAGGGAAAGAGAAAGGGGGGAGATACACACACAGAAGGAGAAAGTGAGAGTCACACACAGAGGTAGAGAGAGCGGGATAGTCAGAAAGAGAGAGAGAGACATAATTATGCACACATACACATAGGGAGAGACAGACAAAGAGAGAAAGACGGAGGAACAGAGAGATAGCCATATACACACTCGCAGAGGGAGAGGGAGAGACAGATAGACAGACACACACACACACACACACACACACAGAAAAAGAGAGAGGGAGAGAAAGAGAGAAAAGGAGAAAAATTTTAGATCTATTTAAGCTAAAATAAGAAAATTTCCTAAATTTAATGTTCATTTCGTGCAGCCAGCGGGAGAAACACAGAGACTGAAAATATAGATCTATTTCTGTTCATCATTATTTCGAACTCGCGACAGTAGGCAAAATAATAGGCCAACAGCCCACATTTAAATTGCCAGAATGGCGCCAGAGGTAATTTTTCAAAGAGAATAAATACCTGTCCTGATTGTTATGAGAGAAGCACCGACTGGTATATATAGTTTTCTCCAAATCTGGCTGCCAAAGTCAATTTTAACAATTCATGCCTATTGTATTTCACCATTTCTGGCGTCAAAATATTTGTATTGTGTTCTCATTTTACCAGATACGTGCGAATGTGCTTTTTATAAGTTTGATGTTCATTTCAAGAATCGCATGTATTGCTTTACTTGATATTATCTTTTCTTTCCTCAACTGCTTCAGAAAAAGAGGTCAGCATACAGATCCTCTTGCTAGCACTGTTCTACATGTATTCAATGTTCAAACAGGAATCAAATACGGCTGAACGGCTGAACAGCTGAATTAAGATCATGAACTGTGTATACGAAAGAAGCAAGCTAAAAAATCAGGTTACTGTCTAACAAATGAAACAAGCATTCCAAAAAGGCGTTGTGCCAGCAGGGCATTAAGCAAAATAAGCATGCACTTAGAGCATCAGGGGAAGGGAGTCACCACACAAAATTTTCATTGCCGGATTTACCATGGACATGGTGCAAAACTGCAAATGGTGCTGCTGAACCAGGTCCACCCCCCCACACACACACAAACACACAATAAATGGGGGGGAAAAATTAAAAGTAATTGCTGTCGTATAAGACTCGTTTTTAAAAAAAAATTTTGTTCCATGTTTTGAATTACATTTACAGTATGGGGGCATCAAAATCTTATTAGTGCTTAGGGCCTCTAAAGGTTTTAATCCGGCCCTGTGTGCCAGATATGGGCCAACAAATTTGAGAGACAGTTTCTGTGACAATCGATATTGTCTTCGCTCATTCTAGAAAACGCGCATTATAATTACTTCAGCCGAGATCATGTGTTTTTTGTTTTTTTCTTCGTGGTCCTTTTCAAAACGCTGATCACTTACCCCACCGGATACACTTCCCATCCCCCCGACCCCACAGAAAAAAACCTACCCAAAACTCTGATCACCCGCCATCTGAGACACACACACCTACCACTCCCCCCCCCCCCAAAAGCCCCCACCTCATCCCCCGCCCTCTCGGTAAATAATTTGCAGTTGGTTTAGGCATTTACCATTACATAGAACTAAAAAAAATAATAAATCCGCAAAGCACTTTCGAATATCAAATGAGAATAATATTATTCCTATTTGAAACTCAACCCGCCAAGATTTTCTTCTTTGGTTTTTTGGTTGGGCTCCCCCCCCCCCCCCACACACACACACACAAACCTCTCCGAACCCCTTTCTCCCTCCTAGAATTGTCTTCACGACCTCCAGTTAAAAAAAAAACAACAACCGGTCTTGGTCTATATAGCGCATAAACATTACACTCACCTGGTGGCCACGGAACAATTCTGGAAGGTTCTGGTTGGGCTCACTCTCCCCCTCTTAAATGCTCCCCCCCCCCCAATGCCTTCCTGGAATTGCCTTCACAATCCCCAGGTTGAATAAAAAATCGGGTTGTCTTGGTCTAGATTTAGAGACTGGAGAAACATTCACTCACCTGGGGGCCAGTGGACAATTCTAGACGGTTCTATGCCCAGTCCAGGGGTAGGGGTCCCTGTGATGGTCAGATCCAGGTCCAGGGATCGCTGGGCCATAGGGTGGACGACAGCCATTGGGCGTGGCCGACCCCATTTGGCAGATCCCGTCCTGACGGATTGGGAACGGGTCACGCTACTCGCCATCCTCTGTGTTTACTGGCTGCGAATGAGAACATTTGCTAGGTGTTAAGCACACTTAACACTATACCACAGGCAAATTATTATAACAGACCACAAAAAATCTATGGGGTGGCAGCAAGTCTTGAAGCAATGTCCAAATTTGGCAAAAAAAGAAAAAGTTGTATGAATCAAAGCTTCGCGTAAGAAATGATACAGGAACGACACAACAAAACTTGGATTTTCAGACCGCAGCCCGTCTGTCTATGTAAGGTGGCTCGAAGTCTGGAACTCCAAGCTAAGTACCCTATTTCTTTGTAATACTTTTTTTGGGGGGGGGGGGGGGGGTATTTTTCCAGTTGTTTTTTTTTCTGTTTTCTACCCCATTACATTTTTTTTGTTGAAGATCAGTCGATCGAATGCTTGATTTGCCTTCCGTATTCCTTGGTGTTTTATTGACATTTTTCTGTATTACTTCAAAGGCGAGGCTTTGCCACATACTTTTCTTTTGGCCAAATCTGACAGGCCAAGCCCCAGCTGTCGTGTTTCATATCATTTGTTTGCTTTGGAAAAATTAGTGTAAGACTAGTACTGCACTGAATCAAGCCTGTTTTGCGTCGGTATTGACCCAGAGATTTAAACTTCCTTTGATTCAATTAGCCAGACAGATTTGTTTTAGTCTCACTAGTGGGCGAGGTTCCGTTTAAGCCTCCATAGTCCACAAAACCATGGCCAAATAGACTTGACTAAGACAAGAGTAGGGAACATGCACAGACATTGACCAATCTTTTATTTCCACAATACTCATTAAACCACACGATCGTAGAATAGTCAGTTCGGCGAATTTGGCCATTCCCAAACTCTGGTAAACAAGGCAAAATAGGGTGGGGGTGGAAAGAGGATGAAGATGAAGAAGAAAGAAAAAAAAATAAGAAGAAAATCGTCTACAAACGCAAATATAAAAAAAGAATCAGTGTGAACTACAAATGGGACGATGCAGTGCATTAATGGTTTGACGGAATGCAGCAAAATCCTCGCTGATTTCACGCCCTCTGGGTACGTTTCATTTCTCGCTGGGCGGCCGGCCATCCATAGAGGACGCGCACTCGCCAGGCATGCCTTTTATATCCTTGGCCTCAACGCATACCGACTCCTCCCTGGTACGAGCTTACGTCCATTAGAATGGTGAATATCCTTGATATTGCCTAGATGTTTGAAAACATTTAAGTAGCGTTTTGCATGGACTATTAAATTTAATTGTTTGAGTAGAAACATGGTGTTTCTAAACAATCAAATTCATTTACTGAACAAGTTTTTAATGTATCACCATATTAAAAAGCGTCTGTTATCCCCAGATTCCCCTTCCCATTTACTCTTTCCATACGCTGGAGGCCAACCCTCCCTCTCCTTCTCCCTTATATACAATCAAATTCATTTGCTGAAACAAAGTTAATAAGACAAAGCGTATTAACTGATTGCCATAATTAAAAAGCTTCCTAGACCCCAGATTCCCCTCCCCCATCCTTCCCGCAGATGCTTTACTACCGCTGAAGGCCAACCCTGCCCCTTTCTGAGAGCCTAAAGTCGTGTTTTTATGTGTACAGAAACAGAAACGACCAAAAAAAAAAAAAGTAAAAAGAAAGAGTGTTTTTATTTGTACGGAAGCGGCAGTTCTGTACGCACTAAAATATTCTCTCTATTTTACTACTTTACTGCACTTATTTTGACTTTTCCGTACATATGAAACCCGAGCTCACGTACTTTATTGGCCAGTGCCTCTATACTTCCTTCTTTCCATGGATTAAAATCAAAAAGTTCTGTGTTGACTGTGTAAAAAAAACAAAAACATGTTCAATGTTCCAGTCCCCTCTCCCTTTTTTTCCTACTTAACCATGGGCGTAGACAGCATATCACACACAACACGCCAGGCCGGCGTTAGGCTGTCCAGCAAAACAAAACATTTCAAGCTTTTGAAATGCTAGGATAGCACAGAAATGAAAAGGTGCTAATGCTTCATTTCGAGTTAATAACAATGAGCTCACTTAATCCACGATGCATTCTAAATGCTAGGATAACAAAGAAATTAAAGGTGATAAGGCTTTCACTCCGAGTTCACAGCACTAGAAGCTCATTTAATCCACGACACAAAAACAAAGATGGATAAAAAAAAAGGCATCAAAAAAGTAAAAATCAGTCATTTTGAAAGCCATGGAAACTTTGCAAATACCATTAAAACCTTTCAGCATTGATTTGAACCCATACAAAAATCACAACGTTGTCTCTTAATGGAAGATGCTTTTAATAAGTGCACGACAAATAAATCAATCCCATGACAGTAATTAGGCCAGAAAACAACGTATTTCCTGCATGAAAATTTGGTTCATTTGTCTGTGCAGCGCAAGTATGGAAAATTGGATGGTGATTCAATGTTGTTAAAAGTTTCAACTCTGTGGACAGAAAGTAAATAATAAATTACCCATTCACTTGTTCAGAGACAGGGATAGCTCGTGAACCAATCAATCAACATGCCAACCAACTAACCGACTGGCAAACAACGAGTTCCAATTTTTTTATTTCTGGTACTGGTTCATGACGTACCACTTTGAAATCGGTGCATTGTCCCTGATCGATCCATCTCGCCAACGCATTAATAGACCCAACTTTCCAAAAGCTTTATTTATAATTATTTGCTGTTTGACAAACCACGGTGGTTTAGAACAGTACTTGTCCAAATGTCAGTCGCGACCCACTGGTGGTTCGGTGATGGACCCGCCTGTCAGTTCCCTTGAAACCTGTTTCCAGGGCTTTTTCTGCGAGACTTTTTCACTCAATGGACACGCGCGTGTTTTCTAAAAATCGTCCGTTCTATTTTTATTGGAGGTGTTCCCGTGTAAGTGTATTTTTGAGATATAATACTTTTCGAAAAAACAAGTTCACAAAAAAAAAAACAACACGCTTCATGGGAACAGGCTTTTACTTGATCATTCTTCTGATTCTAGAATGTATTTACCCTTTTCTTTCGATGTTTATCAATTAAAGTGGTAAATGTGTTGAACATAAATTTTCATAATAGGTCCATTCGACCATCGCATTTTACCGATATTAATTTTTGGATCTTTCTTTTTAGTATTAAGACTCTTGGCACATTCGCCTGTCTCAGTCTCATTCAAAATAAACAGCCAAATAAAATCGTACGGACAAACAAGCTTCATAAAAACGCGGATGCCTCCAACTTCGTTTATGACAAACACTTCGAAATGCCAAAATAGAAATTTGAGAAACACTGGGTGGAGCCATGTCAGCTTAACTGCATATTGCTCCCGAGTGTCTGACACTCAATTTTAAACTAACACGGAGTATTGACATTGCCTTGCCTCCTGCCGTATTAAAACTACAGGGCAGTACACTGGTCCGTTTGTCTGAAATCCGCAAGTGTACGGCATGATGCTGCTGTTCGTTTTACTGTCTTGTCTACTCCCAAGAGTATGTAAGTGCTCAGTGCCGAGCAATTCGTTCGCTTTCAACTCAAGAAGTCTGAAGAATGTACAGCTGCAGTCTCTATCTGAGACAGCCGCCAATTTACTTACCCTTCAGACTGAACGTAATTTGAAAGAAACTAAATGGACCCATTATTCTGTACCAATAATCACACTAATGCAGCGAGAGATGTGGCCTGTGGATCAGAAGGTAAAACGCTTACTATTCAAATTGAAAATCACTTTCAACTTTGAAAGTCATTTGATCGATGACGCCCATCCATACAAAACGTCTCTTCGGCCAATACTGGATACTTTGGAGAAACAGCTCGATCACTATCCTACGGTTGTTGTATTCTTTAATGGCACAAATACTACATCTGTATTGATCGATGCCGTGTGTTCTGCTGAGCTTTTCAAATGGACTCACTTACTCCATAGCTCAGAATGGATACTTGTGTCGTCCAACACTGATTTTTTAAACAGCGCGTGGAACGAACAGTTCAGTGGTGTTTGTTTTGATTACTTTACAATCATTATTTCCTCGGAAACTGATATAAGAATGGCTAGGAAATACAGAACACATAGCTCAGAAGACGTGGCGAGACTTACTTTTTCATCCAGTATTTCATGGTCGATGGAAGACATACGAAGAAGCTTCTCAGATTTATCACTACCAAAAGTTATTGGACTTCAAGGCATGACTTTGCCCGTGGGAATTTTAGAAAGTGACAAAAAAATATCTGAACTCCAACATGAGGGTAACAACACTGTTCATACTGGTTACGCCATCGGTGTTTTGGATCTACTGGCGGCGGCTCTTAAATTCCAGTACACTCTTGTGAAGCCGTCTCCCGGGGAATTCTACGGAGCTGTGCTGAGTCAGGGGAACGCCACAGGTTTAACAGGTACTCAGTGCGTTGTAACCTACATTCTCATCCGCCGTTTCAACTTACTCGCGGGCTGAAGATCTTTATTTCAAGACGACCTCAACCTTCAGGCTTTTGCACGTCTTCATTTTAACTTATCCACGGTCTGCAGAAATTCTTAAATGGTCACACTCCTCATGATTATAATAAATGCTCTCAACGTCAATGGTCATAAATCAGTAAGGCTATGAAGAAGTACAATACGACATTGAAAACCTAGCATCACGTGGTTGGACATTTAATACAGAATAACAACGTATTGCCATGTGTTTGACCGGAGTGGGTTTCATTGAGAGCCACTCACGGCGGCTTAGGGGTAAAAATTTGCAGAACACGCAAAGGCATAGCGGATGCCATTTTTCCATGCGCTTGCTGAAGAAGAAATTTTCATAATTTCAGTCCAATAACTATGAGAATCCCATTTCAAAATTAAATATTATGCAAATAATAAAAAAAAGTTTTCTCCGGGTATTATGTAAAGTGATATTGAAAAGTTGCCTGAAGATAGTGAGTTAGCGTCTTATTGGAATAACAAAACGGTAGAATGTGCTCCTCCTTATTTTCCCACTGTATGCTTCCCTTAAAAACTGATCACTTTTTATTTTTCTTGAAATATTTCTGACGCTTTTCTTTCCCTCACTATGCAGGACAACTTGCACGCAAAGAGATCGCTCTATGCACTATGCCGATGTCCAGGACGGTCAACCGATTGAAAGTGATGGATTTTTCTGATGTCCCCTTGCAGATTTCGCCTATTTTCATCACCTACAAACTACCTACGAAAGACAACCACATGGATAAGACGCTAGTGGACATTGTCCATCCAGATTTTGTGCTCAGTCTTTTGGGACCGTTACTTATCATAGCAATGTTCGGTGCATTGACTCACGTCATTACTGGCTCTTGTTCTACTGCTCAGCCTCGGCTGTCTTTACTGGCAAGAATAAGGTAAATCATTACGGTACTCTTACCTGTGCTAACTTCATAACCATGTCATAAATGGTACGCTGCCTGAACGTAGGAAACAAAGTACACAGCAAGTTTACGGAAAACAGACGGTGAAAATATTCATAATTATATTGCGGATTATGGACCTTTAAACACGTATAATTATATATACATAAACTATCATTACATTTAAATCTAAGTCCACCAAAAAAAAAATGACAAAATGAAGACAGCCGCACCAAATATTCCACTGCAGACATGACTGATGGGAAACGATATAATAACAATGCGTAGTATCATGCCGACATTGCGTCGTCTTGTCGACACTAAAAAGCACAGGACAGCACATTAGGCCGTTTGTCTGAAAACGGCACCCCTTGATTATCTATCACACAAGTGTAAAACGTTTCTGCACATTTTATTGTCTTGCTGTTCGGAGGAGATGGTTAAGTGCTCAATTCTTTTCACCACAGTCCCAGAAAGTTTCTCCCTTTCAACACAGGAAATCTGAAGAATTTTTAATAACGATCCTAGTACTGATACCTGTGATTTCGACTAGAAATTCTGAAGGTAGTGAAGACATTTTTGACAATAATTTCTGCCACGTCAAGATGTTGATATATTTTATCATGCCATGTAAGTTTGTTCTGCTTTTTTCCCCACCTAGGCAACACATAGAAAAACAAAATAACAAGCATAAATGAGAAATTACTAATAATGAAATGAAGTGACAATGATTTTGATATCACTGTTATAAGTGCGTCTATTTTGGGATGAGCGGTTTGCGTGATTTTTTTCCGTACGAGGTTTAACAAAGTCAGGAGCGGGGCAGCAACATCCCCCCCCCCTCCCAACACAGGACAGCTCGAACACATCCCAGGGATTTTCGGTTCAGAGTCACATCAGGCCATAGACTAATAAAATACCTATACTGGATGATCCCATTGTGTGACGTCACAAAACAGCCAAAGTTCATGAACCATCCGCCATTTTAGGTGTACGGTAGCGACCGACGCTTCAGCATAGCTACAATTTTGAATGATACCATTTTGAAGCGCCTACTGAACGCGGAAGTTTGGTTCCGCACCAATAAATTAATACATGTACAACCAATCTTGGCAAATAAAAAGCAATTTCTACTGCAGATAGAAATAGAATCGGAATTTCCCGAGCGGCGGCCATGTTGGTTATACGGTCGCCGCTCGGGAAATGCCGTAAAAAAGACACAGCCCGAAGCTCGTGTTTCCAGCCTGGTTAATTTATTAGTCTGTGCATCAGGCACAGTCCAGAGATTGCAGCACCCATGGCAGTGTTCGAAAGGTCGAGAAATTCCTTGGCCGATGACCTGTGTTTGGGGGTGTGTCGCTGCCCCCCTCCTGAATTTGCTGAAGTTCGTATGGAAAAAAATCACGCGAGCGGGTTCGGCATAGATTTTCTCGAAACGTGTCTTCTGGATTTAATTGAAATTCTAATATGTATGGGCTGACATTTCACGCCAAACCCTGTGGAGCTGATTATAATTTTTTTGCTAGCATTATCCTTTGTAAGGTAATGGCTTCAGATTTATTATTGCCCATCTTTGGTTCACTTCACAAGGTCCCTGACGTCCTATCCGGATCATCTCTGTTTCCACGTATCCAACAACTATCCCGGACAAACAGGACGTGTGTTGAGAGGATCGTGGGCCGTCTTCTGCATTATAGTTGCGGCTGCGTATAGCGCCTATCTTGTCACCAACTTCACTGTTAAACCGAAAGAATTAAAGCTCGATACACTGGAAAAATTACTGGAAAATGAGGACTTCATGTTTGGCGTCTTTCAAGTAAACTCTGCTCTACTGACTGCGCTACGGACATCCCCAGACCCTATTTTGCAAAGAACATGGGATAGGATAGTAAACACGAACAGAAGTGATCCATCTGTGTTGAGCGAACTCCAAGACCTGCATATCTCACGCATCGTTACTGACAACTACGCTCTCCTGGACCATTCCATGTGTAATGAAATTGCCGCCTATGCCCCCGCCACTTCACATGAACTTCGCAACTATCACGTCAGCGCCTTCGACGATCTATCATGGTTACATATCGGGATGCCCAAGAATGCCTTCTTCAAGGATGCCATAAACAGACTACTGCATGTTTTCGACGAGACTGGGGTACTTGAATACTTACGAGATAAATACAATGTGTACCGCCCGGGTACTTGTGCCGGCCCCCCTCCTGAAACTGAGAACAAATCTGTGACAATGTCGAGGATTTTCATTGTGGTCATTGTGGCACTTTGTGCCACTGCACCTGCGACAGTGTGCTTGTTGCTGGAGTGTTTGTATTCTGAGATACACAGGCGGCGAAAGAAGATGCCAAGAATATTCAAACAGAAATGACATATTTTAGCACAGCCGAAATTTCAATGTGCCAATCTATGTTTGTTGGCAGTCCATCGATGGCCGATGTGAGCGAATGTGACTAACTTTTCTAATGCAATCACAAGACGGCATTTGCTGTGAGAATCAACTGGAATGCCTCTGTTCTGGAAGGCGCATTCCCAGCGCAAAAGTTTGTTTGTTTATTTGTTTGTGTATTTTTTGTGTCTCAATATATCACTGTCACGTGTAGGAGACAAGACGCTAATTTAAACGCGTATTGTATCGTAATCTATGCTTAAAACAGTCTCAACGTTTAGAGTCTTTTGACATTGTACATCGTCAGCTCAGATATCATTCTGTATGAATATAGACAAGGAGATACGTTTGTTTTGGGTTTATTGTCCCCTTTCACCTCCATGCACGTCAAGCTTGTTACACCCATCGGATAAAATCTATCCAGTTCGATTTACGAGGTAATGGTGGCGATATGAGGGCCCTCTGATCGATCTATATGGGCCTATTCAAAGAGTCTTAATGATCCCAAACACCCTGTGAAGAATACTTGTGTTGCCCCGCAGGGTTCTGGGCATGTAAGAGTGCAGCGTAACAGGATTTAGGGGTCTCAAATGGTTGGAAAGAAGGGCCGACGATATGGCTGTGAGTGCATTGATAAAGATGTAAAGAAAGAACAGCAGAAATGCGCAGGAAAAAAAGGTGGACTTACAGACACAAAGTGGAAGTGATTAGATGGGCAGTATATTACATAAATTAAACTGGGTTTAGCGCCTAAAGACTACAGCAGTTATTGCAAATGAACACGATTTCCCTTTGAAGACAGTGACTTGGGATGGCTACTGAAAATTTTGCCAGGCTCCTCCTACCCAAGAGTTCAGGGCTCACTAATATAAACCCGAAATGAAGCAAGATCAAGCATTAAAATACGTATACACAACTTTGTTAGAGGAGTGTCCTGCATTGTACAGAATGCCTCATTTTTGTATGAAATTAATTAAAATAAAAACATGTTCCGTTGCATCGTTGTAGATCTATATTGGAAGCATACTAGCTCCCCAATGATAGCTTAATGGACCTACGAATGTTATGTCTTTGCATGAACAGTGGTCCTTACGCGAACAGCAAGGGCAAACTGTAAAATTACAATGATTACTCCTCAAAAACAAGTCATTATAATGTCACTGGCAGTCTGCAAAATATGTCACTTTTAAATATGACAATAAAATATTGAGGTAAGAATATGAAGGGCGTGCAATAAAGCTGGAACGTAATGAACATCTGAGAATTTGTTGAAGAAACCAACATCTTTGGCTCATTGACAACTGTTCTGTGTTCACTTATTAAGGACATACCCCATACAACTATAGGATGGTACCAGACGGAGGATAGGCATATAATGCTGGGACTGGTCGACTTAATGCAGGCAGTCTACGCTGTACTCATACTCTTCTCAATAGGCCTACATGTATATGTATAATGTATTGCGTTCACTAGCAACCAGTCTGCGCTTGACTGCACAACTCATTCTGTGGCACAAACAACACATTAAATTTTGAAAACTCTCCGGTCAATTTCAATGCCAGCCCACGTCCAACCATTAAAAAACAAAAGTAGGCTATACTTTCCAGGGTTTGGTAATTTCAGAAAATACAGTATGATCGGCAAACAGAGACGTGTCATTGCTCAGCTCTTCTGTTCCATTTGTTTTCCACCTCGGGCTGTTTCCTTTGCCCACGCTGACCCGCTCCCCACCCACCCAACCCTATGTGCATTAGGCTATTGCCCACGTCTGCATGTCCTGTTACGCAAGAGCTGAACAAATAAATGTGCCCCATTAAAACATACCACGTAATGATATCCTGTACGTCCTCATCAAGATTTACAGCACAGTACGTACAGGGCCGAAAGGATAAAAGAATATGCCTTGATAAGAGCCGTACCGACACAGAGAATCGAACAGGCATCATATTAAATACTTGTAGTACATACCAACATGTTCGTAGGCCAGCAAATGATTCTGATCGTTTAGGTTTTAATATTGTTGTTGTTGTTGTTCAATTCATTATAAATTGGGATAAAGAAAAGTTTCGATGTACAAATCTGCATTTACTTGCGAAATCGTTTTTTAATAGGTGAGACAATTATAAGCAGTGTGTGTATGAAACATAGGTACCGGTATTAACAGAATGACATTGGTTACGGTTATGGATATGTTTTAATCATTGTCAGTATGAGTCAGTCGTAATTAGTTGAAGTATCAGTTTGGCGTGCTTGCTTGACAAGCAATCAACGACGCGGATATACAAAACTATAAACTGCCTTATTAAACGCAGGTCTAAAGTTATCGACCACACGCGTTTTTTTTTTTTTTTCACCCTTTGCAACCATAGCCGTTCTATTTCGTTGTGTTTATCAAACCGCAAAACAAACAAACAAACAAAAATAAACAAAACCCTGATTTTTGGGTGAAGAACATGGCATCACTTCAGAGAACCAGCATCTAGGCTACTTCTTTTATACTGTATCGTTAATTACAATCTATCAGAGACTAAGGTGGAAACAATTAAGGGACGTGTATGACATGTTCTGGGGGTCCAATATGGGTGTAACCATCAAAATATCGATTTTGAGATTTTGGTGTTTTTGAACTCATTAGCCATCCCTGCACCCGAATCAATATATTTTTCAGCCAAAAAAAGTCTCTTTTACTGTAACAAATTACTTTGAGAGTGGGAGACTGAGGTGATGTTTTGCCAATTTGCGTTCAAATCTCTTTTTTTTTAATCAAAATGTTGATTTTGACGCAATTTGATTTGGTTTTTCGGATATTCTGAGCTTATTTATTTCAGTATCTTGTTGAGATTTGCCAAGGATGTTGTCTAGATGTGTATTTATGAAATTATGAAGAGATATCAAGATTTTATTATAATGTGTCTTTCATGAAGTTTATTCACTCACTGTGTGAGGTTCCGAATCGATGTCGGTAAACGCTCACTCATATCATGTTGTAAGATAAATATTATTAACCTTAAAAAGCAAAATGCTTCATAATTTCACCCTATAAGGTCAAAACTGGGTCTGTGCAAAATTTTGAGGGTCTATCATTGTTGTGTGTGAATTAAAATATGAAACGAATTATGCAGTTACTTTGTGCGTAAATTAAACAGAAGCCGTCATCACGGCTCATTACTGTTCCGAAAACCTCTGACTTGCTGTTATATCATCTTTTTGTACTTAGTTTTTCACTCGAAACCTGCTATCACCCCTCTACCCTCTTTCTTTCTTTATTTATTTACTTGTCACACACACCCCTTAAAGTAAACCACGTCCGAACTTTGAAACACGAAGAAAGAACGTGAACGATTTCTTAACGCCTTATGAAAAGGCAATGAGTGACAAAAGACTGCATAAATCAGGTTCCATTATAACTGCCAATTTGCCACGCACACAAGATTGCATATGAAGTTGCAATGCATTGTAAATTAACCACGCACGTTTTAACTTATCAATGAACTTTTTATCGACTTCTGCACAAGGCCGAGATAGGATCACCTGTTTTCTAACAGCTACATTTAATTTACATAACTTCACAATTGTTACTAGATCTACCTCAGAGGAAACGAATTAACGACATACTCCACTTTCGATCTCTACAAGCTCATTATACTGCTGAGTAGTGCTGAGCCATGCCTGCATTTCAAATAGTGAAATTTCTTCTATATAAATCACTATAATTAACTCCACATCACGAAACCTCGTGTTGCTAGCATGCTGCTGTGATATACCTGTAAGGTATTATTATATCAACGTACTTTAATTGTTATTTACCTGGTTCATACAAACCCCCAGTGTATGCTTTCCATCAAATATATTTTAAAGCCCCAAACCCTTGCATGGGTACGTCGAAACAAAAATACCGCTGGCGTACCTTGTCTGCGTGAATCTGCACACATAATAATAGGCTTTTGGTGTATAAATTATTCTGTGTTTCTATTAGATATAATACATTCATTCTGATGAAACGAACATAGAAATATAATCTAATGTAGACCTATAACAGGTTTAAATAAAACGTAAAGTATCGATTTCCAACACTATAGAGAGGCATTTTTTCACATTTCTCATTAGGAAGTAATGTCTAGAGAAACTGTTCAAGCCCTCTATCAACGCCAGACCACTGGTCCATGTAAACCTGTAAAAGGTACCATGTCACCCTAACAAACAATCGTGGTTAATGGCCATGGAACCCATAAAAGTCTACCCTAAAGAAGAAAGACAGACCTGTAGGGTACATGACACAATGCTGATATCGATCTCGCTCTGAGAATACCTTTAGTTCCCATGGCAGGTGACATGAAATTTGATTTCGTGTATTGAGAGTGCCTTTGTCTTCCTGAGATAAGAGAAACCAATTCGCAATATTCTGCGATAAGACACCGAACAAATATAGAAGTGGCAACACAGTATTTTACTTTGCCCCGAAACCCGTACAGACGAGAAAAAATGATGTCACAAAGCATGCTGATCCACTGGAATAATAGGCCTAATACATGAACTATTTTGATTGAGATCATTCTATTGAATAAATGGAAAGTTTCGTAGATAAAAACGGTATTAGTTTTATAGTATATGATAAATTACTGTTAATACGTGTATTTATTGATGTGGTCACAATATTTATGGAGGTACCTTTTGACCTGGTTCACGATTAACAATATTATTAAAAATTCTGGTACTCATTTCGGTATGCTCAGATCTCGTGGCGTCCTTAGATTGCCAGTAGCGCTAGATTGATTCAAATGTATAATTTAGTTCCTGATCAGGTCTACATATCATACAGTATATTTCAGTAGAATCAGACTGCCTAATTCAATTGAAAATAAGTATCTTCATATAGATATATGTATAGTCCAAAAGAACCACAGTTTCCAATTCACCATTGTAGACAACACACTAAGAATGGTGCAAGCTGGAGATAAGTCATCAGAATGTTCCGGATGGTAAAAACAAACTGGAAACTGTGAAATGTCACAGTTGTTAGAGTGTTCAACATGGGAACAAATTTAAGAGACTGAAAGTCTAAATTTTGCCCTGGGCCAGATCAAGCATGATTGAGTGAAAGCTACATCCGAGTACAATGACATGTGGACAGGACTGGCCAACGGTCTGTAACAAAATACAAAACTACATGCAAATATTGCTCAGCCTGACTCACTGGTAAGAAAGAATTACAATGATATGCGTCATAAAGTATGCACCGATCACAAGTCATACAGACTTTTTGTAATTATCTCCAGAAAAGTATCTGGTCTCAAATGAATGCTGAGTTAGCCTTTAAACTTTCAGTATTCATAAGAATTGGGCTTTATAATAATCATATTTCATTTTTTTTATTGAAATGATGAAAACATCCTAACAATAACTGGATTAAAAAAATACATGTGGAAAAACTGAAAGACAGCATCAGATTATATATATCAATAGTGCAGAGTTTTAAAAAAAATCATCAGTCACAAATTGTGCTAAGTGCTCGCGGTCAAAGATGGGACTTGGCAATCAGAAGTCGGACTAACTTCATGAAAATTTTGCAATTTGTTATCCACAAATATAATGATGTATTACACCACTTTGTCTACTCAATGCAAACTAAATGTATTTCACAAAGCGTCATAATTATAGTGACTGTCTTTCCTTTGACTTTGAAATAGCATGCACATAATACTAATGATGCAGATCTTTGCATCAGTTATCAAGAATCATTAGAGTCACTTCTCTAAAACTATCATTCTGACATCTGGCACAAGCAGTAATGCCAGACAAATGTTACCAATCTATTCCATTGTCAGACAACTGTTATAAACTTATTCTAGTGTCCAACAACTTTTATAAATTTATTCCTGTGTCAGACAACTATTATAAATCTATTCCAGTTCCAGACAACTGTTATAAACTTATTCTAGTGTCAGACGACTGTTATAAATTTATTCCCTATCAGAGCAAGTCATTATGAGACTGCACAGCAATGTACAGACAATGACCTTAATGAGATAGATACAAGAACTCTTAATTCCTCTGACTGTGCAGGAGTGCCCAGAACTTCAACCATTAAATGAATTTCATACCTGTCTAAATTGAAGTGCTCTATAAAGTATTTTTACATGGTGAAGAAGGAAGAAATTTTGCCTCATAGGAAGTTTTTGCATGAATCCATTAAGAAAACTCCAGTCTTGCCTGATATTGAGTGACAACCTTTAACCTTTTCACATTGCGGGGATCACAGGTCTTGCATGTCTGCTGTACATTCCTTCTTTACAGTGGCCACAACCTGTATACCTACTATTTTTGGGGTGTTTTTGAAAATTCACATAAAATCTTCTGACAAAGCTAGATTTATATTTGGTATCCTTGGAAAGCTTATTCAGAGAAGAACAATGACAACCATATGTTTACACACACAAAGAAAACAAAAACAGTGTGTGCTATGACATCGCATGTTATCCCATATCTGGTGCAGGGTGCCGCAAACGGGTACCCGCGGGTACACGCGAGTGGCCACACCTCACGGGCGACCAGTGTATCGATGGGTTGTAAAACAGCCCACACCCCAATAAAACACTATCTTTAAAAACAGCAAAGATGTCCTGATCATTGAGGCACTTGTTATGTATCATTCCACAATCTCTTCAAGAACAGTTGCGCACAAGGAACAAAAGATAAGCAAGTATATTATAGATCATAAAGAAATTTTAGTTAGCCATAGTTTGTGAACAAGGATTTGAATATTAAAATGATGATAAGAACAAAACTGAAACAAATTCTCACACTTCAGATTAAAAAATGAAACAGTAAATAAATATTCGAGAACAAACACGAGATAAAATTTGATCCTGTTCATAATAAAAATATATGCAATCCAAGTACAATCAATTTCTTCCAACACCGGTATTAAACTGTTGGCACAGGCAAAACAAGAAACCATAGATATTTTACATTATTTTGAAATGGAAAAGACATGAATTTAGAAGTGCCATTGTCTCCAGACAAACTTGAAAAGAAATATCAAATACATTTCAAGAGTTATGGAAAACGATGGGTAAATTTTCAATGTAACACTGAAAACTCAAACGATAAAAGGGCTTTTTCATAGTACTGAATAAATCAAAATGCTAATTTCAAGTCCAGAGCAAGACAACCTTTTCAGCACAAATTAGTAATATCATGATTTAGCGCAGGGCAATTTCCCCATAAGACAGAGGGAAAGGTCGGATATAACTTATAACCTGGATTGTGAAACGTACCCATTACATGTATAAACATGTGAACTTGGAGAAAAAGAGAATTTAAATAGGTCAAGTAAAGAAACATCCATGGACTTGGAGAGAATAAGAACAATACACCATGTTCACATGTTGGAATGAGACAAAGTAAATCATATTAACTAGAACAGGTGAAAGCCAACCAATTGAAAGAATGCCATTTCAAAGTTTAAGGATAATCAGTTCTTCATGTAGATAAAAATGAAAATACTGATGATGAAAATCCGTTACACGGCAACAGACCTGGTGATGAACAGGACCCAACTATTCCAAAGCAAAGATCAATAGACAGTCACTAGGGAAACATCCAGTGGTGCATAGCCTCAATGTTAACTAGACACTTCACTGACTCTTGATAAACACAGAGCTGAGCACAAAACCCCTATTCACTGCGACCAAACTTCAAGCCTGTACCTCCAAGTCAAATAATATTGACACAGCACTTGGAAAGCCAGTATGTAATTCCCTCACCTTGCCTGTGACAAGGTTCAGTGGTCACAATAGCTCAAGAGCTTGGCACCAATGGGCTCTACCACTCTCTGAATTGGTACTGATTGCTTTGAATACCAGGTGCACATTTACATGTAGCAGAGAGTAAATACTTCATAACTGTTTCTGTTGTTCAATTGTCCAAGGCTTGGATAATATAATATAACTGTTCTGAGAATTGTATCAATACTTCTGATAACATATCTAGTAACGGTGGTCAATTGCTTTGAGTTGGGAGATAAATCTATCACAACAATGGCTGATTATTGCCATTATTTTGTTATTAAAACATTATAGTGATAAAAATTATAATTACTTTCACCAAACGGCGCTAAAAAGTATGCATGGTGTACGTAATGGTGTCTAATCGACACCACACTCCTAAAGAACAATTTATTAGGACACGCACTTTAAAAGTATATTATATGGCGTCTGTCAGACCCTAGAACGTACAATGTTGTAACAAAAAAATCCTCTTTAGGAGTAAATAGGAGTGTGGTGGATCTGAGACCCCAGGATCTGTGTCTAGGGGTATGACAATCAAATTCTATGATAAAATTCTCTTTAAAAGTATGGTGTCTGTGGGACCCAGGATGTATGGGTAGGAAAGGTAAAAATGCATGCGAGTTGGTGAGCCCGCACATGCATATCTTAAAATTTTAGAACTATGGGAAGATGGGCAATAATGTCATTGAGGAATGTCTGAAATTTCAAGAAGAATTCCCAGAAATAAGATAATTACAAACACTTTTAATTGCTTCCAAGGCCATTAGACCTATGACATAATTATGGCAGAGTTTAACTTGATGGTTCGTCCAAACCAAAGACATTTTAATTACCATCCTGTCCTTTGAACTTCAGTAATTGAGAATAGAGCTAAAGTCAGAATTAAAGACCAGCATATTTTCATGAGGTGAGATTGTGGTGTTTCCGTGACTGCGAGTACAGTATCTTCAGGCTTGCTGGACATATTAATTAGCCTATCATGCGACCTATAGCTTTTCCCAATGACTGGAAATTAACCACCATGCAAAATAATGACAGTCGAAAGAAGGTGATTAATGTCTGTACTTTGATACGTAATACATACACTTTGTAAAGCTACTGACAATACATTATGAGCACAACGAAATTCTCAACGATATCCGTTGCCGTTTGTTAAAGACTAGATCTGTACGATTTCAAGATCTCAATCAATTGGCTGAGAATATAAACAGGCCTAATAGTTGCAAAATCCCGTATTTAGTACGACTGTCGTGGTTTTTAGTGTCTTCATAAACAAGGTAAGTCGCTGGAATCACGCCAGTGGCCTTACCTGTGCAAAACTTGCGTTATGCTTTAGTGGCCGCCATGCATAAACAAATTGCTTGGCGACGAGTTCTTTGTCACGTGATCCACCTCGTGGATTTCCGGTTTCGTAGTCCTTCATATCATTTGCATTACTTACAACATTATTGTATGAACGTTCGAAGTAGAAAAGGTCAGCGTACGGTAGGGGAAGGCCCATACCGCTTTAAACTGACGAAAACGGAAGATACAATTAAGTACCAAATGCCTGGTAGCGTTAGTCAAGTTAAGTAAAGACGATCTAGCATGAGGACAGCTAGGATTTGGACAGTTCGATATAATTAATCTTAATGAAACACATTGTTCTTCTTTTTTTTTTTCTTCATTCATTGGCTAATGTATCGTTTTTTTTGTGATTTTTTTTTTTCTGACCAACTACACAAAATTACAAGTTGGATTGCTGTTTATTTTCTTTCTTGCTTCAGTCTTTTCTAAATTTTCTTGAAATCGATATATTGTTCCTGTAATATCTGCTATGTATTCCTCCTACATAAATAAGCCGAGGGTCACATAGTAAACTATCGTAACTTGACTTTTTACAGAAATTGAGAAATTTTGCATGCTTGTAGCCCTTGACAGCCCTCAGGTTGTGTTATAATTTGGAGGTTAAGTTCGGAAAACGCAAGGTTAAATAAGGTTTTTTTCAAATAACACTTCCCTGTTGAGTGTGATAAAGAAAGTTGTTCAGTTTTTACCTTCTGAACAAAAATTGTAAAAACAGAGGTAAGATGGTTTAGCCCGAAATGAGACAGCACGTCTACTCAGTGTGTCGTGGCTGTCGTAATTTAAAGAGAGAGGTTTTTTTTTCTTTTCTAAATTTCCTCTTTCTCTTTGCTCCGCTCTTTCTCTAGTTTCTACACTACATGTATATTATACGAAGCAAATGAATCTTTAAAAATTTACTAAATGTCGTTCATACCAGTTTATGCTGTCTGCATACATATAGGGCCGGATTTAGATGAAGAGAGGCCCTAGGCTATTCTAGCTGTGAGGCCCCTCCCAATCCCGCACCTTCACGCCTGGAGAAAGATGGAAGTGTTTTAAATAATTCGAGTAACGCCAGTGATGATGATATAGGTGTTTAAAATTTGAAAGGTCGTGCGATACGAAAATTGCAAAAAATTTGTTCAGAAACTATAGTGCACTGTAACATCATGTAAGAAACGTCTAGGTCTGTCACAAAATATTGTTATTCAGATTGCCCGAGGCGGTGAGATCCTAGCCTTCAGCCTACCTAGCCTAATGATAAATCTGGCACTGTGCATACAACGAACCCCCTTCCTTTTTTTAAAATTTTATATTCGTGTTCTTCGTGAGCTTATAATAACACCAACGATAAGATGAGACACTGTCTTCTTCGCACCACTAAAAAAGCCGGGCACACAAATTGTGCGCTGACCGGGGCGGGGCCCATGGCGCATAGTATGAAAAGAATGCGTGATATTGTGGTAAATTTATGATCTAAAATTGTGACAGCGCTACTGCGACTAATTAAAAAAAAAAAAAGAAAAATACCCAGCCCACAACGATTGAGGTATAATTCTACAACAGGTGACGTCAATCAAGACCAATAGCGATAGCTGAACAGTGGACAAAGATCAATATTTTCTCTGTTTGGCTTTGTAAAGTACGACATTTTTCATGACTTCCGCGCATTTGCCGCTATGTGACGGTGCGAAATCTGTGCACACTAAAAGCACTAGCTGTCTTATCTTATCAATATTCTAGTATCTTTGACAACAGTGTACTGCTAGAAGGATAAATCTCTGCCAGTATCCTTAAGCCAATCTGCCGTAGATCTGAAAAAGGACCTCCGCAGATTTGATAGGACCATCGTAGGGGCGGATTCCCTGCATCAAAACGAAGTCAGCACGATGTCAGAATCAGCAGATCTATGTAGAAACGATGCTATTCCTATGAGCAAACTTGGTATCAATTTCCGTCGGGCTGCTGACTGAGACGATTGCTTTTTGAAAAAAGTTTGTTTTGGATAAGAGATAATGTTTTTGTTTTCATCAGCATCAGTGCTCTGTCGGTAAACTCGGTCAAACTAATAATATTATCACGTGGATCAGTAATATTACCAGACGTGGATCAGTATAGTGTTACAGTTTCCACCGCAAGTAACTCCAACAGCAACACATTTAGAGTCCTCACCCTCCAACACTATCAAAGTATCATTATCTTTACACTAACTTTAATATCGACAAAGCAACAATTACATCAACAGAAAGTAATCTCTTTTAAACATCCTACGACACATAAACATCACCGTAATCGCCAGTGACTTAGCAACTCTAGAAGAAAATTTTAATCTATTCTTCGTCTGTCACTGATCATCAGTAATAGAAACAGAATAAGATAAATTAGGCTAGTCTGCATCTGACAGACTAATCCGTGAACAACATTGTAGAATGTGCACTGGATAGTTGAAGATCTCATTAAAGGGTAGAATTGAAAGATTAACCAGCTAGCAACCCTATCGAATGTAAGAAAGTAGTTCTCAACCGTTGAGAATTACCACCCCTTCGTGCGATTTTGAGTTCCAGGGAGGCGAAAGCACGAGAAGGGCGATAGCGGGCGAAAACAAGCCAGTACAAGATATGCATGGGAACTTTGAAGAAGAAAGTCCAATTATATCATTATGCACTTGATGAAGAATACTTTCTGCTTTTTTTTTTTTAACAAAAATAATATCTGGATAATCAATATGTCTAATGTAATTTACACACTTTTGAAATAATTTGTGTCTGTGTAGTCTTTAGGGTACATTTATGGGTGCATGTATGTTGGGCCGGGTTTAAGCTTCCTTTTTTTTTTTTTTTTTTAGAGAGTGGGGTGGGGGTTGCAACGAAAAAAAACCGGGGGCCTAAATGGGCGATTGCCTAAAAAAAAGTTGACATATTTAACTCTTTGTATGCCACGAATTTTTCCATGTTTGCTGATACAGGATGAAAATAGTGGGGGAGATGAATGAAAACTAACTACAGCAACATCTATATAGAAAGTGGACTTTCTTTCTTCCTGAAACAAAATAGCCTAGCATTCTTGTGCACGGATACATAGGTGATTGGCACAAACGTGACCAGCGGAAGAATCGATATATCAGTTAATGGCGTACAAAGAGTGAAGACTTGGAAGTCCATGTAGACATTTGTAATATCGTCTCTAGACTAATTACACAAATGCCTATTTTCTTTTCCAGAGTTTTGAGGAAGCAGTGAAGACAACAGTGTATCAAGATGGCATCAGAAGAGTTAATTCAGTGGTTCTTAACCTTTTTCAGGCAATCGCCCCCTTAGGGTGTAACATCCCCCCTCCCCTCCCCATCCCTACTCAAATCCAACAGATACATTCCACAAGAAGACACACTACACACAAATTATGTTTCTTAACTTTTTCAAAGCTCTAAAAATGACGATAGGTGTGCTGACTATTCAAGATAAAACAGAAAGCATTTTTTATTAAATGCACTGGAAAAAAATAGGCATTTTCTGTTCCCAAAACCCATCATTATGTGCTGTTGAACAAGTCAGTGGTTGCCCTTTGTATTTGCCCCCAAATCATTCTTCATTCATGATTGTTTTCATCCCCACCCCCATCGCTTCCTTTCATCGTTTTGGTCCCCTCGTCGCCTTTTTTTCTTCTTCGCCGCCCCCCCCCCCACCACCACCACCACCACCACCACCAACACATGGAAATCAAAATCGCCCCGATGTCGTGTGTCAAGAACAGATTTGATTCATAAATGTTTCCACTGACTAAATTTTTGTGAGAGAGCAGTGAGTAATTTTTACAAACGTAATTATTGTGCGAGCCAGCATAACGTGGTCTCGTAAACAATTTGTTTTGAACAGTTTTTTTCCTAATAGATAGACAGAAGGTGTGGGGAAGGATAGACGGACAGCGTAGGTGTGCATGACTGAGCACTTTTTATATCTCGTGTTTTGAACTAGGTTTAGTAGAGAGGGAAGGGGTGAGTAGGAATTAAATGTTATTGAGACGTCTCTTGACGTACAGAAAATCCGTGATCCAGAGTAAAAAGCCTGGGGTTTTGAACATGTTAAGAATTTATTGCTATAGAATTACATTTTATTGTCTTGAGTGATTCGACCTTTGATGTCGACCCAAGGTCGTTGCGTAGGGCTGTTACTTAAAATAACTCGGTTCGGCAGCTGAGCTAGAGGTGGTTGCACCAATCAAATGTATGAATCTGGACGGAAGGTCGAGACATAGCTTTAGTATTTAAACCCGTGCAGAGCTTAGATAGATGCCACATGTAGACAATCCATTTACGAGGTGGACGACGATAGTCCTCAGCCAGATGAGAGACATAGGAGACGCAGTTGAGCAGCCCATATTGTGAGGAGCATGATTTTAAAGCTCCAGAGCCTAAGCTACTTGGTTTGATATGAACCCACAGCGTTTACATCCAGTGCTCTCACTCCTAGTGAGGGCCACATGGTGAGAGTCCATACTAATTTGTAATGATGAAAATGAACCGTTCTACTTGCTTTTGAAGACAGTTTCAGAGCTACCGCCAGACAACGCATGATTGTACAAGCATTCTCCATGGCGTGTCTAGAGGAAATGTCCATATCATAACATGTCTCATTGAATTAATAGAATTTAAACTATTATATCCGTCGCCACGTGCGCGGATTCTATTTGGCATATAACTCATATGACCTGCAAGTAGTTAGAGTGAATAAGTTAGTCTCTATAGAAAGCTGTAGTTTCATTAGTTAGATTCAGTTGCCTTTGAATTGATATTTATATTTATAATTATATTTGTTACATTAATTCCTGTAATTAAACTGCCCTACAGTTCTGCTAAAAATCAAAGCAATTGATTTATTTAGTTTTTAGAGTGCAAGTATTTTTTTTGTGTGTTCGTCGATTGTGGGAGCGGACCTCGAAAGAGTGTCAGTCGAATTATCCCCATCTAACCCACATCGCGACATCGTGCATGTTGAGAACCACTGAGCTAGTCCAAAATGTCATCACTGCATTATTGCGGTTGTGAATGAAATTGATTGGGGCATCTGTCCTTCGTTTACGTGTTGCACTCGATCTCATTATGGAAGGTGGATGCAATTTTGGCTTAAGTCATTCTTTTGCTTTCGTATGCATCAGCAGTGTTTCCTCAGCTTATCATCACGATCTTTGTTCTTATTTGCCGAAAAAAAAAAATGGAGATCTTTAAGTGTGTAGAAGAATAACAAATGTGTACTTTGACGCTTGTTTAAAATGCGTTGTGGCACATACCAACCTGTCTCACAGTTCTGATTTATTCTCCTTATCATAAAAAAAAAAAAGCTTCAAATGTTTGATGTCGAATTTCTCAGCTGTGCAAAAAGTGGAACTGGAACAAACAAGTAATAAAGTCGAGTTATGCCCAGGTGCCAAACTGATGGTACCATGCAAGACGCCGTTTTCTTGTGTGTACTTTGAATTGAAAACTGAGAGACTTAGGCCGGTATACATGTAAGTGCAGTGACGATAATTATGGCAAGCAACCGGTGGAAGAGGTGTAAAAAAAAAAAAAAAAGTAGCTTGAAAGGCAACAAGGAAGTGAACAAATAGTAAAACGAAATCATAATTATATCATCAAACAGGACTTAAGGGCATTCCCCATGTTACGAACGCCCCTTCCATACCATGCATAAGTCCTAAGGGGTGAACAAGACCAAAGCTGGTGTAGACGCCGCACTGGTGGCTCACCGCCCAATTATGATGCATCACACTAAAACACTAACCACTGCTCACGTCGCAGGGGTGTAGGCAGTGGTTAGTGTTCTGGTGTGATGCGTAATAATTAGCTGGTGAGCCACCAGTCTGGCGCTTACTCCAGCCTTGATCTGTTTCAACCCTATACGAACGTGAATAGTTATTAAGGGAGGGAAAATCGGATGCGTGGGTGCAGTATATGTTATTGGGTGCAGTCTCTGTTTATGTACCAATTGGTTTTTAAAATAGATCAGTTCTATGTTTGTTTACTGCTTTGTTACTGCTAGAAACGTATTTTAGTGATTACATAAGGGTTGTAGGCTATGCACATCAGTGTAGTGTCATACGAAGGAAATCTGTTCATGAACGACCTTAGCAAACAGAAGCTGGGGATCTGTTGTATTTTCTTTATCACAAGAACAGAAGGTGAGAAAGACAGACAGAAAGAAAGAAAGAAAGAATTTGAAAATAAACAAAAAGACAAATTGAAAAACAAGAAAAGAAAGAAATATCAGAAAACGACTGAATGAATGAAAGAAAGAAAGCTGGATACACAGACAGCTAGACAGACAAAAAAAAAAAAAGAGACAAAAACCAGACAAGAATCGAAGAAAATAAAAACGGAAAGAAAATAAAAGAAGAAAACATAAAAGAAAGAAATAGGAAAGGAGAAAAGAAAAGAAAAAAAAAGAAAGAAAGAATCAACAACTTCTTGATGGTGTTCTACATAGATTTTTTTTTTTCAAAACGACATAAGCAAAAAATCTTTTCATGGAGATTCCTTTAGTTTAGGTCAGACTTGATGAAAGATCGTTTCACATGTTCACGATTGTAATTTCACGCCTTTAGCTTCAGTGAGCACAAAGCCGATTTTCTTATGCTTCCGAAGAAGTAAGATGCTTACTGGGAGAAATGAGCTTTGTTATGCTCTGAATAAAGCCCTCAGTATAGTATTCTTTATCATTGTACTAACTAAGCCTACAACACCATCCTCTCTGAGTTCTGAGAAGGCCGAGCACTAAAAAATCTTACTTCAGATAGAGTTGTCCTTTTTTTTTTCTACTGCTAGGCTCGCGCGTTTTTCTTCGTGATGATGGTATTGGTAATAAAATGATAATCGTTATTACAAGGGGGCTACCCTTAAAGTAAATAACTCGATTTTGGGAGATTTTTATTTAACTTTCCTCCTTTATGACAATGTAGGCCTACGCTTTTCATACGCCTGGCCACATTGTACCCTCCTCCTTGTGCGAGTGTACACTCATCAAAATATTAGATATAAATGATAAACACTTTATATTCTGAAGCTTTAGCTAGTATTTTGCTCAAACTATTCGACTCTTTCACTAGAAACTGCAGCCTATAATTTGATTATTTTTATATAACCCTACCCCTTATCTTCTTGGAAAAAAACAACACTTTTTGATTCATTACGAAGATTGAAAAGCATAAATAAGTACGCTTTACAGGCACTCCCTCCCTCTCCTATGTACACTTTTCATACACCGGGAGTACCCTCCCCCGAGTGTACGTACTTAAAGGACGGGCCCTGACGTCGAGGAGCAATCCAAAAAGCTAATCAAGCCCCCCCCCCCCACACACACTCCCCCACCCACACGCATAGCGGTGCAAAATGTGTGGACGGAAGAGGAAGAGGACGGGCTCACGTGACAAAACACGTGTCTCTGTTTACAGTTCTGGTGAGAGAGATAGAAACGTAATTAACTAGAATTTAATTCTAATTCACCATAATTATTATCATCATTACCGTGTGACACCGTGTAGGAAAAGCGTATCGCATGTCGGTGTATGATCAGACATTTCTCTTGGTGTGAGCAATTGGAGTTGTTTATCTACAGATATACTGAACATGTAATGAGCATGTTGTTTATTAAGTTCCTAGAGCTCTAGAGCAGTGTTTTTCAACCTTTTTTTTTTTTTGTCCCGCTTCCCACTTCAATCGCATCTGATTATTAACGGAGAGTATGTTTTTATAGAGAGATCTCACTTCCGCCAAATCGCGAAACTAGGTCGCTGCGGTAAACAAAAAATTGAAGACTTGAAAGAGACCGTCTTCACCAAAGATAGTGTGCGTATCTGTTTACTGTGGTTTGCTCATATTTTTTGGTTGACTGAAACTATTTAGAACCGTTTGTAAGCTCTTACGTCCAGTGGAAATGCACAAACGGATATTGTTTACCGCAGCGACCTACTTTCCGCTCTATGCTAACAGTGGTTTTGCAGAGCCTCCAGTGTCTCGTAGTGCAAATCGACCAATAGTGAAACCTCTTTATACATACATACTCCCTGTTATTAATTTTTTTTTAAAATAGTGGCGGGAGTAATTCATTGTGGTGCAATTTTCGCCCTTTTTTTTTGGTTGACGCTACAACCAAAATGACAGTTTCAACAATTATAAAGTTAATGTCCGAAGTGTCCACTAATCAAGCCCTATCGCTCTTGTATCGACGGATTGTGTTGATTCAAGTCTCAGGTATTTTTAAATAAAAAGTTGTAAAAATGCAAAATGCAATGATCTTTGTTTTGACTCCCAATAATAAGCCCAGTGCACCGGAAACTACATATTAATACGTATTCAATTCGGTGCGCACAATTTCCCTACCAAAAATGAATGCATAGCGCTCTGGTGCGCATGAAATCTGTAGCAAGACTGTAGAATACGGGAATCTTTCTGGATCAAAAAAAGAGAGAGATAGAACGGTGTGTTCACAGGTTTATCACGGATAATGCCGGGAACTTCATCTAGATATAAAAAAAAAACAAGAAAAATGTAGCAGCGGGAGTATTTCATTGTGGTGCAATTTTCGCCGTTTTTTTGCTCAACGCTATGGCCCAAATAAAAGTTTCAAAAATTACAAACCTAATTTTCTCAAGCGTCAACTAATCTAACCCAATCGCTTTTGTAGCTACCGATTGTGTGTTTTCAAGTTTCAGGGATTCTCTTTAAAAAGTTGTGAAAAAGTAAAATATTATGATTTTTTTTTTTTGTACTCCCTTTGATAAGCCCACACTTGACACGCGTTCAAATTAAAAAAAACAACCAAAAAAACTATGTGCCCTACCAAGATCGGACAAACTTAGTGTCCAGTACATACAAAAAGATTTTTTAAATATTCATGTATTCAGAATCTATATAATTATTCAAAAGAAGTTTTGATTAAAACTTTATTTTAGTTTTATTTACCTGTTTCTTACTCAGTGAGAGCCTTGGCCTTGACAAACAAGGAAATCACCAACGCGACATAAACAAACGACAGTTTATCTGTACTGTACAGTCAAATTAAAATACACCATGCAATTAAGATTTCTATGAAAAATCTCTTGCGCTCCAATCTTAAAACCCGCGCCTCTTCAAAATATAGCCATGCCCCACCAGTGGGATGTGCGCCCCATCTTGATAAACACTGCTCTAGACTATAGTTTGATTCTAACTTTAGATGTGTTAAAAAGCTTAACTCACGCAAACTTGCACCCATTAAAAAATGGGATGATTTTGTACTAGTATGTATCTGCAGTTTTTCTTCAGCTATGTCAAGGTGCTATATTAAACAGATGGTGCCCTGCAAGATACCCCTTTTTTTGTGTGATTTGACTTTAAAGAGAATTTCGAGAAATGAGATAGATTTCGGCCTTTCTTTAGTCTGTTATAAGGTTGAAGACTCACAGATACGATAAGTACCGTTCAATAGCGTTCACTTTGTGTGCTGCTTTTCTGTTCAGGATTTTGTTCAGCTTGAAGAAGGCCCTTGTGGCAGAAAACATGTAATCTTTTACTTTTAGTATAATTTTTGGTGCACTTTCAAAAAAAGATGTTTACTAACATAATTATGGCTTTTGCAAATGCAACGTTCTTCGGGAGCGGGGGGGGGGGGGAGGAGGGGAGAGTGGAAGCACTTTGCAACAAGTCCTCCATAACCCCCCTTTCTCTCCCCCTCTCTCTCTTTCTTTCTCTTACCCCCCCCCCCCTTGTAAACTTGGTACAGTTAGATGATCCGTAAGACACAAAACTAAAAACTCTTCTTAGCAAATTGTATTTAATGTCTTCTAACTTAAGCTATCTATTTCACTGAACTGATGTAACAGAACTAGACTATTTCATTTGTGCTATATTTTTTTGGGCTTATGTAAACAAATGACTGTTAAGTAAGTAATATTTCAATATCTAGAGGGACAGAAAAAGCTCCCCAGATCTGATCGCAAATGACGTGTAGCCACATCACCGTAAACAAGCATTTTATCTCATAACGTGCGTCACAAGGGATTTGGAATAAAATTACGATCCTGGCAAAGAAAAGTACACACGCACAGCAGACCATCCGTCACGTGGATATGGAAGTAATTAATGGTTAAATTTGTCCACAGAAAGCTATAAATAAAATGTTAATTCATCAGATAGACTCCCAGCACGGGAAAGTGCCTTTAGCCTCGTTTGCACCACAGTATATCGCGAGCAGCGTTGCCGGTGACGATTTTTTTAAAATCCCAAGGTGAGGTAAAAAATTCCAAGATTTTTTTCCCAACCCAAATTATAGAAGTTATAATTTCATGATATATATTGAATTTAAAATAGACATTGCCAGTGATTAATTCGCAGATCACGCCGCATAAAATGTCATAACTTGCAGGCAATTCCGAAACTGTCCCTTGGTCCATTAGGCTTGATTCACCTTTAAATTTAAAGTCACGAACAGCGTCGCGAGGGGATGGGTAATTTTGTAACGTCATTTCAGGGGATTGTTGTGCTAGGGATGAACCAGAGGCAGATTATATGATGTACTATTAGTATTAGGTTAAAGATCTAGTTTATTTACTCAAGTGGACGGATGTCGAAGACTGTTTTATTTTGTAACAGCACGTTGTTCTAGCACGTTATAGTAGGGGGGAGTTAGTTGATCTAACTACAACCCTTTAGAAAACGAAACTATTACAGCTGTAAAATAAATAAACACGAGATCCGACGATAGATTAAATAATACTAAAGTTTAATAACTGTATAGTGAACAATAAATTACTAGGAAGACACCAGCGAAACTAAATATCTACGCCACACAAAAGGAAACTCACTTACTCACCCCACCAACCACTCACACAGGTCTATATATATAAACATTCCTACAGAAAGTTCCCGAAATAAACGTTACCTTTGCCCTCGCACAAACTAACCAATCACGCATCAATACGTCATCAGGTTACATCACTCAAGGCCAAATCTGGCGTAAACATTCGTTTCCACAACGTTATCGAATATTCGGGAACATACTAATATTTACTGAACGAGTCAAAACACCTGACAACAAGCGGGCGAGGAAAAAACTACTCACTAGGAAAGAAGGTCAGGTCACGGAGTACAGTACGCTCTAGCGGTTGTCAAGAAGAAATGAACACATGCTCACCAGTGTAACACGAAAACGGGGGAGGGCAAGGGATAGCTTGCAGATGCTACACAACTCCCCAATTTAAGTTGAATATTTTTCAACTCCAAAACATTATTCAGCGTCTGCAATATCTTGAAATAACAATCTTACAGTACTCCCAATCTCACAAAGGTAGTTGCTAATTCTATTACAATTATTAACAATTTCAGTGCCTTCCCAATAGTAGACAGTAGGCCTACTAGTCAAAATAACACAACGCCACCACTGTGGTGAAACAATGGTCAATGATATTATTACAAATCATATATGGTGAAACGATGGCCCATCGTTTACATAATGCTTCGTGCACGAATCATAGCATATAACTTGTTGTACATAACATGGTTATCTCAAAAATGTATAACTCATACGTACAATGGCAAAAATACCAATACATACCGACCACTGGTTAGGGTCTTTCTTCATCATATTAGGTCAAAACAAGTTACAACATTGCAACATAACACAAACATTGCTTGCTCGCAGTCCCCATTAGGGTTACATTTTCCAAAATTTACACCAAGTTCCATTGGTAACTAATATGACATAGCATAAAATCAAAATGTGACTAACACATCATGACTCTCTATCAGCCATCAATTCAATATTCAGTCACAGATGAACTATGTCCCCAATTACAGTACAATACTGCCGTCCTAGCAATTCATCTAGTAGGCAAAAGTATGGGTTACAACGCATTTCACTGATAGTGTACTACTTTAAAATACCCTGCTCAGGAAATCGGCACAGACATTTTCTCTGCCTTTTACGTAGTGACTCCTGAATCGATAAGACTGTAAAAATAAACTCCATCGTAATAACTTTGGACTGTCAAACTTGGCAGAGTTCAAAAACTCTAATGACCGATGGTCAGTTTGGAGCACAAACTCCTTTCCATACAAATACAAAGTAAACTTTTTTACAGCCCAAACAATAGCTAAACATTCGCGCTCTGAGACCGAATATTTTGTCTCACGAGGCAATAGCTTACGACTAGCATATGCCACAGGGTACAACTTTCCCTCGTGTTCCTGCATAAGACTAGCGCCTAATCCGCGATCTGATGCATCAGTTGCTAAGACAAACTCTTCGGAAAAATCTGGCAAACATAACACGGGTTTGGAGATAATGACATTCTTCAAAGAGGTGTACGCTTTCTCCTGCGTTTCATCCCACTGAACTATATTGGGCTGACCCTTTCTAAGTAAATCAGACAATGGTGATGCAATCGCTGAAAAGTTAGGAATAAATTCATGGTAATATCCCACTAATCCTAAGAATGCTCTCACTTCCTTCTTAGTGGTGGGTCTGGGTGCGTCTCGTACCTTACATACATTCTCTTCTAACAGGCCAATCATACCTTCTCCCACTAAGTGTCCAACAAAGTCTACTTCAGACGTTCCAATCAGACACTTCGATGGTCTTGCAGTTAATCCAGCTTGGTCCATCCTCTGCAGTAAGTCCTTGAGAGTCTTCACATGCTCGTCGAATGTCTCTGTATGAATCAGCAGGTCGTCCACATATGCTGTCACATTGTTCATTCCACGGATCAATGGCTTTACGATCCTGTTCAGCGTGGCTCCTGAGTTCATCATCCCAAAAGGCATCCGAATGAATTCATAGTGCTCGCCCATGGTGACGAACGCCGTCTTGGGAATGTCTTGCTCTCGAACTTTCACCTGCCAGTATCCCTTGCTCAGGTCAATCCGAGAGAATAATTTTCCTCTCGAGAGACTCTGAAACACTTCTGATGGCGCTGCTGTCGGATGAGGGTCGAATACTGTGATCTTGTTTAACCTCCTGTAGTCGATGCAGACTCGGTTGGATCCGTCCTTCTTCTTGACGACAACAACAGGTGAAGCATAAGCTGATGAGCTCCTTCGAATGATGCCCAGCCGTCCCATGGTGCTAAGCTCCTCCTTCAATGAGTCGCGCATAGCGTAGGGCACCGGGTATGGTCGTTGACGAACTGGTACTTCTGTCGTCAGGTCGATGCGATGTTCACCCAACTGACAGCATCCAGGGAGATTGGTGAAGACGTGCTGGTAATTCTTCACCACATCGCAGAGTTCTTGACGTTGTTCCGATGTCAGTTGCGTTCCATACTGGACATCTCTGTAGCTTTCCTTCTGGTCCCAGCTTCCTAGGTCGGCAAGGTCCTCCGTCGTTCCACCGTTGTCGCCTTCCAGGTCGCAGTCCTCGATGATTGTCATGCCAGCTGACTCCACGGGTTGACTCTTGTCCATCATGTCGTCCTCTGCCAGTACAGTCTCAGCACTATCACCGCCGCCGTCCTTTATGGCGTTGACATGTCCAGGCGTGATATCTCTCCTACTGTTGTCCATCCCACACATCTCGGTCACAATAGGTCTCGGTTCCATTGCCACTGCTGCTGCTTTTGACGTCCTTGGAATGTATCTCTTGAGGAGGTTGGCGTGCAAGGTCTTTTCTTTTGCACCCATCTTGACTCTATAGTCGTTAACACCGACAACTGAGACTACCTTATATGGTCCCTTCCATTGGACTATGAGCTTGTTAGTGTTCGTCGGCAGTAGCACCAACACTTCATCTCCGGGGCGGAACTTCCTCTCTCGCGCCTTCCGGTCGTAGTAGGTCTTCTGTCTACCTTGAGCCTTGGAGAGTTCTTCCGTCGCTAACTTCCATGTGTCCTCCAGCCTCTCACGTAGTTCCATGACGTACTGGTAACTGGTCTTCGTTTCCGGCTCCTCTACGTCCTTGGTCCATAGTTGTCGTAAAATGTGCATTGGTCCTCTCACAGTTCTCCCATACAGCAACTCGAATGGGGCAAACTTGGTCGACTCTTGGGGAACTTCACGATATGCGAAGAGCAGCGGGTTGATGTATCTGTGCCACTGCTTGGGTTGCTCTGCGCACAGTCGTCTCAATGTTTTCTTCAGCGTGCCGTTGAATCGCTCCACCAACCCGTTGCACATAGGGTGGTAGACTGTAGTGGTCGACTGTCGAATTCCCAGTAGTCTATTCGTTTCCTTCATGACATCTGACATAAACTGGGTCCCTTGGTCCGACAAGATCTCTTCGGGCACACCCAAACGGCTGTAGATGTTCACTAAGGCTTCTGCTACCGTTTCTGCGTCGATCTTCTTCAAGGGTGTGGCTTCGGGGTAACGAGTAGCGTAGTCTATGTACACCAGGATATAACGATGTCCACCTTCACTTGGGGGGTCGATAGGTCCTACTAAGTCCACGGCCACTCGCCTAAATGGTACGTCCACTACTGGCATACTCTGCAGGTGCACCTTTGGGGTCGCTCCTTTGTTCACCGTCCTCTGGCATATGTCGCATGAGCGGCAGTATCTCGCGACGTCACCTTCAATTCCAGGCCAATAAAAATTGCTCATAACTCTGTCTTTGGTTTTCTTCACGCCGAGGTGTCCTCCGACGATCGAGTCGTGGGCTACACTCAGTACATACTCCCTCAGTTTCTCGGGTAGTACCACTTGCCTTATAACCGTCGCCTGTCTCAGGTCCTTGTAGATCCGGTACAGTACTCCTCCATGTTTCTCAAAATGAACAGATTTATTGCCTCTATTAGTTGGGATCTTCTTCTGCTCTAACTTCCTAATGACTTCGTCTTCTTCTTGGAGTCGGATAAGTTCCTCTCTATCCACTCCCGCGTGCCGTTCTGCCCTCGGCACCTTCAGCGACGTAGACCGGTCCTTCCTCTTCTCCTGGGCCCTCGTGGTCACCGCTCCTACCATCACCTCAGTATCAGGGTCGTACGGGTCCTTCGCTCCGTCCACGTTCCCGACTACTAGGTCGCAGATGGTCTCCGGGAGACACAGCGCCGTCACTTTGCCCGTCAGGTAAGGCGTCTTCACGTCGATAACGGCTTCCTCCGCCGCTAGCAAGGAGTTATCGATCCTCGCGATAAGTTTCTTCCCACCGGTGAGCTGTCCGTCGTCCACCAGTGCTCGCCGCACCACTACACCTTCACAGCCGGTATCTCTTAGGACATCTACCGCTCGATTTCCAATCAAGCCCTTCATCACTGGTAACTTCAGTTTCTCCACGGTCCTTCCGTCACTGCATCCTCCGCAAGTAACAGGCACCGCTAACTGTAGCTTCCCGTCCTTCATTACCGCTTGAACGTTGATGCTGGTGTCAGCCGTCGTCGCATCCTGTCTCGACGACTCGTCCGCCGCTATCACTACGGCCGCCGCCGCCTTGTTCGGCTTGCCTCGTCCCATATCCTTCTGGGCTGGACACATCCTCCGAACGTGGCCTGGCTTTCCACAAAGGTAACATTTCAACTCACCTTTGTCGTTTAACTTTGCACGACACTCCGTCGCCTTGTGTCCCGGCCTCTGGCACCTATGGCAGACCTGTGGGCTTCTGTCTCCGTTGGGCCTCTGTCGCACTGGTAGGCTCTGCAGTCTGGCGCTCCCGCTGAGGGTCCGGTTCCTCGCTACCAGGTACGCCTCCGCTGAATCTGCGATGTCCTGTAGCGTCTTTGGTTTCCTCTCCCTCACATGGGTTGCAAGGTCTGGTGGGCAGGCATCCATGAATTGCTCTCTGACGAACAGATCTCTCACTCCTTCGTAGGTCTCCTCCGTCTTCGACAGCTTTATCCACCTCTCTAGATAGGTCTTGATCCTGGTCAAAAACATTCCAACATCTTCTCCATCTTCAGGCTTACCTTGTCTGAACATGAGTCTGTATCCGTCCTCTGACAGGTTGTACCTCTTCTGCAACGCTTCCTTGACCTTGTCGTAGTCCTTGGCTTCGTCGATCGGTAGTCTGCAGAAGCACTCCACAGCTCTCCCGGTCAGCAGGGCAGACAGTGATGTCGTCCAGGTGGATCTGGGCCATTCAGCTGTCTCGGCAAACCTCTCAAACCGCAGCAACCAGCTATCCAGATCGTCCTTCTTGTCCTGAAATGCAGGTAGCTTGGGTCTCTTGGAACTAGCGTGGTCGTCGGTCTTCTGCGCTGAGTCGTTGCCTCCACGTTGCTGGCGGATCTTCTCCATCTCCAACTCGTGGTTCATCTCCTTCTCCCGAGCCTGTCGTTCAGCCTCCTTCTCCCGAGCCTGTCGTTCAGCCTCCTTCTCCTGTCGTTGAGCCTCCTTCTCCCGAGCCTGTCGTTCAGCCTCCTTCTCCTGTCGTTGAGCCTCCAGCTGTCTTTCTCTTTCTAGGCCTTCACGGAGGTAGTCCCGTCTCTCCTGCCCAGTGAGCTCCATAGCGTCCGCTTCCTGGCTAAGCCTTCCAATAACCTACGACATGTTGTAGATAGCTTGTCGATGATATTCTACTGTAAACTATGTAAATAAATCTAGTAATTTAGATCTGGTCCGTTCGAATATGGTCGGATCCCGGACGAGCCCCCAATATGTAACAGCTGAGGTTGTTCTAGCACGTTATAGTAGGGGGGAGTTAGTTGATCTAACTACAACCCTTTAGAAAACGAAACTATTACAGCTGTAAAATAAATAAACACGAGATCCGACGATAGATTAAATAATACTAAAGTTTAATAACTGTATAGTGAACAATAAATTACTAGGAAGACACCAGCGAAACTAAATATCTACGCCACACAAAAGGAAACTCACTTACTCACCCCACCAACCACTCACACAGGTCTATATATATAAACATTCCTACAGAAAGTTCCCGAAATAAACGTTACCTTTGCCCTCGCACAAACTAACCAATCACGCATCAATACGTCATCAGGTTACATCACTCAAGGCCAAATCTGGCGTAAACATTCGTTTCCACAACGTTATCGAATATTCGGGAACATACTAATATTTACTGAACGAGTCAAAACACCTGACAACAAGCGGGCGAGGAAAAAACTACTCACTAGGAAAGAAGGTCAGGTCACGGAGTACAGTACGCTCTAGCGGTTGTCAAGAAGAAATGAACACATGCTCTCCAGTGTAACAAGAAAACGGGGGAGGGCAAGGGATAGCTTGCAGATGCTACATATTTCATTACGTTCTTTCTGTCTAAATTTCTGTTTGTTTTTTTATATATTTTTTTGTAAGAGAAAAATAATAAAACATTCACAAAGGCCCTGAAAACGCAAGGTCTTAAAGGAATTTACACGGTCTCAATGTAAAGTCGAAAATCCCAAGGACAGGGAATGCTGCCCGCAAGGATCCTCGGTAGAGTTCTCGCTCCTTTTCCGTGACCCTTCCACTTTTGGGCCATCCATAAAGGATTTACGCTCAATTTTGGCATTTTCTTTTTTTTTAACCTCCATCCCCTTGATCCCAAAGTATACGTTTCATAATAATATGCTCAACTTCAGCCATCCCCTTGCACGAGTGTGCCCCATTAGAATGGACAATGTTTATGATAAAACCTTGATGTTCTAGAACTTCAAGGAGGCATTTTGCAAGACCAATTTGTCTGTGTCCATAGATATAATTATACAGCCTATTTTTTTTCGATTTTTATATAATTCAACAACTCGTTTTCTCATACCATAAAAGCCTACGTTTGAGTCCGAATCCCATTTGAGGGAAAGATCCAATGTAACTAAATTTTAGTTCTATTCTGGGACCCAAAACCCCTCTCTGATCATGATTCTCTCAACCTGCCGTAAATGGATGTAGAACACACACAAAAATAATGACACGAATCTATCTGTCTGTCTGTCTGTCTGGCTGTCTGTCTATCTATCTATTTATCCGAACCCTGCCCATTTACATGAATATGCATCTTTCTTTTATTCTTTGAAAGACTGCAGTAAAGCACGACTACGTGGAATCTGTCTCTTCTCTGACTCTGAGACACGATGTACGCAATGGACAGTTTTAGAAGACATGGCAAAAACATGGACAGGAAAATGTTGGGATGGTAGACAAATCCACCAAAAGAACGTGGCGTGGAAAAGGTAGGGCTCAGCTTTGAAAATTGTCCTCGCTGAGCATAGCACAAATATTCACCCACAATTTTATTCGTTCATCGCAAACTTCATTTGTTAAAGGAGTTGAGATGAAATTCATATGTAGCTAGGTTTGGTCCTCGGCTAAAGCTGTGTTTTCATATGTACGGAAACAGAAACGGCAAAGGAAACGGCAAAAACCCGTCAAGTAGTGAAATACAAAGAATTTTTTTCAGGTTTCCGTACATATGAAAACACAGCATAAGTTTTGTAACTTGTTTTCCTATGGATGTTTATCATAATTATATAACCAAAAATGTATTTCAGAAAATAAATATATTTCAGCAAAACAATTCTCTTTTCTTCTCTCCTGTAAAATTTTCTCTTTCGTACTTTTGTGCGGTTTCATGATTTGGCCTGCGTTTTTTCTGACTAGACAAGCCACACGGCCGCTAGAAGATGGATGCTCCGTACACCGTGTGACCAGTGACAAGCGCTGTCAATGGCGAGGCACGGTGAGTGAGTAGCGAGTTTGCACCAAGTGCCACTGGTCTCCGTGATGACTTCCTTGCATAAGATCTGAGAAATAAATAAGGTGATATTTCAAGCTTTGAGCAAGATTTTAGGTTTCAGGAGAAGCGTGGTTTCGTGGAATTTCAACGCCAGTGGTCGTTGGCTTAAACTTTATTATTTTTGTGACCGATTATTCCTATATGGACTGGGTTGTTTTTTTTTTGGCAGCAAATGTGAAGTCTCGATGTCAGTGGTGCTGATGGCATGGAAACATTATTAGAGTGCATGAGGTATGATGTCACTTATCACTCTTGCTTTTCACGTTCAGTACTGGAATGTTGCGAAAACTGGTTTGTTTTCTTCCCCAGAATATAATTTATTATCAGACTAAAGAGAAAAATGTCTCACTCTCTCACACACACAAACACACACACACGCACACACACACAAACACACACACACACTCACACACATACACCCATTCACGTAAATGTGCAAAACATATATTAAATATGAAATATAACATCAGTGGAGAATTACGCCTTTTTGTGAGTGAAAGTTTTAGTTATGCTGAATTTCAATGAAAAGTTTAAACTCCTGCAAGTAACGTTTTTTGTTTGTTTGTTTGTTTTCTGGCATCTAAGCTCACTTCAAATTAATGGAAAGTCCACAAGGAGCATAGACCAGCATGTACAGGGTGTCCCCTAAAACTGGATCTATAGGCAAAAATGTATTTGAAAGGTTTCATTTTCGCAAAGGCTCAGACGGACCGCCTTATACTTCGGAATATTTGTGTGCACGCTGAACACAAAAACGATGGGATCTTCTATTGATAATTTTGAAGCTCTCTTGGATCTGAAATAAACAGAAAAAGTTCAGTTTTCATCATAGAGATATTATAGTATCTCTATGGTTTTCATCTAAGGAAGATTGCACATGGATCCAGACTTTTAGTGACACATTGTATTATTTATAAACGCATTCAAGGTGCGGCAGTGCGCTTCGAATGCTAGCAAGCCGTGGCATTGTTTTAGTCAGGGTATCTTGTCGTTATTAACCTGCCTAGGATTGTTTTGGGCGGGTGTAATTTAATTCACATGAAGGGTTTCCGAAACTCATCAGCCACTGGTACTGACTTGCAACTGTTGCAGGCTTTGTGGAGTGTCTTCAAGTTAGCGCCTTCGAGAAATAATCGCCTTTTACATTGTAGACGCTCATGCTGTGCCCGTGTGTTGAGCTCTTTATTTTAGGAGGTTTCGCTGCCCTTGGCATTTACACTTCACTTTACTTCTTGCTTTTCTTTTGCTTGTTCTTGTTTCTCTGTCTTTTTTGTGGTAGGGCTTAGATTTTTAGAATTTTGCCCGGGCAGCGACCTTGTTCCGCCTGATCTTCTCGACTTTTCAACTGCCTAAGTATCTTTAACGTATGCAATGTGCACACGGGCCCTTTGAGTTTTTCATCCTTATCCGAGAAGACTAGGTGCTCAATCCCTACCTACCAAAGAATCAGGGACAGGAATGCTTCCCCCAAAAAATTTCAACATGGCTGCACCGACCTGGGATCGAACCCGTTGCCTTCGGCATGAGAGGCGAGCACCTTGCCTCTAGACCATCTCGCCCCCCATCATGTTGTGCAGATGAGTACTGAAGCCGTTCATGACAAAATATTAGTTCCGATTGTTCTGGAGTATTCGAGAGACGCCAGGGTTACCACAGATGCCCAGATAAGATAAAAGCATTGCCAAAATATCCTATTGAATATGTCAGCCTATCTTAGCTTACAGGGATCCCGGCTGATTTTGGTCGGCCGACTAGTTGGATGTGACGTCACGTCACTGAGTTTCAATTAAACCTCACGCAGTTAGCTAACCGGATTGTCCTCACTGAAACCAAAGATACTTGAAACGATAGGATGAGACACTGTCTTCTTCACACCACTAAACAAACCGTGCACACAATTTGCGCGTTGATCGGGGGCGGGACCCGTAGCACATAGTATGAAAAGAATGCCTGATATCATGGTAAATTTATGATGCAAAATTGTGACAGTGCTGCTGCTGCGACTAAAAAAAAATAAGAAAAAATAGCCAGAGTTTTCCCACAGCGATTGAGGTTATAATTCCACAGTAAGTGACGTCAACCAAGGCCCATAACGATAGTTGAATAGTGAACAAAATTCAATATTTTCCCTTTTTGGCTTTTGTAAAATACGTCTTTACAACATTTATCTATCTAATTATATATTACGCACTTTCTCCACCTTTGAACGCAAAAGGCTTTTTTATTAGGCCATCTACAGTAACCAAATTTTACATGTTCATTTCAAATACCGCGGAGGGTGCACAGAAGTTTTTATTATTTTGCTTCGTTTGGTTCTTGAATTTATAGAAAATGCATTGTTTCATCGTGCTGTCAATAGCTCTAATTTTCATCCTCCATCTTGGCTCCATTCTGTAATAGTACCGTGCATGTCATAAAAAGTAACCATGTCAAGCGTTCAGTTTGGTGCGTAGTGTCCTGGCGCGCATGAGTTCTGAAGCAAGACTGCAGATTACTACTTTTATTATAAGAGAGAGAGAGAGAGAGAGAGAGAGAGAGAGGGGGGGGGGACGAGGACAAGATTGTTTATTCCGGGCAATGCCCGGTACGTCATCTAGTACTATATATATTTGTGGACTTGAGATTTTTCGTTGCAAAAGGCTTCTGAACCACTCAACACTCAGACTTCAAATTTTATATGGTGCATCAGAATGGATGTAAGGGTGCACTGTTTTTAATAGAAGTCTCAAATCGGTGTAGTTTTTTTTAATTGGAAATTTATTGTTTCCCCAATTTTAGATCTATTTCGAGTCATGGTTCGCCATTTTAAGGTGTCATTGAAGCCGCGCATGCGCATTATGTTTGTTGTGAAGTGGAAACTGAAAGACATCGAAAGTGCAAATCCCTGCCAGAAATGAGTGCGTTGTGTGCTGGTGCGCATGAAATATGTAGTAAGGCTCTAGGATATGGGAAGTTTTCTAGACCGAGAGAGAGAGAGAGACAGAGACAGAGACAGACAGAGAGAGAGAGAGAAAGAAAGAATGGTGGGTTCACAGGTTTACCCGGATAATGCCGGGTGCCTCAGCTAGTATCATATAATCACACACAAAACACTTGCATACTCAGGGAAAAACAAAAGAACGGAATGTAAAAAGATGACTCTTCAGAATGCTGATGATGTCTTAAACATAAAATTTTCTGTCTTTCTCAAAGACAAAAGTAAAGAATTCTAGATCTGAGGCCCTTGAAGTGAAAAAGATTTTTCACCCATGGTCTTAAGGGACATCTTAGGAATTTTAGACTTTCATCTGATGCATCTCTGTGTTTCAAGCTGAAATAAAGTTCCGGTACCCCCCCCCCCCCCCCCAAAACGTGAAGGGCACAAATTGGGCCCACGTGCTGTCAAAGCTAGACTCCAATTCAAACTTAATACCTCTGATAAAAAAATATGCTACAATGAAGATTATTTATGCTTCTTCGGAAACCAGTTTCTATTTCAGTCTAAACTGATCACATTTAGTTTTTGACATTAGCCCAAAGCTCATTGTAAGAGCTGAAATGAAATTTCCATTTCATGATCTCATGTCATGTCTTGTGACGTAATCATAAAAAAAAAAGATTAGGAGTCATACAGTTCCACAGTTCCAGACGCTCCATCTTCTTTCTGATTATTTTTCGTATTGCCTTGCCTCCCTCCTACCCCCCCCCCACCCACCCCCCAGCTCCAGCTTACCATTATTTACTCGGAATATAAACCTTCATACAGTATTTAATTTGTGTGGGTTTTTTTCAGCGTAAAAACTCCAACGTGTTTGGTATTGCCAGCCTAGTGTGTGCCTTAATTATTTTCATTTCATCGCGCTGGATGATGATCTTTTCAGGCTTTTTGTTTTTTTCTTCTTCTTGTTTTTTTTTTTTTTTTTAAATTAATTGGCCTCCATGTCTGAATCACGGTCTCGAGTTTGTCCCATGAGATAATGCTTCCCTAATCGTGTTATTTCAGCATTTCTAAACTCGCCTCTTATTTTATTCCCTCTTAATTAAAAGAAAAAAAAAGTTAATAACTTTCTTCTTCATTCTGCCCTTCTCACATTTCTTTCCTCCTCGTTCAATGTCTTCTCTCACCTTCTTTCCTACTGATCCATCAGTTTGAATGTTGGGCTTCCTTGTCACCCCTGAGGCTAAATTTTAATCATAAAACAGTAAGATTAAGAACGACCAAAAAAACAAAAAAAATGCCATAAAGTAGTGTTGCTTTTGGTTTCCATTTCCATTGTTAGACATTATTGTGTGTCACGACGGATTGTACTCTAACCTGCATGCCGTCGTTGCTGTGAAGAACACTGCTTTTATAAGAGACTAGCAGGGGGACCCAGCGTTGCTTGGGACTTTGGGGGTCACTTCGGATTTTTCGGAACTTTTTGCATATTTGCTATTATTTCTTTGTAAACAAATACACACATACACACACACAATTGCCCTTCCACTCACAATACCATCTACAACTAATACAAGGTGAAGAAATAAAGCCAAATGGGCTAAAGGGTAGTTTGAGACCCCTAATGTGAGAGGATCTTCTGCGAGCAAAATCACTGACGATGCTTAGTTTAAATTCAGTGTACAACGAAATTGTGAAATAAAATTTGGGGGGGGGGGGGGGGGGATATCTTGGGAATTTTTTTTTTACCTCATCTTAGTATTTTTTAAACATGATTCTTGGGAGTTTTAAAAATCTTTACCGGCGACGTAGCTTGAGATAAACCTGTTACTGATCATCATTATTATTACAAATTTACTTCAGATTTTCCGAAACCTGCCCATTTCTATGGATGTGTATTGGCATTTTTTTAAACTGCAAAAAAGCACCGTCGCACTTATTTCCAACACTAGATTCTGCGCACCTCTGTAACTTTGAAACGGTGTGTCAACGGAGCAGTTCGTGAAGACACAAGCGGTTCTGAACGTTCGACACAGCAAAAACGCGAACAGGAAAAGGTCGGTCTGTTAAATAAAAATGCCGCGTGGAAAAGGTAGAATTGAACTTTGAACAGTGCCATCGTTTAGCCTAGTACAAATATACTCACGATTTTATTAGTCCATCTGATCATTACATGATCTTTTAAGACTTTTGGTGAAAACCATGTGTTTCACGGCATTGTGGCAGTCTTGGAGTTCTGGGCGTTAAGTTTCGCAACTCCCACTGGATTTCACAACAACAACAAAATTTTTCAGATAATTGATTTCTTGTTCAACACCACCGCCCCCCTCAACTTCTGCAGGGAAGATTGTGCTGCTAATACCCCGATTTGAGGTCTTTATTTTAGGAGGTTCGCTGCCCTTGGCATTTACACCTCACTTTACTTGTTTTATTATTTCTTGTTCTGGCGGGGGGGGGGGGGGGGGGAGGGAGGGAGATGATATGGATAAATTTTAATCTATTAATTTCAATTTAAAATACCCTAATACCCCCTACAGACTAATCTATTATATATTTCAGTAACTTGCAACCTTTGGCATGACTAACTGCTAATACCCCCTACAGACTAATCTATTATATATTTCAGTAACTTGCAACCTTTGGCATGACTAACTGACCAAACTATACACTCTTCAGGCCTTAAATTTGGCAGGAGGGTGACAATTGAGATAAGGAAGATGATGGCTATAATGAAACGTTGTTTACTTCAAGCATGTATTTTTAATAAATAACAATGTTGAATACTATGTAACATCTGTATTTTTTTATGTTTGTTTCGTAATAATTATAGTACCGTGCATGTCATAAAAAGGCAACCGTATCAAGCGTTCAGTTTGGTGCGTAGTGTTCTGGTGCGGATGAGTTCTGAAGCAAGACTGTAGTTTATTACTTTTATTATGAGAGAGAGTGGGGGGGGGGGGGAGCACATGATTGTTTATTCCGGGGGGCAATGCCCGGTAGGTCATCTAGTCTATTATATTCAGTGACTTGCAAGCTTTGGCATGCCTAACTGACCAAACTATACACTCTTCAGGCCTTAAATTTGGCACGAAGGTGGCAATTGAGATAAGGAAGATGATGGCTATAATTAAAAGTTGTTTGCTTCAAGCATGTATTTTTTAAAAAATGACAATGTTTATTGCTATGTAACATCTGTATATTTGCATGTTTGTTTCGTAATATACAGTACCGTGCATGTCTTAAAAAGTAACCGTATCAAGTGTTCATTTTGGTGCTTAGTGTTCTGGTGCGCATGAGTTCTGAAGCAAGACTGTAGTTTTTTACTTTTATTATATTGAGAGAGAGAGAGAGAGAGAGAAAGAGAGAGAGAGAGAGAGAGAGAGAGAGGGAGAGGGAGAGAGGGAGAGAGAGAGAGAGAGAGTGAGGGGGGGGCAGCACATGATTGTTTATTCCGGGCAATGCCCGGTGGGTCATCTAGTGATTAATAACTAATAACTGACCGGGATTTTATTCCATCGCCTCCAGTGTTTCAAAACCACAATGTGAATATTGACAAACACGAAAGTTATCACGAAATAGGTCATATTATTATTCAGATCTTTGTTTTAAGTAGCGCGCTTAGTACTTGTCTATCTTCCAGAGAATCACACTTTTTTTTTTCATTAATTTCTGATATTAGACATGAAACCTACTTTTATACATTTACAAGTGTTGGAAGTTGAAAAAACAAAAAACGGCTTCAAATAATATTACATTGTCTTTGCTATTCTAGCTAAAAGTCGTTGAAATGGATCTATTCGGTAACTTATACTAGACTGGACATTTTATTTCCAATGAGGTGGAAATTATGGAAAAGATAACCTCAAAACACGCATTTCATTACGTTAACAACACTAAAAATGTTCAACTTTGGTGTCTTTTTCTCCTTTAATTTCAGGTAACTATTGATTTTTGGCTTTTAATCAATTTTCGTGTTTTGAGAGGTGGGTAATGGTTGGACACGATCTGGTTCTTTGCGGTCGTATTCCCACTTGTCAAGACAATTTGTGTGAAAATTCCGAGTATCACATAACCAGACTGAAAATTGATGAAAGTATGGATATCTGGGTTGCACTGACGTCAACTGAGACACTAGTGAATTTTAGCAAAGTCAGTATGTGGGATAAAGAAAACGTTGTGGGTAGCAAACCTTCGTGTAAGAAATAATTAATACAGAAACGATAAAATCAAACGCAAAAGAAAAGGAAAGACAAAAAAGACATAATACAGGAATGATACAATCAAACCATTTGACTTTCCTTTTCCATCGCGTTTGATTGTAACATTTCTGTATTATTTCTTACGCGAGGCTTTGCAACCTAGAACTTTATTTCCCCCCAATTTGACTTTGTTTCAAGCCTTGTTGCGACCCTACAGCTTTTCGGTGGTTTTTCATAATATTTTGTGAATTTCAGCATTCGTCCGTAGTTCTGGAAACTGTGTACAAAGACAGCACCGCAAGCCTTTGCAGTGCTTCGGTCTTCTTTCGACATCAAATGATATGGTCAATTCTATTCCCTCGCAACTTTTGCTTTTATTTCGATGTTTAGGAAACTCACAATCACGTTGCTTTTCGGGTGGCTGATCCTACTGACTTTTAAGGTTTCTAATGAGTTTAGAGATTTGAATCTTTGCAGCCCCATCATCCTAGTTTAAGCAGCCCCAATGTGAACATTGTTCCCAATCCGGTTATTGGGTATAATTACGTATTATATAAATTTCATCGTACTTTGGAAGAAGCAGGGAAAAAACATGTATTACATTTGAGTTGGTAATGGTAGACACACTCAAGAAAATTCATATTATGTATGAAGATGTTAAATCAGACGGATAGAAAGAAATAATGTGAATTAATTTAACCAAATCTCACCAACAAAATGCCTTATCTGCAGGAGAAAGTTACATGCCTGTTGGGGACAGTGGCGGACCTACATTTATGGGACCCTGAAGCTTGAACTGCTATAGACCCTTTTCACTTCCGCGTGACGGTTGTTTGCGGGGAGCCGCATGGCATCGAAGAGCACCGTGTAGGGCAAAAACCTCAACTTGCCTTAGTGATGGCATCTGAATATGTGCACAGTCTAAGCGAAGATGCATTTTTATGCCAGAACCAGCACGTAACGGTTTGTACAGTTGGGTGCCCAACAGGAGGATGGCATCGTTCGACCGTTCTCCACCGCTTCCGCCCTACAAGTGGGGTACGCCGCCATTTTATTGCAAATCACGTGATATGGAGAACGGTAAATGAAAAGGGTCCATGGGGCCTCTTTGCAACCAGCAACAATAGGGCAACATCCAAAATTCACTCATTAAAAACGTTTTCGAAAGGGGTCAACACAAAACAAAAAAATCTGCCAAATGGCGCCAAAACGTTTGTTTCTGTGCCTTTTGCTGAGTGATGAAGTGTTTCGTGGATCACGGGCGAGTCTAACCGCTGTTCAGGAATAAACAATCAGTATGGCTGAGATGCCCACAACAGTTATATTGAGCAGCACTTATACTGAGCACGATTTTCAAACTTGTCTCTTAATTAATGTTGTTTGTGCTGGTTTCGTTTCATGTAAGAAAAATCGTGTTCCTCCACATTTTTATATTACTGGTAACCATGATGTGGGGGGGGGGGTGGAGGGGAGTTGTTGCATAACGGCGCCAACACAGTTTTGATGACACGCACGAAAGAAACCATTACGGGGAAAAGTTTATGCTGGTCGCGCACTGAGTGAAGTTCACAGACTAATAAATTAACCAGACTGGAAACACAAGCTTCGGGCTGTGTCGTTTTTTACGGAATTTCCCGAGCGGTGGCCGTATAACCAACATGGCCGCCGCTCGGAAAATTCCGATTCTAGTTCTATCTGCAGTAGAAATTTGATTTCATTTGTCAAGATTGGTTGTACATTTATTAATAATGCATTAACTTGCCTATCCTTTCATTTTATTGTCTACATCTGCCTTTTTTTTTTTTATTGTTATAAATGATGACCGTATGGACTTTTACTCGACCGCTGCAATGTAGCTATGCTGAAGCGTCGGTCGCAACCGTAAACCTAAAATGGCGGACCTTTCGCTGTTTTGTGACGTCACACAATGGGATCATCCAGTCCGGGTATTTTATTAGTCTGTGGTGAAGTCTGCTTTGCTTGTCTTTGACTCTCTGTGCCGAAGTCTCCTCCCGATACAGTTTTCGACATTTGTTAGCAAGTGAGACTGTTTTTGTTTCAGTCTCGCCAGTTCGCGAGACCCCGTAAAACTCCGAAGTCCACATCTCATACTAAGACCGAGACAAATCAGAGCTGACTGGAAGCGCCACCAACTGTACCGTATCTATCTATCTATAAAATTCACAAATTCTCCACCTTTGAACGCTAAAGGCTTTTTTATTGGGTCACCTACGAATAACCCAATTTTTCATGCAGGTTTCAAATGCCGTGGAAGGTGCACCGAAGTCTAGATATTTTTTATTGGTTTTCTCTTTCATTTTTTTGTTTTTTTGAGTTTGCTTTGTGTCGCTGACTGCTCGCAACCTATCCCCTTTTTTCACGAGCACATGAGCCTTAACGTCAACATTTCTTGCCGGCCGATTTAAACTATTCGACTATCCTCGCAGCTAAAATTAGAACACAGGTATATCCTGCTGATTGCATTAGGAATTATTCCAGTTTGCTGAGACACATGTGTAAAGAGGGTAGAAAGTGGCGGGCGGGGCAGTGGTTGGATGGTATGCCGAGGAGCCCGGGTTGCTTGTAGGTACATAATTCATTCCATCGCTATTATATTTTTATTCTTGCAGTGCTTAGGAAGTGTGTTTCTAACTGGCCGACGCACACAGCATCTTGTCATTCGCTTGCATTGTGACGCCTGAAGCCAGATATTACACCACAGCATGCAGTGATAAAACTATCCTATCCAACAATGATATATTTATTATTACTCTGGGCCACGTTATGACAGTGTGATCAGAGATGAACGTGGCTGGCTAGGACGGTATGGACAATACAACAACGGTCATAAAGATGAACGACTCTGTGGTGCTCTTCAGCGGTAGCGCTGCTACGCCTTCCAACAATGGCACAGACACATACTATGAAAACAAGCATGGCTCTTCTTACATAGCTGCTGCTATTTACCTGACCATCATTGGTGAGTACAATGATTATCAGCTGGTATGCAAAACACAGTCAAATTAGTCTTGTGAATCGGAATGCTTTAACCCTCTGTAAATGGCATTTGGCACTGTGTCCCCCCCCCCCTCCCCCAATGGAATATACAGTGTAATACAGTAAAAAAAACAGTCTTCTTTTCTTGCTCTCTTTCCACCTATTCTCATTTTTTTTTTAAAGTGGAATTACAACAAAGGAACAGTTATTCCGACTAAGACCACTGTGATATCCATAAAGGTTGTTCTGGCGCGGGGGGGGGGGGGGGGATACATAGAAATGGAAAAGTGACAGAGCGTTGTGTTGATGTTTTGTTTTTTTTTCTTTCTGCTTGACGGTAATCGCACACAGTGAAGTAGTTTCTCATGCTGTGTTACCGAAAAACCTAACCCTACAGCTTATAGCACCTTTCGTTTTGTTTGTTCCATTTACGTTTTCTGAAAAACTGGAGATCTTTTAGTATGTAGAAAAGGTATAACATACGCACACGTTGACACTCGTTTAAAATGCATTGTGGCGCTTATCAAATTGTTTCATAGTTCCGGTTTATTCTAACTCCTTACCATAATAACTGAAGCCTTAAACGTTAAATTTCTCAGTTGTGCTAAAGGCCAAGTTGGAGCAAGCACGAACTAAGGTCGCGTTATCCTAAGCACGATCCTGACTCTAATTTCTAAATAACTGAAAAACGGCTCATGGGTATTGATATGGCTGCCATCTTGGCAAAGAAATAATGACCGATAAAGTCAGTGCAGGAAATCTGATTGGTTAAAAAATGTCTAAGGTCGATCTGCCTTTATAATGATTTCGTTGATATAAAATGCACGATTAAGTAGTGCGCATTGACCTCTCTTAGATTTTATGTGTGTCCTGGAATATTGATCATGTAACTGCAAAAAATCGAAATGCATGAGAGGGAGAGAGAGAGAAAGAGAAAGAGAGAGAGAGAGAAAGAGAGAGAGGCCAGTGATGTTCTGAATGCCAAGCAACAATAGGCTAGTTGCATTTTACGTCACAAACGTTGCGCTTCTCAGTAACACACCAGATCCTCATATTTGAGTACTGAGTCTGAGTTTGGAGAAAGCACGTCGACCCGATAACGCCGACACGATAAGGGGTGAAACACAACAAGACTGGTGCGCGATAGTGCGGGCAGTGCCTATTGTGCTAGTGTGAAGCAAAATTTATGGGCGGCGAGCCACCAGTCTGGCGCCTTGCTTAGTCTGTTTCACCCCTAATAGTCACTGTGCTAGGGAGAAGCAAGACAATAGACAGAATATAACAGAATCAGAGGGCAGTAGGAGACCCTACTAGAAGCGCCCATCAACCACCCGCAGCTTCTCATTATGAATGTTTTTTTGTTTTTTTTTTCCCACAGGTATAATCGCCGTGATGGGCAATGGGATGGTCCTTCTGGTCATATTAAGAGATAAAAAATTGAGAAGCAAGCCACATAACTATCTGCTGATCAGCATGGCCTGTTGTGATATCGGAGTCCTGTTTGGGGGCTATCCATTCACCATCATCTCAGGATATAAGTAAGTTTATCACGTACACGTACACTTTCACTTCTTATAAGACTAAACAAATAGCCCTTTTCATGACTACAAACAGCATTTTTGAGGGCTCAACAAAGAGCTCTTTTGAGGGCTAACAAACAACCTTTTAGATGTCTAAACAAGCAGCCCTTCTGTAGGCTAACAAGTAACCCTTCTGGGGGCCAGTAAATAGCCCTTTTGAGGGCTAACAAAAGCCCTTCCGAGGGTCTTGTTTTAGGCCAAACAGGCAACAAGAAAAGCGAAATACAAATGCCCAAAACAGCGATCCTCCAAAAAGAAAGATCTACAACCCAGACTTACATTTCTTCCCTTTGGTATCAAGTCCTTCTGTGTTTTTATTGTTGTTGGTAGTAATCGTTCTTGTCGCGTTCTCAAGAAGAACAGGGGACTGGAGACGCACTCAGTATTCTATTATTTTTCTGGAATGCTTGGAAAATACTACTGTCTTTCAGAAACTTTCATTTCTTGTCTTTATGTTTAAAGTTTTTTGGTGGGGGGGGGGGGGGGGGGGCTTTTGTTATTTTTAAAAGTCTTTGTTGTTGGTTTGCTCAAAGTGGGCACAGGACGAGAGCCTGCATTCTTCATTCTATAATTGTTCTGGGCTGCTTGGAAAACGATGGTTTCTCTCACCGACTTTCATTTCTTGACTTTATTTTGAAATTCTTCTGTGTTTTTTCTTGTTGTAAAAGTCGTTGTGGTCGTGCTTTCTTGGAGGGCAAAAGACTGGAGACTGTTTCCACTAGGCACCCGGCACAGCCATGGGTCATTCCAAGTTTTTAAATTTTTTGCTTAAAACTGCGAATCGAGGTGATGATGTTTCGCAGATTCAAATTGACAAGATTGTAAAAGTATTAAAACCGTAACGGCTCCATGTCTTCTCAAGTAAGTATGCCCACTTAAACGGGCATGTTAACTTCCCTCTATGTACCATTTTTCGTAGTTTTTCGATGAGTGGTTTCGGAGCCTTTTCGCTGAACACATTAAAATTTATGGGTCTACTCCAATTAAAGTACGATGATGAGTGTTGGTCGGTTTTCAAGTGTAGCAGTATATAACTGCAGGATTTTACAGGAAAATATTGTTTATGCTTGGCAGTTGAGTACAGTTGTTATATAACATGTCGTGATCCGGCGCAGTCAGACATATAATATTCTGCAATATAAAGTTTCATCGGGGTTGGCGAGTAGAGTTAATTGACAAACATCATGTTTTACGTGTTGCAGTATTAAGTTTCAGGAAGGTTGGCGAGTATTGCTAATCGAAAAAATCATCTTTCGCCTCTCCTGTCACTTGACATTAAATACACTATTGTTAACACGGGTAGCCCATCACCCGACGCCGGTGGCAGTGTATCCTCTTGTACGTATCTTTTTGCCTGTCTGTCTGTCTGTCCTTGATAATGAATCCAAACCAGTGGCTTGTAATGAGTCATGTTTTCCTGTTATTTTCACCCCATTAACATGTCTAATGTTACTCGTTCATCGCGCACTGTCGGCAAATTATGTATACCCAAGGGAAACAGTTCTCTCGTTTCACAAGGATACAAACTCTAAAACGTCACTGAACAGGAGCAGAGTCAGGTTCTAAAGTTACGGAGAGCGAGCACATAGAAAAAAGCGCTAGAGCTGTGCGTGAGAGAGAGGGGTGGGGGAGGGGGGAGAGAGAGAATGAGAGAGAGAGAGATAGAGGGGGGGGGGAGAGAGAATGAGAGAGAGAGAGACAGGAGGAGAAGGAAAGAGAGTGAGGTAGAGTTGCGGGTGGAGAGAACAAGACTTCCTGTAAAGTGCTTAGAGCAAATCTTTTGGATTGGGCTATGTAAATGATCTTCATTATTATTATTGGGACACGTATCAAATGAAGGAACTAAAGGAGTTGAAAATTGCTGAAAAGGTGAAATATATATACATTTTCTTAAGATTGTGCCCAGAGGGAGGGGCTTCTCCGTTAACTCCACCATTGCCACTGAACTGAACTGAATTTGTTTGGTTTTAAAGCTGGAATTTGGACGCAGTTCATAGTACATTATTTTAAAAAACGCCTCAATCAGCCTCGCAGTTCATTCATTACTTTGAATCATACAAGCATTCCTTGTTGTAAATTTTTTTTAAAAACAAAAAAACATACCTATTGACTTTGGTTCACAAAGTTCTCCCTTGGCTACTCATATAACATTACAAAGTAACAGTGTATTTTGGCTTTAGACGGCGGCACGTTGATAAGCACTTGATCCACTAGGGGCTCAGTTACAAAATCATATCGATAGTTCTTAATCTGTATAGCATAGAATCATATCAGTTGTTCTTAATGTTTGTTGCTGTATATCGCTAGCCCTATTACGAAACCACGTAAGTGTGAAGGGCTTAATTTTACAAGAGCGAATAGAAAAACGGTTTTAATTGAAATGTATTTCTCAGGTTTACATCAAAACATCTGAAATAGATCGTTAATTAACAGAAGAAAAAAAATCCTAGATCCTTCACGGCGTTCATAGAATGTTTGTCAAAAAAAGAGTTCTATTGTCTGCGGTTGTGCGAATACACAATTTTCATAATTATGATGAAAAAAAAACAGAGCTAGCGAAAAAGCAGTCCTAACACTGGTTATCGGCTTTTATTTGAGTATGCTGTTGTCATTCTCAAACTATTAATAAATAATAAAGAATAAAGACTATACATGTAGTACAATTGGCCCACTCATCATTGAAAAAAAAACCAAAATAAACTGAAAGATGAAAGTGAAAAGAAGAACAAATCATAAAGAATTTCCTCCTTCATAAATGATAGAATATCTCAGAGGTCAGCGCAGCTCAGAAGAGGAACCGTCGGCCTTGAGACACGCATTTTTAAACATGTTATTTTGGATAGAATGTTAATTGCAATGTACTGTAGTTTTGTGTCTTGTGTATTTTATTCAATTTCAAGTCAAGCTTGGATGTTTGGAGACATAACCTGCATATTCGCTGGCTTTTTTACCTACACTTTGTCTTTGACGAATATGAACACACTGGTGGCTTTGTGTGTGTACAGGTACATAATGATATGTGACCCGGGTAAAGGTGAGTACTCAACGTGCTTGTCATACGTGTTGTGTGTAATGTGATCGTGATGTTGCATCGAAAACAGCTGGAGTGGTGACGGTGGGGCTGACGCTGGTGGCAGTAAACTGTAATGGTAGTGGTAGTGACGGCGGTGGTAGTTTCGGTAATAATAGTGGTGAAGGTGATCTTGGCGGTGGTAGTACATGTAGTAGTGGTAATGTTGGTGGCAGTGGGGATGGTAATAGTGGTGGGGGTACTGTTAGTGACGTTGATGGTAGTTATGGTGAGAATATCGGTGGGGGTGGTGGAGATCTAGTTGGTAGTAGTAGTGGTAGTGGTGGTGATGGTGGTGGTAGTGATTTGATGGTAGCTGTAGTAGTGGGGTCATGGCGGTAGTGACCTTGATGATAGATTTAGTAGTGTGGGTCATGGTAGTAGTGACCTTGGTGGTAGTTGTAGTAGTGGGGGTCATGGCGGTAGTGACTTTGATGACAGTAGTAAGAGTGGTGGTGGTGGTAGTGACTTTGTTTGGTGGTTCTATGTCAGTGGTGTTCGTGGCAGTTGTACACTAAGAGAAAACATTAAGCGAATTAGGAATGTAGTGCCTAGTTAGTGCTCAGAAAAGCGAAGCGGGAATGAAAGGAAGAGAGGAATTACCAGTTGATTCAAAAGGGGTGCTAGGCTGTGTTTTTATGTGTACAGAAGCGGTAAAAATCCATCAAATACTAAAAATTAAGAGCGGTTCCATGTGCATAGAAGTGGCGTTTCTGTGCGTATGAAAACATTCTTTCTATTTTACTACTTAAGAGGCTTTTGACGTTTCCGTTTGCCATTGCCGTTGCCGTATCAGTACATATGAAAACACAGCTTAAGTCTAGTCAAAACCGACGCAAAATAACTTGACTCATCGGTACAGGCTTGATAGTATTTATGATTGCTGTCGTGAAGACCATATAACGGCAATAGTGACAGAATCCCTAATGCATTAAATTTAAGTAGAATCCTAGAATACGTAAGCGATAGAATTTAATTGTAACTGTATACTTTGCGCTTATTCTGAAAATATCATCCACTCCTCAGCATTCATATTAACAAAACGAGTCACCGCCTACGTTATTATTGGCACTTGGGGCTACTCTCTGTTTTGGACATGTCTTCCCCTTGTGGGTAAGTACTGCAGGCAGATAGACAGACAGAGATATAGAGACAGGCAGGCAGTCATGCAGACAGACATGTGAGCAGGCAAGCAGACAGGCAGACGGACGAACGGACAGACAGAGACAGACAGATGGGCAGACGGACAGATGCACAGATATATAGACAGACAGGCGGGAGGGCAGGCAGGAAGACAGACAGACAGGCAAGAAGACAGGCAAGCAGACATGCAGACGGACAGACAGACAGATACACCGACAAACAGACCGACAAACTTATCGACCAGCAGACAGACAGACAGACAGGCGGGCGGAGGGACAGAAACACAGACAGACAGACAGGCAGACATCTCTAGGACTTGTTGAAATCTGAGTTATACAATATAAAAATTGTCCCACAATACAATCGGGAGACGATGACAGGGTATTTATAAGTGCGATTCTTCCCTTCATTCACAACATCTGTGTATGCCAATATTCAAATGATTGATCAATCTACTTGTTAGTTAGTTAGCTTAGTTAGTTGGCTAGCTTCCTTGTTAGTGAGTGAGTGGGTGAATGAGTGAGTGAGTGAGTGAGTAAGTGAGTGAGTGAGTGAGTGAGTGAGTGAGTGAGTGAGTGAGTTAATTAGTTAGCCAGTCAGTCAGTCAGTTAGTTAAGTAGTTAGTTAGTTCGTTAGTTAGTTAGTTAGTTAGTTAGTTAGTTAGTTAGTTCATTCGTTCGTTCGTTAGTTAGTTGGTTGGTTGGTTGGTTGGTGGGTTGGTTGGTTGGTTGGTTGGTTGGTTGGTTGGTTGGTTGGTTGGTTGGTTGGTTGGTTGGTTGGTTGGTTGGTTGGTTGGTTGGTTGGTTGGTTGGTTGGTTAGTTAGGCCTTTTCTACATTTAGCCACAGTTAGAAGAGGTGCCACGATCCTAATTCCAAACTAAAAAGCTTTTTAAAAAAATGAGTTGTAATTCATACGTTAACAGAACACAGTTCATGGTCAACTGGTATTTGTTTAGCTAAAATAAACTGTAATAATTATGCAGCCTCCGATTGGACATGTCTCCACGCCCTGAATTTGAAGGGACAGAAAAAGAATTCAGATGCGATTCAAACGTTAACAAAACAAGAGTTTATCGCGACCTTTGTTTCCAGATGTCCTGTCTCCAGTTTCTGAAAAAAAAAAAAAACTGGAGACATTTTAGTAATATAGAAGAAGTATAACAAATGCACGCTTTGACACACTTGTTTAAAATACGTCGTGGCACTTGTCAAGCTGTTTCGCAGTTCCGATTATTCCAACTCATTATCATAATACTAATTTCGCAAACGAATGTCGAATTTCAAAGTTGTGCAAGAAGTGGAATTGGAACAAACAAGAGCCAAAGCCACACTGTGGCCATTTTGGGATTTATTTGGCTACCAAAATGTGAGAACATTAATTATAATTCTCAGTCTGTGACTAGAAACGAGCTAGACGTGAAGAAAGTCGATCGCACGTTTACATTGTCCCAGTATAGATATGTTTTAACCAAGTAAAATTGATAAAATATTTGTAATCCCCAGTTTCTTTCTAATCAGGCTCTACATGCCATGAAACCCAGACTCACAATTAGGTAACACAGACGTTAATATTCCATAAATATTACCTCGACTCTACCCCGTTATTAGGCTCGGCTTAAGAGTTCGTGAATAATTCCGAAAATATCAAAATTAATCACTTTTGACTGCACGAAAAATACGAAAATAACTTGTCGATGGTGATGATCTGGTGGGAATGTTAGAGTACGTAAGCTAGAGACTGGAGACGTGTGAGTCAAAGCTATTGATGCGTGAGTCAAAGCCATAAACGCGTGAGTCGAAATTAGAGAAATCTAACCTCGTACCCGAGATACAGAATACGGAGACGAACTACTCCTTCCTTCATTATATGTCCACAATTTGAGCGCGTATAAACAGGGTGAGTACTACCCACAGAGCTCTGTGGTACTAGTCTTTTTTGTTCAATTATTATGGGGTGTGGTGCAATTTGTTGCATTGTTGACATGGATGATACGCGAATAGTCGACGGACGGCATTTGGTGAATTGAACCATTTCGGTATCCTGTGTCTCGGCTCATACCCGGAGAAACTTGTGTGCAAACTACGCCAGTGTCTAATATCACTGTTGGAAAGAACCAAGGGGGAAATTTAAGCAGATTTTGTCTACAAATAAATTCAGGCACGCAACTTAAGTAGTCGTCACTCTTCGTGATAGGGAAAAGTGTCAACAATAGCCTGACATTTGATATGTTTCTGTAAATATACTGGTAAATCGCCTGTTGCTTGACAGGTCATTACAGGAAGACTGGCAGGGGTGGTTAAAGATCAGACAGAGAAACACTCTTTTGTGACGTACAATAGCATTAAAGCACATTAAGGCGAGCAGGCAATAGGATTTTATTATACAAGCGTGGTAACGTCAAAAACTCGGATCCAAGCTGTATGCTACGAACTTAATACCGGTACTGGTATCTTTGAAAAAAAAAATGATGGTTAATTAATATTTTCTTCAATGGAACCAAAGGCTTGGATTATTTTTAAAGATGTCCTATAAAATTTAATCATATCATATCATATCATATATCATATCGTATCATATCACATCACATTTAATGTATTATGTATTATATTATATTATATCATGTCATATTATGTCATATTATAAGACATTATTTATCTGTATTACTGTTAGATGTGACAATGTTATAATACTTTCCCTGGAAATTAAGAGAAGATGTCACGAAACGCAGATCATTTAATCACCGTGTATGACAAACTGATTACTTTTCTAATTTAAAATTGGACAGACAGACAGACAGGCAGATATGCACGTGCGCTGGCAGAGAGACGAAAAAAAATAATAAAAAATTCATGTCTAGAACAGTGGTTCTCAACATAGGCGATATCGTCGATGGATTTTTTTTGGGGGGGGGGGGGGGGATGAAAACGAAGAAAAAAGAGCGACAAAGAGACAAAAACGATAAGGGGTGCGATGGGGGGGGGGGGCAAAACATGAATGGAGGACGATTTGGGGACAAACGCAAGGCAGCCTTTGACCTTCAACAACACGCAAAGATGGGTTTTACCTACAGAAAAAGCCTGGGTTGTTGAATTTTTTTGAATGCGTTTGATAAAGACTGCTTTCTGTTTTATTATGAATAGGTAATCACTGTCATTAACCTCGTCACTGCCATGCCTGACTAATTCTCATGTGTCCGACTGGCCATTATTATAATCATGCAGCATATCCACGTAAGATATCGCTCGGAAGTGAGGGGGGTTAATGAGGCTTTGAAAAACTTAACATCATATAACGTGTGTGTAATCTGCTTTCTTATGAAATGTATCTGTTGAGTTTTGGTAGGGGTTTGGGTTAGGGTGGGAGAGGGGGGGGGGGCGATGACAGAGCAATTGGAGCCCAAGGGGGCGAGTGTCTGACAGAGGTTGAGAACCACTGATCTAGATAGACGGACAACTTGGTTGGCTCTCAAGACGTGATCATTACATTTACCGATGTCGAATGTCTATAAAGATCTTTGATCCTGGCAGAAAATTAATAATAAAGACTGAATCTCACCTTGATTGACTTTAAAAATGTCTGGGGCATGGTATTGTGACTTCAGTTCATGTTTGTTCCTGCCCCACTTTTTGTACAACTGAGAAATTCAACGTTAAACCAGAGAGTATAGATGTATAGAGAGGGTTTACTTCCGCCAAAGGGCGAAACTAGGTCGCTGCGGTAAACAAGAAATTGAAGAATTGAAAGAGACCTCCTTCACCAAAGATAGTGTGCATGTCTGTTTACTGTGGTTTGTTCATATTTTTGGACTGATTGAAACCGTTTAGAACCGTTTGTAAGCTCCTACGCCCTGTGGAAATGCACACACGGGTATTGTTTACCGCAGCGACATACTTTCCGCTCCATGCTAACAGTGATTTCGCAGAGCCTACCGTGTCTCGCAGTGCAATCGACCAATAGTGAACCCTCTCTCTATATATATATACTCTCTGGTTAAACGTTTGCTGCTTTAGTATTATGATAAGGAGTGAATATAAATAGTAACTGTAAAACGGCTTGATAAGTGCCACAACGCATTTAAAACAGTGCCAAAGTGTGCATTTGTTATACCTCTTCTACATACTAAAAGATTTCCAGTTTTTCAGAAAATGGAGATAGAACAAACAAGAACTAAAATCGCGTTATTAAGAAAAGACTTCTAAAGAGATAATGAATTACTTTGAGGAAACAGGAGGCTAATACTGGTATCATTGTTCCGCACTTGAACAGCTTAGTGTCAAAGACGTGAAATTGTCGAGGGGTATTTGCCATATTGTTGTATGCGACATTTCAAATTTTGCCAGGAATGTGGTTCTCTCACTTCTAATGTTACTTTGTATAAGTGTGATTCCAATTGGAAAAATTTTTCGAGATGTGTGTTTGTGATGTAATGTTGTATGCCTTTTGGCCCAGATTTTTACACAGTTCTTCAAACTTTCAGCCCTCATTTTCTCGAAAGGCAAACATGCACATACAAGAATATGGAAAATATCCCACGATATGATAAATATGCTATCAGTTTCTGACAACACTTCACCAAACCATTCGTGATTGTCTAGCCTGGTGGTTTTAAACCGAGGGGAGGGTAGGAAGGACGCAGAGGAGGGGAAAAGGGGAGGAAGGTGGTAAGTTTAGGATTTCAGGTAGAGATAGGGGTAGAATACCTCACATAGGCCTGCTTTTTGTCTGCTACTGTATCTTCAGCTGACCAACCTGTTAAGAGTAAACAAATGTCAAATTGGTACGAATAATTTAAGTTCATATAGGTCTATAATACACTAAGTAAACAAGTCTTGTTTTGCGCTAAAGCAGGAATTTTCAACCTCCTTTGCTTTTACATCCCCCCCCCCTCCTCCTCCCTTCTCAAAGCTGTGATCACCAAGTGAGATCCCCTTCCCATCACCCCGCCCGCCGGTAAATAGATTCTCCTTTACGTCACTACTTGCGTGCAATTCGATTCAAGCCAGCGAACCGAATACAGCCCAGTCAATTACTTTTGTAATCTGGTGATTTGCTCTCCCTCCGTGACCCTAAAGATTTTTTCTGTGTGTTTTATTGTTTTCTTTAATATCTTGTCTGAAGGTGTCGGAGAACTTCACCTATCTTGGCAGTACACTGTCTTCCGCGGCTCGTGTTGATACTGAAATTCTCTCAAGAATCAGCAAAGCCAGCTCTGCATTTGGCAGGCTTCGAAAGAGAGTATGGGATGTTGCCGGCATTCGCACAGTCACTAAGCTGAAAGTGTACAATGCTGTGGTCCTTCCCACCCTCCTCTATGGGGCTGAAACCTGGACAGTGTACCAATCGCATGCCAGAAAGCTAAATCACTTTCATCTGGCCTGCCTTAGAAAGATCCTAAGGATCAAATGGCAGGATAAAATTCCAGACACTGAGGTCCTCAATCGTGCCAAGGAATTGAGCATCTTCTGCCACCTGAAAAAAATTCAGCTACGTTGGGCAGGACATGTTGTCAGAATGCCCGACTCCAGACTCCCTAAGCAAATCTTCTTCTCTGAGCTCTCCAATGGAACGAGGAATGTTGGGGCCCCAAAGAGACGTTACAAAGACACTCTCAAGCAATCACTGAAGGCCTTTGCCATTGATGTGAGTGAGTGGGAAAAGCTCTCGCTTGATCGTGCAAATTGGAGGGCGGCCCTTACCAGAGGCAGCAAAGCATGGGAAGCTGACAGAGTCCAGCAGGCTATCAAAAAAAGAGAACGGCGCAAGAAAAGGCCCAGTGGTACTGAACCAACGGAGCACTCTTGTCATTTATGCGGAAGGGTCTGCAGGGCAAAAATAGGACTTATCAGTCACATGAGAAGCCATAAGTCATGAAAGAACAGTCTTTCCGTTCTGTCCTCTGTGTCCTTTAGTTCTCTTTATTGTCCATGTGTTGAAATTCTCAACAATTTCTGTTCTTTATTCCTCTGGTGTTGTTAAGGTCATCATCATACCTGATGGACGAACTATTATTATTATTATTATTATTATATCTTGTCAATAAGTGTGCTCTGTCCAAATTCTAAGAATTTCATCAAACAAATTATTTTTCGAAATATAAACAAGCTGAATGATTAGGAGTAAAGAAAAGTAGTGAATGTAGTGAAGGTAGAGGGCCGGACAAGTTTAAAAAAGATTAGAACCACTGGTCTAGCGCTCATTTCAGATCTTGCGGAGTTTTGATGGGTATGTACGGGATCACGCAACTATCAAACAATCAGACACACATACTCAGGTTCTCCTTGGAAATCAATGGCAAGGCGTTTCATTGTCATCATCGACAGCATTATCCCCTGCTGTTACCGTAACACTCTAGTCCTGGTACTAAGACTATTAAAGACATGCTTATGGTAGATGTGAATTCTCAGCCATGGTTGTCAAATATTCTTACAGTAATATAGATGTCTGTCAAGTAATTCAGCCATCAATTCTTATTAGCAACTAGGTTCTGATTGGTGTTGTCAGGTACTGTATTCCTTTTATTAGTCTTCCTGGAGAGGAGGTTTTCAGCCGGGGGGCGTCGTAACTCCCTCAGGGGTGGCCAAGCAAGACATTTTTAGGGGATCCCTCGCCGTGCAGAAAAAAACAAAGAACTTTCCACTAAGTCTCTGCCCGTCTATTTATACTATACGCGTATGTGCGTGTTTTTCTCTCTCAGTGTGTGTGTGTTTGTGTCTGTGGTACGATGTGTGTTTATGTGAATGAGTGAGGGAGAGATGGGAAGAGAGAGAGAGAAGGGAGGAAGGAAGGGACAGGGGGCATGCGGTAGGGAGAGGAGTGCCTCAGGTGGTGACCACAACCGTTACGGTCCAACTCATTTGTTCACATCCAAATCAGTGCAGCTTTCAGTCTTTTCTCTGCCTAAAGCTGTGTTTCACGGAAAAGTGAGAAAGCCTTCGAGTTCTGAAATAGAGCCAATGTTTTTATGTGTGAGGAAACGCCATTTCCGTACACATGAAAACGCTTTATCTTTTGACTATTTGATGGATTTTTTGCCATTTCTGTTGCTGTTTCCGTATTCATGAAAACACCGCTTAGCAGTGACAAAACTAATTAGCTACGCTGTCTTCGGTTCGCTAGCTCGAATCGAAGAGACGCAGGTAATGACGTATAGAAGAATCTGCTTATGAAACCGAAGGATGAAAATCGCGTGATTAACTCCCCTGTATCTATCACGAATTTCTCTAGATGGAAACTTATCGCCATATTCAATCATTTATTAATTTATATCGGCCTAATATTCCCGGGTTACTTGGAAAATGGGAAAATGGTGATGGTTATGCAAAAATTGCCAGAAGACTGTTGTTATAAATACGTATGCACCCCAAGTGTTTTGCGGTAGGGGAGCGTACGTATACTATTGTCCTTAATTAACCCCCTATCCTCAGCCCTTCATCTTATCGAATCCTCAGCCCCGCCCTTTCAACCAAAAAACAGGAAGAAAACAAAAAGGAAATCTGAAAGAATAATTAATCATAATAAATTAAGGTTGTTGTTAGGAGCATTTGTGGAGAAACTCTCTAGCTCTGGAGTCACAAAAGGCTTTAAAATACGTACCCCTAGCGCAAAAAACTTGGAGGACCTACGGACTTGTAACAGCATCCTTGCCAGAATGTCAACGTCAAAACTGGCAAAAAGAAAAAAGGTGTATGTAAGCCTGCTGTAAGAAATAATCAAAAAACGATACAATAAAACGCAGGGAAAAGGGAAGACAAATCAAGTTTTCGATCAACGGGTCTTCATCAGGAAATAAAAAAAAACGTAACAGGATAGAAAACTGAACCAATAAAACGATTGAACAAATCAAAAATTTTGTAGAATGTGAAACAAATACCAGGACTTAGCTGCGGGTCCAGACTTGTATTTTCGGAGCGCACCAAGCCGTCAATGTTTGGAGGCTCGAAAAGTCGTACCCGTCTTTGGAAGAATTTTCTTTTTCGGGGATGGGGGATGGGGGCTGTGGAAAGAATATGGCATTTTTTACAGGAGGTGTGTGTGATCCTGAGATTGGTAGAAGATGTAGACAGAGGGTGTTATCCACAATATAAATAATTAATGCGGCGTGTTCGTGTATTGGCGTACCGTACCTTAAGGCAAAATGTGGCAGAAAGAAAAAGTTGTATGTAACAAACGCTCGCGTGAGAAACAATACAGAAACGATACTATAAAAAAACGCAAAGGAAAAGGAAGGACAAATTAAACTTTCGGTCTCCTGACCTTCGTTGGGGAAAAAAATTGTAAGATTAAAAATCAGTATATAAAAATAAAAGAACGGTAAAGAATAATACAACAGAAAGAGGTATGCGACCAGTGATAGGAAATGATGCCAGAACTTAAGGACGTCAGTTCATTTCATCTATAAATCACAAACAGATCTTTGTTTCCCTATGGATCTAGGGCTGCTGGCTCTCTGCATTATTTTGTAAATCACGTTATGGCTATGGGTTTTAAGTGACAGACCAGTGTTTCTCAATGTGGGCGCACCCCCCAAAGAGGGGGACATGGTAGTATTTTGGAAGGGCGTAGCGATTTTTCACAGAAATCCTAACTTTATGGCGTACTTTAACCTAACTGTATAGATAAACTGTTGTTTGTTTCGAATTAAAATATCGACCTAAGAGATGCGCTTGAATGTTTACATACTGAATATATAAATATCTTTAAAATCTTTGTATAGACATTGCATACTAACTTTGTCCATCGTGGTATGGCACACGTTGTTGTTGTTGTGCTGTGTGTTGTAGTTGTTGTTTCTTATTGAAATGGGGCATTGGACAAAAAAGATTGAGAATCACTGTGGTAGACTATGGTCGAATCAGATGCTATACATCAGGGGTGCTCAACCTTTATTGACATGGGATCTACTTTTACATTTCCCAGCCTTTGGAGATGTACCGGTCTGGCGAAGCCCTGAAACAAAAAATAAAAGAAACCGAATCTATGCTGGTGTGCCTATCGGCATTATTCATTATAACATACAACTTAGAATCTTAGATACAAAATGCAGTGAACCAAAAACATATTTTATTTTAATAACACATTTTTACCTATATATATACCTCGCGGGTGTGTCCTGCATTCATCCCGCGATCGACTGCCAAGCACTTGAAGATCGACCGGTAGATCGCGATCGATTGGTTGAGCACCCCTGCTATACGTTGTGCATGCAGTAGCAGTAACTCAGCCTGAAACCATATGCTCATTATGCTTGGTCACAGGAATGAAAGAGTCACGTGTGCATTTTTTAAAATCTCTTCCCAGATGTCTAATTATTGAACTGCGAGACGCAACGTTAAAATGGAATGAGTTTTAAATGGCATGATTCAAAATATTGTGTACTAAATTGCATTTATTTTCTGGCCAGAAAATAGGTGGCATACGCCACAGTATGCCTAGTAGCTACAAGACACATTACTCAAAAGTAAAATGGCACTCGAAATTATTAGGCCTACTCATCTGAAGAAAGAAACGTTAAAAGCAGATGACGGAAGAGGTCTGTCCGTAGTCTTCATAATAATTGTATTTCAGGAAGTCAACCTAATATTATATACCACCGGCCACTGATTAGCACGATATAATTGTCACGATACAGATTTCAAACAGTTAGGCTTGTTACTCGAGTCGTGACATTGGCATTAGATATTTGCGAACTTTAATGCATCTACTTTGTCACATATCAATAATGCGTCTGAAATCAATGCGCCCTTGCGTATCATTTTCAGTACATAAATACCACATCCCCCACATTGCCAGACCGGCGTTTTTGATGCCAAAGCTTGAAATGAAGCGCTCAGTAAAAACTGTTTAGAGTTTCGTATATTTGGCCTTCACTGTGAAAGTCATTTGGCATTTGACATCTGATACCTTTGCACTGCTGCTTCTAATATCCAAGCGAATCCGAGTGCACTGTCATTATATGTTATAGGATGATCAATATTTACCATGCATGTCCTCCCTTTCTAAGTGTTGTCTTAATGGCTATGAATATGAACATTTTTTTAAATTTTGACATTTTTTTATTTTCACAGGTTGGGGTGCTTACGGCCGTGAACCAATCAACATATCCTGCAGTTTGGACTGGGCTAATTACAATTTCTCTAACGTCTCCTACATGGTTGCCACCATTATATTTTGCTATTTCACCCACGTCGGTATAATGGTCAACTGCTACAGGTAAGGTGGGCAGGCCAGACCAAGGGAGGGGGAGGGGGAGATAGGTGGGCCAGTTGTCATGGGGCTACGATTTTTAGTGAACCTACTTCCCTTGGTGGAGGTAAAGACGGTGGTCCTTTGATGAAGAAGATTATTGATGTTATACAGAAGGTCAAGGGTTATACTTTAACACAAAATATCACTGTTCTTAATAGATGATTCGTAAAAGATCAATAAAGCTAAATAAATGCAGATACAGACATTGAAACCATCCTATGTTCTGTATCTACATGGATTGTATTCATATACCTCTTCATCAAATTTTGGGAAACTTGGTCCTATTTTTGGAATGGGAAAAGTGCTGGCCGCTGTCATTTTTTTTCATAAATCGCTCCAGTTCTTTTATTCAGGAATAAAACCATACGTATTTAGCACTAATTACCAAAGTATTTGATGAGCAAATTTTGTTGCAAGTACGTATGTCCCCCAAGTTTTTTTTGCGCTAAGGGTGCGTATTTTAAAGCCTTTCGTGACCCTAGAGCTAGAGAGCTCCTCCCGAAATACTCCTAACAATAGCCATCATTAATTATTCTTTCAGATTTTCTGTCTTTTTTTTTTTTTTTTTGGTTGAAAGGGTAGGGGCAGGGTTTGGGATTCGATAAGATTTAGGGTTGAGGATAAGGATACGGTTAGGTATAGGTGCGTATACACGTATACATACGAGCACCCGGCGCAAAAACGCTTGGGGTGTGTACGTACTTATAACAACAGCCCCACGAGCACTTTGAACTGAGGGCCACATGATAAACTGTCGTAAATCGATCGACTTTTTTTTTTTTCAAAATTTGAGATGTTTGGCATGCGTTTAGCCCTTGGCAGCGGCAGGTTGTGTTAGAAGTTGGGGGTTAAATTCTGAAAACTATAAGTTAAATAAGTTTTTTAAGGTGTAACTAATAATCCTGATAAAGAAAGCTTTTCAGTTTTCTGCTTCTCCTGGGAACATGCTGGTCTAGAGGCAAAGTGGTCGCTTCTCATGCCGAAGGTACTGGGTTCGATTCCCGGTCGGTGCGGGCATGCTGGATTTTTTGGGGGTTTGGGGGTGTGGGGGTAGATTCCCGTCTCCCTGATCCCGTGGGAGGTAGGATCGAGCAAATAGTCTTCTCGGATAAGGACGAAAAACTCAGAGGGCCCGTATGCACGTTGCGCACGTTAAAGATACGTTGGCAGTTGAAAGTCGAAAAGAGCAGGCCGAACAAGGCCGCTGCCCGGGCAAAATTCTAAAAAAACTCATCCCTACCACAAAAACAAGGACAATTTTTTTTTTAAACAAGAAAAGTGAAGCGTAAATGCCAAGAGAGGTGAACCTCCAAAAATTACGATCTAAAACACTCAAAAAAAATGTACAAACCGAGTTACGATCATTTACCACGAGGCCCACAACTACCCATCAGGTCTGAGCCTACTAACAGTTTTGCACTGGCCTGAAGATATGACTATTTATGGGAGATATAAAATGAATGATAGCCTAGTTTATGAGAGTAACAAATGACTACCAAGATCATAATTAATTTCCCTAACCAAAAACTGGGATCGTTTTTCATCAAATGATATCACACCTTTCTGTTCAGGTGGCCAACTTATGTAAGTTTTTGGCCTAGTTCAGATGGCATCGAATATCAATTTTACGAACTTTTAGATAAAAAAAAATAATCGATTGTAATCATAATGTTACAATGTTCATGTTTTAGGTTTCCTTGTGTGGATGGATAGATTTCAGCAAAGAATAATCTCTCATACTCTCTTCAAAAAAAAGAAAGGGAAAATAACCTCGCGAGCAAAGAGAATACTCTCTCTTTCTCTCTGTCTGTCTGCATCTATCTATCTATCTATCTATCTATCTATCTATCTATCTATCTATCTATCTATCTATCTATCTATCTATCTATCTATCTATCTATCTATCTATCTATCTATCTATCTATCTATCTATCTATCTATCTATCTATCTATCTATCTATCCCTCTCTCTCTCTCTCTCTCTGTCTGTCTATCGATCTATCCCCCCCCTCTCTCTCTCTCTCTCTGTCTGTCTATCTATCTATCTATCCCCTCTCTCTCTCTCTCTCTGTCTGTCCATCTGTCTGTCTGTTTGTGTCTGTCTGTCTCTCTCTCTCTCTCCCATATACATCCACACATACAAAAAATACTAGTATATTTGCGATTTGGGAAGTTCCTGCCGCGAGGTTTGCTAATCTATCATCCCCTATAGGTGGACATGTTCTCAATAACCCTAGGCCTACCATTAATTCTAAGGTGTTTTTATTCATGTATGAAATTGAGAAGGTAAGAAAAATTGGCACAAAGACATAAATATTCTGGTTCGGAAAAACTTAAATCTGGTTATTTTCGCAGCGAAAGAAATTGTGACATATCTAGTTACCTCAAACGTGTGTGTGACGGGTGCGGCCCGGGCAACTCCAACAATGGTTACAATCACTGTTTTGTTTTCACTAAAGTACACGATGACCAGACAGTATTGTTAATTAAATTTTCCTTTCGATCGTTGGAAAATTCCGTGGCCTGACAAATGCATAGGTGTGTCTGATTTAAGCTGTGTTTTCATGTGTACGGAAACGGAAACGGCAATGAAAACGTTAAAAAATCAAACTCATCAAGAAAACATTCTTCCTATTTCACTACTTGAAGCGTTTTTGACGTTTCCGCTTCATGTGTTCGGGAATGCCGTTTCAGTACACATGGAAACACTCTTCTTTTTACTACTTGAAGGAATTTTGACGTTTCCGTCGCCGTTTCCGTTTCCATACACATGAAAACATGGCTTTAGCGTGCTGGGGAGGAACATAAAATCCCCAGCCGAACGAACAACAAATGAGACGTTAACTGAGTGGTCAATGGGAATGAAAAGCCAATAAAGTTTATAAGCTTCAATACAAATATTTCCTGTGACTTTTTCCCCTTCTACATTCTTTGATATTTTGATAATGACAGCGTCTGATAGGAAAAGTTATTATGAAAATATCGATAATAATGAAAATATAATCCCACTCGAGCATCCGCATTTTATCTCCAGAACGAGCGGCAATAAATATGTCAACAAACTGAATAAAGGGAGATACTCAAGAGAACAGACGGGAAAATCACAGAGATGAAAAGCAGAAAATCGAGAGCCTCAGTCTGGACCAGTGTTTCTCAAGGGTAGACGGGGGAGGGGGCGTGGCAATATTTTGATGGGGTCTTGGACTTCAGAATGGGACGTAGGGATTTTTCATAAAAATCTTAATTTCATGGTGTATTTGAACTTAACTGTTTGGATAAACTGTTGTTTGTCTATGTCGTTTTGAATGAAACCTTCTATTGAATGTGTACATACCTAATAATAAATATAAATATTTTAAAAACCTTTTTGAATACACTGTATGCTAACTTTGTCCGATCATGGTGGGGCGTTCGTGTTTGGAAACTTGAAGTGGGGCATGGGACAAAAAAGGCTGAGAAACACTGCTCTAGACTATGATCACTTGTCGTAATAATATAAAAGAGGGCTGTCCACAGCAGCTTTGTTGATAATGAATAAACATGCGGACCGTAAAGAAGACATAAAGTAATGTTAAACCTGCCCTGTAACGGGCAGTGTCCCCTCAAGTCATGCTTGACCGCAATCATTTAATTAATTCCCCCTTCCTATGGAAAAACGTCATCACCACGATGGTTATCTCTCATGGCTTTAAAAGAATAATTTAATTACCTCCAGATCGTTATGAATGAAATTAAATATGAGAGCAATATGCATCTTGAAAGAGTTTAAACAAAAGTAAAGATAGAGGAAAGCACACAATCCATATAAATGAACATGGACCCTGAGCCGAAATATTGGCCAATTTTTGTCGTCCCCTTTAGTTTGCCTTTCATCGTATCGTTTGGGTATTATTTATTACGCGAGGCTTTGCTACATACAACTGTTTCTTTTCGCCAATTTTTGACGAACTATGAGCAGTACCGCAGCCGATCGTTTCAAATAAAAAATGGTCATTTGATGCAAATCGACCAGGCAACTACAAAGCATTTTTCTGCTCTTTCGTGAACAAGTGTGTATCGTACGTAACGTACTTAGTTTTGTGGGAACAAATAATTTTGACCACAACAGGGCTAGTGGTCCACTGAGGCAGGTCTGTTTTGACTCAGGGATCTATCCTGCCTCCAGCTGACTCCAGACAGATTTGTCGGGCCCGAGCTATTGAGACAAACTTATTTTTGTCCCGCCAATGCGCGAAGTTCTCTTTAACTTCAGAGTTCACATCTCACTCTAAAACCGAAACAAAACAGTCTTAACTCAGTGCCCCACCCCCCTAACTGACAGTTCTGTCCCGGCTAAAAATTTGATTTATAAAACAAATTTACGAAACACTATAGAAGCACTTTCACACTCATTACCGACACAGTAACAATAAGCTCCAAAAAAAAAAAAAAAAGACAATACACACTATTGATCCTTCTGCAAGGCTATGATTGTCATCAACATAATCATCATTATCACCAACAGTGGCAAATTAAAAAGTGGAGGGCGTCCGTCCAGTAGATCCAAAACTAAAAGTTCCAACTCTGTCTTTCAGATCACAACGAAAATGATCGTTTCGTTTTGTGGCCAGGAGACATGAAATTCGCTGCCTCAATACCTAGGAGATGTACAACGCACTAAAATGTTTAAGAAACGCCTGAAAACACGTCTTTTTAATTGATGGAATGCAGGCAGACTGCTGCTTCTGTCTGTTGTCCCATGTTCAGTTTGTGCTTCGTATTCGTGAATTGAGTGCGAGTTGAAGAATAACTCTAAAGCGCTTAAAACTTGCATTTGATGGGATGAAGCGCTATACAAATGTTATTATTAGTGGTCGTAGTAGTAGCAGTATTAGTAGTAGTAGTAGTATTACATGGACTTGTTATCATAAACATCCTAACTTAACCTGTTTATTCATTCCCCAGGCATATTTCTAAAACTGTGGCTAAATTGGCAGCCCGAGACCGGGAGAGAGAAAGACGAGTTATGGGCATGGAAGACATCCTTCATCAGATCAACGTGGCCGATGATCATCAGGTCACGAGGGTAAGTTTACCACAGTGATTCTCCGGGCCGCGGGCCACATTTCTCCCCTTGAGATCCTAGGTTTCCCCAATTCCCACACCTATTTTGAACTGTCACCTGATTAAAAAAAAAAAAAGAAATTCACTATTATACTTTTTCAGCGGCAATTATCGAAATGATATATGGAACAAAATTTCTGTATTCACTGCAATCAAATGAAAAAAAAAAAAGCCAATTGATGAATTATCTAGCTAATTAACCAACGAACGTCGACATTTGCGATGGCTGGTGCGATGAGATATAAGCCCTGCTTTCGATCTCAAACCCTACCTCATTATAAAGATTTTCGCCATTTCATACCAAACAGAATAATCTACCCTTCATACCAAACACAGTAATCTACCCTTCATACCAAACAGAATAATCTACCCTTCATACCAAACAGAGTAATCTACCCTTCATACCAAACAGAGTAATCTACCCTTCATACCAAACAGAGTAATCTACCCTTCATACCAAACAGAGTAATCTACCCTTCATACCAAACAGAGTAATCTACCCTTCATACCAAACAGAGTAATCTACCCTTCATACCAAACAGAGTAATCTACCCTTCATACCAAACAGAGTAATCTACCCTTCATACCAAACAGAGTAATCTACCCTTCATACCAAACAGAGTAATCTACCCTTCATACCAAACAGAGTAATCTACCCTTCATACCAAACAGAGTAATCTACCCTTCATACCAAACAGAGTAATCTACCCTTCATACCAAACAGAGTAATCTACCCTTCATACCAAACAGAGTAATCTACCCTTCATACCAAACAGAATAATCTACCCTTCATACCAAACAGAATAATCTACCCTTCATACCAAACAGAGTAATCTACCCTTCATACCAAACAGAGTAATCTACCCTTCATACCAAACAGAGTAATCTACCCTTCATACCAAACAGAGTAATCTACCCTTCATACCAAACAGAGTAATCTACCCTTCATACCAAACAGAGTAATCTACCCTTCATACCAAACAGAGTAATCTACCCTTCATACCAAACAGAGTAATCTACCCTTCATACCAAACAGAGTAATCTACCCTTCATACCAAACAGAGTAATCTACCCTTCATACCAAACAGAGTAATCTACCCTTCATACCAAACAGAGTAATCTACCCTTCATACCAAACAGAGTAATCTACCCTTCATACCAAACAGAGTAATCTACCCTTCATACCAAACAGAGTAATCTACCCTTCATACCAAACAGAGTAATCTACCCTTCATACCAAACAGAGTAATCTACCCTTCATACCAAACAGAGTAATCTACCCTTCATACCAAACAGAGTAATCTACCCTTCATACCAAACAGAGTAATCTACCCTTCATACCAAACAGAGTAATCTACCCTTCATACCAAACAGAGTAATCTACCCTTCATACCAAACAGAGTAATCTACCCTTCATACCAAACAGAGTAATCTACCCTTCATACCAAACAGAGTAATCTACCCTTCATACCAAACAGAGTAATCTACCCTTCATACCAAACAGAGTAATCTACCCTTCATACCAAACAGAGTAATCTACCCTTCATACCAAACAGAGTAATCTACCCTTCATACCAAACAGAGTAATCTACCCTTCATACCAAACAGAGTAATCTACCCTTCATACCAAACAGAGTAATCTACCCTTCATACCAAACAGAGTAATCTACCCTTCATACCAAACAGAGTAATCTACCCTTCATACCAAACAGAGTAATCTACCCTTCATACCAAACAGAGTAATCTACCCTTCATACCAAACAGAGTAATCTACCCTTCATACCAAACAGAGTAATCTACCCTTCATACCAAACAGAGTAATCTACCCTTCATACCAAACAGAGTAATCTACCCTTCATACCAAACAGAGTAATCTACCCTTCATACCAAACAGAGTAATCTACCCTTCAAAAATTAGCTGACCACAACCATTGTTTTCTTTCTTTCTTTCTTTTTGTTCGGGTTTCCTGCCTGATGTTGTAGAACTGATTTCCAAAGATAATGATGTGCACTCAGGCTATTGATTTTCCGCGTAATTTTATAATTTGTTGGCCATAATGTGTGGAAATGATTGTCTTTGTCTCAGTACTCGAACTGTCCCATGTCTGTCTTAACTGTGCTTATGTGCGCACGGTATGGCGACGTGCTGATCTAGATCTAGTTATTGGTGATAAAAATGGCGCCAATATTAGCTATTTGTCTAAGCACAATGGGTTAACGTGGGGATTTGAGTAGATTTGTACTTCTCATTTAGAATTATCCATCAGTCTGACGTTGTTCCCAACGTTATAATCGCTGACTCTGATAATAATAACATAGGATGCTTGGGTAACTACGCTGGTGGGCGCTTGTGGTAGGGTCTGCTTTTTTAAATTTTGTATTATTGTTGTGGCATCTGAGCTAACAACAGACGCTTCTTTTGATGAAGTGGGAAAGCGGGAAGAGCTCACCTCTGGGTTCCACAATAGACTAGGGGCAAGTAAAAAACTAACACGCATTTGCAGTAGCAGATCTCATTCCTTCTCTATTTTTCAAACAGTGATTAAAACAAAAACAAATATATGAAAAAGTCAATGACACAGTACTGACTGTAATGTCTAAACATAACCACCTTAACAAGGTAAACTCATTTGCTAATGGGGTACCTCTAAAAGAAAAAAAAAAGTGTAATGAGCTCGGGAATTTTTTTTTTTCAAACTGTCAAACGACGTGAAAGTGAGATAGACACGGCACTGCTAGTATATAATATACAAACGCAGTTTATTTTAATTTTTTTTCCTGTCAATCCCAGATGTGCTTCCTGGTTGTACTGGTCTTTGTTGGGGTATGGACACCCTACGCTCTGGTGTGCTTTGTCAGTGTCTTCTATCACGATCTACCCGTAGCAGTTACAGGTATTTTACTGGCACCCGTCACCGTTGATGGACACAAATTAATGAATGAACTGTTCATTTCCATGATGGTTTTTTTTTTTTTTTTTACGCAGCTTCAAACCATAACAATAACAAAAGGGGGACACGTTGGTCTAGTAGAAGCAAAGTACTCATCTCTCATGCCGAAGGTACCAGGTTCGATCCCCAATCGGTGCAGGCATGCTGGAATTTTTTGGGGGCGGGGAGAGGGTGGGAAATTCCCGTCCCTGATCCCATGGTAGGAGGATCGGCACCTAGTGTTCTCCAATTAGGATGAAAAACTCCGAGGGCCCTTGTGCACGTTTCACACGTTAAAGATACCTTGACAGTTGAAAGTCGAGAAAAGCAGGCCGAAAAAGGCCGCTGCCCGGGCAAAATTCTAAAAAATCTAATTCCTACCACAAAAAGACGCAGAAACAAGTACAAGAAAAAATAAAAACAAGAAGAGTGAGGTGTAAATGCCAAGAGCAGCGAATCTCCTAAAACAAAGACCAAACCACAACAACAACAAAAACGAAACTCTTTGCCAGCGAGGCTACAGGAGGTTTACAGAGCAAGAGCTCTCTTAGTTAAACAAGTGTTTCGGCCCTTGAATTTCTTACATTTTTTAAATATTTAATTCCCTTTAATGTCACTACTCTAGCCTAATGGCATATTAATAAGTCATTTTCGACACTCTTGAGATATTAAGAAAAACCTGTTTCTTTTTCCTGTCATTTGGTGGCTTATGCCATTATGATTCTATTGGATTAGTACAGTTTCCTATTGGCGCATTTCTCTTTCTATAATATTATCTGATAGTCCACAATGTCAGGAATGCAATGAACCGTCAGTTGCCTTTTTGGCACGTCTCATGTATGCCATTATCGTAGAGCGGTGACGATTATTGTTTTCACACCATCCCGCCAAATCATGGGTATTTTTTAAAATTCCGACATAGTTATCTTTAAAAATCCTTGTAGCACCTTTCTCCAGCCAAAATTTGGGTAATTTTCAATTACTTTGGGGGGAAGAAGAGGGGAGCGGGGGAGTCAAATTGAAACCACAGATCTTTATCCACATTCCCAAACTCTTTAACTCCAAAAGCCGAAATTGTTTGGAATCTGTAAACATTCATGTTAAATGTGTAACTTGTAATTTAACTGTTGACTGATATAAGAAGCCTTGGTGAAAACAAGACTGTCTCAACACCTGTATTAGCGGTTTCTTCTGACATTCTGGGGAAAAACCCGACCGTAAGAGATTCATTTAAATTTCAGGGATTATCATCATAGATAATAAATTTATTGCCTGAAGTGATGTACCATTGATTAATTGATGGCTCTATCTATTTGTTTACTTATTTTAGTATTTATTTATTTCCACAGCTTTACCGACCATGTGCGCCAAAGCTGGTTGCATGCTCAATCCTCTTGTTTACTTTGCCACCAATCGCAAATTTCGAATGAAGACATTGGAGATGTTAGGATGTGTGAAACAAGACAACGTTGTTGGAGTAGATGTACCAAAGTAAGGCCAACATACAAACAAAAATACATGTATATACAAAAGGGGTTGCCAAGCCTAGCAGGCTGTAAGACGGGCTTAATTATATATCAGCGCTAGCAGCCTGTTAGGCTTAGCAACATTGTTTGTATAATAAATGGCCCAATATATTTCGGACGTGAATGTCACATCAAATTAACCATTTATTTGACCCTGCCTCTTTGTGGCTGTCACTCGCCATTGCTGTTTTTGTTCTCTGTCATTTTCCTTTGACGACAAGGACTGTGGTGAGCGGCCGATTCAATCTTTGGTATTGTGGCGGATTTGTAACATCAAATAAGATTAATCTAGTTTCATGTCTTCATAACTTTGCTAACTACGACATACATAATAATCATCCTAGACCAGTGTGTATTGAAGTTTGTTACCAGCTACAAATCAGGGATTACATCATATTAATCACAAGAAACCTGCTCGGTACACAGAGAAAGTCACGAATTTGAAAACTTCCTTGCATAGAATTATACGATTATAATTCAGCCATGGCGTCAGTGGTCTTACGTCGGCTTATAATTGTGTTATAACAAGCAAAATAGCCTCAGTCTGCGCCAGGATTTACAAAAAATACGCTTTCCTCGTCTCCTCTCGTTAATCTGTGCACAACGAGTGTGTCTCCCAGCTACCGAAAGATGACGCCAGAGAGTATGTATGTAGAGAGAGGTTTCACTATCGGCTGCATAGTACTGCGAGACACGGGAGGCGCTGCGAAACCATTGTTGGCATAGAGCGGAAAGTAGGTCGCTGCGGTAAACAATACCCGTTTGTGCACTTCCACGGGGAGTAAGAGCTTACAAAAGGCTCTAAATAGTTTCAATCAACCCAAAAATATGAACAAACCACAGTAAACAGATAAGCACACTATCTTTGGTGAAGACGGTCACTTTCAATTCTTGTTACCGCAGCGACCTAGTTTCGCGATTTGACGGAAGTGAGATCTGTCTGATGACGCCATTGAGTTATTTATAAACCGGTGGTGACTGGCGGAGAATCGGGGTCTTTAAAAAAAATAGGCTAAGAAAGCACAGCCTCACACAATATTTTGTTTTCTGTCTAATTACACCTGGCTCCGTATAAACGTCTCCTGTCTGCAAAGTTTTCATTATTCCAAATCAAACAGTCCAGAAGGAGATGAAAATATATCCGGTTGAAAAACGCATTATAAAAGACGAGAGGGTGGCAAAGCTTTTAGCTGAAGATTTTTGAAGTGATTCGCGACCTTAATTGTTTTTTGTTCTACCTCCATTTTCTGAAAAACTGGAGATCTTTTAGTATGTGGAAGAGATATAACAAATGCATACACTGACACTTGCTTAAAATGCGTTGTGGAACTCATCAAGCTTTTCACAATTCTGATTTATTTCTATCTGCTTATCATACTACTAAAGCCGAAAATGTTAAACGTCGAATTTCTCAGTTGTGCAGAAAGTGGAACAACCAACAAATAAGGTCACGATATGATGATTCAGACTACACTGTAATTGTGAGCTCTCCCCAAATTAAACAAAAATTAGAAGTTCAATCAAGTTATATTTTTTTGCCTTTTTTTTTTGTTTTTATTCCAGGGACGTCGTGAGAATGTACGACAAGATGTCGAAGGATGGGGTTTACCTCGGCCGAGAGAATATAGTTGTACAGCAGTCAAGTTCCATGTTCTGACTGAGACGATCTGCTCCTTCTCAAGACTTCTGGCGCTGATCGTCAGACAGTATGAAGAGCACAGTTCTAACAAAGACTATGGAATTAGATATGATAGAACAAAGTCTTCTTACGCCTTCAAAAACAGTGTGCACTTAGCAGTGCGCTTATAGAGGTGTGGGCCAAGAAGCATTGCCAGGAATGAATGCTTGGTATAATAATAACCAATATTTGTTGTTACAGTGCTGCCATAACTGAAAAAAAAAGACTAGAGGTTTCCTACAGCGATTGAAGTTATAATTACAAAGTAAGCTACGTCAATGAAAGTCTGAAGTGACAGCTGAACACTAAACACAACTCCAGTATTTTCTTTATTCGGCATTGTAAAATGCACCTTTGTTTGTGTCTCCCATGCATTCGTTGCTAGGTGGCGGTGCGAAATCCAGGGAACGCCCTAGTTGTCCCAGGAATCTTGTCGTGTCTGTCACCTTTGATTCGGTACGGACGAAGCAAGGTATTGTTGTCTTCTTGATTCTGGGAGGACTATCCACTGTTATCATGTTGCTCATGTCAAGACAAACTCAAACTACAAGAACAATTAGGGAACTAGTTAAAAAGGGATTGTAAAATTCTCAACCGAACAAACTGTGTTCTTCAATTTTTTTAATTTTTTGTCCATCATCATCATCATTGCCTTTCTCACCCTGGATCAGGGTATAGGCCACCAACAAAGTTCGCTAGCTGACAAATGCTGGCACACCACATACGTGTTACCCAGCCCGTCAACGTCACAGCTTCAGCGCTACGTAGTTATTACATGTAAATAGGGCCAACATTAAAGTAATTATTCAGCTAATATAAGACTCTAAACAGAGCATGAGCACACTGGGCAGTTGTTCAGGGGTCCCAAGGGTTTAGGGAGGCCTCATGAATGCAAATTTACATTGGTTTTTGAAACGGTAAAGAGCAGCCTTTTTCTTTGCCCCGGGGCCCATAATGGTTTTACGACAGCCCCGACTCTATATCATCAGCAGGTATACAGACGTTTTTATTTAGAATGCTAAACAACAAAATAGGGTAAGGCCGTGACCCACTGCTGAGGGTGAGAGCTTCACGAACAACCACACCCTCAATTTCAGAAAAAGCAAAACAAACTTCACATTGTATAATAATGTGCTGACCTTGTCATAGGATACTGAATACTTCAGGGTCCCTTTGTGTGGATTTGAGGATTTGGAAGAACTTTTTTTGGCCGTAGAGAGACACTTTGGAGCATGTGCTATGCATTGCTAAGGATAGAAGTCTACTCGCCACAGAACAAAATGGGCGGGTTCTACCAAAATATGGATAAAAAAAATGTTACTGACGCAATTATTTCTTTTTCTTTTCTTCTTTTTAATTCAGGACTAATTATTCCCCAAAGGTGGTGATTAAGTAGAGACTTGGTGTGAGAGGGACGGTCGTGACACTTGGACAGGACAGTAGTTTTAAAACCGATTATATTTTTTTTATGAAAGTTGAGATCATTCCCTTGAAAACTGTAATCTTTGTCTAGCTGCTGTAATCAGTCTTCACGTCACGCCAAATCCCTAATGATTATCATTTTCCGTTCATGATTCCAATCTTGTAAAATTAGCAGGATTTACACTCATCCCTTTGTCTGGAGGTCAGACTTGTGTCTAAAAGTAAAAAAAAAACAACAACAACAACAACAACAACCCAAATTGTCAAGATTAATAAAGTCAGTCATAACACCTGCCCTAATTAAAATAAAATTAAAGTAATAGAACATTCCGTCGTGGCAGTGATTTCAATATAAAAGAATGGTCTGTGTGGACGAACCTATATATACCTACAAAAGGTACAGCGGGGAGGTCAAAAGTAGCCAAAATGAAACTTAAGCACGTTATGGCTGGCTCAGTATTATCAACAGGTAAAGTCAAAATATGGCGGAAAAGAAAAAGCTGTATGTGGCAAAGCAGCCCTACAATGTTTCTGTGGTTTTTGTAATATTTCGTTGAGAGGTAAAAGCGGCTCATAGTTCTGCCGTCTACGATACCACAGAAAGTTGTCATTTAAACAGGGGAATGTCGCCACGCAGTGTGAAACAAAGCTACAATGTCCCTTTACTATAGACAATATAACATTGATCTATGATACAATAATATTATGCTGTGCTGTGTGCATGTACATGCAATTGTGTGATACATTTGTAATGATTATATGGGGCGAAAGTTTGAATGCATTAATGAGGAACATTCGGGAGCATGAAGCATAAAAGGAGCTCCTGCACTCGAACGAAAAATACGCACACTGTACGAATTCTAACTTCTATCATCCCGAATAACATCTAACAATCTTTCCATGCGATGCAATTCCATTTTCAAAACGGAAGGGGGGGGGGGGGGAGGGGGTTGCACCGGCGAGTGCGAGCGTGCAATGCATATAATATCAACTCTGATAAGCATTCGATTATTATTATTATACGTTCCTTTTTTTTTTCAATGTTTAGCACATCAAACGAATAGCCAGTATAAATTGAGTAGTTACAGGAAATTTATGAGCGTGACTTTGGCAATATTTGGCAGGTTTTTGTTTATATAATATATAGTTATATAATTTTGCCCGGGCAAAATTGAATAGATTAAAATTCAGCCATATCACCCCTCCCACCCCCTCCCCCCCCCCCTCCCCGCCCCACCCCCAACAAAAAAAAATGTACATAATTCATTATTAATTATTAAAAATAGGGAGAACCCCTAAAGGCAGACTACACGGAGGAATGCACCTCCTGCAACACTGTTGATTCCACGCGTATCGACCATGTCGTTCCAATGGATCAAATCAACACTGTCGAGAGGGGGAAAGTGCACCATGGGCTAGGCACTTTCTCCATACCCACAGCCCAGGCATGCAGCACAAAAACTATTTAGCTGCTGGCCGTCTGCCAAGACGAAAAGAGCCAATTATTATAAAGTATATTCCAACTGACTGGCATAAATACAGATTCAGTCAGTGTTCACAGATGCTGAAGTTGAAACTAATAAATTTATCATGCTGGCTTTACTCAGTGAATCACTTCGGAGAATCTATGGCTTCTTTTACCAACAGTGGTAAATTTTCTTCATTGTCTGACCTCAGCATTAACGGCAATTACACTAATTTTGATTTCATTTTCTGGATTAATATTTTTCATTCGATGCATAAATTGTAGTTTAAAAGTTATCCATCCCATCACCTCTATGTCATCCATAGTCCAAACACACTTGTTCTTGTTGCTGTCGGTGTTATCATTATTATTATTACAATTCTTATTATTATAACTATAATTGTTGTAATTAACACACACCTACATGAAATAAAATTCATTAACTTTATGTGGGCCAAATATTACCATGACGTTTGTAGTTTCTGTTATGATAGTCTCTCAATCTGTTGAATGCAAATATTTTTCACTTGATTTTTTATTCTCCATGTATTTGTGAATGTACGTCATTTCTTAATGTAAACATTTGTACTTCTGCAATGTTTGTTCTCTCTCAGTGTCATAATTTATTAAGGAAAATGTGTCGTGTTTCCTTGACATTTCTCAAATAAACCTGCGAAAAACGCTATTGTGACCTAACCAACGACCCACAATTTTTCTCACGTCATGCGAAGTGATTAAAACTGGTTGCGAAACAATCTCCAATAATCTCAGATAATTAATGCTCCCCAACAAAATTGTATTCTGTAGCTGATTTCATTTGACGTCACAAAAAGTGCGCTTCTGTTTTTTTATCTTTTTTTTTTTCTTTACCTCTGTGCGCTCAAACTGGTGGTAGAGCACTGCATAGCGGTTTATATTAAGACCTTGGTGCCATCAAAGAAAAATACCCATTAGATAATTATACATCATTAATTTGGATCATTACTCTTAAATCCGATTTGAGACTGTCAATGTAAAATTAGACTCATACTTACGTCAAGGAATAATTATTGTCGGTGCATAAAGATGTAAAGGAAAGAGTCGTTTTCTGAAAGTTAGATTCGCGTTAAGGGGACATCCATATAATACGTACGTTCGAGGGGTGAGGGGGTAGGAATGGGGAATGGGATTGCCTCCAGTGTACGAAAGGTGTATATTGGGGGGAAGGGAGTCTGGGGAGCGTACGTACGCGTTTCCACTATATATGGCCTTTAGCGTCTTTACAGACGGTCTTAGCAGCTAGAATATTCACTTTCACTTTGACTGACAGCTTCTCTCGTGGCTTATTCTACCAATGTTTGACCCGAGAGTGCGATGGCAGTGATTGCAGGTCAGTCTTTTGGGTTCGCTTTGGCGAGTGTTTTCATTCCGCCTCTGTCGTTTTGTCAGGTATGTTTCTTTTGCCTTGAAGTCTATTGCGAGCGTGCCACTGCGCAATTTTTGTCTCCATCTGCTTCGATCATTTGCAAGGTTCTCCCATTCATTGGGGTCGATGTTGAATGCTTTCATCGTGACCTTGCAAGTGTCTTTGAATCGCAGATGTGGCCTACCTCTGGGTCGGTTGCCAGTAGCAAGTTCCCCGTAGAGAATTTGTCTGGGGATGCGATCATTTTCCATACGGTGGAGATGTCCAAGCCACCGCAGTCTTTTTTTGCCTAGGAGAGCCTGAGTTGATGGAATGTTGGCTCGGCTCAGAACTTCGATATTTGAGATCCTGTCTTGCCACTTGATCTTGAGAATTTTGCGTAGGCAGCGCAGGTGGAAGGAGTTGAGGGATCTTTCATGTTTGGAGTAGGTGGTCCATGTCTCTGAGCCATACAGCAGGGTGCTTAGGACGCAAGTTTGGTACACGAGTACCTTTGTTTTGATGGTCAGCTTGCTATTGTTCCACACCCTTTTTGAGAGTTTGCCAAAAGCTGTGGCCGCCTTTCCTATTCTGGCATTTATTTCAGTTGTTATGTCTGTGCTACCACTGATGGTTGAGCCTAGGTAGCAGAATTTTCCCACTTGCTCCAGAGGAGAGCCATTCAGCATGATTGGGTTGGGGTTTCTCAAGCCTTGTGTCAAAACTACAGTTTTTGAGACACTGATCCTTAGCATGAATTTGTCACAGGCTTTGGCAAGGCTATTGATGAGAGCCTGGAGCGTGGTTTCATCGTGGGCCACGATTGCAGCATCATCTGCGAAGAGGAGAATTTGTCACAGGCTTTGGCAAGGCTATTGATGAGAGCCTGGAGCGTGGTTTCATCGTGGGCCACGATTGCAGCATCATCTGCGAAGAGGAGCTCTTGTAACATAATATGCTCTGTACGAGATTTTGCTTTTAGTCTGGCAACATTAAAAATGGAGCCGTCCACTCTGGTGTTAATAAGTACTCCACCTGAACATTGACCAAAGGCATTCTTGAGTAGGGCTGCAAAATATATACCAAATAAGGTAGGAGCAAGAACACATCCCTGCTTCACACCGCTGTTTACAGCAAATGAATTGGATGTGCAGCCTTCAAAGTTGACACATGCCCTCATGTCAGTGTGGAAGGATGCAATAAGTTTTAGCAATGTTGGTGGACAGCCTATGGATTTAAGGACTGCATACAGGCCAGATCGGCTTACGGTGTCGAAAGCCTTTGTTAGGTCCACAAAGCATGTTATAAGCGGCCTGTTTTGTTCTTTACATTTTTCTTGGATTTGCCGAAGTGCAAATATCATGTCAATAGTTGATCGTTTGCTTCGAAAGCCACATTGTGTTTCTGGTAAGACTTTTTCCGCCAGTTGTTGAAGGCGGCAGAGGATGACGCGAGCAAAAGCCTTTCCAGTAATGCTGAGGAGGGATATGCCTCGATAGTTGTTGCAGTCGCCTTTGTCTCCTTTGTTCTTGTAAAGTGTGACAATTTTGGCGTCTCTCATATCATGTGGTATCACGCCTTCTTTCCAACACTGCAGTAACAGATTATACAGGTGTGGTAATAGTGGGCCTTTTAGGTCTTTTAATACCTCTGCAGGAATGTTGTCACTTCCTGTGGCTTTTCCAGCAGACAGGTGGTCGATTGCATTGGAAAGCTCGACTAAGGAAGGTTCAGCGTCAAGTTCGGCCATTATTGGCAGTCTTTGGAGGTGTTCCTCAAAATCTGGTGGAATATTTTTCTCAGTTGAATACAACAGAGAGTAATGCTCTACCCACCTATTCAGTTGTTCATTTTTATCTGTGATGGGTTCACCATTTACAGACTTAAGTGGGGCGCTTTTGGTGATGATTGGCCCAAGAGCTACTTTCATCTGACTAAAGGCGGTTTTCATATCTCCCTTTTCATTTGCCTCTTGTATGCTGTTACACAAGTCTGTCCAGTATTTGTTGGCGCAACGTCTTACCTCCAGCTGAAGTTTAGCTTTTGCATTTTTCAAACAAGTTTTTGTACTCTGATTGCAATTTTTGTTATACTCATTGAAAGCAGATTTCTTTTGCTCAATGAGAGGTAGGAGAATTTCGCTGTTCTGGGCTACCCAGTCGTTGTTTGAAACTTTATGCTGTCCAAAAGACTTGATGGCACAGTCATGAATTTTTGAACTGAGAGTGTTCCATGTTTCATCTACCGAGTCACATTGGGTGACATTATCCATGCTTTCAGCAAATAACTTTTCAAATGACTTTCTATTTGATTCATCTCTGATTGCTGTTACATTGATCTTAGGGATTGAAGAGGCTTTTGATCTGTATATTTTCTTGGCCGAAATTTTGATTTTGCTGACTACCAGTGCATGGTCGGTGTCACAGTCAGCACTGTGGAGGGAACGAGTTATTTTTATACAGCCCAAACTCTTCCCCCTTGAGAGAATAAGATCTAATTGATGCCAATGGCCAGACCTGGGATGGCGCCATGATGTTCTTTGGCGTCTCTTAAGGTCAAAGTACGTGTTTGTAACACATAATGAGTTTACGGAGCATAGCTCCAGAAGGCGCTGCCCGTTTTCGTTGATGTTGCCAATGCCGAAGTGCCCAATGCACTTTGGCCATGCGGAGTGATCTGCTCCCACTCGAGCGTTAAAGTCACCCAGAATTAGCAGGCCTTCGGTGAGAGGGATGTTGTGGAGAGTCCTCTGCAATGCCTCGTAGAAAATGTCTTTGGTTTCGTCAGAGGAGGTAAGTGTTGGGGCATAGACACAGATAATGTTGGTAAAACCAGACCGGGTGTTCAGTCTGAGTGTCATGATGCGTTCTGACACTCCAATTGGAGTTGCGATCGAATTGATAAGGGAGTTTTTTACGGCGAAGCCCCCGCCGTGGATTCTCGGCTGTTCGCTGCTAAGGCCCTGCCAGAAGAAGGTGTGGTTTTCTTCTTTGACTGACCCGGAGTCGGGAAGTCCAGTTTCTTGAAGGGCAGCGATGTCGATGTTTAGTAGCTGAAGTTCTCGATCAATAATTTGGGATTTCCTGATGGAGTCAATATCAGTGAGATCTTGCTGTTGCAAGCCTGGGCGCATTGTTCTGACGTTCCAGGTACCAAGTTTTAGTATTTTTCTGTTTTTGCCAGGTGCACACTTTACGTCAGCTTTTTGACTTTTGGTCTAGCTCCAACCACCTTATGAAGCAGGCTGACGTGGCGGAACAACACCCAACTGCCTGGGGGCTGCCCAGGTTACGGCGGGCGGTAGTTGATCAATGCAGCTGAAAAGCCGCTCCCACCGACAGAGGGGACCCCTGGCGCTCATCCGTACGCCAAATGGATTGAGCTTATCACCGGTAACTGCCACCTCCCGTGTTGTGCCCATCCGTAACGGATGGCTGGAGTGTCCTCTCCAAATCGGAAATGGGTGGGCTTATAGAGGAGAGACAGACGCTTGCCAAGCCCGAGCAAACGCCTCCTCGTTTTGCTGCCTTGCCTGGGCTATTTTTAAGAGATGGTGCTTTGCCCAGAGGCACCACCCCTCTCTCTGCCATTCTAGTTAAACCCAAGGGAGAGACCAGGTCAGTACATTTGGAACTAGTCCGGCTGCAGGAGATGCTGGAAGCCAGTTTGATGCAGTTCTCCCTGACAACCACCTTCGGGTCTCCACTCCTGATTTTCTGTCTGGGTTTACTCCCATAGCCTTTGCTATCATAGCAACACACAAGGCAGTGTGGTATTTGTATTCAGGGTTACCTTCCCCTAGTCTTCCTCTCTCCCGAGATGACCCACAAGACAGTGGGGGTGACACTATAGTAATGAAATAAAAGGTTTGGATTTATTTGATTTTCTTTCAGCAAATTAAGCTGTTAGATTACATAAAAACCATTTGTTCGATGAACCAGTCGGATACTTCATGCAAAATGCCATTTAAAGTTTTCAGACCGCAAGGCCTTTTCATCTACTTTCACCGTTCTAATGGCCGTACGCTCATACAAGAGATGGGATTGAGGTTAAAAAGGGTACAGCGGGAAGGTCAAAAGTAGCCAAAGTGAAACTTCCGCACTTTATGGCTGTCTCCTGAGATAGAGGCTGTGCGTGGAACGGACTTCTGTGAAATTTAATGGGTTTTTTTAATCTATGCCATGCCGCTTATTTTGTGGGCATATTGAAACTTATGCATGTATTACATTTGACAGTCAACTACTTTATTAACCTGGATGCCTTTACTTGCCATAGTTACGAAGACAATTTTGCCCATCAATAAAAGAGTGATCGAACTCCACTTTAATTGTTTTTGAGAAAATGTAGTTCAAAATATGTCTTATTCTTTGATTTAAATAGTAGGATAAAGAGAAAAGACACGAAAAAGTATTAGTTTATTTGATCTGAAGCTGGTTAGACCTTTATTCCAATGAACGATCGGTTGGCCCCGTGCACACCCAAACCTCGGTTTTCACAAATGTGGATTTAGTTTTACATCAAGGAGTCCTTGTTTTACATGTATTTATGTGCACAATTGCGGAGACACAACTTTTTAGTTTTATTTGGCAATGCATGTAAATGTGAAATGTTTTGTATCGCTTTTGTCAGTGCATGACTTATTTATTTATGTATTTATTTATCTATTCTGCATGGAAGTTGATCTTTACAGTTTGATTAGTAATCATTTGCCCAAGCCCATATGTTAGTC